>CM069137.1:56490027-57090027 GCA_035221665.1 Okamejei kenojei
ATATAGTAAATCATGTGCTGCACCTGTTGATCAGAGTCTGGCTCTATTGTGGAATGTAATCAGGAATGTAATTTAGCCTAACCTTATTCATCCCTAATCCAATTTAAAGCATAAATGTTGCATTTAAGTGCAAGTTAAAAGACTCGCTACAGTATGCACCAGATTGCACAATTTCACGCTGAAAAATGCAAAAGCTCCCTACCGTGAGAGGGGGAACACACCCTCCCACACACTCCTCCCCTCGGTCACAACGCTCCCTCGCAATTTCTCACTCTCAACTCCCACCCAATGTTGGCAGCCCTGCTTGAATATTACACACCTGATCACAACATATATTTTTTCCTAAAACAAGGATCTGAAAGTCAGCATGAATGGTGCATTAGACCTTAACAGGCTATTTCACAATAAATGTTACCCACTTAATTAGTACCTGAGTTAGCAGCAACTGACGCATCACATCCATTCTCCATGCTACGCAAGGTGGCTTGTAAACTTGATACCTGTAAATAAATATTTAAATATAATTAAAATAAAATTCCATCACCTGTAATGTTGATGCAGGAGTAGTTAACAGTGTTCCTTCAAAATTATTGACAACATACTCAAGGGCTATTGACAATCTGTTATTGATTAAAAGGAACATTAAAAAATAACTGACACTAGTCTTAAGTGTTCCAATGCAGAGAATATAAAATCATACTTCAGCTTGAACCTGAATGATTCAGCTCATGGGGCTGATGTTTAAATGTGATTACTTAGACTATCATCTAGGTACATTTTCAAAGTGAGGTTTACTAACATAAATCCTCTGACTGTGGTGCTGGCAGCTTCCTTAAATAGCCTATGCATCTTAAGCTTCATGAACCCATCAATGGAATTTATTGCATCACCCAATGTAATGTCATCCTCAACCCAACATTTCTTCACCCAAGTCATCCAATATTGATTCCCGAGAACTAAGGTATCTCACAACACCCCTTGCTATAATTCATTTCTTTTATCCCCATTTTCCACCTCCCATGGGCAATACAGAAGTGCAGAAGCCTGTGCTGCTACTTCACAGTTTGAACAATTTTGGTTTCTGATTGTGACCTCAGGTGCTATCTATGCAGAGTTTGCACATTCTCCCTGCAAATGTGAGGGATTCCTCAAGGTGTTCCAGTTTACTCCCACGTCTAAAATATGTGCTGGTAAATTAACTAGCTACTGCAAAATGATGCAAGACCAGCTATGTGGCAGGAGAATTGGAGGTAGGGAAGTTAATTGCCATATGAGAGAAAATAGATTGTAAGAAAATGAAAGGGAGTTGTCTGAAGAGAATTGCCCTGCTGGGAGCTAGGATATTCTCAATGAACCGAATGGGCACCTTCTATCTATGATATTGTGACACCTGTACAGAAGGGATTCACCAGAATGTTACCTATGCTTGCAAGCTTCAGTTATAGGGACAAGTTAGATAGGCTGGCACTTTTGTCTTTGGAGCATAGGAGACCGAGGGTGAATTATTGGGGTGTATAAAATCATGACAGCAAGGTAAAGTGAATGCTCACAATCTTTTACCCAAAATTTGTGGGAAAAGGCTTATGACTCCATAACACCCATTTTCAACTTAATGATACAAAACTTGGAGTCAATGATGGCGAGTGCTAGGGCTGCACTCTCCCCAACCCATGTTATCAGACCGACAGCTCCAAGGTCCAAGGTCTATCCTATGAGAGATGTGGGACATAATCAGAGTTAACCATCTGCCATCGCAATTAGATTTGATAAATTAATTTATGTTTATGTTGTCCTTTGCTTGTATGAACAAAAACCAGTATCTTTTCTAAACATTCAATATCCCTGGAACATTATCAGTTTCTAAGTAGAACAAATTTGAAATTATATATTCACCTTTAAATGTGTCATTTGTATCTAACAATCCCTCTTTAGTAGATTCTAATATAATTGCCACATATAAAATTGTTTTCTTGAGATTTTTACTTGAATGATTTGTAAGTAGAAATGAAAGTGTTGCAAGAGCAGTATGCTTTTAAATTATGTATCTATAATTTAGAGCTTAACTTCTATTGATTAAATGAAATCAGATCTGAAATTACCTGCATAAGAGCTCTGTCTTTTTCCAAGCTTGTCAGCATTTTATGTTTTAGTGCAGTATTATATTTCTCTGTGATCTTCCTTAGGGTAGGTTCAAACATTGCATAGTGCTTCTTAAGCCTAAAAAATCACAAGCAGATCAAGACCACAAAATAATTTTCAGTTCCCCTGAAAGTATTGAAAGAAAATGTTCATTAATGCCCAGAGGGGTCCTCAACATTCGGGCAGTTTCTAAAATGCCCGATGAACTCTGAGAAAAACAAAACAAAAATAAGGCAGTGTTTTATGTACTTTAAGATAACTATAGAATAATAGCCAAGATTTTCCTGAAAACTGTCACAGATCTGTAAGGAAATGTTATTATTATCACACCGGGTGACGCCACCAGCAATGGTTGCCTCACCAACAGTCTGTCTGTCCTTTTGTGAAAGTTCATTTCTTAAAAAGCAGATAGCAACAAACGTTGAAGGTAAACCATGGCATTCTTTAATTGATTCGTCAGAGGGGAGTGGCAATCTACAATGAGCACAAACATTTCTCAGTGCTTCTCAGGCTCCCACTCACAGAACAAAGGTGAGTTAGGACAATTATACATTTTTCATATCAGTAAAACACTCCTACTAAGACTAAATATGGCATGACTGAAAGATTATGTAGCCTTTCACAATATATGAAAGCTGGGTCCAAATCGAACTCATCCAATAACAAGTTATTACTTATCTCTGGAGCGTCACATGCTTTTGTGGAAGAACGACTCAATTTTAGATTTGACTATTAGATTTGACTATTAGCTCTTTCATCCCCTCCTTTTTAACAAACATGATAACATTCACAGTCCTCGGTTGGTACACACAATGGTCGCAAGTATTAGAGCAATGATTAGCAGAATGATAGAGCCATAGTGTATCACAGTACCCCAAAGTCCATCAAACCAAAGGTATGGCAACCAGTTCACTAGTACCCCAAAGTCCATCAAACCAATGGTATGGCAACCAGTTCTCACTCTCTTCATTAACAACCATCCTGATGAAGCTTGCATTGGGCCAATGGATCAGGTGCCACCTTTAGGCGGTGTGAATCCTTTCAGCCGATATTGGTTGCACCATAAAGTTTGCACCTGTCCGAAGGTTTTGCCAGTGACTTTGTACATCGTTGCACAGGTGAGGTGCTCCCTCCCCTCTCGTCCTGTGGTGGGGTTAATTGTCTTCCTGGATAGGTTAGGGTTAGGCATAATCTCTTTCAAGGGTCGATCTGTTTCAAAATGTTCAGCTTCTCTCTCTCTAGATGCTTAGTCATATGATAGAGCCTAAAACGCTTCAAAATTGATCAAATGTGGTTTGTCTTTCTGAAGTTGTGACCAAAGGCTTTGCACTTCCTCCTGATCTGTAAAGGTGTTCTTTCTTCTATATGGATCAGCTTTACAGGGCGCTGCAGGTAGAGATCAATCACAAACACCTTGTTACCTCCTGGGTGGGGGCAAGGTCTTTCACGCACCTCTTCATGTTGGTCTTTTATGTGTTTCTTAAGTCAATCAACTCCTCTGTAAACAGCACAGCAACCCTTATACTGACATTGATACACGGTGGGGAAATCTCTTTCCAAGTTTGACCTTGGTTTCCGGCCACGTTTTTGTCCAGATTGTTTCTTCACATCCTTATAGCCCTGTCTCACGGTGCGAGTTCACCCACAAGTGACCCCAAGTGAAAGAAAAAAAACCGACTCGTGGTTATGTACGAGATTACAAGTTTATGTTCAAGTGTTTAACCGAGTTCCCACGGGTATGTAATTTCTGCGATGTTGCAAGTTCCTCTCCCGAGTTACCAAGTTCCTCTCCCGTTACTCTTGAGCCAACCGTGAATGAAGGCTTTTCGTTCAACGGGCTGATTATTCCCCGCGGACATAAATTGGCCCTGTTTTAAAGCCGGTCAGAAAATAGACGAGAGAAAGCAACAAGTGAAATGACAACTAACCGCTGACTGACATTTGCAGAGGATCGGCGATTGGCGCGACTGTTGCAGCATGAAAGATTAAACATCTATCTGAAATGAGATTTATAGTATTATGACAGATGTTCGTTTTGACAACAGAAACTCCTACTTTTTTTGTGGCTCGGCCAATAAGTTGCAATGCGCTGAAGCATGTTTCCCCTTTACCGCCGATAGCCAGCCTCGCGAAACTATTCCGGACAATTCATCTAAATTGCTGCTGAGAAGGAATGCGGCCTTTAAGTTAACTCGACTACAAGATATGCATCAGCTTTTTTTATGTTAATAAAAGTACGAATTATTGACAATGCAAGCGTTTTAAATATACAAAGCTCCGGGAAAGTTCACGGTAGTGATATTAAAAAAAACACGATACTGCCAACATGAAACATAACAGAAACCTAAATGAACGGAGACTTGTGGTGCAATGGTAAAGTGACTAAAGCAGTCTCATTCTGGTATCTATAGCGTGCAATGTTCGGAAGGCAGACTAGACTTCAATTGCCAGCGGCACCTCGCATTGAACTTCGTGAGAATGAGTTTTACGTGGGATTGCAATAAGCGTGCAACGATAAGATCTGCATATGTTCAGTGGGATCCACATGGAAAAGCTTTGTGATCCAGCAGCCGCCAACCATACTCTAGTGACACTCAACACATTGGTGTTCCTGTGCAGCTTTACACCAGAATAAAACAACTGGCGTAACAGGGAGGCAAATTACTATCTAAATTGCGTCAAGTTGGGAAACGGGGAAGTACAATGGGATCTGGGGGTCCTTGTACATCTGTCTATGAAAGTAAGCATGCAGGTACAGCAGGCAGTGAAGAAAGCGAATGGCATGTTGGCCTTTATAACAAGAGGAATTGAATATAGGAGCAAAGAGGTCCTTCTGCAGTTGTACAGAGCCCTAGTGAGACCACACCTGGAGTATTGTGTGCAGTTTCGGTCCCCTAATTTGAGGAAGGACATTCTTGCTATTGAGGGAGTACAGCGTAGGTTTACAAGGTTAATTCCCGGGATGGCGGGACTGTCATATGCTGAGAGAATGGAGCAGCTGGGCTTGTACACTCTAGAGTTTAGAAGGATGAGAGGATATCTCATTGAAACATATAAGATTGTTAAGGGCTTGGACATGCTAGAGGCAGGAAACCTGTTCCCGATGTTGGGGGATTCCAGAACCAGGGGCCACAGTTTAAGAATAAGGAGTAAGCCATTTAGAAACACTTTTTCTCATAGAGAGTGGTGAGTCTCGAGAGTGGAATTCTCTGCCTCAAAGGGTGGTGGAGGCAGGTTCTCTGGATGCTTTCAAGAGAGAGCTAGATAGGGCTCTTAAAAATAGTGGAGCCAGGGCATATGGGGAGAAGGCAGGAATGGGGTACTGATTGGGGATGATCAGCCATGATCATATTGAATGGCGGTGCTGGCTCGAAGGGCCAAATGGCCTACTGCTGCACCTATTGTCTATTGTCTACATATAAAAATGATATGTTCTTGTGCTCAGATCCTGAATATACAGAGTGCTCTTGGGAAAAGGTTCAGGTACAAGATGCAACTCAACCATTAAATGTGGGGAAAAGAAAACCCAGTTAATTGCAATGAAGCATCTTGTTCTATAAGAAATTATGTTGTGGATGGATTGGTGTCCAGTGATCTTTCTAAAAGGTATTTATCAAGTGAAGATGACAGAGAAACAAAAGTTAAGAATGCCTCTTCAAATGAGTCTTTTCAACCATATTGGAAGAAGAAGAGTAAGTTACCAGTTAAAAAGTGCAATATTAAAACCCCTGTCTCACGGTGCGAGTTGACCCACGAGTGACCCCGAGTTGTCACGTACACTAAATGTAGCGGGAACGTCGGAAATCTTGCGAGCAACTTAGCGACTCGTGGTGCTAATGGCAGGTACCCGTGGAGCTTGGTAACTCGTGAAAAAAATCAAACATGTTTGATTTTTTCCACGAGTCAAATTTACAGTTCAAGTTAAAAATGGAAACATTTTAAACTCTTTTATAACGTGGTGGCCCATGCGTTTACCTTAGTGATTCGTGAGTCTACCGTGGGAACTCTTTTAACTCAGCGGGCAGGCAGCATCTCTGGGGAGGAATGGGTGACGGGATGACATTTCCAAATTTCTCCAGCCCCATGTGTTCACTTTTTTCAACTAGTATCTGCCCTTTCTTGTGTACGACATTATTTGTATCTACAGTGCCTTGTGTCTTGGCAATTCATGATTCCCACACACACACAATGCTGGGGTAACACACACACACACACACACACACACACACACACACAATGTTGGAGTAACACACACACAATGTTGGAGTAACACACACACACACACACACACAATGCTAAGGTAACTCACACACACACACACACACACACACACACACACACACACACACACACAATGCTAAGGTAACTCACACACACAATGCTGAAGTAACTCACACACACATACGAACAATGCTGGAGTAACTCTCACACACACACAATTCTGGAGTAACTCAGCGGGACTGGCAGCATCTCCGGAGAGAAGGAATGATGATGTATCGGGTCGAGACCCTTCCTTAGACCACTACCCAGAGATGCTGCCTGTCCCACTGAAGGAATGGGTGACATTTCGGGTCGAGACCCTTCTTCAGTGTTTTGTTCTGGTGTAGAGCTGCATGGGAACACCAAAGTGTTGAGTGTCACTAGAATATGGACGACGGCAGCCTGTCCCACTGAGTGATTCCAGAATTTTGCGTCTATCTTCGGTTAAAGCAGCATCTGCAGTTGCTTCCTACAGCCTGACACCAGGTTGGCCCGAGGATGGTGCCCTATCTATTGTATATCAGATTAGAAACCCGACATTCATACTATATTGTGAGGGAAGGGAACTGCAGATGTTGGTTTACACTGAAGATAGACACAAAAAGCTGGAGTAACACAGCGGCTCAGCATCTCTGGAGAAAAGAAATAGGTGAGGTTTCGGGTCCAACTTTGGTCTTAACTAATTGTTTCCTCTTCACATACATAAAGAAGCTTTTACTATTCAGCTTTATATTCTTGGCTAGCTTACCTTTGTACCACATCTTTTCTCCCCGTATTGTCTTTTTAGTTATCTTCTGTTGTTCTTTAAACATTACCCAATCCTCTTGCTTCCCGCTCATCTTTGCTACGTTGTACTTCTTCGCTTAAATTTTTATACTGTCCCTGACGTCCCTTGTCAGCCATGGTTGTCCCTTTCTCCCCTTGGAATCTTTCTTCCTCTGAAGAATGAACTGAACCTGCACCTTCTGTATTATTCCTAGAAACACCTGCCATTATGGCTCCACTGTCATCCCTGCTAGTGCATCTTTCCAGTCAACTTTGGCCAGCTCCTCCCTCATGGCCCCATAGTCCCCTTTATTCAACGGCAACACTGACACCTCTGATCTATTCTTCTCCCTCTCCAATTGTAGATTAAACCTGACCATGTTATGGTCACTGCCTCCTAATGGCTTATTAACCTTGAGGTCCTTTATCAAATCCGCTTCATTACATAACACTAAATCCAGAATTGCCTTCTCCCTGGTAGGCTCCAATATGAGCGTGTGATGAGAGGTTATTTTTGAAACAGCAATAGATGTGGGAACACTCGTAAAGGGATAATAATGTTTGTGGGTTTTCTTCAGGAGATCTCAAAACCAAAAACAATTGGAAAAAGTTGTAGAAGGAGCTGAAAGGAACAGTTAAGAACTTCAGGTTTCTTGGCGTTAATATTAGCAACAATCTCTCATAGACCAGCCACACTGAAGCGGCAGCCAAGTAGGTTACCAAAACCTCTATTTCCTTTTGAGCAAATTCGGCATGTCTCCAATGACTCTTCCAAACTTCTACTGATGAATCATGGAAAGCATGTTGTCAGGATACAGCAAAGCTTGGTTTGGGAACAACTCTGCCCAAGATGGCAAGAAATTGCAGAGAGTTGTGGAATTTACCCATTCGAGCACACAAACCAGGCTCCCCAAAACTGACTCCATCTACACCTTGCAGCTTTGGAAAAGCAGCAATCATAATCTTGGTTATTCCTTCTCCCTGCTGCCATCGAGCAGAAGATAAGAAGCTTGAAAGCATGTACCACCAGACTCTGAAAGAGCTTCTTGTCCTCTTACCAGGCTTCTGAATCAGATCATTAGTTTAGTTTAGTTAGTTTAGAAATACAGTGCAGAAACAGGCCCTTCGGCCCACCGAGTCCGCACTAACCAGCGATCCGCACATATTAACACTATCCTACATAAACTAGGGACAATTTTTACATTTACCAAGCCAATTAACCTACATCCCTGTACGTCTTTGGTGTGTGCGAGGAAACCGAAGATCTCGGAAAAAACCCATGCAGGTCACAGGAGAACATACAAACTCCGTACAAACAGCCCCGTAGTCGGGATCGAACCTGGGTCTCCGGCGCTGCATTCGCTGTAAGGCAGCAACTCTACCGTAGCTATATGTCCGATTCATCTCTATGCCATTGCAAACGTTGTCTTTGGAATTAGTGCAATACAATGTTGAGAACCATATTCTGCACGCTGTATCTCTCCCTTGTTCTACCATTAGTACGAGTTCGCATGATTGTATTTTTGTATAGTATTATCTGATTTGATTGGATAACATGCAAAGCTTTTCATTGCACCTCAGTACAGTGACATTAATAAATCTAAACCTAAAAATTAGGTAAGGTTAGCACAAGTTAATAGCAAACAAAGTTATTTTAAATAGATCACTCAGCAATAAAAACAGTGAAATCTGTGGTTGCTTCAGTGAGTATGATCCTTTAAAATAATTTGTACTTTCCAAACAGAATTTGAAATTCTGGCATCTCATTTTCAGGAAATAATTTATTTAACATTTTTGTAATTAGCTAACATGACCTAAACATGGCTTTAATTTCCAAGAAGTCATTAAAATCTCAGGCTAGTAAATTTCCTTACCTTTTAATATCGTTAATGAGTCTGTTTTTTTCTTGTGCCACCCGTTTATGGTGCATCCTATGGAAATCACGTTCTTTCCTAAGTTTTACTAATGTTTCACTAGCTGTGCTGTAAGATACAAAAGTAGGTATTTTAATTATTGGTTAATAAATAAGATTTCACTCAAAAATGTATTCATAAAATAATTTCTGCTTTTTTAGGTCAGTAAATGCATTTACTACATACTTGGCTGCTTTTCTGCAGTTCTCTAGATCCTTCTTCAAATTTTTTAATTCGTTCTCTAGCAATTGGTTGTGAGTGTACACATCAGGAACAAATCCGACATCCTGCCATTTCAATGAGCCTCTTTGCAGCATTTCATACCTGTTATGACAATATAAAATGCATGGTTGACATTTCATTAATTAATGCTAAAATAAGGAAAAAAAAGTAATGTTTTAGCACGAGCTTCAAGGAAATCAAAAGTAACAGTAGGTTGAGAACAATTAGTGATGTGGGAGTAGGGATTCAGCTAGTTCTATTATAACATGCATTTATATAACAGAAACTGGATATACTGCAAATGATGAATTAAGGAACATTATTTGCATTGCATGTGTCAAATTGGTTATAATCCAATTTTGATTGGGCGCTAAAGAATCACTTAAAAAGTTTTGGGAATCGACAAACAGAAAACAAAAAGCTGTCTTGGATTGAAACAGTACTGGGGAAAAAACTTGTTTCCTTGTAACGTCTGAGTAATCAGACTCTATTATCACTGAAAAACAGCTGCTACATTAACCATGGATAGCCAACAAAAGTGACAATCACTTCTATTGACACTCATGCAATCAAGTTTTATTAAACAATGTAACCTTGTTTTTAGCACTTCTAGCTTACAGTAACAAAAATAAACTTATTGCTATAGAAAAGACCTTCATTTCCGAAAATCCTGCAGGAAATTTATTTATTTATTTTAGTCTGAATTTGTCTCGCCCAAAACACCCTACCCCCCGAGATACTATTCATGGCTCGACTTTCTGCGACATAAGCTTTCTTAGGAATACAATTATCTTGTTAGAGCAGAACTACCTACATTAAAGGATAATCCAAATTGTGTTTAAATAAATTAATTTTGACTAAATTAATGGTTTAGTCATTAGGAATAAGTATAAGAGAAATAAAAACTGGTTGGGTTTTTATTTCTCTTATAAAATCAGGTGGGTAAATCATTAGGTAGGGAAAAATAGTTTGTTATATAGTTTAATTACTACTGAATTTGATGCTGGAAGAGATAATGAATTTGAATATACTCAAAATGGCAACAAAGGGGAAGTTAGTATCAGAAATATGCTTATCCAGATATCCTTACTGCCTGAAAAATAATCAAAGGCTCAACTACCACTGAGAAAGAGAACTCTAAAGACTCATTGTTATACGAGAATTTTCCTGAACAGTCTGTGACCCATAGCGCTATGTGTAAAGCCCATAGCGCTCCAGCTGGTAGCGCTATTTTTAGAACCCATAGTGTTGTAGCCAATAGATCTTCATTTTAATTCCCATGCGTTAAACTGACAGCGCTCTGTTTAACGCATGGGACAGGCAGAGACTCTGGAAAGAAGGAGTGGGTGACGTTTCTGGGCGAGACCCTTCTTCAGAATGAACTGAACTCCGTATTTTAAATTCGTATTTAACAACACAAAATCGTAAATCTGTACTCTAATCGCATTTCCGTACAAGTACGGAAAATCCGTACTACATGGCAGCTCTGGGTTGGACATAGTTTTGTAATATTCAGTCAAACGTCAGAATAGATAAATAAATCTATTAAAATAAACAGAGTAATGTCAAAAATCTGATGAGAGCATCAATGCAAAATGAACAAAACACAATTGTAATCATGAATTGAAACATGAAAGCGTTTTTATAACATATCGAGATAAATATTTAAAAAATGCCGAAAAAGGATGGCGTACTCAACAAAAATAACATTCAAGTAGTGATGTAGAAAAGATTTAGAAATTGTTGAAGAACTGTACAATTAATTTTCAACTATGGAAACTAAAAATGAAATCACTGTTTAAAGTTGAATATATGCAGAAAATTATTTGATACGATACATTAGAAATTGCAAAACCTCACGTTAAATGAGCATCTCATCCTGATAACGTTTATTCGAGACGTCTGATAGAGTCAGCTCAATCTGTGATAAGGAGGTTGGATAAACTTGGATTGTTTTGGTCTCGTATACAGTGCCCACCATAATGTTTGGGACAAAGACCTATACCATATAACCATATAACAATTACAGCACGGAAACAGGCCCTCTCGGCCCTTCCAATCCGTGCCGACCATTTGTTTTCCCCTAGTCCCATCTACCTGCACTCAGACCATACCTCTCCAGTCCATTCCCGTCCATATACCTATCCACTTTACTTTTAAATGTTAAAATCGATCCTGCCTCCACCACTTCTGCTGGAAGCTCATTCCACACAGCCACCACCCTCTGAGTAAAGAAGTTCCCCCTCACGTTACCCCTAAACTTCTGTCCCTTAATTCTCATGTCATGCCCTCTTGTTTGAATCTTCCCTGCCCTCAATGGGAAAAGCTTATCCACGTCAACTCTGTCTATCCCGTTCATCATTTTAAAGACCTCAATCAAGTCCCCCCTAAACCTTCTGCGCTCCAAAGAATAAAGATCTAACTTGTTCAACCTTTCTCTGTAACATAGTTGCTGGAACCCAGGCAACATTCTAGTAAATTTCCTCTGTACTCTCTCTATTTTGTTGACATCCTTCCTATAATTAGGCGACCAAAATTGTTCACCATACTCCAAAATTGGTCTTACCACTGCCTCGTACAATTTTAACATTACTTCCCTATTCCTATATTCAATGCTCAGATTTATAAAGGCCAGCACACCAAAGGCTTTCTTTACCACCCTATCTACATGCGATTCCACCTTCAGGGAACTATGCACAGTTATTCCTAGATCTCTCTGTTCCACAGCATTCCTCAATTCCCTACCATTTTCCATGTACGTCCTATTTTGATTTGTCCTGCCAAGATGTAGCACTTCACACTTATCAGCATTAAACTCCATCTGCCATCTTTCAGCACACTTTTCCAAATGGCCCAAATCTCTCTACAGACTTTGAAAATCTACTTCATTATCCACAACACCACCTATCTTAGTATCATCTGCATACTTACTTATCCAATTTTCCACCCCATCATCCAGATCATTGATGTACATGACAAACAACAGTGGACCCAACACAGATCCCTGAGGCACCCCACTGGTCACCGGCTTACAACCTGACAAACAGCCATCCACCATTACTCTCTGACATCTCCCATTCAGCCACTGTTGAATCCATCTTGCTACTCCACCATTAACACCCAAAGATTGAACCTTCTTAACCAACCTTCCATGGGGAGCCTTGTCAAAGGCCTTACTGAAATCCATATGGAGAACATCCACTGCGTTACCCTCATCAATTTCCCTAGTTACCGCTTCAGAAAATTCAAGAAGGTTTGTCAAACATGACCTTCCAGGCACAAATCCATGTTGACTGTTCCTGATCAGACCCTGTTTATCCAGATGCTTATATATATTATCTCTAAGTATCCTTTCCATTAATTTGCCCACCACTGACGTCAAACTAACTAGTCTATAATTGCTAGGTTTATTCTTTGAACCCTTTTTAAACAATGGAACAACATGCGCAGTACGCCAATCCTCCGGCACTATTCCCGTTTCTAATGACATTTGAAATATTTCTGTCATAGCTCCTGCTATTGCTACACTAACTTCCCACAATGTCCTAGGGAATATCCTGTCAGGACCGGAGACTTATCCACTTTTATATTTTTCAAAAATGTCAGTACTTCCTCCTCTTTGAATCTCATAGTTTCCATAGCTACTCCCCTTACCTCACAGAGTTCAATATCCTTTGCCTTGATGAATACCGAAGAAAATAAATTGTTCAATATCTCCCCCATCTCTTTTGGCTCTGCAGATAGCTGTCCATTCTGGCTCTCTAATGGTCCAATTTTATCCCTCGTTATTCTTTTGCTATTAATATAGCTGTAGAAACCCTTTGGGTTTACTTTCACCTTTCTTGCCAAAGCAACCTCATATCCTCTTTTAGCCTTCCTAATTTCTTACTTAAGATTCTTTTTACATTCTTTATACTCCTCTAGCACCTCATTTACTCCATGCCTCCTATAATTATTGTAGATATCTCTCTTTTTTCGAAACAAATGTCCAATTTCCCTTGAAAACCATGGCTCTTTCCAATTTTTACTATTTCCTTTCAACCTAACAGGAACATTAAGATTCTGTACTCTTACAATTTTCCCTTTAAATGTCCTCCATTTCTCTTCTACATCCTTCCCATAAAACAAAGTGCCCCAATTCACTCCTTTTAAATCCTTACGCATTCCCTCAAAGTTAGCCTTTCTCCATTCAAAAATCTCCACCCTAGGTCCAGTTCTGACTCTCTCCATAATTATATTGAAACTAATGGTATTGTGATCACTGGTCCCGAAGTGCTCACCAACGCATACCTCGTCACCTGACCTGCCTCATTTCCTAACAGGAGGTCCAGCACTGCCCCTTCTCTGGTCGATACCTCTATGTACTGCTGCAAAAAACTATCCTGCACACATTTTACAAACTCCAAACCATCCAGCCCATTTACAGAATGTGTTTCCCAGTCTATTTTTGGAAAATTGAAATCTCCCACAATCACTACCTTGTGCTTACTACTAATATCTGCTATCTCCTTACATATTTGCTCTTCCAATTCTCGCTCCCCATTTGGCGATCTATAATACACCCCTAAAAGTGTTGCTACACCATTCCCACTTCTCAGTTCCACCCAAATAGCCTCCCTAGACGAGCCCTCTAATCTATCCTGCCAAAGCACTGCTGTAATATCCTCTCTGACAAGCAATGCAACACCTCCACCTCTGGTCCCTCCAATTCTATCACACCTGAAGCAACAAAATCCTGGAATATTTAGTTTCCAATCACAGCCCTCCTGCAACCATGATTCACTGATTCCACATCATCATATTTACAGGTGTCAATCCAGGCTCTAAGTTCATCCACCTTTCTTACAATGCTCCTAGCATTAAAATATACACATTTTAGAAATCCACCATCCCTTATTCTCTGTCTATTATCTTTTTCCTCTTTCTCACCTACATTTTGGGTCTGAGTGCTTCCCTTCTCTGCCTCTTGCCCCACACCCTGTCCCCTAGCCCCCTCTACCCGAGTCCCTCCCCCCAGCCTTTCTAGTTTAAAGTCTCCCCAGTAGTCTTTGCAAATCTCCCTGCCAGGATATTGGTCCCCCTCGGGTTCAAGTGCAACCCGTCCTTTTTGTACAGATCATGCCTTCCCCAAAAGAGGTCCCAGTGATCAAGAAACTTGAATCCCTG
This sequence comes from Okamejei kenojei, assembly GCA_035221665.1. Lineage (NCBI taxonomy): Eukaryota > Metazoa > Chordata > Chondrichthyes > Rajiformes > Rajidae > Okamejei > Okamejei kenojei. The sequence goes on from CM069137.1 coordinate 56,504,493, forward strand.
CCCACTGCACCAGTCCCTCAACTACACATTTATCCTCCACCTCATTCCATTCCTATTCTCACCGTCACGCGGCACAGGCAGTAATCCTGAAATCGTTACCCTTTTGGTCCTTCTCCTTAACTTTCCCCCCAACTCCCTAAATTCTCCCTTCAGGACCTCGTCTCTTTTTCTGCCTATGTCATTGGTACCTATGTGTACCACAACATCAGGCTCCTCTCCCTCCCTTTTCAGAATCTTTGGGACACGTTCCGACACATGCGAGACCCTGGCACCAGGGAGGCAAACTACCATACGGGTCTCCCGACTGCGTCCACAGAATCGCCCATCCGACCCCCTAACTATAGAGTCCCCTATTACAATTGCCCTCGTATTTTTGCTACCCTTCTGAGCATCAGGGCCAGTCTCTGTGCCGGAGACCCAGCCGCTGTTGCTGCCGCCAGGTAGGCTGTCCCCTCCAATCGTACTCAAACTGGAGTACCTATTTTCGAGGTGTACAGTCACAGGGGTACTCTCTAGCCCCTGCCTCTGCCCCTTGCCCTTCCTAACCGTGACCCACTTGACTGCCTCCTGTGGTCTGGGAGTGACTAACTCCCTGTAGCTCCTCTCTATGACCTCCTCACTCTCCCTGACCAGACGATCATTTACTTATTTGCCTCTGTACTCCACAATTTGAGATAGAAAAAAATCACATGTGGTTAAAGTGCACATTGTCAGATATTATTAAAGGCCATTTTTATACATTTTGGTTTCGCCATGTAGAAATTACTATTGTGTTTATGCATAGTCCCCCCATTTCAGGGCACCATTATGTTTGGGACACATGACTTCACAGGCGATTATAATTGCTCAGGTGTTTAATTGCCTCCTTAATGCAGGGATAGAAACATAGAAACATAGAAAATAGGTGCACGAGTAGGCCATTCGGCCCTTCGAGCCTGCACCGCCATTCAATATGATCATGGCTGATCATCCAACTCAGTATCCTGTACCTGCCTTCTCTCCATACCCCCCGATTCCTTTAGCCACAAGGGCCACATCTAACTCCCTCTTAAATATAGCCAATGAACTGGCCTCAACCACCTTCTGTGGCAGAGAATTCCAGAGACTCACCACTCTCTGTGTGAAAATAATTTCCTCATCTAGGTCCTAAAGGAATTCCCTCTTATCCTTAGACTGTGATCCCTTGTTCTGGACCTCCCCAACATCGGGAACAATCTTCCTGCATCTAGCCTGTCCAACCCCTTAAGAATTTTGTAAGTTTCTATAAGATCCCCACCTAAGATCCTAAGAGAGCTCTCAGCACCCAGTCTTTCCTCCAGTCTTTCCATCACCTTTGGAAACATTTATTGCTGTTTATCAACATGAGGAGCAAAGTTGTGCCAATGAAAGTCAAAGGATCCATTACGAGACTGGGAAACAGGAATAAAATTGCTAGAGACATCAGCCAAACCTTAGGCTTACCAAAATCAACTGCTTGGAACATCATTAAGAAGAAAGTGAGCACTGGTAAGCTTACTAATCGCACGTGAATGCATAAATAAATAAAATTAGAAAAGGTAGATAAAAAGTCAGTATAAATGATACAATAAATGGGGAAAGTGCTTGGGAATATTGTACAAGGAAAGAGTTAGGGGGTAATAATGGCCTGCATTTTGAAAAACATCAGAACAACGCTCCCAAGCTGCTAAAATCCAAACAGAGTCAGATGTATAGCAAAGAGGATACCATTAAATTTCAAATTACATAATTAAAATTTGCTTTTGCCTCTGCAAAGACTAAATCAAACATACAGCAAACATTTTTGCAGTTTGGAGAAGCATTTATTTTGTATGCAAAGCCAAAGGAACCCTCTTTCCTGTACAGGAAAAAAAGATTATTTGTCCTGGTGAACAAAAGTTCATATTTGGAAATTATTTCAATGAAAGAATGGTTAAATGTGTGAAACAGGTTGTCAACAAGGCTGGTAGGACAAGGAACATTTATATGTTTTATTTGATTAACATAGCCTGCCTTCCTATTTAAATGTACAAAATGCTGGAGTAACTCAGTGGGACAGGCAGCATCTCTGGAGAGAAGGAAAGACTGACGTTTCTTCAGACTACTTATGTTCCAAGTCAAGACATTCTGAATTATACTGACACCCAAAATATATTAAGAGTTAGTTTTTGTTTGGATTATCATATCATATTCACAATAGTATTTTGCGTTCCTTGCACACTGATTTTATTCACTATTAGATATATATTAATCATACTAGATATAATGGCAACGTAGAAGGTGTATGCTTTGTCATCCTAATCTTTATGAGGGGTTTGAGGATTGCAGGTGATCTTGTTTTTAAATCTTCATGCGCAGAATGCAAGATTACATTTAATCCAAGTAAATATAACTGCACTAATATTTAAGTTAGACAAAGATGCTGGAGAAACTCAGCGGGTGAGGCAGCATCTATGGAGAGAGCTACACTTGTTGTTTTACTTCCCCCCTCGACTCCATCAAATGACCCAAGCAGTCTTTCCAGGTGAGGCAGAGGTTCACCTGCACCTCCTCCAACCTCATCTACGACGTTTCGGGTCGAGACCCATCTTCAGACTGATGTCGGCGTGGAGTGGGAAAATGAAAGGAAGAGGCGGAGACAATAGGCTTGTGGGAGAGCTGGGAAGTGGGCGGGGAAGGAGGGAGAAAGCAAGCTCAATCTGAAATTAGAGAAGTCAATGTTTATACCACTGGGGTGTAAATTACCTAAGTGAAATATGAGGTGCTGTTCCTCCAATTTGCGCTTGGCCCCACTGGCAACTGAGGAGGCCCAGGACAGAAGATCAGATTTGGAATGGGAGGGGGAGTTGAAGTGCTGAGCCACCGGGAGATCAGGTTGGTTAATCCTAACTGAGCGGACGTGTTGGGCCAAGCGATCGCCAAGCCTGCGCTTGGTCTCGCTGATGTAGAGAAGTTGACACCTGGAACAGCGGATGCAGTAGATGAGGTTGGAGGAGGTGCAGGTGAACCTCTGCCTCACCTGGAAAGACTGCTTGGGTCATTTGATGGAGTCGAGGGGGGAAGTAAAACAACAAGTGTAGCGTTTCCTGCGGTTGCAAGCGAAAGTACCACAAGGAGGGGGTGGTTTGGGTGGGAAGGGACAAATTGACCAGGGAGTTATAGAGGGAACGGTCTCTGCGGAAAGCAGAAATGGGAGAAGATGGGAAGATGTGGCCAGTGGTGGGTTCCCGTTGCAGGTGGCGAAAATGTTGGTGGATTATATGTTGTATGCGACGGCTGATGGTGTGGAACGCGAGGACAAGGGGGACTCTGTCCTTGTTACGAGTAGGGAGATGGGGAGTTATGCCCGCCACGCTTATGAAACCTGAACGGAAACCTCTGGAGACTTTGCGACCCACCCAAGGTTTCCATGCGGTTCCCGGAGGTTTTTGTCCTCCGGCAACCACCTTCAACTAGCATCGCAACCGGCTTCGACTAAAAAATTCCCGATTTTTAAAACGGAAACCACTTTCGACCATTAGGGAGACTGACAGAAACATCCGGGAACCCCCGGGAACCGCACGGAAACCTTGAGTGGGGCGCAAAGTCTCTAGAGGTTTCCGTTCAGATTTCCTAAGTGGGACAGGGGCATAAGAGTGGAACTGCGGGATATACTCTGGTGAGAGCCTCATCTATAATAGAAGAGGGGAACCCCCGTTCCCTAAAGAATGAGGACATTTCCGATGCCCTTGTCTGGAACACCTCATCCTGGGTACAGATGCGGCGTAAACGGTGGATTTGGGAGTAGGGGATATAGTCCTTATAGGAAGGAGGATGGGATGTCCAGATAGCTATGGAAGTCAGTGGGTTTGTAGTAGATGTCGGTCAGTAGTCTGTTGCCTGCGATGAAGATAGTGAGATCTAGAAATGGTAGGGAGATGTCGGAAATGGTCCAGGTGAATTTAAGTGCCGGATGGAAATTTATGGTGAAATGGATAAAGTTCAGTGAGTTCTGCGTGGGTGCAGGAGGTAGCATCAATTCAGTCGTCAATGTAGTGGATATAGAGTTCAGAGATAGGGCCACAGTACGCCTTGAACACGGATTGTTCGACGTACCCTACAAAGAGGCAGGTATAGCTGGGGCCCATGCGCGTGCCCATAACTAGGCCTTGGATTTGGAGGAAATGGGAGGTCAAAGGAAAAGTTGTTGAGGTTAAGGACCAGCTCTGCTAGGCAGAGGAGAGTATTAGTAGATGGAGATTGGTTAGTTCTGTGGTCGAGGAAGAAACGGGGGCTTTAAGACCCTCCTGGTGGGGAATGGAGATGTATAGTGACTGGACATCCACAGTGAAGATGAGGGAGTGGGGGCCTGGAAAACAGAAGTCATGAAGGAGGCAAAGAGCGTGTGAGGTGTCTTGGACATAGGTTGGGAGGGATTTGACCAGGGGGGATAAGGTGGAGACGTGGTATGTGGAAATAAGTTCGGTGGGACATGAACAAGCAGAAACAATGGGTCTTCTAGGACAGTCAGGTTTGTGGATTTTGGCGAGAAGATAAAATCGGGCCGTGCAGGTCCGGGGAACGATGAGGTTGGAAGCTTGGTAGTGCAGGGAGCCGGAAACGATGAAGCCAGTGATGGTGCTTGAGATAATGGCCTGGTGCTCGTCTGTGGGGTCATGATCCAAGGATAAGTAGGAGGAGGTGTCTGAGAGTTGGCGCCTGGTCTCAGGCCGGTGGAGGTCCGCACACCAGACTACCACGGCACCTCCCTTGTCGGCAGGTTTGATCACCCAGTCAGGGCTGTTGCAGAGTGAGTGGAGTGCTGTACGTTCAGGGGGGGAGAGATTAGAGTGAATAAGGGGAGTGGAAAAGTTGAGGCGGTTGATGTCCCGCCGGCAGTTTAAAATGAAAAGGTCTAAAGAAGGTAGATGGCCATGATGGGGAGCCCAAGAGGAGGGAGTCCGCTGGAGATGTAGAAGGGGTCATCACTTGGAGGTGAGGATTCCTTCCCATGGAAAAAGCTTGAATGTGGCGGTGACGGTAGAAGAGCTCCACATCGTGGCGGATACGGAACTCATTGAAGTGGGGATGGAGGGGAACAAAGGTGAGGGCTCTGCCAAGGATAGACCATTCTGTATCGGAAAGGGGGAGGTCAGGGGGTATGGTGAACACACGGCCAGGGTGGAGGTTGGGGTCAGAGGAAGGCAGGTGAGTCGTCGGAGGCCGAGGCGATGTCTGGTAGGGGGGTGGTGGGTGTTCAGGGAGGAGGGGTGTATGAGGACTATGGTGTGGGTGGGGAGTAACTGGGGTCACATGGTACAAGGGGGAAGGGGAAGACCCAGTGGAACCCCCACTGAGGTTCCCTGTGTAGGACCCAGCGCAGTCAAACCACGTGGTGTGAGAGTCTGCAGCATGGAGACTTCGGGCCCGGTGCTGAGCCTAGGACTCAGGGAAGGCAACTGCTGCGGCCTGCTGGTGAGCGGTGAAGTGGCAAGGGACGGTAGAGTCACTGGTGGAGGCTCGCGGGGAGTGGATTCTGGGTCAACGGGCAAAGCATCGGAAGTCCCGGTCAGCGGATGACCAGGGAGGCAGCGAGGGTTATCGGTTCTGGTGAGGCAGCGATGGTCGGCTTCATCGGTGAGGCAGCAAGGGACGGTGTTATCGACGAGGCAGCGATAGCCGGCGGTACCGGTGAGGTAGTGAGGGTCGGTGGTATCGGTGAATCAGTGAAGGTCAGAGGCAAGGGCCACAGGGAGGCCGTGGAGGTCGACGATGGCGGAGTCTTCAGTGGTCTGGTCCTGAGATCGGCCAGTGTTGGTGCTGCTCCTTGTGGCAGCAATAGCGTTGCAGAACTGGGCCTCGTGGTGTTCGGGCAGGAGGCACAGGCCAGCGGTGGAGCCCGGGGCCTGCAGGTGGTCGAGTCGAGGAGTGTCGGTGGCAGGAACGGTCTGGAGGTGAGCAAGTTTATAATCCTTGGTGGAGTCCAGGTAGGAAAGGAATTGTTTGCTGAAGGCGTGCATCTGCCGTTGGATAAAGTATAGTTGAGGTCCATTGCAGGTCTGGATGAGTGAGGCCCGGAGTTGCGGGAGAGTCAAAGCGAGGGCCTGCTGGTGTTGCCGCATCGCAGCCAGTATAGAACGCAGTGCATGGAAGGAGAACTGCTGTGAAAAGGGGCAGATAGACTGTCGGAACCTGTAGTGCGGGTTGGGTCCGAACTGGGAGGTCTGGAACCGGAGCAGGAATCCACGAGGTGCAAGATGGAGGCGCAGTCGGAGAGAAGGAGGAATCATAGAGGGAGACAGTGAGAGAGGAGGTTGCTAAACTGTCTTCGGAGAGAGGAGGAGAACTTCTTCAAAGTGGACATACCTTGAGGAGATTTCGCGATAGAGTAGACAAAATGTTTAAGAACTGCTGATGCTGAAAGAAATCGACAGTAGGATTGTGGGAGAGTTGGGAAGGGGGAAGGGAAGGAGGGAGAAAGCAAGGACTATCTGAAATTAGAGATGTCAATGTTCATACCGCTGGGGTGTAAACTACCCAAGCGAAATATGAGATGCTGATACTCCAATTTGCGCTGGGCGTCACTCAGTCAATAGATGGGCCCAGGAGAGAAAGGTGAGATTCAGAATGGGAGGGGGAGTTGAAGTGCTTAGCCACGGGAAGATCAGGTTGGTTAGTGCTAACTGAGCGGATGTGGTGGGTGAAACAATCACCAAGCCTGCACTTGGTCTCGCCGATGTTGACACCTGGAACAGTAGATACAGTAGATGATGTTGGAGGAGGTGCAGGTGAATCTCTGCCTCACCTGGAAAGACTGCTTGGGTCCTTGATATTTTGTATCAATATAAAATTCCAGATTTTGTAATAAACTAATATTTAGATTCCTTATATCAAGAAATGATTAGAGACCTTTCATATTCCAAGGCATTGCAATAAGGCCAAACGCACTAAATTTTAGAAAGAATGATTTCAACAAGTAACAAGAGGAGCAGCAGATTAAAAATGGATGTTTTCTACAAGATTAGCTATATAGTAGCAAAGCCTCTGATCAGAAGAGACTTGATTTAACCCTGTAACTATATCTACTGGGAAATATACCTGTAGGAATAGGAGAAAAACATTCACTCCCTCAAGCCTTTTCAATCATTCAACTGGATCATAGCCAATCTGGATCATATCTCCATTAACCTGCCGTAATTCAATACCCAAAATATCCTAAACACAAAAATATATCAATCTCAGTTTTAAAATGTTCTTTTGATTCCTCCGTTCAACTACATTTGCTTGAAGAAAGTACTCCAGATGTTGTAATAAACTGGTTCCTGATGCTCCCTCGACTAGCCAAAGTCTAATTTCAAGATCATGTCACTTGTTTTGAATAGCATCACAGAATTTTTTGTCTATTACACGAAAGACTCGATCGGATCATTCTTTGACCTTCCAGATACAAACTTAGTGCAAGTGAATTAATATAGAACAGTACCCTTTGTATCTGCCTCCACCACTACCTCTGGCAGCAAAAACCACTTGCTTGCACATCTCCTTTAGAATTCGACCTCTCAACTTGAAAATGCTCTCCAGTCTTGACCCTTCCACTATAGCAGAAAGGTTCTGACTGTCTGCCCTATCTATGCTTCTCATGATTCATATACTTCTCTCAAGTGTCTCCGGTGTTCCGGAGAAATCAATCCTAGTTTGTTCAACTTCATCTTGTAGCAAATGCCCCCCAAATCAAGACAAAATTCTTCTGCACCCTCTACAAAGCCTCCACATCCTTCATGTACCGAGATGGCCAGAATCGCATGCAATACTCCAAATGCATACTAAACATATTCTTATAAAATTGCATCATGATTTTCAGACCCTTACATTCAATGAGACGAATAATGAGAGCAAGCATACCATACACTTTTTATCCATATATAGTTTATATATCACAAACTACACAGGTCTCAACATGGATCATTTTAGAAGCACTGGACACAGAAACAGAAAATAGGTGCATTTGCCTCTTCGGCCCATCGAGCCAGCACTGGCATTCAATATGATCATGGCTGATCATCTAAACTCACAACCCCATTCCTGCTTTTCCCCCCATATCTCTTGATCCCATTAGCTCATATCCAAATCTAACTCTCGCTTGAAAACATCCAGTGAATTGGCATTCACTGCCTTATGTGGCAAATAATTCCACAGATTCACACTCTGGATGAAAATGTTTTTCCTTATCTCAGTCCTAAATGGCCTACCCCTTATTCTTAAAATGTGACCCCTGGTTCTGGACACCCCCAACATGAGGAACATTTTTCCTGCATCTAGCCTGTCCAATCGCTTAAGAATTTAATATATTTCTATAAGATCTAGCCTGTCCAATCACTTGAGAATTTAATATGTTAGATTTCAAATCTATGTTAGATTTAATATGTTAAATTTAAGATCCCATTTTAAATTCCAGTGAATGCAAGCCCATTCGACCCATTCTGGGCAAGCCAAAACTGCCCTTCCACCACAACCCTTTGTCTTTGAAGAGTAAACCAGTTCTGAATCCATATGACAAAGTCACCGTTAGTCCATTCTTTTCCAAAAGGGGGTAAATCCTATACTGAAGAATCCTTTCCAATCCTACCACTGATGTGAGGCTCACCAGCTGATAATTCCCTGGATATTCTCTACTTTTCTAATTAAACAAAGGAACAACATTACCTACTCTCTAGTCATCCGGGACCCTGCCTGCGGCTAGAGAAGATGCAAAAATCTATGATAAAGTCCATAAAATTTCCTCATGCCTCTCTCAACAACTTGGGATGGATCCCTTCAGGCCCTAGGGATTTATCCACCTTGATACTTTTCAAGTGTCTCAGAACCATTACTTTCCTGATCTCACACTGCCCTTGCATACTAGTATTCTCCGTACTGATCTCACTATCCTGCATATCCTTCTCCTTTGTGAATATGAATGCAAAATATTCTCTTAGTATCTTGCCTACATCCTTTGAGCCCTTGAACCTTAATCAGTCTCACCTTCTCCCTGGTTACTGTCTTGTTTTTAATGTACATATAAAAAGCCTTGGGATTTTCTTTAATCTGACTCGCCAAATATATTTCTGGGCCCCTTTTCACACATCTAATCACCTGCTTGATTCTTTCCTAATTGCTTTATATTCCTCAAAGGCTGATTTCATTTTTCTAAAGCTTAGCGGCTTCCTTTATTCTTTCCGATCAAATTTACAACCTCTTTGGTCATCAAAGGTCCCTTGCCAAGCCTTCCTTCTTATTGGAACCAGCCAGTTCTGAACTTTGATCAACTGGCCTTCAAATGTCTTCCACATCAACTGCAGACTTACCCAATAACAATTACTCCCAATTTGCTCTTCCTAGCTTGTCTAACAACATTGCGATCATTCTAACTCCAATTCCATACCTTTTCCCAAAGCCCAGAATGATCCCTTCAGATTTATGAAGTTACGATTACTATCTCCAAAAGGCACTTCCAGTCACCTGGTTGGGCTCAATTCCTAATTCCAGGTCCAGTGTGGTCCATCATCAAGTTGGGCTATCTGCATACTTCTTCAGGAAACCCTCAAATTCTGCCCCATCTAAGCCTTTATTTCGAAGCAAGTCCCAGTCACTATGTGAGAAGTTAAAGACATTCACTATGAAACATAGAAAATAGGTGCAGGAGGAGGCCATTAGGCCCTTCGAGCCAGCATTGCCATTCATTGTGATCATGGCTGATCGTCCACTATTAATAACCCGTGCCCGCCTTCTCTCGACTCCACTAGCCGCTAGAGCTCTATCCAACTCTCTCTTAAATCCATCCAGTGATTTTGCCTCCACTGCCCTCTGTGGCAGGGAATTCCATAAATTCACAACTCTCTGGGTAGAAAAGTTTTTTCTCACCTCAGTCTTAAATGACCTCCCCTTTATTCCAAGACTGTGGCCCCTGGTTCTGGACTCGCCCAACATTGGGAACATTTTTCCTGCATCTAGCTTGTCCAGTCCTTTTATAATTTGATATGTTTCTATAAGATCCCCCCTCATCCTTCTAAACTCCAGTGATTACAAGCCTAGTCTTTTCAATCTTTCCTCATATGACAGTCCCGCCATCCCAGGGATTAATCTCGTGAACCTACGCTGCACTGCCTCAATCACAAGGATGTCCTCCCTCAAATTAGGAGACCAAAACTTTTACACAATACTCCAGATGTGGTCTCACCAGAGCCCTATACAACGGCAGAAGAACCTCTTTACTCCTATTCTGAAATCCTCTTGTTATGAAGGCCAACATTCCATTAGCTTTCTTCACTGCCTGCTGTACCTGCACACCAACTTTCAGTGACCGATGTACAAGGACACTCAGGTCTCGCTGTACCTCCCCCTTACCTAACCCCATTAAGATAAGAATCTGCCCCCTTGTTTTTGCCACCAAAGTGGATAACCTCACATTTATCTATATTATACTGCATCTGCCAACTCACTCAACCTGTCCAGGTCACCCTGCAACCTCCTAACATCCTCTTCACAGTTCACACTTTGTGTCATCCGCAAACGTGCTAGTGTTGCTCCTAATTCCCTCTTCCAAATCATTAATATATATGGTAAACAGTTGCGGCCCCAACACCGAGCCTTGCGGCACTCCACTCGCCATTGCCTGCCATTCTGTAAAGGACCCGTTCACTCCTACTCTTTGCTTCCGGTCTGCCAACCAATTTTCTATCCATGTCAACACCCTACACCCAATACCATGTGCTCTAATTTTAGTCACCAATCTCCCGTGTGGGACCTTATCAAAGGCTTTCTGAAAGTCTAGATACACTACATCCACTGACACCCCTTCATCCATTTTACTTGTCACATCCTCAAAAAATTCCAGAAGATTAGTCAAGCAATTCCAGAAGATTAGTCAAGCACAAAGATGATTTTGCATCTTTCCATAATCTGTCTACATATTTGTTCCTTTATTTCCCAATGGCTTTTGGGGTGTCTTTCGCACAATCCCATGAAACTCTGACAATCCCACTCTAATTTTTGACCTCTATCCATGTTGCCTCAATGGACGAACACTCCTCCCTGAGTGCCTCGCCAACAATCTGGCTGTCCTTTCCTTCTGTGTGTTTTAATTGTATGTGTTATATGTATGTTCTTTATGTTCTTTAGCTTGTTTTATGGGGGGGGGGGGGGATCCGTACGGGGATCCATATTGTATCTCCGTCCACATCGAGGAGTTGGCGGTCATTGCTGGAGACCGATTTTTAGAGCTCCACCATGGTCGCCTGCGGACACCCTTGCAGAACTCGCGATTCCTTTGCCAGGGGTCGACCTCGGACCTCCAACCATGGGTGCTTGCGGGCTTAACATCACGGAGCCCGACCTCGGGAAATCCAAGCCGCGGGGGTTTTGACCGCCGCAAAGTGGGAGCTTCGATCGCCCCGACGGATGGTTCCACTGTCCCAAACGCGGGAGAACATAGGAATGTGGGGAATCCACAGTGGTGGATATTTATGTTAACTTTTATGTAGTTGTGTGTCGTAGCTTTCTTTTTGGTATGGCTGTATTGTAATTCGCAATGCAGAAAGGTAAACTAATTAAGTGACCTTCAAAGTTTTGGCACAGGCAAGATGGTCCAAGTACTGCTATTTCCCATGAAGTTGCATATTCATTTTGGATGAGTTGAGTATAGGAGCAAAGAGGTCCTTCTGCAGTTGAACAGGGCCCTAGTGAGACCACACCTGGAGTATTGCGTGCAGTTTTGGTCTCCAAATTTGAGGAAGGACATTCTTGCTATTGATGGAGTGCAGCGTAGGTTCACAAGGTTAATTTCCGGGATGGCGGGACTGTCATATTCTGAGAGAGTGGAGCGGCTGGACTTGTATACTCTGGAATTTAGAGGGATGAGAGGGTTCTTATTGAAACATATAAGATTATTCAGGGTTTGGGCATGCTAGAGGCAGGAAACATGTTCCCGATGTTGGGGGAGTCCAGAACCAGGGACCACAGTTTAAGATTAAGGGGTAAGCCATTTAGAAAGTAAATGAGGAAACACTTTTTCACACAGAGAGTTGTGAGTCTGTGGAATTCTCTGCCTCAGAGGGCGATGGAGCCCGGTTCTCTGGAAACTTTAAAGGGAGAGCTAGATATGGCTCTTGAAGATAGCAGAGTCAGAGGACATGGGGAGAAGGCAGGAACGGGGTACTGATTGTGGATGATCAGCCATGATCACATTGAATGGCGGTGCTGGCTTGAAGGGCCGTTTGGCCTACTCCTGCACCTATTGTCTATTTTCTATTGAATCTGCTTCTACTACCCTGTCAACCTGTATCTTTCTGAGACTATTTTCAAACTGAGATCCAGTTAATGATTTACGCAGGTTTAACATAACTCATTGCTGGAACACCTGGATAAGAGAGACAACAATGTCAAGACTTCTATTCATGGGTGGCAGCTCTGCTTTTAATGCCATTACTCCATGCCAGATCATCTCCAAGCTTGTGGAAATTGTAGTCAGCACTCACCTTTACAACTGGATCCTTAACATGCTGACCAACAAATCAAAATCAGCGAGGATAGTTGATAAATCATTATCCATGATAATCATCAACATTGGTGCCCCACAAGGATGCATTCTCAGCCCCATGTTTTTACTCCTTATACACCCAGGACTGCACAGCCAATTACCAACCCAACTCAATTTACAAATTTGAAGATGACATCACCGTAATGGGCTGGATATCAAATAATGAGGAGATGGAGTACAGAAAGGAGATTGTGAACCACATAACCTGGTGCCAAGACAAGAACCTTACCCTCAATGTCAGCAAAACATCTACAGATGTGTCGTAGAAAGCATTTTATCAAGATGCATCACAGCATGGTTTTGGAATAGCTCATTTCAAGATCACAAGAAATTGCAGTGTAGAGGACGTAGTCCAGACCATCACGCAAACCAACCTCACTTCCATTGACTCAATTTATACTTCATGCTGCATAATCAAGAACAAGTCTCACCGCAGTCACTCCCTCTTCTCCCCTCTCCCATCAGGCAAGAAGTATTGAAGTTTTAAAACGCATACCTCCGCATTCAGGAATAGTTTCATCCCAGCTGTTATCAGGCAACAGAACCATCCCATCACCAACCCGATAGCAGTCCTGATCTCCCATCTAGCTCATTGAAGACAATTGGAACTAAAAAGCCTTTCACTGTACCTCGGTACGCCTGAAAATAAACTAAACAGATTTATTTTTGCATTTTATGCACCTATTTATAAAAACCCAAATATTCAACAATCTGTCCTGCTACCATAGGATTTGTTGATGTGAACCCCCATTTCTCCAGATCTGCATCCTCTTTAAAATTGAACCATTTCCTATATTTGCATACTTCTTTCCAAGCTTCCTTGTACATCATAGTTTAATATGCTACATTACATTTCATTAGCCATCTACTTGACTATTTAATCAGTCAACCTGCATTCTTGTGAACTTCAATTTCAGTGACAAGCCTATTCTGTGTTAATTTATTAAAACATTTTGTAAAACCATTTACAGAAAATCAACTACACTTCCTGCATCATCTCTTTAGGTATGTGAAGAGGCAAAAAATCGTTAAGACCAAAGTCGGTCCCTTGAAGACTGAAACAGGTGAATTTATTATGGGGAACAAGGAAATGGCAGATGAGTTGAACAGGTATTTTACATCCGCCTTCACTCAGGAAGACACAAACAATCTACCTGATATACTAGTGGCCAGAGGATCTTGGGTAATGGAGGAAATGAATGAAATTCACATTAGGCAGGAAATGTTGTTGGGTGGACTAATGGGACCAGTTAGCCTGACATCGGTGGTGGGGAAGACGCTGGTTAATTATAAATGATAAAATAGCAGCACATTCGGATCGCAGTAACAGGATCGGTCCGAGCCAGCATGGATTTACGAAGGGGAAATCATATTTGACTAATCTTCTGGAATTTTTTGAGGATGCAACTATGAAAATGTACAAGGGAGAGCCAGTGGATGTAGTGTACCTGGACTTTCAGAAAGCATTTGATAAGGTCCCACAAAAGAGATTAGTGGGCAAAATTAAAGCACATGGTATGGCGAGTAGGGCACTGACATGGATAGAAAATTGATTGGCAGACCGGAAACAAAGAGAAGGGATTAACGGGTCCCTTTCAGAATGGCAGGCAGTGACTGGTTGGGTACCGCAAGGCTCGGTGCTGGGACCGCAGCTATTTACAATATACATAAATGATTTAGATGAAGGGATTAAAAGCAACATTAGCAAATTTGCAGATGACCCAACGCTGGGTGGCAGTGTGAACTGTGAGGAGGATACTATGAGGATGCAAGGTGACTTCGACAGGTTGGGTGAATGGACAGATGCATGGTAGATGCAGTTAATGTGAATAAATGTGAGGTTATCCACTTTGGTGGAAAAAACAAGAAGGCAGATTATTTTCTGAATGGTGTCAAGTTGGGAAAAGGGGAAGTACAATGAGTGTATGTCTAAATATCTCTTATAGTGATTGTATCTGACCGCATCACCTCATAGTGAGGTTCAGATATTACCCACTCTGTTTAAGAAAAACCTTTCCCCTTAAAACTATTTTCTCTCACTTAAAACCTATGCCCTCTTGATACCCCTGCCACGGGGAAACATTAACTATCTATCCCTTTTTCTATCCATGCCTCTCTTAATTTTATCTACCCTTGAGGTCACCTCTGAGCTTCGCTCCAGATAAAACAAATCCAACGAATACAACCACAGAAAATATAATTAGACTTTTGCACAAAAGGAAATAGGTATTCCAAACAAGAGATGAATTATGAGATTATTTGAAAAGTTATTTATCTGGAAATAGAATGCATAGCAAAATTGGCCACACCTCAATGCGACGTGGGTTGCATGAAATGATGGGAAGAGGACAGTTCAAAGTTAGCATTATATTTTTTTGCTATACATGATAACCTCATTTTTACCATTCAGTTTGAAAACAGTCAAGAGTTTTCATCATTCCCATTTTGATCAGGAAATTTCTGACAAAATCATCAACTACTTCTGGTCTTTGGGAAACCTGTTGCTCAGAAATCAAACTACATTCCTGGGTCTGAAACAAAAAAAAAAGCAGGTATTAGGAAACGCAGCGAATTGAATTATGTTCTCAAAAAAATTCTAAATCCAAACCAGGCAATGATCAAATGTGTTAGAAAGCTTTCCAATAATTATCACTTTTGGAACTCTCTCAATGATCCTCTCTACAATGACTATTTCTTAATCTCTCAATTGTTAACAGGAATGCAAAAAGATCTGGCTTTCAAAAAAATCCAAAAAGATAGCCAAGATGTGAAGAACAGGTTACACGTGGCCCCTGTCCCACTTTCACGACCTAATTGGCGACCTCTGCCGAGTTTGCCCTTAACTCATACTCGCAGCATGGTTGCCACGAGGTCGTAGGAGGTCTTCGTAACTCTTCTTCATGCTCGTGAGTGGTCTCCGCGTACTCGTGGCCTCAAGTAAGTCGCGGCGTTTTTTCCAGCCTGATAAAAATGTCCACGAGTTAAAAAAAGGTCAGCATGGAAAAAATTGATACTTTTTACTCGTAGGCAGGTCGTAATGATAGTCGTAGGTCGGTAACTCGCCCGAGAAAAAAAAAGCAAACATTACATCATTTTATCATGTGATAATTTTCCACTCATAGCTAGTCATAGTTCGTCAGGAAGACTGAGGTTGAGCGGGGTCGTAGGAGGTCGTTGACATAGTCATAGGAGGTCATAGGAGGTATTTTACTTTGGCGAGTCAACACAAACTTGACATTTTTTTCAACTCGTCTAGGGTCTTCTAAACTCATGGATTAGGACGTCCAAGTGGGACAGGCCCTTTAAGATCTAACTCAACAATTTCTAAAAGACTTGCACCAAACAGGTGTCCTCAAAGGGCGGCACGGTGGCGTAGCAGTAGAGCAGTGTACTGCCTTATAGTGCCAGAGACCCGGGTTCAATCCTGACTACGGATGCTGTCTGTACGGAGTTTGCACATTCTCCACATGACCAGGGTGGGTTTTCTCCGAGATCTTCGGTTTCCTACCACACTCCAAAGATGTACAGGTTTGCAGGTTAATTGGCTTGGTATAAATGTAAATTGTCTCTAATGTGGGTAGAATTGTGTAAGTGTGTGACACTCAGTGTAAAAAAATAAGACCTCCTGACATTATAGAATGCATTACAACTGCATAAAATTCTCCTTTGTTTCATTGCAATGCAACTTTAAAATACAAGTGAGCACACAAATATCTATAGAATATTTTTACACACAAATATCTATTTATCAAATTTCTGCTTTTTTAAAATCAACACCAAGACATACTAAAAACCTTCAGCACAAAAAATGTTGCACTAGGTTATCAAAAAACTTAATATTTAATCCAATTTCAGTTTACCATCCATACCAACATGAATTTGTGTAAACCAAAAACTCTTACTGATGTTTTTAAATCCTCGTTCTGTTGCTCGATTATTTTCACAATATTCTCCAAATTTTCATCTCCTTCTGAAATACTCATGTCATCATCAGGAGGAATCTGATATAGCAAACAGAATAATGAAAAAGGGATGTCATCATTTATTATAATGTTTTAATATAATTGTTGCAATTTCAGAAATAGAAAGTTCTAAAATTTGTCTTACAACTTATTTTTTACAACTTTCAAACTGTCATTCTTTTAATGCTAATTATCTTTCCCCACATGTTACCAAAAGGGTACGTCTTTTATTTCATATATTCCCCTTTTTAATAATAAGATAATACTCAAATCTGTTGTGATTCTTTGATTAAAAAGCAACACGTTTCAACTACGTAAGGGCATGTAAATACATTTCCTTCCTGATTGTGTTTCATTAGAAAGAGGCAAGATTATGTCTTCTTAAAATAACGAATTTAATTTTCATATATATTCTTATACCAAATAACAAATATGTGGAACTAAAGGTACCGAATAAGACTTCCTTTCCATTTTCAGACACCAAATTTCCCTGAGAGCAGAATTACTTTATATTCTTTAATTCATTAACTAAATAGCACTTTTGTTACAGTACCATTCACTTACATGAGCATCTTACATGAACATTGCAATGGCATTATGTTTCTTCAAGACAATTACAGGCATAGAGGACTTCAATTATTTTTCATACTTCCATTTTACATGTTTATATTAGGATTGTGTATAATGGGCTCACCTTTTTTTTTAATGAAATGTGCAAAGGAGAATATGACAATCTTGAGCATGGATCAGATTACATTTTTATGCACTAGTGCATGTCATTTTAAAAAAACTATCATTAACTACCCTACTGCGGATGAGAAATAATGGGACAAATTTTGTCAAGAGTGCGATATGCATGCAAGATTAGCATTTCCATACAACAAGGATGTTTCGAATTTGCCAGTGAATCCTTGCATCATTTCCTAATTGCATTCTAAATTTGAGTTCATCTGAGAGTCCAGTGCCTGTGAGCAATGTTATTGTAATTGCCATTCCATACACTGCAATCTGCCGCTGTACCTGCAGCAGGTTAGACGTGGGGGAGGATAAGAAACTCCAATCAATTTAAATAAAGAGGAATAGGTGAAAGGAGTGAATTTAAGCTTGTTCTATATTAAGTACTAGTAATTTTTGCTTACTAATTATTAGATCTTTGATTGATAGTGGGTACATAAAGTGTAGGCTCAGCAGAAGTCAGTTTGAACCAAATGCACAATCTTCGAAGTTTGCTCAGCACGATGTGGGACAAGGCCCTGCTTGATGCCATAGGAGGTAACTGTGAACCAGTGACTGGAGAGAAATAGTAATATACAAGACTAAGTGGGACCCATTGGCACCCGTCCCCCAACGGGGGGGAAGGGGGGGGAGAGGGTGCGGCATCGGCGTTCACCCCAGGGTGGGGTGGGAGGAGGGGCTGGAAGGGGGGAGGTGTTACTGTTGGCAACGTCCCATTGTGATGTAATTGTGGCAGTCGGCAGCCAGCTTGAGTGCCCATTGTGATTGGTGCACTGTGAGAGGCATTGTGACATCGCTGTGAGAATGCTGGAAAGTGTCTGAGAAGGCAGTTTTGCCTGTTTTTAAAATTTCAACAATTAATAACTTTGGAAACGTATGTGGAAATGCAATGGGAAGATGTTTATCGTCACGAGGAGAAAAATGTGAGTAGGATGTGTGAAAATGGGAAGGCTGTGGCGTAGCTTTTGGAAGATAGGAATTAACCAGATTGGTGCGCACACGCACGCGCGACAAAGACTTTTAGTTATATACAGATATATAGCTGAAGCAAAACCTCCCTATTGTTTGGATTAAATTCCTTTGTAAATAAACAGCAACACTCCACTTAGCTTTCCAAATTACTTGCTGTACCTGTAAATTATGACACCAGAACCCTCTGCATCTCAGAGCTTTTGTTAATCTCACTATTTTGTTACATATTTCCTGACCAAATTGACAAACATTTTCCCACATTGTGCTCCATTTGCCAGATCTTTGCTTGATCTATAAAATTATTTTGAAGCCTCCTTATGCCCTCTTCATAACTTACTTTGTGCATTGACAACTCATTTATATAAACTCTGAAGAGAGCAATCACTGACACACTACTCAAAACATCTTACTAATCAAAAAATGGGAGGATTCATGGACTGTTTCAGGTCATGTGTCTGGGAAAGAATGATTGAGTGTGTGCATTTCGGAAGCAAGCATCATAATTCAGTTAGATTTAGTATTGTTGTGGAAAGAGTGAGGATTGACCACAAGTCAAAATCATTAAAAAAAAGAGATGCATAATATTGTCAAAGAAACAGAATGCCTGAGGATAGGGAAATTTCACAATCCATCAAAGAAAAGCAGTCACTGATAAGGAAAGGGAAAACAGAATATGAGATTAAGCTGGTGAGAAACAAAAAACTCATAGCTTCCATTGATATGTAAAAATGTTAAATATTAATTGGAATTAATGCATGCCTCCAAGTCATATGTACCGATGATGAGCAACTACATTTTTACTTGCAGTATCTTAACAGACTCATTAATGCAATACACACAGATAAAATATAACAATTAAAACAATAGGTAAGATGGAGGTCATTTAAAGGCCCATTGATTAAATATCATGACCAATACATTCCTGTGGGGATAAAAGGTAAGGTTAGTAGTAAGGTTTGAGAATCTTAGAGAACAAGTTTTGATACCAGTTTTGATCTTTCATTAGGATCCCAATGCAATAAGCGACTTTGGTATTCTGAAAAACGCAAAGAATCATGGGATTTGTCAAGGTCACCCGCTATAAAGAAAAAGCGAACAAAACGCTGGCAGTGTAAAATGTGTGTCAATTCTTATCTTTATTCATGATTTATTGTAAAAATAGTTAATCTGAGGAACGTGGATGCCAAGTAGCGGAAGAGCGGGGTGTAATAGCGCGAGAGAGGGGAGACGGGGGGGGGGGGGGGGGGGGGGGGGGGGGGCGGACTGGAGATGTCCGGAGCAACCCCGGACCGACGGTACAGCGGCCTGGAGCAGCGGCGCACAGCCGGTATTGAGAAGCGCCAACCCCAGCTCAACTCCGCCTGCCCGGCGGGACAACAGACAGCCTGGGACCGACGGGACAGTGGCCCGGAACAGCGGCCCACAGGATAAAGCAATAAAAAGGACAAAATAATCTTAGCTTTTAACAAAGGAACAATAAATACAACTAAATCATAGTTTGAAAGCAGTATTTTCTTACCTAGACGAATCAAAGCTGGAAAAAACAGATGAAATGTGTACACAGCTCCACTGCTTCCAGCAATGTTTATCCAGAGTGAACTATGACCTGGGCATGCGCAGTCGGAATACCAAACTCGCTTATAAAGTGGGAGCAAAAAGAGCAAAACGGGTAGGCTCACTGCAGGAGAAGGAGATACAGCCAGAGGAAGTGTGCCAGGTCCTCAACAAGTACTTTGTATCTGTATTCACCCACTAGGACATGAAAATGGTGAGATTATGGAGGAGCATGTTGATATTTAGGACGTGGATATAAAGAAATACAAGCTCTTGGGTGCCTTGAAATCATCGGGGTGGGTAAAACCCCAAGGCCTAATGGCATTAATCCAAGGATACAAGTCAAGAGCGTTTTATTGTCATATGTCCCAGAAAGAACTATGAACAATAGAACAATGCTGAGGGAAGGGAGAACATTGCTGGGTATTGACAGAGATCTCTGTATCATTTCAGAATGGCAGGCAGTTACTAGTGGGGTACCTCAAGGCTCAGTGCTGGGACCCCAGCTATTTACAATATATATTAATGATCTGGATGAGGGAATTGAATGCAACATCTCCAAGTTTGCGGATGACACGAAGCTGGGGGACAGTGTTAGCTGTGAGGAGGATGCTAGGAGGCACAAGGTGACTTGGATAGGTTGGGTGAGTGGGCAAATGCATGGCAGATGCAGTATAATGTGGATAAATGTGAGGTTATCCACTTTGGTGGCAAAAAACAGGAAAGTAGTCTATTATCTGAATGGTGGCCAATTAGGAAAAGGGGAGATGCAACGAGACCTGGGTGTCATGGTACACCAGTCATTCAAAGTAGGCATGCAGGTGCAGCAGGCAGTGAAGAAAGCGAATGGTATGTTAGCATTCATAGCAAAACGATTTGAGTATAAGAGCAGGGAGGTTCTACTGCAGTTGTACAGGGTCTTGGTGAGGCCACACCTGGAGTATTGCGCACAGTTTTGATCTCCAAATGTGAGGAAATGTGAGGGGGGAGAGGGGGGGGTAGAGGGGGGGTAGAGGGGGGGGGGGGAGGGGAAGGGAGAGGGGGAGGAGAGGGAGGAGAGGGGGAGGGAGAGGGGGGGAGAGGGGGGGGGAGGGAGAGGGGGGGAGAGGGGGGGAGGGAGTAGAGGGGGGGGAGAGGGGGGAGAGGGGGGGGAGGGGGGGAGAGGGGGGGGGAGAGGGGGGGAAGAGGGGGGGGGAGAGGGGGGGGGGAAGGGGGGGGAGAGGGGGGGGGGGAGAGGGGGGGGGATGAGGGGGGGGGGGGGGGGGGGGGTGGGAGAGGGGGGGGGGAGAGGGGGGGGAGAAGGGGGGGGCAGGAGGAGGGGGGGGGAGGGGGAGGGGGGAGAGGGGGGGGGAGAGGGGGGGGGGGGGGGGAGGGGGGGGGGGGGGAGGAAAAGGGGGGGAGAGGGGGGGGGGGAGAGGGGGGGCGGGGGGGGAGAGGGGGGGGGGAGGGGGGGGGAGTGGGGAGAGAGGGGACCGGGGGGGGAGAGGGGGGGGGGAGAGGGGGGGGGGGGAGAGGGGGGGGGAGTTTGGGGCATGGGGGGGGGGAGGGGTGGGGTGCGGAGAGGGGTAGGGGGGAGGGGTGGGGGTGTGTGCCCAAAATGTCTTTGGTGTGGTGTGGGGGGGATGATGGATTTTTATGTAAAAAAGGTGTACATTTTTCTTTTGTCTAAATATATATGAGGAGGCATTGGGTGAATGTAATAAGTGTAATGTGTGGCACATAATGGAAAATATATCTCTGGAAAGGTATTAGAAAAGTTTGGTTTTGGGGGCCGTAACCCGAATTTTTTGGTATCAAATGTGCTAACATATGGTCGGTTCGGCGCACACACAGACATATACTATACACACACTCACACAGAGTTTTAAATAGTATATAGAATATATATGGATAGATAGATAAAGAGAAAGAGGGCAAGAATGGTAAATCTATAGATACCATCAAAAAATCTAAAAGTAAGCCTGTGTGTGAAAGAGTAAGCAAGTGTTGCATAAGAGGTCCAAATGAATAATTGGCTTCATGGAACAAAAAGGGGAGACTTAGGGTGAAAAATACCAAGTCATAAAGTCAGAGCTCTACAGCACAGAAACAGGCCCTTCATCTCAACACGTCCATGCCAAACAAGATACTTAACCAGTATGTAGAAATGAGGAACTGCAGATGCTGGTTTATACCAAACATAGACACAAGGTGTTGGAGTAACTCAGCAGGTCAGGCAGAACCTCTGGAGAAAAAGAATGGGCGACATTTTGGGTCAGGACACTTCTTCAGACTGAAAGTAGGGGGTGAGGGGAGCAATGTTGAGCTGGAAGCGAGAAAAGATCAGGACCAATCAGGGACAGCTGCAAATGATCTTGGGTAGGGTGGTGCCCTGGGATGGGGGGGGCACACCAGTACAAGCAGCAACCCTCTTTAATGCCAAGCTACTCACGAGATTGTTAGATCAGACACCTGTGTGCCTGATTTCCAGCACCTTTCTCACTTCCATCTGCAGTTCAGACTTAAAAGTTGGATCCTAATACCTAACCAAGTTAGACCCACTTAATTGCACCTGGCTCATATCCCTCCAAACCTTTCAAATCCAAGTAACTGTCTATGTGTCTTTTAAAAGTCACAATGGTACCCGTCTCATCCACATCCGCTAGCAGGTTGTTCCGCATATGCAGCACAGTTTTAAACTTTTCCCCCTCACATTCTCTAGTTTTAGAATCCACTTTCCTCAGGAAAAGACAGCAAAGAGCCACCTTATTTATGTCCCTCATGATTTTATCACCATCTTATCATCAGCTGGAAAGCAATCCTAACATCCCGTCCACCTCTTTGGAGACCTTTAGACTATATTTTATCAGACTTTTCCTTGCACTAAACATTATGCACGTTACCCTGTATCTGTACACTGTAGATGGCTTGATTGTAATCATGTATAGTATTTTCACTGACTAGATGGTACACAACAAAAACGTTTTTCATTGTACCTCAGTACAGGTAGCAATAATATTAAAAATGAACAAAATCTGTAAAAGGTCATCCCTCTGACTACTACGCTGCAGGAAAAAGTCCTAGTCTATCCAGCCTCCCCTAATAACTCAAACATGCCAGACCCGGCAAGATCCTCGTAAATCTCTTCTGCACGCTTTTAAATTTAATTACATCATTGCTATGTTTATAAATGCTAAACAGACAGAGAGGGCATGTTAAAAAGTCATTTCTAAAAGTGGATTCAATTCAGGAAATCTAAAGGCGACTACTTTGAGGATGGCATTTTTGCAGGGACTGCCTTTCTCCTCCTTCTTCTGCTTACCCATCCAGACTGTGAACTGCAAATGGAAATGAGAAAGATGCTGGAAATCTAACTGGTGAATAACAGCTTTAAGGAGTGTTGCTGTTTGTACTGAGCTCAGGGGCCAGGTGCACTTTGCATCCGGTTCCTCAGCTTTTGGCCTGCTGTGTGAGCAATACCTCTGTTAATTTCAACGTGGCTGGAGACCATCATTAAAAAGGTGAATTTCCACTACCTTTGATTATTATTTATTGACAAAGGTTTGATTTATTTTACTAACATTTATATCCAGATACATTTTTGATTATTTAAAACAAATAAAACTGTTTAACTTTGAATAAAAACAGGGAAACTGATATTTGTGTGATTTATCCTTACGACTCAAAATTAAACAATAATATTTAACATTTAATTTAACTTTCAAAACATTTACAGTACCTCTTCATATTGGTAACCATCTTCAGGTTCTTCTGTAATAGTAACCTCTAACGTATGGGTGAAGTTAAGCATTTTACACAATGATCTCAGCAGTCCACTCACATCAAAACAATACTAAGCCTGAGTGGAGGACCAAATACAGCACAACCCATACTTTATTTTTAAGTTAACCTTTTTATCATTGTGTTCATAAAGTTTCCCACAGTACAGAGTTGGGTGAAGCAGATCAACTCCACCAGTTAGTACTGCCACTTGAGAGCAGTTGCTTATTCTTGTAATGTCTGCCTCTATTAAAACAGCACGAAAACAGACCAGACCATTCAGTCCACCAAGTTTGCATCGACTAGTGATCCTGCACATTAACACTACCCTACACTAGGAACAATTTTTACATTTATACAAAACCAATTAACCTACAAACCCACACAGGTCACGGGGAGAACGTACAGGCCAGCACCCATAGCCAGGATTGAACCCAGGTCTCCGATGCTATAAGCACTGCAAGGTAGCCACTCTATCGCTGCACCACTGTTCCGCCCTGGCACATTTTAAATGCATTAGATTCAGATCATTTTAAAATCCCATTATTTTGTTATTGAATATATCTCCTCATCACAAGGGGCGGAAATCCCGGGGGGGGGGGGGGGGGGGGGTGGAGAGAGTAGAGGGGACAAGTCACCCCCATGTTTTTAGAGGCGGGGGACGTTCCCCGCCCCGCCCCCCCCCCCCCCCAATGATTTGTAATCCGTATTTTAAAACTCGGTTAAAAAAAACTCACTTTCCGCGAGACAGTGGGGGTGGGACTGTTGATCGAGGGCACCGATTGGACAAGAGACGTCGGTCAGCCGGCAGTGAGGGGGGGGGTAACCATGATGATTCAGCGCGATCATTGGAGAAGGGAGGAGTCAGAAGCGGAAGTAGGGGCGTGGGACTGAGTATTGAGCACGGTGATTGGAGGAGGGAGACGTCCGTGGAGCAAAGATCATAGAGCGGAGCTTCAATCAGCCCACTCGCGGGGCTTTTCATCGCACGGCACGGCAGGCCGCGGGATCTTCCACCGCCCCATGGTCAAATTGCTGCGTCGAGGCGATCGAGGCCCCTGATGTTAAAGCCCCCGTGAATGGGCCCCCACAATTCGGGGCTGACGAAGCTGCTGTTGCTGGAGTTCAGAGTCGGTCACCAACCAGGTCAGCTGCTGATGTTACCATCCACAGGGCCCATGGCTGAAGCCTCGCATGTGTGCGCGTGCGCGGCAGCCAGAAATTGTGTTCCCCCCACACCCCCCATGTTTTGAGTGTGATTTCTGTGCCTGCTCATCACATTTCGTAACAAGGTCCAGAATAAACTCCATGCACGTTCAGTCAGTGGTTGAACAATCAAGTGCTGATTAATTTCCCATCTATTTCAGAGATCCCAATTTTACGTGAAGAATCTGTCAGCCCCACATGCGCGTCATTAGGTCAAACGCTTGCGCTCTGACTGGCTGGTGGCGCGTCGCTCCTCCAGCGGTATGTTTAAAAGGCCTCCAGGTAAGTTCTTGAACATAGTCTGCGGTCGTTTTCTCTTCTGTCTTGTTACAGCTAGAACAACATGGGTAAGGCGAGGGTGAAGTCACGACGGGCTGCAGGGAGAACCGCTTCCGAAGACCGTGGCAGTGCGGTCAGCGGGCGGCAGTCCATTTTACCATCGCGGTCGCTGACACCACAGCCAGCGACCCCGGGCTCGGTGCCCATGGACTTTGGCTACGCCACGGGTCGGGAAAGCAAAGTGCAAGTCCAACATGCCAGTGGACTCGGACGAGTCTGACCGGAAGGGTTCGCCTCCTAGAGCAGGAAGCGTCGGCGGACGCCTTTCCCGCATGAAGCATCTTATGGAGAAGATGCTCCAACATGATGTGCTCCTTGGTCGGGAGTCACATCACAGCAGGCTTCCAGGGCCCGCAGTAGCGCCTGGTGCAGGGCTGCATTATATGTCCCCATCCGAGGATGGGAGTATAGACCATCAGTCCTGGGAGGACCTCTCGGTGCAAGACCCGCGGGAAGCGGAGGTGCCGACCGTGATCTCGAAATTTGCTGTGCCGTCACTGGTTGGGGAGCTGCTGGAAGAAGTGCTGGTGGCCAGCATTAATTACCTCACTTCCCACCAGCGTCAGGAACAAGTAATGATGGAGACAGCCATGAGGTACCACGCTCCCAGCAACTGTGCTGCCCTCAAGGTGAACAGCTCCATCTGGAGCTACATCGGGGGCGGCATAAAGACCCAAGAGGTTAAACTACAAAAAATTTAAAACCTGCTGGCATCAGGGTTGACAGCATTCGCCAGGTCGGTGGACGGCTGCGCATTATCTGAGGCTCAACGGGATGCAATGGCATTGTTGTGCAATGCACAATTCGAAATTAATTGCCTTCGTAAGAATGCCAATCGTCCTGTTCTCAACCCCAAGTTTGCGGGATTGTGTAAGGCAGGTAATGTGCAGCCGCCCAATTTACTGTTTGGAGAAGACCTGTCCAGGCAGGTGAAAGACTTGGACAACGAGTCGAAGGCTGTGTGGCTACTTCGGGCTCCACCACCAAACAGACAGTCATTGTTTCGACGCCAACACCCCTATGCCTCGACCAGCACAAGACCAGCTGCGGAGACCATCTCCAGCTTGAAGACCCAAATGACCGGCCGGAGGTCTTTTTCAGGACATGGCCCAAACCGGCCAGAAGTCTTTTTTAGGACATGGTCCAAACCGGCCAAGATGCGCAGCTGGCGCACAACAGCACCTCAACCCCCCAAACATCGGTGAAGGAAATAAATGTCCAGAATCCACCGACTAACACGGAGGTAGGTGGGTCTGGGTCTCAATGTAACATACCGAGTGTGGGTTCAGTGCATGTTGGTGGTAGGTTACATTTCTTTTTGCATGAGTGCCAATGGTTAACCTCTGACTTGCTCATACTGCGCTGCATAGACGGGATCAAAATTGAATTTGCGGGCTATCTCCCACCCACGCAGCATGCTCCAAACCGTACCTTTGCCCGTTCAAAATGGGATGGTTTGGAAGTTCAAGCTGAAATTGAAACGTTAAGTGTTAAAAGAGTGATTGAAAAAAGGCATGAACCTCATGAATTTGTATGCAATATTTTCATCAGGGAAAAGAAGGATGGGGTGTACCACATCATTTTGGACTTAACCCAACTTAACACCTTTGTGCAGTACAAACATTTCAAAATGGAAAGTTTTGTGACTACAAAACAGTTAATTTCCAGGGGATGTTACATGGCATGCATTGATCTAAAAGATGCTTATTATTCTGTACCTGTTCACAAAGATCACAGAAAATACTTGACATTTAAATGGATGGGGCAGCTATGGCAGTTTAAAGCATTGTCAAATGGGTTAACCTCAGCTCCCAGGTTATTCACAAAAATATTGAAACCTGTTCTTGCTCTATTAAGCGAGCAGAAACACATTGTAATGGCTTATTTGGACGATATCCTCATTATAGGGAAAACTATGGAATTGGCTCTTTCGGCAGTCTCAGCCAACAAACTTGAGTTTGAGCAGTTGGGGTTCCTAATTCACCCAGTAAAATCCAGGTTGACTCCATCCAGGGTTATGGATTATTTGGGATTTACTATTAACTCCAATCACCTGTTAGTCACTTTGCCTGAGGCAAGAGATTGAAGTTTATAGAAGCCTGCAATCATATTACACAGCAGCTGCCTTCAATTCGACAAGTAGCAAGCTTGATTGGGAAATTGGTGGCTGCATTTCCAGCAGCCAAATATGGGCCTTTGCACTATCAGCAATTACAAAGAGCAAAGGTGCAGGCACTCAAACGTAATTTCGGCCACTTTGACAGAATGATGCAATTACCGGCCGAAGCCATTGATGAGCTACAGTGGTGGGAAGCCAATATTGTCCATTGTTCTGGCAATATTTTAATTGAAAGCCCTTCTGTTGTTTTACAGACCGATGCCTGGGGTGGGGTGTCACTGACACCGTTTCTAGCTGCGGTGGCAGATGGAACATGCATGAGATATATATTTCTGCAGTTGCATGGTGTTAACTATTTGGAATTGCTCGCAGTCCTTTATGGTCTGAAAGCTTATTGTTCACACATGCACCACGTGCATGCTCAATGACAGATTGATAACACCACAGCAGTGGCATACATAAATCACATGGGTGGTATCAAGTCAGTATCCTGTAATAAATTGGCATGCCTCATTTGGAACTGGTATATCATTCGACATAGTTTGGGTTTCAGCTATCTACCTCCCAGGTAGATTCAACACGGTGGCGGACACCAGGTCACGTAAATTCAATTACAACACAGAATGGGTGTTGAATCATAGAGTGTTTAAGGATATTGATTCTAGGTATGGAACACCGGATATGGATTTGTTCGCTTCAAGATTAAATCATCAATATCAAAGTATGTTGCATGGGAACCAGACCCAGGGGCAGTAGCGATAGACGCGTTCTCGCTACATTGGGGTGCAATGTTTTTCTATGCATTCCACCCATTTTGCCTTGTCAGTCGCTGTCTGCAAAAAAATCAGCAGGACTCTGCCTGCGGCATTCTGGTAGTCCCTGACTGGCCGACACAGCCATGGTATCCTCTTATTCTGAGCATGGTTGTAGAACCTGTGTGGAAGGTTCCTAAAGGCAGGACTTTGTTGACAAACCCGGTTTCTGGTGAAGTACATCCTCTGCATGATTGGCTCAATTTACTTATTTGCAGGTTTTAAGAAGACCTTTCCTTGGACTGGGACTAGGTGATCGTACGGTGGATGTGCTAACTGCGGCTTGGAGATGCAGTAGTCAAAAACAATATACCTCATACATTAGTAAATGAAAAGTGTTCTGTGCACAGTCCGACATCTCTTATGAGGCAGTGCACATTGCAAATGTTCTGGAGTTCCTCTCGAAATTGCACTTCAATGACAAATTAAGCTACAGTGCTCTAAAATGTGGCAGAAGTGCGCTGTCGTCTTACCTGCTGCCAATTTCAGTAACGCCAATCAGTGGGGTCTCACCCTTTAGTGTCAAGATTCATGAGGGGAGTCCTCAATTTGAACCCTCCTAGGCCCAGATATTCTGAAATTTGGGATGTAGGGGTGGTTTTAACTTTGGAGTAAAGTTACGTTCTCCGCCAACTTCCCTGTCTCTACTCCGACTCACGCTTAAGGTGGCAATGCTGATGGTGTTAGTTTCAGCTCAAAGAGTCCAGTCCTTGCAAAAGCTACGATTGGACAGGATGCTCACCTCTGCCGGTAGTTTCACCTTTTTTGTGTACGACCCTATAAAACAGAGTGGACCAGGTACCTCGGGATTGAAATTACAGTTCATGGCATATCCTTTGGATCCCCAATTTGTTGCTCACCTCCAGCAATACATTAGCCTCGCCAAGGGGCTTCGGGGGTCTGAGTTAGCATTACTCATCAGCCACAAGAAAACACATAAACAGGTCTTAACTCAGACCATTTCCAGGTGGCTAAAACAAGTTCTAACAGAAGCTGGGATTGATACTAAAATGTTTAAATCTCATTCCACCAGGGCTGCAGCTACGTCAGCAGCGAGGGTCATGGGCGTCCCGCTAGACCAGATTTTATCGGCTGCAGGATGGTCCTCAGCACACACGTTTCAGATGTTTTATAACAAACCTTTAGCTGGAATGATCGTGTTTGCTACCTCAGTTTTAAGTTCGCGTTAATAGCCTCTCGGATAGAGAGGGAACTGTTGTTGTTACTGTTATTGTTTAATTAAACATTAAATTGTCAATTTGTTCATTATGTCATGACTGAACAGTTTTGTCCACTCTTCTTGGTCAACTAAACAGTGCGTGACGCATGGATTTGTTCCACGGCATGGAGTCACAGAGCTTTAAAATCTTCACGTAGTCACTCCAAAGTAAAATAGTAAGATTAAATGAGAACTTACCAGTTTGAAGTTTGATCTTTATTTTATGAGGAGTTACGATGAGGGATTACGTGCCCTCCGCTCCCAACCCCTCCTCATAAAACCAGCTGGTAGTTCTAGTTTCTTCGATCTTACTATTCTCAGGTCAATGTTGTCTGTCTGTGACTCCACACCGCTGCTTTGAAGGTTGACGCGTATGTGGGGCTAACAGGTTCTTCACAGTCAGTGTTGATACTTATCCTCCTTGTTGGCTCCCCAGCTCCCATATATTTATTTCTTGTTTTCCAGAATCATGGAGTGTAAGTTTTGGGAGAGACTGTGTTTTGAGGCTGAACTCAGTGAAGGATAAGGTCTTTTTTAAACTTTCTCCGTTGGTCTTAGTGCAGTCGGGGTGGCTGTTGGCAGTGATATGCTCCTCCTACAGATTGTGGGAGATCAGTGAAATTTCTAAAGTCACTGCGAAGCGTGTCGAACGTCTGTTCCTGACTCACCACATGAGGGAACTGGAACTGGATGATGTCAGGATCATCTGGGAGACTCAGAGCCCCACAGATAGGTGATATAGAGAGGTGGTCATACCCAAGGTGCAGGCCTTGTGTCCATTTCCCTCAAAAACAAGGATATTATTTTGCATGTAATAACAAGGAACTGCAGATGCTGGTTCAACAAAGAAAGACACAAAATGTTGTAGTAACACAGCAGATCTCATGGCAGCTTCTCTGGAGAATATGGATTGGTAATCTTTTAGGTCAGGACCTTATTCCGACTGATTGCAGGGGGGTAGTGGTGGGAAAGAATGCTGGAAGAGAGGAGGAGTAAGACAGAACGTGGCCAGTAATAGGTGAACCTGCAAGGTTTTTTTTATGATTGACATTGTTATACAACAGCCAGAGAT
Source organism: Okamejei kenojei (assembly GCA_035221665.1). NCBI lineage: Eukaryota > Metazoa > Chordata > Chondrichthyes > Rajiformes > Rajidae > Okamejei > Okamejei kenojei. Next base: position 56,534,792 of record CM069137.1, read on the forward strand.
GGAAAGACAGGAGTGAGCCCAAAACGATAAAGAGTTATTAATCTGGGCCTACGGTAAGGAGTCCTCACCTCCCAGTGACTACCCCTTCTTCCATCTCCAATATTCTTCGTCCTCTTAGACACCCCCTGCTGGCCTTCAACCCTCTCTGGACCTTTGAATTTCCAATTTCCGGTGTGACATCAACTGTCTTAAATTCTCCACTCCCCTTAACCACTCCAATCTCAACTCCTCAAAATGCACAGCCTGTCGCTCACTTCACAACAATCCCAATATCTGTTAAACTCTGCAACAAGTCTGGCTCTTGGACACCTCCTTATGTCGACCTCTTGAACATGACCCCACAGATGAACAGCAGGCCATTGTCTTCCAGATGGTTTTTGATCTCATCACAGATCTGCCCTCCACAGCCACCAACCTTATTGTTCCAAAGCCTAATGCTGCCCACTTCTATCTCACATGTAAATCCTGGCCAAAACAGAGCTATAATAAAGTAAAGGATTTATGCATCTACAAGGCTTGTTAGCCTTTTTCTGTAAGAAGCCTCAAACTGCGCACTGGTGCCAGGAAGTCTAGGTCCCAGATCAATACATCAGAAAAGGTGAGGTCCAGATGTCCTCCCAATTGATAAAATGTATGAAGACTCTGCAGAGAAAATCTAAGGTGTTGTAGGTGCATGTTTTGATTGGATTGCTGCAAAGGGTTTGCAAATAATGTTGCAGGACAGTTATCGTGCTGTTTGATGATTGGTTGAAGTGTGAAGCCCTGGCTGAAATGTTTGTACTGCCAGGGTAAATGTTGCATTATTCCGTTAAGATGATTACTTTCCAGAAGCTTCTATAGAAACATTGTTTTGGGACTTTGTAATTGGGTTGGGGGACTGTCAATAATACTTAAATTTAATCAATATGTGTGATTAGCTTGTAAGGGGAGCCACCCCTAAGTAGTTCGGCACCTCTAAGTAGTTCGGCACCTCAGGGTTTGTTGACCTATAAAAGATTGCCCCCCACTTGGATTGTGTTTGTTCAGCCAGGGGTTCGTATCCTTCTGATCGCTGTGTCGAGGGTGGGATTGTTACTTTGATCGAACACACCATATGAGGAGGAATTAAAACATACTGTGATTTGCTGTTGGAACTGTACAGTTGACGAATATGATATTGTATGATAATAAGTGGTATTATTTTTTGTCTGTGTACGATTTTGCTCGTATGTTTGGAGCTCATTTGCATGTGTTTGAATTAAGGTTGCTCTGGGTATAGCAAATGGGCTGCGGGAACGTGTTTGATTGCTATATTTAAGAGTGAATTGGATGTGGCCCTTGTGGCTAAGGGGATCAGAGGGTATGGAGAGAAGGCAGGTACGGGATACTGAGTTGGATAATCAGCCATGATCATATTGAATGGCGGTGCAGGCTCGAAGGGCTGAATGGCCTACTCCTGCACCTAATTTCTATGTATGTTTCTATGTATGATTGTTTCCCGGAGCACCTTAATCTTTGGGTGATTGAGGATTGTTAAAACTGTAGGAGTTGAAATTGTGTGGATTTGTGGGATAACTTGGAAACTACATTGAAATAGCCTGGAGCAAGATATGACGGAGGATTTTGAAAGTCCATTGCAATTGATATGTAATGAACTTCCACAGAAAGCAGAGAAATTTAGAGACTTTTCAGGGGCATTGAATAAGAAATTGGGGGTCAAATTATGGCCAAAGGGAGGCATTAGAACAGTGAAGGGAATAAAGTATATAGAACGAATCATTTGGCAATTTTGTAATAGTGAGGTAGCGAAGGAGTTAATAGGATTATGGAAGCAATATTATGAGGAACAAAAGGCGAATAGAGAAGTTATGAGAATGGCGGATTGAGAAAAGACAATTTCAAAACTTGGAATAGAACTGAAAGAAGATGAAGTAAATCCACCTCCAGGCAATAGGGAGGACAGGGGTGAGACGTAAGAAAGTACAAGGAACAGGGAAGAGGTAGATCTCCTGAAAGGAAACTAGTCCCTGTGAATTTAGAGTTTAGAGATCCGATGGTTAGTATTGACTTCGAAGGGGAAGAAGATGAATATTTGGAAGATAGGACAAGTGTTAAAATTTAAAAAAGTTTGCAGCTCCCACCATGTTCCTCTTGCATTCCCCAGGCTTCACTCACACCTTGTATAACTTGTTCCCATAATAAATATCCTGAGCCTGCAGAACCTATAACACCCCCTGCAGATTCCACATTAGAGCATGCTCAACAAATAGTAGCAACTAGAGCACCAGGTCCTTTGACCCTATCCACTCCACCATTAATAGATAGTCCAGTAACTCACGGTACCAGGAGTAGAACATAGAAGTTAGCCACAGTATTTAAAGGAGGATATTAAAGACATAGTACAGCCACCAGAATACTTTTGCGAGCCTCGACCTAGACGAATTAGACGAGAAGCGAGAAAGAGGAATGAATCATTTAGAAGGTACCATGAACCCCCTAATGAAGAGGAAGATACATCTGGGGGCGAGACAATAATTGAAAATACCGAGATAGATTTTGATATGACTGAAAGTACAAAAACTAAACAAGAATCCCGTAAACAGTTTCCAGTCAGGGAAGTGCCTAATGCTGCTTTTGATGCAGCCAGTGCAGTGGGTGTAAATAATCCCCGTACAATAGATGTCCATACCCCACGGAAGCCCCACAAAATGATTGCAGTATTAAACAAGATCCCTGATAGAAAGAAGTCACCTGCTTCCTTTGTAGGTTACTTAAGAACTACAATGCGTGTGTATCATGCAGACTTCCGAGACCTTGGGCGACAATACAACAAATAATCACTCCAATAGAACACACCAGATTTTTAGCAGCCCTGGGACATATAGAAACATAGAAAATAGGTGCACGAGTAGGCCATTTGGCCCTTCGAGCCTGCACCGCCATTCAATATGATCATGGATGATCATCCAACTCAGTATCCCATACCTGCCTTCTCTCCATACCCCCCAATCCCTCTATCCACAAGGGCCACATCTAACTCCCTCTTAAATATAGCCTATGAACTGGCCTCAAGTACCTTCTGTGGCAGAGAATTCCAGAGACTCACCACACTCTGTGTGAAAAATGTTTTTCTCATCTCGGTCCTAAAAGATTTTCCCCTTATCCTTAAACTGTGACCTCTTGTTCTGGACTTCCCCAACATCGGGAACAATCTTCCTGCATCTAGCCTGTCCAACCCCTTAAGAATTTTGTGTTTCTATAAGATCCCCCTTCAATCTTCTAAATTCTAGCGAGTACAAGCAGAGTCTATCCAGTCTTTCTTCATATTAAAGTCCTGCCATCCCAGGAATCAGTCTGGTGAACCTTCTCTGTACTCCCTCTATGGCAAGAATGTCTTTCCTCACATTTGGAGATCAAAACTGTACGCAATACTCCAGGTGTGGTCTCACCAAAACCCTGTACAACTGCAGTAGAACCTCCCTGCTCCTATACTCAAATCCTTGTGCGATGAATGCTAACATACCATTTGCTTTCTTCACTGCCTGCTGCACCTGCATGCCTACTTTCAATGACTGGTGTACCATGACACCCAGGTCTCGTTGCATCTCCCCTTTTCCTAATCGGCCACCATTCAGAAAATAGTCTATTTTCTTGTTTTTGCCACCAAAGTGGATCTCACATTTATCCACATTATACTGCATCTGCCATGCATTTGCCCACTCACCCAGCCTATCCAAGTCACCTTGCTGCCTCCTAGCATCCTCCTCACAGCTAACACTGCCCCCCAGCTTCGTGTCATCCGCAAACTTGGAGATGTTGCATTCAATTCCCTCGTCCAAATCATTAATATATATTGTAAATAGTTGGGGTCTCAGCACTGAGCCTTGCGGTACCCCACTAGTCACTGCCTGCCATTCTGAAAAGGACCCGTTTACTCCTACTCTTTGCTTCCTGTCTGCCAGCCAGTTCTCTATCCACATCAATACTGAACCCCCAATACCATGTGCTTTAAGTTTGTATACTGATCTCTTATGTGGGACCCTGTCGAAAGCCTTCTGAAAGTCCAGATATAACACATCCACTGGTTCTCCCTTATCCATTCTACTAGGTACATCCTCGAAAAATTCTATAAGATTCGTCAGACATGATTTACCTTTCTTAAATCCATGCTGACTTTGTCCAATGATTTCACCACTTTCCAAATGTGCTGCTTTCCCATCTTTAATAACTGACTCTAGCAGTTTTCCCGCCACCGATGTTAGACTAACTGGTCTGTAATTCCCCGTTTTCTCTCTGAAATTCTCCCAGTCCTCTGGTAGGCTGCTTATTCTGGCTAATTTGTATGCTTCATCTTTTGTTTTGATACTATCCCTGATTTCCCTTGTTATCCATGGATGAACTACCTTCCCTGATTTATTATTTTGCCAAACTGGGATGAACAATTGTTGTAGTTCATCCATGCAGTCTTTAAATGCCTTTCATTGCACATCCACCGTCAACCCTTTAAGAATCACTTGCCAGTCTATCTTGGCCAATTCACGTCTCATACCCTCAAAGTTACCTTTCTTTAAGTTCAGAACCCTTGTTTCTGAATTAATTATGTCACTCTCCATCCTAATGAAGAACTCAACCATGTTATGGTCACTCTTGCCGAAGGGGCCACGCACAACAAGACTGCTAACTAACCCTTCCTCATTACTCTAGAATTGCATGCTCTCTCATTGGTTCCTCTACATGTTGGTTTAGAAAACTATCCAGCATACATTCCAAGAAATCCTCTTCCTCAGCACCCCTGCCAATTTGATTCACCCAATCTATATGTAGATTGAAGTCACCCATTATAACCGTTTTACCTTTGTTGCATGCATTTCTAATTTCCTGTTTGATGTCATCCCCAACTCCCCTACTACTGTTAGGTGGCCTGTACACAACTCCCACAAGCGTTTTCTTCCCCTTAGTGTTTCCCATCTCTAACCATATCGATTCCACCTCCTCCAAGCAAATGTCCTTCCTTTCTATTGCGTTAATCCCCTCTCTAACCAGCAACGCTACCCCACCTCCTTTTCCTTTCTGTCTATCCCTCCTGAATATTGAATATCCCTGGATGTTCAGCTCCCAGCCTTGGTCACCCTGGAGCCATGTCTCCGTGATCCCAACTATATCATAGTCATTAATAGCTATCTGCACATTCAACTCACCCACCTTAATACGAATACTCCTAGCATTGAGACACAAAGCCTTCAGGCTTGTTTTTATAACACTCTTACCCCTTATACAATTACGTTGAAAAGTGGCCCTTTTTGATTTTTGCCCTGGATTTGTTTGCCTGCCGCTTTTACTTTTCACCTTGCTACCTATTGCTTTTACCCTCATTTTACACCCCTCTGTTTCTCTGCTCACACAATTATGAAACCCACCACCTCTTATTCTCTGTTTATTATTTTTTTCTTCATTCCCCCCTACATGTTGGGTCTGAGTGCTTCCCTTCTCTGCCTCACACACTGTCTACTATCTTTCTCTATTTGAGTCCCCCCCCCCCCCCCCCCCAACTGTTCTAAAGTCTCCCCAGTAGCCTTTGCAAATCTCCCCGCCAGGATATTGGTCCCCTTCGGGTTCAAGTGCAACCCGTCCTTTTTGTACAGGTCACACCTTCCCCAAAAGAGGTCCCAATGATCCAGAAACTTGAATCCCTGACCTCTGCACCAGTCCTTCAGCCACGCATTTATCCTCCACCTCACTCCATTCCTACTCTGTCGCGTGGCACAGGCAGTAATCCTGAGATTGTTACCTTTGCAGTCCTTCTCCTTAATTCTCCTCCTAACTCCTTATATTCTTCTTTCAGGACCTCTTCTCGTTTTTTACCTATGTCATTGGTACCTATATATACCACGACCTCGGGCTCCTCTCCCTCCCATTTCAGGATATCTTGGACATGTTCAGACACATCCCAGACCCTGACACCAGGGAGGCAACCTACCATCCGGGTCTCCTGACTGCGTCCACAGAATCGCCTATCTGACCACCTAACTATAGAGTCCCCTATTACCACTGCCCTCCTCTTCCTTACCCTTCTGTGCAACAGGGCATGTCTCTGTACCAGAGGCCCGGTCGCTGTTGCTACCCCCAGGTAGGCTGTGCCCCCCAACAGTACTCAAACAGGAGTACTTATTGCCAAGGTGTACAGCCACCGGGGTACTCTCTTGTCCCTGCCTCTGCCCCTTGCCCCTCCTAACCGTGACCCACTTGTCTGCCTCCCGTGGTTTTGGAGTGACCACCTCTCTGTAACTTCTCTCTATGACCTCCTTGCTCTCCCTGACCAGACGGAGGTCATCGAGCTGCTGCTCCAGGTTCCTAATACGGTCCCTTAGGAGCCCCATCTTGATGCACCTGGCGCAGATGTGAACGTCTGGAGGGCCATCAGACTCCATGACTCCACACCCGACACATGAAGCATTAGCAAATATAATGGCAGATCTTAGTGCAAGAGAAGATGGTGATTTAACTGCCCTTGCGAATACCCTTCAGAAAACAATTGATTTGGCCAGAATCTTGGATGTAAGACCAAAAAAAAGGAGAGGAGTAGATCCATTCTTAGAACGATTTTCAAGGTTATATATAGATCAATCAGATGACTTAAATTATCAAAACGGAGTAAATTCCCCACAATACTGTGCCATCTTATTGAATTGTCTTCCCACTAATGTAGCTGAATCGATCAGAACCAATAACATGGACTGGTCAAATGGCCAGAGTTGTGAGATACCATTGGAAAGATGGTAGAGGGCAGGGAAGTCATCCTGCGGGAAAGTCAGAAACCAAATATGTGGTTAAAATGGAGGCACCAAGCTTGGAATTAGGTCCCTGGACTCCTCAAAAGTTAAGGAAGAATGGAATGGGAGAAATTGGAGTCCCAGACCATCCATATCATTATTACAATGCACCTATCCTGGAACCAATCTTGCTAGGGCCAAGTGAAAGAAGATATCAAACAATAAAGCCCAATCAATGTTATACTTGTGGTGGGATCAGACATTGGAGATGAGCCTATCTGACAAGGGATCGAATGGAAGGAAGGGGTCAGAGAGAGAACTTTCAGGATCAGAGGGGCATTTGGGATCCTAGAGGATATGGAAATATCCAAGATCTCAGGAATTATAGGTGGTCTTTGATTTCAGGAGACTTCTGGGATCCAAGAGAACAAAGACAGAACTGGCCAGAATATCAGGGACCAAGAAGACAAACACCTTTCATGCAGTCCAACCCATTTACATAGTCCTGACTTACCAACCAGTCCAGAATTGATGGACATAGTAACATGGCCCATACCCTTGGACCCACTCAAGTAATTTACCAAAATAAAAGAATTGGGTGAAAACTGAAGATCATATAAAGAGAAACTGTAAGCAATCTTATAATGGCCCAGAGAAATACCTGAAAGCAAAGAACACTGTAATATTCAGGAGCTTGTCATAATTGTAAACAATTAGGTAATTGGAATAAGGAGTGCCCATCCAGAAGACAAAATATAGCAGAATGTAAGAGAAATCAAGGAGCAATAAGGAAACTAAGGAGGGAGACAAAGTAACTGTGAAAATGTAAAGAAGCTCGATGGGAATCAGATATGGCACCAACTGAGGAAGAGGAAGGAGCTATAAATTACACTGATTTATCAGCAAGTGCAAGAGGTATGGGAATAATAACGAAAAGGAGCAATCATTATGGCAGACCCAAACGACTGTCAAATTCATTTAATCAAGCTGTTATTGAGTTTATTTGGCCTTCAGGACAGTGTTGCCTGTCTGCGCCATCATCTGAGGAGTGAGGTAAATGAGCATGTGAACCCTCAAGAACGGGCAGAAGACACGGTTCAGGCAAGATGTGTAACCATCAATTCATCCAAGTGGCTCCCCAGAGAAGAGTAACACTGTCCCTCCAATGTCCAAGAAGATCATAGGCCACCAACAACATTAACGATTTGGGAAATGCCAGAACACAATAGACATTGCTCCTCACAGTGATATTCCTACTCTTACAGGTCCAACATCAAGAAAAAGACGACCACCAATATACTAATCAACAATTGACTCGGTGGTAGAGCTGCTCCACACATACACTTGTGCCAAACCCTGTAAACATCAGAATTTAGGAAAATTAAGAACCCAACATTTCATACCCGTAAAGAAGAAGAAGAACTAGGTCTCATGAAACTAAGAAAGTACAGAAAGCCTCTAAATATCATTGAAGCAAGCTCCAACTTAAAGAGACCATTGTACTGTAATACTTTGTCAGGGTGGGCAATTTAAAATTAAATACAGAAACATAGGAATGGACATTACTTTGTGGCTCGGGGACACACACTTTGCACCTAAATTCTAACTACCATGCAAAATAATTAATGACCAATTGTAAATTTGATCCCTTAAATTGTAAGACATGATTCATGTCCACGGTAGTGATGCCAACCCTAAATTTAGTTCACAGTAACATTCAACCCATTTGTCAGTAACAAATGGGGGTAAATGCATTTCTCTCAGTAACATGTTGCGGCACCAGAAATATGTATGGCAACGACCCAAAATCTGCAACGCGCGTTGAATCCAACCTTCCTTTTTTCAACTAGTACTATATACAAACTCATTAAACACACATAAACATCCTTTAGTATACACATACACATAAACTCAATTGTCTAAATGACAATGCCGATGTTGGGGGAGTTCAGAACCAGGGGCCACAGTCTTAGAATAAGGAGTAAGCCATTTAGAACGGAGACGAGGAAACACTTTTTCTCACAGAGAGTGGCGAGTCTGTGGAATTCTCTGCCTCATAGGGCGGTGGAGGCGGTTCTCGGGTGCTTTCAACAGAGAACTAGATAGGGCTCTTAAAGATAGTGGAGTCAGGGGATATGGGGAGAAGGCAGGAACGGGGTACTGATTGGGGATGATCAGCCGTGATCACAGTGAATGGTGGTGCTGGCTCAAAGGGCCGAATGGCCTCCTCCTGCACCTATTGTCTATTGAAACATACAACACAGGCAATGGGCCCTTAGCCCCACAATGCTAATGTTACCTCTGTTCCTTGCACATGAATGTCTTAACAGCCTTTTGACCATCTCTGTCTGTAGCATCATCCTGTACCCACCATCGCTCGTTCCCGTTCTCGCTCGTTCCCGCTCCCGCTCTTCCCGCTGCACGTGTCCAACCGCCGCTCGTTCCCGCTCCCGCTCTTCCCGCTGCACGTGTCCAACCGCCGCTCGTTCCCGCTCCCGCTCTTCCCGCTGCACGTGTCCAACCGCCGCTCGTTCCCGCTCCCGCTCTTCCCGCTGCACGTGTCCAACCGCCGCTCGTTCCCGCTCCCGCCCTTCCCGCTGCACGTGTCCAACCGCCGCTCATTCCCGCTCCCGCCCCCGCCCTTCCCGTTTATTGTTTTGATTATTTTTCGTTCCCGCCCTTCTCCGTAACGACATGTTTGCCTGCCGGAACACCGTATTTAGGTTGTTTCGCCGGGACGAAATACGGCGAATCCGGGACAGTTGGTATTCATGCCACGGTAGTGTCATTGGAGTGACTTTAAAATCTGGCATTTAAGGACGGCTTATTAGAATAGAATGGAATCCGTTTCAAAAGATGTTGAAAATTTTGATTATTGACCTAGTATATTTTCTCGTCTCACCCCTAGGAAAACAGTCGGAGATGGGACGGGCTGTTTAGTGATCAAGGAAAGGACGGACCCTAGCAGATATCAGGAATTACGGTGTTGATTTGATAGTGAAAGAAATGCCCTGGGAACGCAAGGTGGTGGTATAAAATGAAGAAGTAGACTAAAAGTTTAAATAACGAGTTCCCCTCGGAGAGGTCGATGCTAACCAACCAGAAAATTACTCAGTGGCAGAAGAAGACTAATGATAAGAATGAACCCCTATTGTCTGTGAGTCTGTTCAATACACTATAAGAAGAATATATCAAATCAGAGGAGGTACCAGAGTAGTGGGTACTTGGTGTCAGAGTCGATGCATTTGGCCGGTGGATCAAGACTTATCCGAATTAAAGAAAATTATCCCTAGGATTTGGCATTCCTATTCGACTTGATTTAAATAATGATCCACATCATATTAGAACAAATTAATGGAAACAGCTGGGAATCCAGCAGCAAATGTATTGTGAATATCAGCCACAAGCTGCTGGGTTTGTAGAAAGAGCAGATCAGACCCTGAAAACCAAATTAGCTAAATTAAAAGCAGACACTGAATTTGGCTGGATTAAATTACTCCCCATAGTTATTTCAAATGGAAGTCACGCCTGTAGGGAAATCTGGACTGAACCCACTGAAATTCTTATGAGAAACCTTTGTGAATACTATAATTAAAAGTATAATCGAAATATTCAACTTCCATCATGTGACTGTAGAAATGTCCGACCACATTCTAGCTTTGATTCTAGTGTTGGAAGAATTATATTGTAGAGTAGGAGAAGTATACAGAGAGAGGCCTTCTGTTAAGAGTAGAAGGGAAGAATGTGTGGGTACATCTCCACCACTGTAGAAGTATCAGTGGAAGTATGGACTGCTAACTTACTTTATTCCAGGTTCTTTTCGAAACTTCATACTCTACTATGGATCAAGCACAGATGAATTATCAAGTTGGATGGAGGGGATTTGCGCCCACGAAAACTCAGGAAGCTTGATGAAATTCTGGGAAAATACATCAGCATCTTTTTGTTAAGATATTTGTTTGAATGGAACAGTCGCTATTGTGCTTTAATTATCATTGATGATAGGTTATCACATGACAAACGGGGGGAATGTAAATCCTGGCCAAAACAGAACTAAAATAAAGTAAAGGATTTATGCATCTACAAGGCCTGTTAGCCTTTTTCTGTAAGAAGCCTCAAGCTGCAAGCTGGTGCCAGGAAGTCTAGGTCCCAGATCAATACATCAGATAAGGTGAGGTCCAGATGTCCTCCCAATTGATAAAATCTATGAGGACTCTGCAGAGAAACTCTAAGGTGTTGTAGGTGCATTGTTTTGATTGGATTGCTGCAAAGGGATTGTAAATAATGCTAATAATGTTGCAGGACAGATATCCTGCTGTTTGATGATTGGTTTAAGTATGATGCCCTGGCTGAATTGTTTGTACTGCCAGGGTAAATGTTGCATTATTCAGTTAAGCGGACTACTTTCCAGAAGCTTCTGTAGAAACATTGTTTTGGGACTCTTTGTAATTGGGTTGGGGGACTGTCAATAATACTTCAATGTAATCAATATGTGTGATTGGCTTGTAAGGGGAGCCACCCCTTCGTAGTTCGGCCCCTCAGAGTATATTGACCTATAAAAGGTAGTGCCCACTTGGATCGTTGTCAATCTTCTGGAAAGGCGCTTGGGACTGCGTGACCTTTAGGTAGGGTCTACTTGAACGAGGCTAAAGGGCTTGGCCAGGCAGAGACAAGGATTGAACCCTCAGTGGTTTAGGTATCGTAGAGGGGATTCGTTGTTCGTTCAAAAATAAAGTTTAGTTGGTCCAGTGCTTGACTCTGTGTTTTACTGATCAAGACTAAGGGGGGGGGGGGGGGGGGGGGGTAAGCTTTAGCAACATAATTACACACATATCTTGATTTTTTTCCAAACTTCCCTTGACCAACCTACGTCCGAGATGCCTCACATGCCCTTTAACTCTTCAATAACTTTTAACTAACCCTAACTTTTAATTTGACTCCTCTCGCTTTCTCCAAGTTATATAGGCACGCGCATGGGGCCCAGCTATGCCTGCCTTTTTGTTGGTTACATCAAACACTCCCTGTTCCAGGCGTACACTGGCACCATCCCCAAACTCTTTCTCCACTATGTTGACAACCACATCGTCTTGCACCCATGCAGGACTCAATAATTTCACTAGCTTCACCACTAGCTTCCACCTTGCTCTCAAATTTTCCTGGATTATTTTCAACACTTCTGACCTGCACTGGGGCAACTCAAAGCTTTATGCTCAGCCCCCAGCTCTACTCACTATGTACATTACTGTGTAGCCAGACACAATTCCAATACCATCTTTAAATTAACCAATGATACCACCATTGTTGCATAATTATGGATAATATGAGTAAATGAGGGAGATCAAATGTCTGATTGAATGGTGGCAGAACAAACTTGCTCTCAATGTCAGTAACATCTAGGAACTGATTGTTAAAGAAGGAACTGCAGATGCTGGAGAATCGAGGGTACACAAAAAGCTGGAGAAACTCAGCGGGTGCAGCAGCATCTAAGGAGCGAAGGAGATAGGCGACGTTTCGGGTCGAGACCCTTCTTCTAGGAACTGATTGTTGACTTTAGAAGGCTGAGGATCCACAAACCAGTCTTCATCAACAGGTCGATGGTGGACAGTCAACAAACTTCAAGTTCCTGGGCATGCATATCTCTTAAGATTTGTTCTGGACTCATTGAGGCAATAATAAAGAAAGTCCATTAAATGCCTTTACTTCTTTAGAATATTAAGGAGACTCAGTATGTCAATTAATACTCTCTTGAACCAATGCAGGTGTATGATAGAGATCACATTGTCCAGTTGCATCACAGCTTGGTTCAGCAACTCAAATGCCCAGGACCAAAGGTGATTACATAAAGTAATGACCACTGTCTAGTTCATCATGGATACTGACCTTCCCACCATGAAAGGGATCTGTAGGACCCACAGTCTCAAATAGGCAAACAACATCATCAAGGACCCACACCACCCTGACCAAGCTCTCATTTCTCTCTATAATACTGTCCAAGCTCATGAACAGCATCTTCCCAATAACCATCAGGCTATTAAATGCAACAAACACCAACCTAATTCCAAACTACAAACTGTGCATTCGAGACATCAGGCTCTCTTTTGTTTTGCACATTATTGGGTTTTTTTGTTATTTAACTTTTTTCTTTGTTTATTATATAATCTATAGAGTACTGTGTTTACAAAACTGTTGTGCTGTGGCAACTAAGAAAGTCATTGTTCAGTTTCAGTACAGATTACAATAAAATAGATAGATACAAAATACAAATACTTATTGCCTTTACCACACTAGGGGCGCTGCATTGAAGGCACCGCTGCCTACAGCCTGTCCGTTTTTTCCCCTCTTTTTTATTTTAGTTTGTCTCAACTGTTTGTTTTGGGGATTCTTTAGTTTTTCCATGTGGGGGAGGGGGGTAGGGTAAGGGAGAAACAGTTTCCTAGTCGCTTCCTGGCGAGGATGCAACTATCTCTCCGAGTCACGTCCTCGCCCTCCCCCCCTCTTCGCGGCCTGTCACTGGATCGGAGCGGCCTTTCTTACCTAAGGCCGGACCAGAACTTCGGCAGCGGCGGTACGGCGCTGGATTCACCGCGGAGCGGTGGATGCCTTCCTGGAGCTCAGTTTCAAGAGAGCTCCAGGAGCGTTGGGCCTGCTGCTCCAACATCGAGGAGCTGTGATTCGCAGAGCTCCCAACGTGGGCGCCGCTGACTCCAACATCGTGGAGTCCCTGGCACTGTTTTCCGAGGGCCGCCAGCGTGAATCTCCACCCGGCGTGGCCTGGGGACGTCGGGAGCTACGGACTCCAGTGGGAAGCGGACGATTTGGAGGTCCAAGCTACTGAGGTTGTCGACCAGTCCCGACGTCGGAGTTACAACATCCCGGCGACCGGGCCTGAACGGCGGGCTGCCCGTAGCGGCGACTGCGGAGGGCTCCGGGGGCCCCGACCACGGGTGAACATCGAGGAAGATGACTGACTTTGGTCCCTTCCCTCACAGTGAGAAACCTGCTGTGTGGGGATGTTTTATGTTGAACTCTATCGTGTGTTGTGTTCTTTATTTTATTGTATGGCGCTCACATTTCACTGTGCCAACTGGCACATGTGACAAATAAATGTATCTTGTATTGGAGTAACTTAGCAGGTCAGGCAGCATCTCTGGAGAAATGAACGTTTCGGGTCTAGATCCTTCTGCAGAATAGCAACATCCGCAGTTCCTTCCTACAGAAGGATGCTAGATATACATCCAATACACTATTGATTGTAATCATGTATTGTCTTTCTGCTGACTGGTTAGCATGCAACAAAAAGCTTTTCATTGTACTTTGGTACACATGACAATAAACTCAACTGTAACTAAACTAAACTGATACGCTAGCCAAGGATCATAAAAACCATCTTTGAGCCAGCACCTCCATTCAATATGATCATGGCTGATCATCCAAAATCAGTACCCAGTTCCTGCTTAATCCGCCATATCCCTTGATTCCGTTAGCCCGAGGAGCTCTAAGAGGCAACCAACATCATATAGGACCCACGCCACAATGACCATGCTCTCATTTCTCTCCTACCATTGGGAAGAAGGTAGAGGTGTCTGAAAACTATAATGTGCAGGTTCAAGAACAACTTATTCCCAACAACCATCAGGCTATTGAATGCTATAAACTCTTAACTCTCTGGCAATGCTCTCTCTCTTGAAACGCCTGGACAGCGAGCGGCACCGAACGTTTAATGCGCAATGTCCAATATTACTTGTCCCAAACTTGCCACAACAGGGTTATAAGTGTCTGGAACTCTGGCCGGTTACCGCGCGGGGTTGATAGAATGTGTCCCCGTGGAGTAACCGCGCGGCACAAGCAACGAGTACTCGCATTGACCTCCCGTCCTGTCCCCGTCCCCGTCCCCGTCCCCGTCCCGTCGCTGCACGGCCCACGGTCAGGCGGCCGCACGCCTGCCGCGCGCACGCTTCCTAACGGACCCTCGTTCCAAACCATCAGATGGTTTCGGGTCACAAACGGCTCGTCGCCGCCAGCCCGCCCGCCCGGCGCGCGCCCGTGCAAGCGCCCAGCACTTGTTCCGTGAGAGACTCGAGATCAACGAGTTCCGAACCCGAACACCTTCACCCAAGCAGTAAACTGCAGATTCGTTTACATAAGAAATATATGGTACATTAATAGAATTTTAAAAAGCGCGTTTAAAAAAAAAAACCGTCCCTCTCACGAGCGCTGTCCAAGTTTCCCGGCCGCCTGAAATCTGTGCCGAAAAGGATACGCTGCAAGTAGTAAGCGACGTCCCCCTGCTCCATCGCCATTGTTGTTTGTGTCGGTTGCTCGCGTGCCGTTGCCATTGACTCCGTCGCCGCTCTCACGGGAACTCTCGCGATAACCCGCAGCCGATGGGCGTCTCGTCACCATGGCAACCGTGTCCTGATCGGAAGAAGGGCGCAGAATAAAATTGGATAGGGGGAAACCGCGGCGATTTATTTATTCATTTAACATCAGTCATATCAAAACATGTATCGTTTGATTTAGCAAATGTCCATGCTATTCTCACACGCTGGAGGAAAGTGGCCGACTTGCAGTGAATATGTTTATTTATTTGTTTTAAAATGTCGTCAAATTGGACTTGGGCCGCCCCTTTAAATGTGGCACGAGAGAAGAAAATGGCTTTGACAAAGGTGGGATTTATGAACGTTTGAACGTTAAAGAAGCTTGGCAGAAGCGCGGAAAGTGTGGATTAACGCGAGCCGGTCCAGTCGACAGGATGCAGCCCTCGAGCGCCGAGGTAAGGGGTGTCAGCCGGTGCTGTGCCCGGCCGGCCGGCCGTTTAACCCTTTCCTTTTGATTCTGCCGCCCTCGGTCTCTTCAGGCAGGGCGGCGCAGGGTCGAAGGCTCGGTCGCAGCTCAGAGTTCCGCCAAAACGTGGCGTTCGCAATGTCCAAAACGTCCAAATACTGGTTCCCTCCACTCCCGGCTCCTTCCAGTGTATCAATCTGTGCCTTGTTTACATTCGACAGGCTGGCGCCAGTTGCTCTTCCAAACTTCTTTTCACTTTGACTGAAGCAGACAGAAAACAGGGGAGAATAAATTATCTTAAACTCAACCATTGAAATGAGGTTTGAAAATAAAGGAAATACCCAGCAGGCCAGACAGCATCTGCGGTGAAAAACAGTTAATGTTCCGGCTGAAGAAGTCCCGATCCGAAACGTCACCCAACCATTTTCTCCAGAGATGCTGCCAGACCCGCTGAGTTACTCCAGCATGGTGTGTTTGCCTTTGGTATAAACCAGCAATTCATTTTATTACCATTATTATATTTAACGTTCCTGCTTGACGGTCTTCTATTATCTCCACTGGAAGGGTTCTCTTGAAAGGTCATTGAGCTGAGATGTTAACTGTTTTGTTTTTGCCACCAGTCTTATATAATGGGTGCTTCCCGCATTCTCTTTTTTTTTAATTTCAGATGTCCAGCATGCTTAGTACTATTTTGCTTTTTCAATTACTAAAATGAACTTTTGGTGTATATGTAGTTTCTAGATTTATAAAAATAGTACGATTGGATTGTGGATGATTTTTAATACTTTGAATGAAAAAAGTAGACAAGTCATGTTTCTTATTTTTGTGTGAACCTTGGACGTATAACGTATTCTATGAAATGATTTGTATGAAAACTGTCGTCTCAGTAAAAATGCGCTGAAATCTTTTTAATTATTTTCCCTTTCTTGACTGTAAACCATAGAAGAAAAAAAACGTTTTCGAAATTGAATGCAAATAATCACAAAGCAGATGTCCAATTGGAAATCGCTTTTGATAATGAGATTATCAATTTAATTTTGCAATTTCAAAGCTACTATTTGAACAAAATTGCATTTAATATAACAAAAGTGAAACGGTCTCCTTTAACACAAAGCGGCAGCGTTCTCTTACGCATTGATAATGCTTTTGCAGCAATGTCGGTTTCCGCTTGCTAACGCATTTTCAGCGTGCAGTTTGTAAAATAACTGAAATAACCGCACTCAATGATGCATCATTCGTTTTATTTATTTTCATTGTTAACAATTTTTTTCAATAAGTTCTACAGTAGTGTCTCAAGTACTAACCACTGCTGTGGTACATTTTGTCACATTATATTTATGTATGGAGCAAAGGAAAATTTGAGACACAAGGAAGGTGTTGAAAATAACAGATTCGGTAACATCTGAAGACAGAAACAAAGCCAATTATTTGAAATCGAATATTTTTCAACCAAATTTAGGTGAAAGTAGAGAAAAAAAGAGACTGTAGTTATGTGGCGAATAAAAGTACAGTAACAGATAAGGTGGGTCATGAAAGATTGAATCATAAAAAACTTGTCAATACAGGACCTCTGACCTTTCCTGCCCCAAACCCAAGCAAAAATGTCAACCTTCTCCCACTAATCTGCAGTTCCTTTGCTCCCTGATCACTTCTTCATAGTCAAACAGCAGGGAAACAGACCCTTTTGTCCATCTTGCCAATGACAACCAAGATGCCCCACCTATACAAGTCCTACTTGCATGTATTTGGCCCATATCCCTTTAAACCTTTCCAACACATTTACCTGTCCAAGTACCTTTTAAACATTGTTATAGTAACTGCCTCAACTACCTCCTCTGGCAGCTTGTTCCATATACCCCCAATTCACTATGTGAAAAATAATAGTAAGGTTAAACGAGAACTTAACAGTTCGAAGTTTGATCGTTATTTTATGAGGAGTAACGATGAGGGATTACGTGAAGAAGCCCCGCCTGGCGCTGGAACGGCATACTTCAAAGCAGCAGCATGAAAAACAGAGAACAGAATAGCCGGAGTAAGATAGTAAGGCTCATCATAGATTTAGAACTACCAGATGATCATTTATTTTAAGAGGGTGGGGAGTGGAGGGCACGTAATCCCTCATCGTTACTCCGCATAAAATAACGATCAAACTTCGAACTGGTAAGTTCTCGTTTAATCTTACTATTTTACTTCGGAGTCACGTGAGTGACTACGTGAAGATTTAGAAGCTTCTGTGTTTTCCATGTCGTAGAATTCTTCCATACGACAGTCCGGCTAGGTCAACACATACATGAGTAAAAAACCTTTTACCAGACCAGTTTTAGTTCTTTCCATAAATCTTTTAATGATAAAAGATCATATAATAACCCCCTTTTTACATCTGGGGAAACCATTACAAAGTGATAAAAGATATAAGTGATAACATAATCGATAATATCAATCGATAGTGAAACAAAGCAGGTGATTATAGTGAACCCAACACCGCGTGTCCAAAGCCTGTCATTGTGTGAACAGGTTTATTGTAGAACTTTGAACCCAACACCGCGTGTCCAAAGCCTGTCATTGTGTGAACAGGTTTATTGTAGAACTTTGAAAAAGTTTCTTCTTTACACCACCCTGCGGTTTCTAAAATGTGTTTGAGTGGTACGTCCTGTAACTTTGCTGCGGACGTAGCTGCTGCCCTGGTGGAGTGAGATTTGAACACATCAGTGTCTACTCCTGCTAAAAGTAACACCTGTTTTAACCACCTTGAAATTGTTTGCACTGAAGCTTTTGTGTGTGGTTTCTTATGCGTAATCATTAATGTTTTTTCATCACCTCGAAGAGTTTTGGTAACTTTTATATATTGATTCAAATGTTTAACTACACACAACGTTGGATCAATAGGGTAAGCTTGAAACTACCTTTGCTCCAGTTCTCCCTGGTCTGCTTCGTTTGATCAGATCGTAAACATAAAACACAATGTTATCTGCAGCCACATGCATACAGTTTAAACGTAGCATTTGTAATGTTTGCACCCTTTGAGCTGAAACCAATGCCATTAACATTACTAATTTAAATGTTAACTTTTCCAATGATAAAACTTCGATTGGAGTCCATTGCCTAAGTAAAGTAAGTACAATGCTGACATCCCAAATTTCTGTATATCTTGGTTTGGGTGGATTTTTGTTAAAGATTCCTTTCATAAATCTGGATATTAATGGATGTGATCCAATTGATTTCTGGTCAGAGATTTGTCCTAAATAAGATGATAAGGCACTACGTGCACTATTAATGGCATTATAACTTAAGTGCTGTTCAAAATGCAACTCGGCAAGGAACTCCAATATGTTTGCAATGTTCACAGTATGATAGGATATATTTGATTGTTTACAAAAATTTTCCCATTTCTTTATATGTGTCATATATTGTCTCTGAGTGCTATCTCGCCATGATGCGACTATAATATCCATAGTTCTATCCGACAATCCAAGCTCTTGTAGTGGTCTGGTCAAAACCTGCAGATTAACAAATTCATATAAGCATGTAATGGATGAATTTCTTTGGTTACCGGTTTTGTTAATAAATCACTGCTGCTAGGAATTGACATATATGGTTCTTTAATCATGTTTAACATCAATGGGAACCATGGTTGTGTCGGCCAATTTGGAATCACCAATAATCCTGTGGCAGAATCTTGTTCTATTTTCTTCAGACATTGCTGAACCAGAGCAAATGGCGGAAAAGCATAAAAGAGCATATTCCCCCAATGTAGTGAAAAAGCATCTACTGCTACTGCGTCTGGATCTGGTTCCCAAGACACATATTTAGACAATTGATGATTTAATCTTGATGCAAACAGATCAATGTCTGGTAACCCATATTGAATCACAATTTTACTGAAAATTACTGGGTTCAACATCCATTCTGTGTTGTCTTTAAACACCCTTGATCTATTGTCTGCCACCACATTGTCTTTACCTGGGATATAATTTGCCGAAATCCAAATTTGGTGCTTAATACACCACTGCCATATCTGATTGACCAGACAATCACATGATACCGATCTGACTCCACCAATGTGATTAATATATGCAACAGCTGTTTTATTGTCTAATTGTATCAGTACATGCAGATTCTTTTTTTGTAGAACAATAGGCTTTTAACCCATAAAATGTCCCGGCGAAATAACCATATTACGGTGTTCCGGCAGACAAACATGTTGTTACGGAACACCGCCGCGCCGGTGTTCCTCCCGTGGTGAACGCCGGCGCCATGTGCCCCCGGTTTGCCAGCCCGGCAGCTCGCAGCCACGCCCGGCCCAGAGCCCGGGCGGCGCCGGCCCGCGCGATCAGCGACACGGCGACGTTTCTTGCCGCCAGCCGGCCGCTCGCGGCAGCCCCATCACCGGGCCTCCCCCCCACCCCCACCCCCACCCAATGCGCAGGCGCAGACCCGCCGGCAACCTTGCCAAGTGCGCATGTGCCGCACCCGCCCTGCCGGCAGCCCGCTGATCTGCACCAGTGCGCAGGCGCATAGCCGCCGGCAACAACCCCAAGTGAGTAGTATGTTACTGAGAGAAATGCATTTACCCCCATTTGTTACGGACAAATGGGTTGAATGTTACTGTGAACTAAATTTAGAGTTGGCATCTCTGCATACAACACAATCCTCTGACATTTATGCTACCTAAACCACTTTCCACCCAAACCACCCCCTCCCCAGGGATTTTCCCCTGCAACCACATGAGAGGCGACACGTGTCCTTATACCTCCTCCCTCTACTACATCCAGCGACCCTGACAGTCATTTAAGGTGAGGCAGAGGTTCACTTGCACCTTGTTCAACCTTATCTACTGTATCCAGTGTTCTTGGTGTGGACTCCTATATATTATCAAGATCAAGCACAGACTCTATCACCATTTTGCTGGACACCTGCGCCTTGGCCAACGCGATCTCCAAGTTGCCAAACATTTTAACTCCTCTTCTGACTCCCATGCTGAGCTTTCTATCCTGGGCATCCTGTACTGTCAGTGTGAGGCCAAATGCAAATTGGAGGAACAGCATCTCATATTTTGCTTGGGCAGCATACAAACCAATATTTTGTGGGGGGGGGGGGGGGGGGTAGGGGAGAGGGTGTGGGGTGGTGGGGGTAGGGGAGGTGATCTATGTGGGGGTGGTGTGGGCCGCTGCTCGCAGAACACAGCCCCTGCTCACAGAACACAGCCCCTGCTAGCAGAACACAAAACACAGCCCCTACTCACAAAACACAGAGCACAGCCCCTCGCTCGCACAGCATAGCCCCTCGCTCACAATCAGCTTCAACTTTATTCTCCCCGGACAGCGGGTGCCGGAAGGGGCGTTACCTTCATGATGACTGATGGGCTGCTCATCTCACGATTTTTTAACTTTTCTAATATTTCACCAATCGGAACAAAATTTGGGGCAGTCGGAGCAAAGGAGAACGGTGAGTAAGGTGGTGAAAAAATCCGAGCGATATATTGTAGCGTTTTTGTGCAAATGTATTTACAATGCAGACCGGTAGTGGTATGATGAGAGTTTTAGTAATAACTAGACTAAGTGGGACCTGTTGGGTCCCAGCCTCACATGGGAGGGCTGGTCCCCCAACACAATATTCCACATCTCCGCCAATTCCAATATACACACACTCACACTCACCCTCCACCTCACACACATACAGTCACAGGATATACAATGGAAGACACATGAACACTCACACATCCATACAAAAACATCACTCACACACACATTCACACACACATAAAAACACATACACTCACACACACACACTCACTCACTTAGTCACTCAGTCACTCACACACACAGACACACACACTCACACAGACTCGTACACACACACACACACACTCAAGCATACACTCACACCTCAGTGGATGTGGTATATCTGGACTTCCAGAAGGCTTTCGACAGGTCCACATAAGAGATTAGTATACAAACTTAAACAGGGGTTCTCAGGAACGTTCCTTTTCACAATGGCAGGCAGTAACTAGTGGGGTACCGCACTCACACACCATATATTATGACAGCTAAGGTGACTTTCTTGAATCTACTCCAATGGCTGAGCACAGCCGCTCTACAGGAGCGAGGAGGTTCACTATGGGGACCACACTGGAGTATTCGTGCAGTTTTGGTCTCCAAATCTGAGGAAGGACATTATTGCCATTAGAGGGAGTGCAGAGAAGGCACTTCCGCAATGAAGAAAGACTGGATAGAGTTTATACTCTCTTAAGGGGATCTTATAGACCTCTGCAGGAAGATTGTTCCCGATGTTACAGGAAGTTCACGCGGGGAAATCCTTTAAGACCGAGATGAGAAAGCACAGAGGGTAGAACCTCTGGCACTCAGGCAGGTACGGATACTGAGTTGGATTATGCATATTGAATCAGAACGACTCCTGTTTCCTACTAAGCGGAAGTCACGAAATGAGCAAGACTTTTGGACTAAACACAGTCGGTCCTAATAAAGCATTTATTCCTTCCAAACACAGTTGGACCTAATAAAGCATTTATTCCTTCCAAACACAGTCGGATCTAATAAAACATTGCAGTTTCAAGCACAGGCAGGGCAGCAGGCCAAATAACTCATGGCATTGTCATTAAGGGCTAACAAATCATTTATTGCAAGTACATTGCAGACTCACAGTTCAGTTGATTCGCAGCTTAGAATCAGCTAATCTCAAGGTTTTTTAAACACTCATAACTTTTTTTATTGTTCATCGATGGGAAAAATCCTCCGGGCTGGCTCAGCGGAGGAGGACTGTGAGTAAGATAGCCAAAAATCACAGCGATACAGGGTAAAACTTTTTTCTAAAATCAATATACAGCGCACACAGGAAGTGGTCAAGATGAGACTTTTAATTATATAGATCTTCGGTTTAAACCAGCATCTGCAGTTCCTTCCTACAGAGTTGGTGAGGGTTGTTGAGGACATGTCAGACATCCTATGGATTCTATGAAAGTTGAGGTATTGGTGTGCTTTCTTGGCCATAGCTTCGATGTGGCTTGTCCAGGCCGAATTGCCAGTGATATTTATTGCTAGGAACTTGAAGCTTTCAGCCATCTCCACTTCAGTGCCATCAATGTACAGTTTTGCTTCCTGAAGTCAATCACAATATCCGTTGCTTTGCTGACATTGTCGTTGTCTCGACACCAGGTTACAAGTTTCTCAAACGTCTTTCTGTATTCCATCTTGTTATTATTTGTTATCTGGCCTACTACAGTGGTGTCGTCTGCGAACTCGTAATTTGAGTTGGATTGGTATTTGGCTGCACATGAGTGTATAATGAATATAGTACGGGAGTGAGAAAACATCCTCGCGGGGCACCAGTGCTGAGAATTATCATAGAGTATGATTTGGCACCTACCCTCAGTGATTGTGTTTGTAGGTTAAGATGAAGTATGCAGGTACAGCAGCCAGTGAAGAAAACAAATGGCATGTTGGCCTTCATAGCAAGAGGATATGAGTATATGAGCAAGGAAGTCCTGCAGTTGTTCAGGGCCCTGGTGCAACCGCACCTGGAGTATTGTGTGCAGTTTTGGTCTCCTAGTTTCAGGAAGGACATTCTTGCTATTGAGGGAGTGCAACATAGGTTCAACAGGTTAATTCCTGGGATGGCGAGACTGACATATGAAAGAATGTATCGACTGGGCTTATTTTCACTGGAATTTAGAAGGATTTAGGGATGAGCATGGTTGGGATTATGGTATTGAAATTAGACAATAGACAATGAATAGGAATCTGACCTAGGTGTCCTTATCCAAGTGTTCCAGGGATCAGTGTAGGGTCATGGATATGATATCAGCCATTAATCTGTGATGGTAGGAGAACTGCAATAAATCAAGGCTGCATGGTAGGCTATAGTTAATGGGCGCCATAGAGTCATAGTGATACAGTGCGGCAACAGGCCCTTCAGCCCTACTCACCCACACCGGCCAACAATGTCCCACTTGCCTGCGCTTGGTCCATATCCCTCCAAACCTGTCCTATCCATGTACCTGTCTAACAGTTTCTTAAACAATGGAATAGTCCCACTTCAACCACCTCCTCTGGCAGTTTGTTCCATACACCCACTACCCTTTGGTGAAGAAGTTACCCCTCGGATTCCTATTAAATCTTTTCCCCTTCACCTTGAACCTATGTCTTCTGGTCCTCGATTCCCATACTCTGGGCAAAAGACTGTGCATCTACCCGATCTATTCATCTCATGATTTTGTGTATCTCTATAAGATCTCCCCTCATCCTCCTGTGCTCCATGGAATAGCGACCCAGCCTATACAACCTCTCCTTATAGCTCACACCCTCTAGTCCTGACAATATCCTCGTAAATCTTTCTGAACCCTTTCAAACATCTGGTCTGATTCTTTTTGCTCAAACAAAGATTCTCCTTTGCAGTGTTTGATCTAAATCTCTTCAGGTATCTTGCTCTTTCTTTGCATTTGCATCAGGAATGACTATTAGTGGCCATCTCTTTTCCCCATATTTCTTCTCCTTGTTTTTCTTTAATTTCTCAGCACATGCCAGACTTTACAACATCATCCTGACTTCACAACATTACTGCAAAGCATTACGCAGTTCAATAAGCTTAATTGTCCATTCAATGGCTGCATCATTTCACTATATTGCAGATGTTACTATTGTCCCACCGATTGCCCTCTCCACCGAATCTGCTAATTAGGTTAACTTGCTTTCGCTCTTTCTCGGTTCTGAAAATTTGTGTTTGACTTGGAACGTTAACTGTTTACCGTTTCATAGGCATAGATAATGTCTGACCTGCTAAGTTTTTGCAACATTTTCCGTTTATATTTCAGACTTCCAGCATCTGCAACTTTTATAATTTTAATAATTTAGGTATGTCTTACAATTTACTACACTTGCCACTGTTCATAATGTAGCCTCATTACGATGGGGGTACTGCAAATTGACTGGGTGGTCTGCCCTGATACATTTACATTCCGTCTCCAAGAGTGAACCCAATTGATTTCAATTGATTTCCATTTCAATTCTGCCTTTAACTGTACTCTGGCCTCTTATGCTACTCTATGTTAATTCAGAGTTGTTTTCTTTTGTTTACCCCTATTTTAATACATTATTGTCACATGGACTGTGATAAAGTGAAAACTTGCTCTTCATGGTATCCAGACAAATCTTACCATACATGAAAATGATAGATCCTTTTCTGGAACAGCACATGATCCTGCAACCTCCAATCTCGGAAAAGTCTGATCTTGGCCTAATGAGATTTTATTTTCTCACTTTAAGGCTTGGTGCCCTGGTGGCACTGGATCGATGAAGTAGTGGACAGCCTGTGTAGAAGTTGTAAAGCACTGTGCAAGGGCATAAGCTGCAGAAACAGTACATTATCTTTCAATTGGGCAAATTACACCCTCACAGATTCTATATTGAGTTGAAAGCTGTGGGATAGGGGGCGCCATCCTTTATGGTATGCTGCCCAGCCTGCAGCTGTTTGTTTTTCACTCTTTTCTTTATTTTTAGTGAGTTAAAGTGTTTTGTTTTGGAGTTCTATTCCTTTTTATGTGAGGGGGGGAGGGGGAAGGGGGAAACTACTATTCCTGGTCCCTACCTGGTCGGAGAGGCAGTTTTTCTCCGGGCTGCACTTTCGACCCGTCCTCGCGGCCTACCAGCGGGCCTGGAGCGGCGTTTCCGCCCAGAACCTCGGCTTCGGCAGCGGCACAGCGCTGGAGAGCCATCGCGGAGCGGGCGATGCCTTGCCTGGGTCATCGCGCTGGAGCTCCGGTGAGCTGGGACCGCCAAGGAAAAACATCGCAGAACTGCGGGTCTGTGGAGCGGCCAGCTGCGGGCGCCAGTGGTGGAGCTCCATTCAGCGCGGCCTTGTTGGCTTTAGAAGCTGCGGACTCCGGTAAGGAAGCGGCCGTTCCAGGTGTCCCAAGCCGCTGAGAGGATTCTCCCGACGCCGGAGCTCCATCACCCGGCGAGAACGGCCTGGAACATCGAGTCTCCGTGGAGGCGACTGCGGAGGCCTCAATGGGCCTGACTATGGGTGGACGTGGGATGGAGACTGGACATTTGCCTTCCCTCATAATGGGAACTATTGTGGGGGGGATGTTTTTTATGTTTAAAATCTCTTTATTATTGTTATGTCTGTATTCTTTTTTTATGTGCTGCATTGGCAAGAAACATTTCACTACACCAATTGGTGTATGTAACCAATAAAATAGCCTTAACCTTTGAACCTTTGAAGTTCCAGAATATAATTAGTTTTAGATGGCAGCAGTTGGTATGTATTCAGCTATTCCTGTTTACAAATTGTTTTGTTTCTTGTCAAATCCCACTCTTTAGCCTTGCTTGATCACCATTTTGTCATTTAATTACTCCTGTAATCCACCCAACAGACTTTTGTTTTATTTTTTCTTCTGCATTCACAATCCACCCAGCAGACTTTCCTTTTATTTTTTTTCTTCTACATTCACTATCTCCATCTACTTTTTTTCACTGCCTCTATATGTGTTAAAAATCTGTAACATTTTGAACTCTCACACCTGATGTAAGATTATTGACCTGAAACATTATTTCTCTCTTTATGGATGCTGGTTGATCAGCCAAGTGTTCCCCTACATTTGATATTTCCATTTGAGATTATGATCATCTGAAATATTCTCCTTTTCAATATTTTAATATTTTTTATCAGGTTTAACAGATCTTAAAATGTACGTATCACATCAGAAGTTAACTTAAATCAGTAGGGGTTATTGTTGCTATTGCTAATCTAGAAGTTTCATATGACCACTTCTGAAACCCTGAACAAAATATGTGTAGCATGGTTACTTACCATGCATTTGCCTGTACTTGTTTTTTGGCCACAGAATCACAAATTATTTTTTACAATAGCAATTATTACGTTGGTTTATCAGCCTTTATTAAAAATCTAGAAACAAATTTAAAATTACCGCTCTCCCAAATGTAACCCACATTTACCCATTTTATATCACACGGTAATGGTACAACGATTTGGCCACTAGGAGCATCGCTTCTCCTCGTGAAGTTTGAAGTTTTTTCCACCTACAAATTTCCTGTCATTTGATGTGTAGATTACTTAACTGATAGCAATAATTTTCAACATTACTGTGAAGTCGATGCTGCAGGTTTTTTTTCTTTCTTCAGGTATCATAGAACTGAGACATCCCCATTCTTCGATGTACCCAATTGATTGTGTGGGTGTTTGAAGCGGCGGTTAAAACTTTTCATGTACGCAGTTAATGATCTCAATTGGTATTCTGCAACTATATGTGTTTAAATGTCAAACCTCTGTTTATGTAATAAACTGTCAATGTGGAAGTGGCTGAAGAAGTATTTTTAACCAAATAGCAGAATATATGTTAACAAATTAAAGAATCCTTTAATATTTTCATTGAAATAAATTGCGATAAATAGTGTAGTTATTGTAAATGTACAGATTTATGCTCTTAAAATATAACAATTCTGGCTTGGTGACATTTTATATTTTTTTATTTTTAAATGATACTAGTGAACATATCAAGGATTTGGCAGATCAATATCAATATGGATACTATTTAAGATAACAGATATTGCAAAATAAACCTTAAAATTCATTTGAATCCCAAAATAGAAAGACTAAAGAGCCAATTTTTCATCCACTGGCTCTCCCTTGTCCATTTTCCTAGTTACATCCTCAAAAAATTCCAGAAGATTAATCAAGCATGATTTCCCTTTCTGGGAAGTCTTTAACTTTTATATGTGGGGGAGAGGGGCAGGTTAAGGGGGAAACTAACTCCCAGTCGCTTCCTGGCGGGGACTCGACTACTTCTCCGAGTCGCGTCCTCGCCCCCCACCTCGCGGCCTACCTCCTGGATCGGAGAGGCCTTTCCTGCCGGAGACCGGGAACCGGACCAGAGCTACAACTGCGGCGGCGCTGGATTCACTGCGGAGCAAGCGATACCTACCTGGGTCGCCTTTTGGAGCTCCGGAGCGTTGGGCCGCTGCTCCAACATCGTGGAGCTCTGGCTTGGAGAGCTTCCAACCCGGGCGGTGCTGAACAACTCCATGGAGTCCTGTGGCCCTTTGCCGAGGGCCGCCAGTATTGTATCTCCACCCGGCACGGCCTGCGGACTTTGGGAGCCGCAGACTCCGGTAGGAGGGGGCCGACTTGGGGTCCAGGCCGCTGAGGAGGTCCCCCAGCCCCAACGTTGGACTTGCATCACCCCGGCGAGGGGGCTTGAACATCGGGCCACCCGTAGCGGTGACTGCGGAGGGCTCGGGGAGGCCCCGACCACGGGTGAACAGTGGGGAACATCTGAGGAAGAGGCTGACTTTGGTGCCTTCCCTCACAGTGGGAAACTTTGACCTTGCTGTGTGGGGATGTTTTATGTCGAATTCTATCAACTCTATGTGTGTTCTTTATTTTTACTGTATGGCTGCATGGTGATTTCATTTCACTGTGCCAATTGGCACACGTGACAAATAAATGTATCTTGTATCTTGTAAATCCATGCTAATTCGGACTGATCTTGTTGCTGCTATCCAAATGTGCCGCAATTTCATCTTTTATAATTGACTTCAGCACCTTCCCCACCATCGATGTCAGGCTAACTGGTCTTTAATTCCCTGTTTTCTCTCCTGCCTTTCTTACAAAGTGAGATAACATTAGCTACTCTCCAATCCACAGGAACTGATCCTGAATCAATAAAACATTGGAAAATTATCACCGATGCTTCCACAATTTCTAGAGCCACCTCCTTAAGTAACCTGGGATGCAGACCACAAGGCCCTGGGGATTTATCAGCCTTCAGTCCCATCAGTCTACCTAACACCATTTCCTGCCTAATGTGGATTTCCTTCAGTTCCTCCGTCACCCCAGATCCTCAGGCCACTAGTATATCAGGAAGGTACACAAAAGGCTGGAGAAACTCAGCGGGTGCAGCAGAATCTAAGGAGCGAAGGAGATAGGCAACGTTTCGGGCCGAAACCCTTCTTCAGACTGAGGGGAGGTGGGGGGGGTGGGGAGAAGGAAGGAAAAAGGAGGAGGAGGAGCCCGAGGGCTGAGGGAGAGGTGGGAAGGGGAGGAGACAGCAAGGGTAACAGAATTGAGAAAATTCAATGTTCAAGCCCAGAGGATGCAAACTCCCCAAGCGGAATATGAGGTGCTGTTCCTCCAATTTGCGGTGTTGCTCACTCTGGCCGTGGAGGAGGCCCAGGACAGAGAGGTCGGATATGGAATGGGAGGGGAAGTTGAAGTGGTGAGCCACTGGGAGGTCGGGTTGGTTATTGCGTACCGAGCGGAGGTGATCGGCGAAATGATCGCCAAGCCTCCGCTTGGTCTCACCGATATAGATCAGCTGGCATCTAGAGCAGCGGATGCAGTAGATGAGGAAGTATGTATATCAGATATGAGTATATCAGGAAGATTGTTTGTGTCCGCCTTAGTGAAGACGGATCCAAAGTAGCTGTTCAAATCATCTGCCATTTCCTTATTCCCCATAATAAATTCATGTTTTTCAGTCTTCAAGGGTCCACCTTTGGTCTTAACTATTTTGTTTCCTCTTCACATACCTGAAGAAGCTTTTACTATCCTCCTTTATATTCTTGGCTAGCTTACCTTCGTACCTCATATTTCTCCCCGTAGTTTTAGTTATCTTCTGTTGCTCTTTAAACATTACCCAATCCTCTTGCTTCCCGCTCATCTTTGCTACATTGTACTTTTAAACTATTTTCCCTGTACGGTGGATCCAACCTTTTCTCTGTCGGGTCTCCGTTGTCATTGGGGCCTCGCACCGTGGAGCAGCCTCCAACCGGAACGACCTGGGTGCTCCAGTCCCGGAGCCTATGGACTACTCACCATCGTGAGGCTAGCCGAGTTCAGAGTGTGGAGAGCTGTGGTGGCGCGCTGCTGCGGCCCGACCCCGGAGCTTCGGAAGCTCCAGCCGCAGGCCCGGTGGACGGTAACACCGGGAGCTCACAGGTCCCTGGTGGGAGAACGCTTTTCGGAGCTTCCGCAACGGCAACTACTCCCGCCTGAGTTGCGGGGTTGAAAATGACATGGAGTGGGGCCTTACATCACCCGGCAAAGCTTTAATGGCCGTAGGACTGGTATGGGCCCACCGGGGGCTCCAACATCAAGACCCGGAGTGTGGCCTTGCATCGCCCGGCGCGACCTTAATGGCCGCGGGACTTATTAACCATCGCCTACCGGGGGCTTTGGCTTTGACATCGGGAGGAGAATGGGGAGTGCAGTGGAGAGATAAGACTTTGCCTTCCATCACAGTGAGGAGGAGATTCGCTGTGATGGATGTTTGTGTAAACTGTGTTGTGTCTTGGTTCTTTTTCTTGTCTGTATGACTGCAGAAGCCAAATTTCGTTTGAACTTCAATGAGGTTAAAATGACAACAAATAAATTGTATTGTATTGTGTGACCATCTGTGACTGAATTTCTAGACAATTGGCCTGGAGCATGTTTTTTTGTGAGCTTGACCTACATTGCAGGTACAGCAGGCAGTGAAGAAAGCTAATTGGCCTTCATAGCGAGAGGATATGAGTATAGGAGCAAGGAGGTCCTACTACAGTTGTACAGGACCCTGTTGAGACCGCACCTAGAGTATTGTGTGCAGCTTTGTTCTCCTAATTTGAGGAAGGACTTTCTTACTATTGAGCGAATGCAGCGTAGGTTCAACAGGTTAATTCACGGGATCGCGGGGCTGACATATGATGAAAGAATGGATTGACTGAGCTGATATTCACTGGAATTTAGAAGGATGAGAGGGAATCTTATAGAAATATATAAAATTATTATGGGATTGGACAGGCTAGATGCAGGAAAAATGTGCCCTATGTTGGAGGAGTCCGGAACCAGGTGTCACAGTTTAAGAATAAGGATTAGGCCATTTAGGACTGGGATGAGAAAAAATATTTTTCAGCCCGAGAGTTGTGAATCTGTGGAATTCTCTGCCACAGAAGGCAGTGGAGGCCAAATTCACTGGATATATTCAAGCGAGAGTTAGATACAGTTCTTAGGGCTAACGGAATCAAGGGATATGGGGAGAAGGCAGGAACAGGGTACTGATTCTGGATGATCCAACATGATCATATTGAATGGCGGAGTTGGCTCAAAGGGCCGAATGGCCTACTCCTGCACCTATTTTCTATGTTTCTTTCATACAGTTCGTATAGAATTTAAGTAGAGATTGATGGAATAAATGCAGAAAGGCTAGGTTCTCAATTTCTAGAATCCAGAATTGGGAGGCATCAGAACAAGTTGAGATGGAGGTGAGAGGAGTGGGAATTGAAAATAGGATTGTGAATCTTTAGAATTCTGCGGATAGTAAATTATTCTTCAAACTTAAAATGTTTCTGAAAACTTGGATAGTCAGAGGGTAATGAAGATCGGATGGGAAAGTGAATGAGGTACAGGGTCAACCATGAGGGTAATGAAGATCCGATGGGAAAGTGAATGAGGTACAGGGTCAACCATGATCTTTTTGCATTGCAGAGAAGTTAGAATGGACCAAATATTCCATCATTTGTTTCTTAATGGTGTTATGTCTGGTTGTTGTTTTCATAAATACTTTTTTTGATGCCCTTAACATTGTATTTAAATGGCACTCTAATTTGCCTCTGTCTGTGTCCCTGCATAGTTTATCTCATTCACTCCATAAGCTTTTAATATCCTCTTCATTGTGGCTGTACGTTTTTCAAACTTACATATTGCATGCCATTTAATCCATATGTGGGGCACTTCTTTATCTGCCATTCATGTCACCGTCCACTCTAAGCCATTTTGGCTGCTTTTCCCCTGTCTAGCCTCATGCATCACCTTGTATATTTACTGTCCTTAGCCATCCAACATTTGTAGCCACCCCTTAAAGATCTCTGAAATTTTGCACATCTGCATGCATTTTCCATGCGTTAACTCTGCCTCATGTTGTAATCGAACTGTCAGGCTGGATTCCCAGATCCTACAAATAGTTTAATCGCTGTTTATTAATTTATTGGTTATTGTAGATCCATTAAAAAGCACCTGAGTGCAAGTAATCACCTTAGGATTATAAGTAACAATGGAGCATAAGTTATAACAGTTGGCTGTTTCATTTTTTATGATTTTTATGGTCTGATCATTGATGTATAATAGCCACTCCACATTCAAAAAATAATTTAGATCTTGAAAAATGAGATTGTGACAGTAGGGTAAACTAAAATGAATCAATTTTGAAGACATAGGTGCAGAATTAGGCCATTTGACCCATCGAGTCTGCTCTGCCATTTGATCATGGCTGATCTGTTTTTTCACTCTCAACCCCATTCTACTGCCTTCTCCTGGACCCTTTGACACCTTTTATAATCATGAGCCGATTAATCTCCACTTTTAAAATACCCATTAACAGCCTCCACAGCTGTCTGTGGCAATAAATTATACAGATTCACCACCCTCTGGCTAAAGAAATTCCTCCTTATCTCCATTCTAAAGGTATGTCCTTTCATTCCGAGGCTGTGTCCTCTGGTCCTACATTTGCTCACTATTGAACACATCACTTCCACTATCGAGGCCTTTCATTATTTGGTAGGTTTCATTGATATCCCCCCCCCCCCCCCCCTCATCCTTTTAAACTCCAGCAAGTATAGGGCCAGAGCCATCAAACCCATCAAACGCCCCTCATATATTAATCTAATCATCCCCTGAATCATTCTCCTGAACCACCTCGACCCTCTCCAAAGCTCGCACATCTTTCCTCAGATATGGGGTCCTCCAAATATTCCAAATGTGGCCTCACCAGCATCTGATAAAGTCTCAGCATTACATTGCTCGTTTTTATATTCTAGTCCTCTTGAATTAATGCATAGCATTTACCTTCCTTAGTATTGACTTAACTTTCAAATTAACCTTTTGGGAATCCTGCCCCAGCACTCGTCCTTTATTTCTGAAACCTCTTCCCATTTAGAAAATAGTCTGTTTTTATTCCTTCTACAAAGTGCATGGCACTTTGCTATGCTATATTTTATTTGCCACTTCTTTGCCCACTCTCCCAACCTGTCCAAGTTATTCTGCAGACTCTCTGCTTCCTCAACCCTATCTGCCCCTCCACCAACCTTTGTAATGTCTTCAAACAAAGCCACAAAACCTTAATTTCCATCATCCAGATCATTAACATATAATGTAAAAAGTTGTAGACTCAACACTGACCCCCTCCTGGACACCGCTAGTCACCAGTAGTCAACCAGAAAAGGCCCTCTTTATTCCCACTCTTTGCCTTCTGCCAGTCAGCCAATGCAAGTACCTTGCCTCTAATACCACGGGGACCTATCTTGTTTAGCAACCTCGTGGGTGGCACTTTATCAAAGGTCTTTTGAAAGTCCAAGTAAACAATATCCACTGACTTTCCATTATCTATCTTGCTTGTTACATCCTCAAAGAATTCCAACAGATTTGTCAGGCAAGATTTCCCCTTAACAAAAAAATGCTGACCGGCCTATTTTATCATGTGCTTCCAAGTACCCAAAACCTTATTATCCAATAATGGACTGTTAAGGGCCTGTCCTCATTGGCGGGTTTAGGAGAGTCTGCGCTCGGCACAAGCTCGCAGCATGGTTGACACATGGTCGTTGGTGGTCTCTGGTAAGTCTCCTTCATGGTCGAGAGGAGTTCCCGCATAGTGGTTACTACTCACGGCCTCAGTTTGGTCTTGGAAAATGTTTCAACATGTTGAAACATTTTCTGCGAGTAAAAATTGGTCGGCATGGAGAAAATCAATAGTTTTTAAGTCGTAGTGCAGTGGTAGTGGGTTCACCATGTCGTTGTAGGTAGTCGAGGTAGTCTCCTTTGCTGACCGGGCATTTTAATTGGCTCATTGCGGAAAAAAAATGTAAGCACGAGTTTACAGAACCAAGGGAAACCAACTGGTAATGTTTAATGCCCGTTAAACTTCACAGCTGTGTATCTCCGGCTTAGTTTACCAGATTCTTGATTACTTTGACACCCGATTGAGCGAACCGCTGCCCTGCTGCTTGGACAGCCACAGCTCGTCGGTGCGTTCTGCTAGCTGCAGGGGGTCGCCAAAGTTCTCACCTGAGCAGGCGGATGTCATCCGGCAACTGCTCCAGGAAGGAGTATTCGTAGAGCAGGCATGATGGGTGGCCGTCCATCAGCATGAGCATTTTGCTTATGACGACCGATGGCTTGCGGTCGCCGAGCCCGCCCATGTGGAGGAGCCACGCCGCTCAATCCAGGCGGCTGAGCCCGAAGGTGCAGAGAAGCAGCGCCTTGAAGCCCTCATACATCAGCAGCTGGCGGCTCGCGTAGGTAAAGAACCAATTGACCGGCCATCTCCTGATCGAGTGCGCTGACCACATAATATAGCAGGTGTCGTCAGCTCTGATTCGGAGGAGGTGGAACTGGGCTTCGGCCTGCTGGAACCACACCTGGGGCTGCGAGGTCCAGAAAACCGGCAGCTTAAGTGCGACAGCGTTTTGTTGGGCTGGATCGGTGGCATATGAGCTTTCATATTTGAAATCCAAAATTATTGTTTTGGATCGACGGGGTCACCAATATAGCGAGTCACGTGTTGTCAAACAAAGTGACCTTTATTAGGTAAACCCAAAACAGCTCTCAGAACCACAACAAGGGGCAAGGGTGTTACCAGCATTATATATATTCCAGGTAAGACCCGTGGCCCGCTCTACCCGCCAAACTAAGTCACATGACCCAACCCCCAGAACCAAGGGTTCGCACCACGCGTGGCTAACCACCAGGGGCTGCCACATAGATTCCAAATTCTGTAACATAACTATACAGTACCGTACCACATAAGACCATTTAGAAATTTGCAGTATGTTTAGTGCACTGAATTTCTAAATATTCCCTCATGCATTTGAAAGGCTGGAAGAGAAAACGCAAAAGATTGCTCTGCTTTGAGATGAAGGTGAGATGAGGGAAGTGAAATTTAATTATTCAGTGATATAAAGAGAGAACAGGACATTATTTAAATCATTAAATCAATGAATGGAATAGATTAAAACATATTTCGTAATTTCTTTAATCAAACTGTAAGGCTGGAAACATAGAAACGTTCAAAATAGGTGCAGGAGGAGGCCATTCAGCCTTTTGAGCCATCACAGCCATCCGGTTTGCTTCCAGTTCCTCGTGCTGGCGAGAGCAGGAACAGGGAGATACGGGACCTAAATGTGTGGCTGAGTAACTGGTGCAGGGGGCAGGGATTTAGATTCTTAGATCACTGGGATCTGTTTTGGAGTAAGGGGGAACTGTACAAAAGGGACGGATTGCATCTTAACAGGTGGGGGACCAGCATTTTGGCAGACAGGTTTACCACTGCTACACGGATGGTTTTAAACTGAATAAGGGGGGTGGGGTGTCAAATGGGATAGTCGAGAATGGAGTTAAAGGGAAAGAGAGTAAAGGGATGGTTAATGACCCCAGAATTAACGGGAAAGGAAGCTCACAAAGGGATAGCAGAGTATGGCCAAGTGTAATAGGGATCAATGTGCAAGGTGAGATGTGTAAGGAATTAAAGGTATTGTACATGAATGCGCAAAGTATAAGAAGTAAAGTAGATGAGCTTGAGGCTCAGTTAGAGGTTGATAGATATGACATTGTGGGGATTACTGAGACGTGGCTGCAGGAGGATCGGGCCTGGGAACTTATTATTCAGGGTTATACATCCTATAGAAAGGACAGGCAGGTGGGCAGAGGATGGGGGGTAGCTCTGCTGGCGAGGGATGGAATTTAGTCCCTTGCGAGGGAAGACATAGGGAGTGACGAGGTGGAGTCACTGTGGATTGAGGTGAGGAATTGTAAAGGCAAGAAGACACTAATTGGTGTTATTTACAGACCCCCAAATAGTAGCCCGAATGTAGGGTGTAAGTTGCAGCAGGAGTTAAAACTGGCATGTAACAAAGGTAATGCAACTGTGGTGATGGGGGATTTCAAAATGCAAGTAGACTGGGAAAATCAGGCTGGTTCAGGACCCCAAGAAAGAGAGTTTGAAGAATGCCTCCGAGATGGATTCTTTGAACAGCTTGTAATGGAGCCAACCAAAGAAAAGACAATTCTGGATTTAGTGTTATCCAATGAACCAGATATGATAAGAGGTAAAGGAACTGCTTGGAGGTAGTGATCATAATATGATTAGTTTTAATCTGCAATTTGAGAAGAATGTTAAATCGGAAGTGGCAGTGATGCAGTTGAACAAAGGGGACTATGAAGGCATGAGAGGGGAGCTGGCCAAAGTAGACTGGAAAGGGATCCTAGCAGGAATGACGATGGAACAGCAATGGCAGGAATTTCTGGGCATAATCCGGAAGATGCAGGATCATTTCATTCCAAAAAGGAAGAAAGATTCAAAAACTAAAAGAACAGATGTATAACACAGTAAAGAGTAGCCTATGCCAGAGGATTGGGGAACTTTCATAGGACAACAGAAGGAAACAAAACGGGCAATACGGGCTGAAAAGATGAAGTACGAGGGGAAGCTGGTCAGGAATATAAAGGACAGTAAAAGCTTATTTAGATATGTTATGGGAAAAATAATAGCAAAGTCAAATGTGGGTCCCTTGAAGGCAGGCACGGGTGAAATTATTATGGGGAACAAGAAAATGGCAGAAGAGTTGAAAGGGTACTTCGGATCGGTCTTCACTAAGGAGGACACAAACAATCTCCCAGATGTACTGGAGGACAGAGGATCTAAGGGGGTAGAGGAATTGAAATAAATTTTCATTAGGCGAGAAATAGTATTGGGTAGGCTAATAGGACTGGAGGATGATAAATCCCCTGGGCCTGATGGTCTGCATCCCAGGGTCCTCAGGGAGGTGGCTCTAGAAGTAGTGGAAGCATTGGTGATCATTTTCCAATGTTCAATAGATTAGGTAAGGGGGAGGTACATCGAGACCTGGGTGTCCTTGTACATCGGTCACTGAAAGTTGCCGTGCAGGTACAGCAGGCAGTGAAGAAAGCTAATGGAATGTTGGCCTACATAACAAGAGGATTTCAGTATAGGAGTAAAGAGGTTATTCTGCAGTTGTATAGGGCTCTGGTGAGACCACATCTGGAGTATTGTGTACAGTTTTGGTCTCCTAATTTGAGGAAGGACATCCTTGTGATTGAGACAGTGCAGTGTAGGTTCACGAGATTGATCCCTGGGATGGCGGGACTGTCATATGAGGAAAGATTGAAAAGACTAGGCTTGTATTCACTGGAGTTTAGAAGGATGAGGGGGATCTTATAGAAACATATAAAATTATAAAAGGACTGGACAAGCTAGATGCAGGAAACCATTTCCCAATGTTGGGTGAGTCCAGAACCAGGGGCCACAGTCTTAGAATAAAGGGGAGGTCATTTAAGACTGAGGTGATAAAAACTTTATCACCCAGAGAATTGTGAATTTATAGAATTCCCTGCCACAGAGGGCAGTGGAGGCCAAATCACTGGATGGATTTAAGAGAGAGTTGGATAGAGCTCTAGGGGCTAGTGGAGTCAAGGGATATGGGGAGAAGGCAGGCACGGGTTATTGATAGCAGACGATCAGCCATGATCACAGTGAATGGTGGTGCTGGCTCGAAGGGCCGAATGGCCTCTTCCTGCACCTATTTTCTACGTTTCAATATGATCATGGCTGATCATCCAACATCAGTACCCCGTTCCTGCTTTCTCCCCATATCCCTTGATTCCATTAGCCATAAGAGTTATATCTAACTCTTGAAAACATCCAGTGAATTGGCCTCCACTGCCTTCTGTGACAGAGAATTCCACAGATTCACAACTCTCTGGATGAAAATGGTTTTTCCTCATCTCAGCCACCCTTATTGTTAAACTGTGTCACCTGGTTGACTCCCTCAACATCGGGAACATTTTTCCTGCATCTAGCCTGTCTAATCCCTTAAGAATTTTATGTTTCAATATTCCCTTGCATTCTAAATTCCAGTGAATATAAGCCCAGTCCACCCATTCTTTCATTATATGTCAGTCCCGCCATCCCAAGTATTAACATGGTGAACCTACACTGCACTCATGGAATATTCTTCCTCAAATTAAGAGACCAAACCTACATACAATACTCCAGGTGTGGTCTCTCCAGGGCCCTGTACAACTGCAATATGACCTCCTTGCTCCTATACTCAAATCCTCTGGTTATGAAGGCCAACATGCCATTCGCTTTCTTCACTGCCTGCTTGTACCTGCTTAACATAGAATAAAATTGAGTGAGGTCAGAGAATCTGTATCCTCCTCTATCTAGTTATTAAATCAATCATCCTTAAATGGAATTTGGAAAGTTAAAACTCTATCCCCTCTGAAAGCTTGCTTTTGGATCATCAAAGATGGAGATGGGTTATGCTGGAAGTCATGCGATCTTGTGGATGATCCTACATTGGAAGTGAGGTTACTATGTATATGGAATATGTTATTACTGCACAGGTTGAACTAAATAACTTTATTGTTTTACTATTCATTCCCTATAACCCAGTAAACTTGGCATATTGAACTTGAATAGCTGATTCAAAAGAGATCTGCATAAAATAATGCAGCATTTGATTACATTTAGGCTACTCTAAATGGCAAGGCTGTGGTTTATTGAGAGCTTGGATATGAAATGATAAATCACAAATTAAAACATAATATGATTTACTGATTTGGAAATCAATCAAACTAGTCTCATAGCCTTTATTTAAATAATTACAGTGCAAAAGATGTCCTTCACCTGAACCATCCACATTTTGTACTTCATGTGAGCCTCCTTTGATTATAATTGTTTATTCCCAAACTGCCCTCATATTCCTCAAATTATGAGGTAGCATTAACTGCCTTTAAGTGCATATCAATGCTGTTCACTTTAAACATTCATATGGTACTAAATTCCACATTTTCATTATAGTCTGTATAAACTGGTTAACTCCTCGAAACAGTTTCTCTTTATTCACCGTGTCAAACCGTCATAATTTTAAAGAGCTCTGCCGAACTCTTTGTCTTCTCATTGCCAAAGAAAGGTATCCAGCCTGTTCAATGCTTCGTGATCATTACACTCTCTCATCTTTTCTCATTTATCTTTTGGAATAATGACAAGATAACTAGTCAAAAACAAGGAGGATGCATGGGACAGGTATAGGCAGCTGGGATCAAGTGCATCCCTGCAGGAGTTTCGGTGGCTAAGGAGTAAAACTAAAAAAGGAAATCAGATGGGCAAAAAGGGGGCAGGAGATAGCTCTGGGGAGATAGCATTAAGGACAATCCCAAAATATTTTATAAGGGGCAAAAGGGTAACTAGAAAGAGAGTGCGACCTCTCAGGAATCAAAGCGGTCACCTCTGTGTGGAGCCACAGGAGATGGGTAAGGTCCTAAATTAGTATTTCTCCCATGTATTTACTGAGGAGAAAGACAGTGGGACGGAGGAAATTGGAGCAGTCACTGGGAGTGTCTTGAGAGCAGTCAGGGTTAATGTCAAAGAAGTACTGAAGGTACTGTTGTGTTTGAAGGTAGACAAATCTCCAGGGCCTGATCTGATATATCTGAGGACATTGTGGGAAACTAGAGAGGAAATTGCGGGAGCCCTGGTTGAAACTTACAAGTCGTCCTTAAATACAGGAGAGATGCCGGAAGACTGGAGGGTGGAAAATGTTGTACCTCTTTTCAAAAAGGGCTGCAGGGAAAATGCTGGGAACTATAGGCCGGTGAGCTTAACATCTGTAGTTGGTAAGATTCTGAGGGATAGGATATACAGGCATTTGGATGGGCAGGGGCTGATTATGGATAGTCAGCATGGTTTTGTGCGTGGGAGGTCGTGTCTCACAAATCTGATTTTTTTGAAGACGTGACCAAAATGGTTGATGAAGACAGAGCTGTAGATGTGTACGTGGAGTTCAGTAAGACATTTAACAAGGTTCTGCATGGTAGGCTGCTCTGGAAGGTTAGATTGCATGGGATCCAAGGAGAGATAGCTGAATGGATAGCAAATTGGCTCCATGGAAGGAAGCAGAGGGTAATGGTGGAAGGTTGCTTCACAGACTGGATGCTTGTGACTAGAGGGTGTAGACCCATTGTCTCTGCCTGTTCGTGCCCTACCAAACTCATTTCCACATACCTTGACTCCATCCTATCCCTCTTGGTTAAATCCCTCCCTACCTATGTTCAAGACACCTCAGACACTCTTTGTTGTCTCCGCGCATTCCATTCTCTAAGCCCCCACCCCCTCATCTTCACCATGGACGTCCAGTCACCCTACACCTCCATCCCCCACCAGGATGGTCTCAAAGCCCCCGATTCTTCCTCGACCGGAGAAGCAACCTATACCCGTCCACTGATACTCTCCTCCGCCTAGCGGAGTTGGTCCTTACCCTCAATAACTTCTCGTTTGACTACTCCCATTTCCTCCAAATACAAGGCGTAGCTATGGGTACGCGCATGGGCCCCAGCTACTCCTGCCTCTTTGTTGGGTACGTCGAACAATCCTTGCCCGGCACTCAAATACACCTGGATCATTTCCGACACTTCCTTTCCATTTCTTGACCTCACTATCTCCATCGCAGGTGATAGATTTCTGACCGACATCCACTATAAACCCACTGACTCCCATGGCTATCTGGACTACGCTTCTTCCCACCCTGCTTCTTGTAAGGACTCCATCCCCTACTCCAAATTCCTCCGTCTATGCCGCATCTGCTACTAGGATGAGGTGTTCCACATCAGGGCATCGGAAATGTCCTCATTCTTCAGGGAACGGGTGTTCCCCTCCCCCACTATAGATGAGGCTCGCACCAGTCTCTTCCATACCCCATAACACTGCTCTCTCTCCCCATCCCCCCCACTCGCAACAATGGCAGAGTCCCCCTAGTCCTCACCCTTCACCCCACTAGCCGTCACATACAACAAATAGTCCTCCGTCAGTTTCGCCACCTCCAATGTGACCCCACCACTCGCCACATCTTCCCATCTCCCCCCCGTCTGCTTTCCGCAAAGACTGCTCCCTCCGTAACTCCCTTGTCAATTCTTCCCTTCTCTCCCGCACCACCCCCTCCCCGGGCACTTTCCCTTGCAACCGCAAGAGATGCTACACTTGTTGCTTTATCTACCCCCTCGATTCCATTCAAGGACCTAACCAGTCGTTCCAGGTACGACGGAGGTTCACCTGCATCTCCTCCAACTTCATCTATTGCATCCACTGCTCTAGATGTCAGCTGATGTCGGCGTAGGCTTGGTGATCGTTTCGCCGAACACCTCCGTTCGGTCCGCATTAAAAAACCTGACCTCCCGTGGCTCAGCACTTCAACTCCCCCTCCCATTCCGTATCCGACCTCTCTGTCCTGGGCCTCCTCCATGGCCAGTGTGAGGACCACCGGAAATTGGAGGAACAGCACCTCATATTCCGCTTGGGCAGTCTGCACCCAAGTGGCTTAAACCTTGAATTCTCCCAATTCCGTTAGCCCTTGCTGTCTCCTTCCCATCCTAGCTCTCCCTCAGCCCTCGGACTCCTCCTCCTTTTTCCTTTCTTCTCTCCCCCCCCCACCCTCCATCAGTCTGAAGAAGGGTTTTGGCCCGAAACGTTGCCTATTTCCTTTGCTCCTTAGATGATGCTGCATCCGCTGAGTTTCTCCAGCACTTTTGTCTACCTTCGATTTTCCAGCATCTGCAGTTTCTTCTTAAAGACTAGAGGGTGTGCCTCAGGATTCGGTGCTGGGCCTGTTACTGTTTGTCATCTACATCAATGATTTGGATGAGCACATACAGGGCAAGATTAGCAAGTTTGCTGATGATACAAAAGTTTGTGGTTTCGCAGATAGTGAAGATGGTTGTGAACTATTGCAGCAGGATCTGGATCAGTTGGCTAGGTGGGCGGAGAAATGGTTGTTGGAATTTAATACAGAGAAGTGTGAGATGTTGCATTCTGGGATGTCGAACAAGGGCAGGACCTACACAGTAAATGGTAGGCCTCTGGGTAGTGTTATAGAGCAGAGGGATCTAGGAGTACAGGTGCATGGTTCCTTGAAGATCGAGTCGCAGGTAGATAAGGTGGTGAAAAAAGGCTTTGGACACTTTGGCCTTCACCAGTCAGTCTATTGAGTATAATAGTTGAGAGGTCATGTTGCAGTTGTATAAGATGTTGGTGAGACCACATTTAGAATAGTGTTAAAGAAGGAACTGCAGATGCTGGAGAATCGAGGGTACACAAAAGGCTGGAGAAACTCAGCGGGTGCAGCAGCATCTAAGGAGCGAAGGAGATAGGCGACGTTTCGGGTCGAGACCCTTCTTCAGAATAGTGTGTTCAGTTCTGGGCACAATGTTATAGGAAAGATATTGTCAAGCTTGAAAGGGTTCAGAAAAGATTTACGAGGATGTTGCCAGGACTAGAGGGTGTGAGCTATAGGGAGAGGTTGAGTAGGCTGGGTCTCTAATCCATGGAGAGCAGGAGGATAAGGGTGATCTTATTGAGGTGTAAAAGATCATGAGAGGAATAGATCGGGTGGATGCACGAAGTCTTTTGCCCAGAGTTGGGGAATCGAGGACCAGAGGTTCAAGGTGAAGGGGAAAAGATTTAATAGGAATCTGAGAGGTAACTTTTTCATACAAAGGGTGTTAGGTGTATGGAACAAGCTGCCAGATGAGGTAGTTGAGGCTGGGACTATCCATCAATTTAGAAACATTGATACAGGTACATGGATAGGACAGGTTTGGAGGGATATGGAACAAGCACAGGCAAGTGAGATTAGTGTAGCTGGGACATTGTTGGGTGGTGTGGGCGAGTGGGGTCGAAGGGCCTTTTCCCACATGTA
Source organism: Okamejei kenojei (assembly GCA_035221665.1). Lineage (NCBI taxonomy): Eukaryota > Metazoa > Chordata > Chondrichthyes > Rajiformes > Rajidae > Okamejei > Okamejei kenojei. Next base: position 56,577,099 of record CM069137.1, read on the forward strand.
TCACTCTATGACTCTAACTGTTAATTTCTCAGTTTCATGCCAAGAAAATTGCATTAGGTTCATGACTTTGGAGAAATAGAGATACTCTAGCTGGGATAAGCAACGGGAAATAAATGTATGGCAGACATTTGACAATGCCCAAGTAAAATAAAAGGAAGAGACAAAAATGAGAAGTGAACAGAAGCATAAAATATCAAAATAAAAGGAATGGCCTTGATCAAAAAGTTAGAACAAAATAAGTAAAATGGGTTAGAGAAAGAAACAACAAAAATAATATGCCCAAAACAAGGTAAGAGAGGACAGTAAAGGAATATTTTTAAGAAAGAACTGCAGATGCTGGAAAAATCAAAGGTAGACAAAAAGATTTTTGTAAAGGAATACGATAGTGTGCAATGTTGCAACAACTTTCACAATCTCGGTGTGATTACAACCCTGTGTAATTTTCAGCCAATGAAGTACCAAATCACCGTTTCACCAAATCAAGTGATTTTAGGTGTCATGCAACTGAATTGTGATATCTCCCCAAACGTTACAATGAATGTTTTTTTGCAGCAGCACAACAATAGTACTCTGTAAACATCAAATAAACAATAAAAAATAAGTTCAGTGTTTTTATTTAAATATATATATTTTAACCAGTTAATATATTTGGAATGGAATACTTTATTGTCACATGTGACAAGGCACAGTGAAATTTGTTGCTTGCATACCCAAGGTATACAAATAGCGGTCACCTACAGTGCTGACAGTTACAAAGTATGCCGGCACCTCCTATAGAGTAACCAGTTTATTTTTGTATCCAAAAATAATTTATTTAAATTCAACATGATACAAAACCCCCCAAAACACTGTGGTGACATACCCACCACCATGCTACAAAATCATCAAACAACTATGTTACAAATATTTTAATACTTAATATACAAACGCGGTAAAGGGGCAAGCATCTGGCTCGGGCGAAGGCCTCTTCCGCCTGGGTCCATGACTTGGCATCCTTCTCCAGGACATCCAAGAAGGACCTGAGCTGATACCGGTTGTTCGCCTTGCCCCTCCCTCTCCTGAGGATGTGGTTCAGCGAGCTGGTGAACCTGTGCAGGTTTGGGAAGGAGGCCAGTCTGGGCCGATGTTGGGCTACTTCAGTGACCTGGATGAACTCATGGATTTCCTCCACTGGAATGGCATCGGGAGGAGCGAGAACATTCATTGATTCATTGTCCAAGGAGTCCTCTTCCACCTGCTCACTGCAGATGGAGACACCATCCCCATTCCCAGACACATCCTTAGTGCTCGATACTCCCGCTTCACCCTGTGCAGCAGTTGCCTCTTCCTCACGCGCTGGTCTCTCCTCCACCTTAGTCCCAACCCTGGGGCCTATGGCAGAGGGGTCTTCCCCAGATGTACCCGGGGAGTCAAGACCATCGACAGTGGGGGCGTCTATCCATCCCCCAGTTAGGCCCAGAGTGAATTCTGGTGCACCAGACTCAGGATCCCTCTGGAACCAAGTCATGAGGGAGAGAAGGGCTGGTTTCCCCAACCCCCTCCCCACCTACAGTCTCTATCTCCAGAGGCGTGCTCTGCACCTCATCCTGGGTGGGTTGCTCCTGGGCTTCCTCGTGTGCCTGATACGGGACCCTCCCCGACAGGAATCTCCCCCTGCTCCATATCACCCGAGTGGTCCCCATCGCCACTCTCCCCAGAGATTACTGGCACCGGAGGCGAAGGCCCCTGACCGGGATTGTGGCAATTCCTCCAAATATGCCCCACTTCCTTACAGGCATGGCACCTTGGGCGCTCCGATGTCCTGTAGACGGTGAAATCAAGTCCATCCTGCTGGACACAGAAGCGCCCGTCAACTACCTCCTCCCGGTCCAGCAACATCGTCAGCTAGCGCCGGAGGGAACGAACGTGCTGCAGCTCCTTCCTGGGATATCGGGGTGATGTCTGTGAGTACTTTCCCCAAGGTGGGGAAGGTGGTCCTCATTTGTGATGTAGGGCGGGAAGTTGGACAGGTGGTCACCAAGGGCTCGACCTGCAGGAATGTTTCCCCCACTGAGATCCCTTTACTCGCTGCCGTGTTCACCCCCTCAACAGACTCAAGGAAGAACACGGCCTTCCCAAACATCCTTCCCATGTACAGGCCGCCTGCGGACTTGGCCACCACCGCCACGGCAGCCGAGCAGTCTTCCAGGTTCATATGAGGGGAGAAGTAGCACCTTATTCCATGTTCGAAAGGCAGGTTCCTCATGGAGAACTGGGCCCCCCGAGAAGCAGCTGAAGCAGTTCCTGGAAGACCCCGCTCTCCCAGAACACTGACCCAGCATGGTATCAGGTGCTACAATTTAAAACATAGCACTTACACAAAGCCTGAGACACAGACAGTCCAAATGGCACGAGGCCAAGTCCAAACACAAAAACAATATGTAACAGTTCGAGGGAGGGAGGCAAAGTGGTGTCGCCTCGAACGTCGAATATGGCGGGCCCCTGAAAACCTGCTGCGCCACCACCTCCGCCCGGCTATCTCAGCTCTCCTGCATTCCCTGGCGAGCTGCTGATCTTCGCAGGCAATCCCAGCAGTTTTTTGCCGCTCGTACAGCAACGAAAGGGACTTGCCTGCAGTCTTGTTGTTGGAAGCCTCTTATCTCCGTCGGTCTTGCCGAGAGAAAGGAGGCTTAGTCTTCAGCTCCAGGCTCCAAGGCCGCAGAAAGAGGTTGAGATGGTGCAGGTGCAGAAATTCTCCCACACCACCCAAAAGCCGGACCGGCCCGGTCAGCACTGACAAGGCAGTAAGGGGGGTTGTTCTGGACGAAGGTGTAAAAGTCCAGAAAGATTTACTCCCCTTTGCTGGCGCGCAGCAGTTCTTGGCAAGTTGCCAATCACATTGTGGGAGCTGGGTAATAAGTTGATAAAACTGCACGCAGTCCCGAAAACAAGCAGAAACTTTAAAATAGGTTTCTGCACCATTGCAGCGATACCCAAGGATGTTTAAGTGTATCGATGTGCCTCCTCCGAATTACAAAAAATATGTTTAAAGCAATTATCTCTGTATCTGGACGAGAGCTCCAAATCACCACACCTCCTCACGTAACCAGTTTGGAGGGGATGATGGTGTTGAACGCCAAGGTGTCGTCTATGAACAACAGCCTGATGTAGTGTTTTTATTATCCAAGTTGGAACTGGTGATTGGTTCTCCATAAGCTTGACTGATTTCTCCAGGAATATTTTTAATCTCTTGATTTTGTCTACTGTTATTATGCCGACGTACGTTCTTCAATGTAAAATGAGACACTATGCAGATTAAAATATTACTGCTGATTCAGTAAAATGTAAATAAGCTTGTTCTAATTGTCTCAGATCTTGGATATTTGGGTCTCTATTGTGTATGGGCCTTTACTGCATCCACTTTCCTGCCTGTAAGAGACAATTTGCCAGTTGTAGCTTCATATTCTCCTGCTATGTCAATGGCATCTTTGAGGGTCAATTCCTTCATCCCTTTCGATGAGAGACTTCTGGATGTCTTTGTGGATTGTGCCCCATATGAATTGGTCAAGCACCCTGTCATTCATCTTTTGTGTATCTCTGAACTTACATTTCAATGCAACGTTCTTCAGTTTTCTGAGGTAGTCATTCATAGATTCATCATTAGATTGAGTTAGCCCTTGAAAAGTGTGGCGATGTGCCATATGTATGGCATATGTGATGGTGGGTCTTTGGTTAATGTGTTTTCCAAACTTATCTAAGATAACTTGTTTTCTGTGTCGTCCTCATTGCAAAATGCTATGACCACTGCCCAGTCCATCACCGGCTCTGACCTCCCCACCATCAAAGGGATCTATTGAAGTCACTGCCTCAAAAAGGCAGCCAAACACCATCAAAGACCCACACCATCCTGTCAAAGTGCATTTCTTAAAAGCAGACAACAACAAACTGGTTAAAGGTTGAGCCAATCTTTAATCGATATTGTCAGACGGGAGTGGCGAGATCAACAATGAGCACAAACGTTGCTCAGTGCCTCGCGGGCTCCACTCACAGAACAAAGGAATGTTAATGCAATTATACATTTTTCTTATCAGTAAAACACTCCTACCAAGTCTGAATATTTGATGATTGAAATAATCTATAGCCTTTTAGAATATAGGAAGAGTTGGGTCCAAATCAAGCTCATCCAATAACAAGTTATTGCTTATCTCTGCAGCGTCAGCTATTTTTTCAATCTTGGCTTCTTTATGGCCTTGAAAGAAGCAAATGTTATTACGCAGGTTTCCATCTTAATGTCTTTATTAAAAGGCCAACCTGTCCTCCAAATTGTTTTCAATATAATTTGCAAAGTCATTCAGACTTGTCACTGAGCCATTCTTTTGTTCTACTAGACCATACGTTCTTTATAGTAAGTTTCCATTAGTAATAAAGAATGACTGCATGTTGTATTTTGTGAATTCTATTAAGTTTAAGTGTATTAACTCTTTCAATCCTGGTCACACACTCATTTCACCATTGCCATCGGGAAGAAGGTACGGGAGCCTGAAAACTGTAACATTCAGGAACAGGCTGTTCCCTACAGCCATCAGGCTATTAAACACGACAACAAATAACCTCTGAACTACAACAGACTATTATTATTGCACTAAATTTGTTTATTTATTGAGTATGTGTGCATGTGTATCTACACACACTGAACTTTTCTTCTCCCATTATATACTATATTTACATATTCTGTTGTGCTACAGCAAGTAAGAATTTCATTGTCCTATCTGGGACACATGACAATAAAACACTCTTCACTCTTGACTTTTGATTCAAATATCCAACTGTTGTACAACTCTCATCTTTTCTCCCTTGCCCAGAGAAGCAGGTAGCTAGCTCTCTCACTGGCATTCTTCAGAACATTGTTGAACATCAGGCCATATTTTGTCCAAATCAGTTGAAGGCATTCATTATATCAGTTGCTTCCCAGTTCATTAGTGGCGCTAAACTGGGTGTATTCAACGCTGCCTTGTCTGTTGCGATGCGTAAAGCGTTGACATTTTAAATGTATGTTACCAATAAATGATCGATTAAATTGGTTATATATGTTTAAGTCTACATTGTGATTATTCACTCATTTTTACCAGCATGTAGCAAAAAATTATTGTCTTTTGTTGAACATTTGAGTCCTTGGTAGCTGGTTAAAGCATATTTAGTACATGTGGGTCATTGTAAAGATTATAACCACTGCCACCATGTATATGTTTTGTTGTATTGAAATCCATGGATAAAATTATGAACTGAGACAGCACTTTGCTTTGTGGTTCCTGCTTATTACTGTAAGTCCAACTATAAACGGTGTCTGCATTTGTTCCCGCTCTCTTGATCACAAATCATGACAATTCAACAATGTCTTAGTTGGTGTTCAATATTATTTACAATGTTGAGATGTAATGCATGAATTAACTTCTGATAACTACATTGAACCATTGAATGAGTAGTTGCAAACTAATTTACAGCAATTTGGAAACATTTATTTAATCGTAGGACTTAACTTTGTTTAGTTGGAAGCCACAAACTATTTTACCTTATTCTAAGGCTTCTAACTTGGTGTTCAGCAGTGTTTGCAATATTCATTTGCAATGTTTGGATTGGCTTCCAATTACATTACTGGAAAATCTGTATTTGTCACGGTTATCAACAAATTGATTGGTATCTTTCCACCCACCATCTGTTCTTTAAGTTTTATGATGGATCTGAGTATATTCTTTTCTTTTTAAGCATAAAGGAAGTTTCCAGTCAAAGAATATTTTGTTTAGTTAGTTCTTTCATGTCCTGGTTATTCACTAGAGCTTATGTTTTCTCGTACAAAAACTGAAACTTTCCCCATGACTGCTAATAATGGTAGATTTCAGGGAAGTTCTGTCATTTTGGACACATTGTGGCTTCAGTTGGTTGGAAGTAGAATAGAATAGAATAGTTTCTTTATTGTCATTGTAACATGAACCATGTACAACAAAATTTAAAAAATGTCAGCCAGTCAGTGCACCATTCAAACATTTCTAAAAGCTAACGATACATACAAGGTAAAATATTAAAAAAGATAAACAACTAAACTAAATATGAAAATAGCACGCATAAACACCCAACCCTACATCCTTCTGTCGAGTTCACAGTGTACCAACCACAGTCCCTTAGTCCCTGCGTTCCTTGGCAGCTACATTTAGCGCCTTTATCGCAGTGGGGTAAAAACTGTTTTTAAGTCTGTTTGTCCTTGTCCTTGTAGATCTGTACCGTCTGCCTGATGGCAACAGTTCAAACAGGGAGTGTCCGGGGTGGAAAATGTCCTTTATAATATTCTGGGATTTTTTGATGCAGCGGGAACTGTGTAAGTCTTCAAAGGTAGGGAGAGGGCAGCCGACAATCCTCTGGGCATTGTCAATGGCCCTCTGGAGCGTTATCCTCTGAGCCGCTGTGCAGCTGGTGTACCACACGCATACACGGTATGTTAGGATGCTCTCAATGGAGCACCATTAAAAGGACAGCAGCAGTCTCTGAGTGATGTTATTCTTCCTGAGCACCCTCAGGAAGTGCAGTCTCTGCTGGACCTTTTTCAGCAGCGCAGAAATGTTCACACTCCACGTCAGGTCCCCAGAAGTAATTATTCAATTCAATTCAATCTTTAATTGTCATTGTGCAGTGTACAGTACAGAAACAACGAAATACAGTTAGAATCTCCCCAGAAGAGCAAACTTAGAATAATGAATGATAAAAAAAATTAGGCTCTCTATGAGGGTCTGTCAGAGAAGAGCTTTCGTTGCAGAGTCCCTGAGACCTTCAAAATGTATCTCCTTGTGGCAGCATTTCTGTTATGGAAGTTATTTTTTGCAGTCAGTACAAATTTTAGGCAGTAGTTTGACAACAGTCAAGGCAGGCACGTGCCGTGAGTAATTACTCAAGTTAGGCAGTCAGTCAGCTTCTAAAAAATAAAATCTAAAACCGCGCATGCATAGATTGTTCTCTTCTCTGTAAAAATAAAAAATAAAAATAAGTAACAATTCAATTTGTCCAAGGCTTCCAAATCTCCTTCATTTTGAATTACTGAATGGGTAGGGGATGGAGGATGACGGCAGGTGGAGATGGTGGGGAAAACGGGAGCACACCGGAACAAGTTGAATCAGTTGTCATCTTATTGAATGACAATACTTGTTCATGGGACCAATTGGGGGGAGAGTTCCTTTCACAGCGTGTGGAGAGTCTGGCCAGGGGTTAAAGTTGCGGGGAGGGCAGGAGTGTTGAGGAGGGGGTCGGGGGTCATGCCAGCAACTCACTCACTCACCGCTGCCGCGGCGCTCCGGGCACGGAGCCACCGCATTGTGGCTGAGGAAGGAAGCAGCTCGGGTGGCTGAGAGCGGCTGCCGGGACCTCAGCGCTTTCTGCCCGCCCGCTTACCTCTGGCAGTGCTCTCCGTCTGAACATCTCTCATCTGCCGCTCATGTCAGCCACTTCCCGCAAATCCTTAAGTTCCGACAGCCGAGTAATCTCAATTTGTCCCTTGATCGCACTGTCAGAATTTAAGGATTTGCGGGAAGTGGCTGACATGAGCGAGGCTGGCGAGCGGCAGGAGAGAGGTTTTCATATGGAGAGCACTGCCAGAGGTGAGCGGGGGCTGGCAGACGGGGCTGTCCGGTCCTGGCGGCCGCTCGCATCCTCCTGAGCTAATTCACTCCCCGGCCACAATGCGGTGGCTCCATGCCCGGAGCGTCGAGGCAAGTGGGTTACTGGCATGATCCCCGATTCCCTCCTTCACAATGCTCCTGCCCTCCCCACAACTTTACCCTGGGCCAGACTCCCCAAACGCTGTGAAAGGAGCTCTTCCCTCCCACCCCAGGAAATACGGTATTTAAAAACATATAGCAAGAGATTTACCTACCACATTATTGGCACACAAACTCCATTCTTCTCTCTTTGTTTCCTAAGATACACTTTTAGATGGAGAGCTGCCAGAGCTGAGCAGGGGCTGGCAGAAGGAGCTAAGGTGGTGGCTGGTTCCGCTCTCCGGCACAGCCACCCGAGCTACTTCCCCCCCCCCCCCCCCCGGCCTCAATGCGGTGACATTGAACGCCTCCGTGCAAGGAGCATCACAAGGGCATGCTCCCGATCCCTCCTTCACAACATTCGTGCCCTCCTCGCAACTTTACCCCGGGCCAGACTCCCCAAACGCTGTGAAGGGAGCTCTCCCCCCCCACCCCCATACCCCGGGAAATACAGTATTTAAAAACATAAACACAAAATGTACTTACCACATTATTGGTACACAAACTCCATTCTTCTCTCTTTGTTTCCTAACATACACTTAAAATATTAACAATTCATATTTGAAAAACCCGCCAAAAAACTTGCACTGTGCAGGCGCAGTACTGCAAAGGCAGAATTTCAGCTGCCTTCAGCTCCCCTTGAAATTAACGGCTTGAAGCAGTGTCAACGGCGTGTGGGCTGCACAGACTTTCGCGTGTTGCAAGTACAGCACATGAAAGGCATGGAGAATTATGCCTACCTAAGAGATCGATCTCTTACGTAGGCATAATTCTCCCATGCCTTTACTATTTATATTTAATAATTACCATTTTATAATTTTATTCAGGGTAGGCAGTGCCTACCTTGCCTACCCTGACGGCACGTGCCTGAATCAATGGTACCTGTTGCGGCATGGATAATGCAGATATTCTAGTGGTCTGTTGCTTAGGAGGTATAATCTAACTAATGTTGTTGTGTGGATAGAATTTGTATTCCCATCTGATCTTGTACTGGTCACTCTGATGTAACAGGATGTTGATTATTATGTGCTAAGAATTTTGCAGAGAGGGATTCATTAGTGTTTGTTTTACTTATTACCCGCCCCCCCCATGGCTATGATCAGCCATGATCATATTGAATTGCGGTGCAGGCTCAAAGAGCCGAATGGCCTACCCCTGCACCTATTTTCTATGATTGCCACATGCCTTTCTAGAGGTAAATACCCTCCTGAAACCAACATTGAGATCACACTGCAGGATAATTTGTCTCCCTCGCAGTTGTACACCAGGGATTTTATTCCAAAATTGTAGAAACTGGCTTTGATCTCATTCATAGCTACCAGGGTTGTAGTGCATATCTGAAAATGTTAAATGCTTTTAAATATATAAAAGATACATGGTGCAATACTTGACTAGGTTGTAGCTTGTATTCCTTCTCAAGCAGGCTTTCTCGAGTGGAAAAGTACCAATTGATCTTCTTCTTGCGAATGAAACATAAACCAAAGGAATAGTTGGATCTCAAGCCGGGTGTAGAGCAACCATGTTGTTGTCTCTGCACCACTGTCTGCCAGGCCCTGAGCTCCATTTGGTGGGTGGTAGAGTGACAGGGCCAGATTTATGTATAAGCTTAAGCTTATAGGGCCTCGAGGTCTAGGTGGGGGGGGGGGGGGGGGGCCTCGGCCTCGCTCCGCCAAGGTGTATAAAACTTTTGACATAGTGGCATTGTTACAAAACCTACTATCAGTGGCGCTGTGCAATAGTGGCGTTGTTACAAAACCTACCATCAGTGTCGCTGTGCTTGCGATTCCGGAGGCTTTGGTGGTGTGCGGGGACCGGATTAAAGTGCAGGTGAGGTTTATATACGTTGTCAGAGAGGAATTTGCTCCAAAGATCCTTGGATCGTTGACCTCGCCGTCCCACTGCGGCCTACCCACCTCGCCGCCGCACCGGGGCCTACTCACCTCGTCGCCGCACCGGGCCCGTTGAACATCGCCGCCGCACCAGGCTCACCAACTCACCGAGCCCACCGAACATCGCTGCCGCAGCGGGCCCCATCGAACATCGCCATCTCACCGGGCCCACTTAACATCGTCACCGCACGGAGCCCGCCGAACCTCGCCACCGCACTGGGCCCAAACGAACATTGCCGCTGCACCAGGGCCCACCGAACCTCCCGCCGCACCGGGGCCTACTCACCTCCCTGCCTCACCGGGCCCACCGAGCCTCGCCGCCCCACCGACCATCCGCCCACCGGTACCTCCAACGCTTCGCCCGCTGACCCAGATTCCACTCCGCCTGGTCTTCCACCATTGACTCCATCGACCCTCGCTACTCCACCGCTTTCCAGCACACCGCAGCCATCGCCTTACCTGAATCCTGCACTCAGCACCCGGCCTGAAGTTTCCACGCTGCAAACTCCAACTCCCCTGGGTTTGACTGCGCTGGGTACTAGTGCCAGTCCCCCCAACCCTGGTAACATCAGTGGCTGTTCCACTGGTTCTTCCCCATACCCCTCAAACCCAGGTCTTCCCCACCCACACCACAGTCCTCATACCCCCCCCCACTGACCAACCCCCCCACTAGATATCGCCTCAGCCTCAGTCCACTCATTTGCCTTCCGCCGGCCCCAACCCCCATCCTTGCCGTGTGTTCACCATCACCCCCTGACCTCCCCCTCTCAGATACCGAACAGTCTGTCCTCAGCAGAGGCCTCACCTTTGTCCCCATCCGTCCCCACCTCAATGAGTTCCGTGCTCGCCGCGAGTTGGAGCTCTTCTTCCGTCGCCTCCGCCTCACAACATTCTTCCATGGGAAGGTGTCCTCGCCCCCCATTGATGATCCCTTTTCCCATCTCCAACGGACCCCGTCCTCTCGAGCTCCCCGCAGTCGCCGCTACGAGCGGCCCGATGCTCAGGCCCTCTCGCCGGGATGATGGAACTCCGATGTCGGAACGGAAGAATACCCTCAGCAGCTTGGACTTCAGAATCGGCCACTTCCTACCGGAGACCGCAGCCCACGAATTCCACAGGCTGAACTGGGCGGAGATACACGCTGTTGGCCCTCGGCAAAGGGATCCCAGGGCTCCGCGATGTTGAAATCAGCGCGGCCCGAGGCTGGGAACTCTGCAAACCACAGCTCTGAAATTGAAGCAGCAGGACTAATAGTCCGGAGCTTCAAACGGCGATCCAGGTAAGGCATCGCCCGCTCCGCGGTGAATCCAATATGTATTTTGAAACCAACTTTTTATTTTTTTAATTTTATTGGAAGCAATTATAGAAATAGAAAGTAATCGACATAACAGTTATACAATTTTCGTACTGCGTCAATTTTAACATTTTATAAACTAATAACTAAATCGGGGAAAAAAGGGAAAGAAAGAAAAGAAAAAGAAAAAATGTCAAGAAAGACACGAAAAAGAAAAAAGAAAAACCCCAGAACTAACGAAGAAGTGAAAGAAACGGAGATATATCCCACTACCCTTCCATACGCTCGCTCACCTGACCCTAGCATCGGTTTTGAGCTTGTGTTCAACCATTATGTTGTTGAAGAAATTCAATAAAAGGAGACCATATTTTGGAAGATTGATCTGGTTTGTCAGTCAAGAGAAGCCTTATTTTTTCTAGATGTAGTGTCTCGGTCATTTCTGTGATCCACATCTTCACTGTGGGGACTGTTATCTTTTTCCAGAATTCAAGTATAAGTTTTTTTGCAGTTATTAAACCATAGTCAAGGAAGCGTCTTTGAGATATCGTTAGATTAGGGCAGCCCTCTGACATTCCTAATATTATTAGCTTTGAATCTGGCTCCAATTGAATTTTAAGTGTTTTAGAAATGATGTTGAATATTTCCATCCAGAAGGTATGCATTTTTATACAGGATACAAAAGAATAAGCTAGGGTGGCTTCTTGAAAGTGACATTTATCACAAAGAGGAGAGACAGTTGGGAAGATCTTGTTCAATTTGGTCTTTGAGTAGTATAACCTATACAGTACTTTAAATTGTATCAGGCAATGCCTGGCATTTAAAGAACAGTAATGTATGTATTGTAGGCTTTCCTCCCATATATCTTTTGAAATGGGTGAACCCAGCTCGTCCTCCCATGCTCACATATAAATCTCAGAGGGTGGGGTGTCAATATTTAGAAGAATGTTATAAATGTAAGATATCAACTTACTTGTATCGACATGTCTATTCAAACAATTGTCTAATATATCTGGACCCATAAGAGGACAGTCTTGTGTATATGTTTTCACATAATCTCGGATTTGAAGGTATCTTGAAAATCTTGAAAATAAGAGAGAGTCCCCTTCTTATAGAGGTCTCCCACAGTATTGATTCCCAGGTTCGTCCATTGAACAAACACCACGTCTAATGTAGATGGTTTAAACAAAGGATTATTTGCAATAGGAAGAAGGAGACATATTTCTCAATTTAAGACTGAATTTCAGTTGTTTCCAGACACAGATGGTACTATGTATTATTGGATTTTGCTCATACATTGACTTATTCAAATAGGAGATAGGAGGATCGAGCCTACACAAAAAGGCAAACAACCTTCCCTCTCCATTATTAACCAATTTACATGTTGACATGTATTGTCCAACCAGAAAGTTGTATTTTTAATATTAGTTGCCCAGTAATAAAAAAGAAAATTAGGTCGAGCTAATCCTCTATTTTCTTTGGATTTGCACAAATGTCTTTTGTGTATTCTGTGGGTTTTGTAGTTCCAAATAAAGTTAGTGTCAATAGAGTCAAAAAGTTTTTTTAAGCTTTTAGGGAAATATATTGGTATTGATTGGAATAAGTATAAAAGTTGTGGAAGGAAGATCATCTTTATGGCATTTAATCTACCAATAAGGGAGATAGGAAGTGTTTTCCAAAATTGGATGTAGGCGTACAATTTAATGGTGGGAAGTTTATTTCAAACAAAGAGGAATACTTTCTAGTCACGTAAATTCCAAGATATCTGAACTTTTCAGTAAACGATTCTGAAAGGAAATTGTTGGAGTTGAGAAGGGTCTTGTTATTTTATTGGCATGATTTCACTTTTGTTCCAATTTATTCTGTATCCAGAAAAAGAACCAAATTGTTCTATAATGTTTAAAACATTTGGAATACTAACTTGGGGATTAGTAATGTATAAAAGTACATCATCTGCATATAACAAAATTTTATTGGAGGTATATTTGGTATTATATCCATAAATGCCTGAATGGGACCTGATACTCTCGGCAAGGGGTTCTATGTCTAAAGCAAATAACATTGGAGAAAGAGCACATCCTTGTCTGTTACCCCTAGATAAATAAGATTTAGGTGAAAGCATTTTGATTTGTCAGTATTCTAGCTGTCGGATTAGTGTATAAAAGCTTCACCCATACAGTAAAGTTATCTCCCAATTGGAATTTTTCCAACACTGTGAAACGATAAGACCATTCCACTTGGTCGAAAGCTTTCTCTGCATCTTGAGAAATAATTGTTAGATCTTCATTTGGCATTCTCTGTGAATATATTATGTTAGCCAAACGTTTCAAATTATAAAACGAGTGTTGTTTCGGAATAAACCCAGTTTGGTCTGGATGTATTAGTTTACCGATAACTAGGCTTAATCTACGAGCCAAAGTCTTAGCTAGTATCTACTGATCCGTATTTAAAAGGGCTATTGCCCTATAGGATCCAGGCTCCTATAAAAGATTTTTATCTTTTTTGGAGGATTAATGCAATAGTTGATTCAGCAAGAGTTTGTGGCAAAGTCTGTTCTTTAAATGCTTGAATGTAAAGGGCTTGTAAGCCTGGATAAATTAAATAATTACATTTTTAATAACATTTGTTATTAAGCCCCTCCGGGCCAGGAGTTTTTCCACTTTTCAATGATCTAATAGTCTCTACAATGTATTTTGTTGTTATCTCTGCGCCTAATTCATCCCGTTCCCCCTCATTAAGAGATGGGAGATTGCAATTCTCAAAGCTTTTCATCTTTGCAGAATCGACTGTTGTTTTTGATGAATATAGTGTTTGGTAGAATTGTAAGAATCTTTCATTGATATCTTTAGGTAATGTAAGCAAATCTCCTTTTTCTGATCTAATTTTGTGTATAATACGGTCATTCTCTAATTTGCGGAGTTGGCGTGCTAGTAGCTTGTGGGGTTTATCACCAAATTCAAAATTTTTTTGTTTAGTATATTGAAATACCCTAATACTTTTTGATGAGAGAATCTGGTTTAATTTAAATTTTAGTGCAACTATCTTATTATGTTTTGCAATGGTTGGTCAGCCGTATTTTCTAGGTCTAACTGTTTTATCCGTTTTTCTAATTCCAATTGTTCAGTCTTATTTTTCTTGTTTTGAAAAGCTTGGTATGCGATAATACAGCCTCTGACATGGGCTTTAAAAGTTTCCCACAGCAAAGATGGAGAAATACCGGGGGTGTCGTTTGTCTCAAAAAATGTTTTCATCTGTAGCTTCAGATAGTCACAACAACTTGCCTCGGCTAGTATTTGTGGATACTCCAAAATGGTTGTTTATTATACATTCCTTCCAATTTTCCTGAAAAGGTAAGAGGACAGTGAACCAAAATAATAATGTTGTGATATTTTGGGTTGTAGGTAAAAGGGATAAGTTTGGCGTCAACCAAGACATTGTCAATTTGTGTATAAACTTTATGAACACCTGAATAAAAAGAGTATTCTCTTCCAGATGGATTGGCAATCCTCCATACGTCTCTTATGTTGTTTATATAGGTGTTTAAAAGGTCACTCGATTTTTATGTACTTTTCCTTTTAAGTGAAGATTTATCCAAGTATTGATCTCATACACAATTTAAATCTCCCCAATTATCAAATTATGCTGACCAGGGTCTGAAATTGTATTAAATATTTTATTAATTCCAATTGTTCAGTGGACTTCCGGTGGCGCTATGGAGCGTTAAACCATAGCACCAGCCAGCTCCGCAAAAATTTTTCAAAAAACGGGGATTTAAACGGATTTAAAAGAACTTACCGATCGACTGCTTTCACTGTCTGCCGCCTCAACATCGACGGTACCGGCTGACGTCATCAGCCCTGCGACAAATAATGACGGCACGGAGCCCTACCGACAAGACAAAAGCTCGAAAAACCCGGGCGAGACCGGGAGAAGGCCTGGGAGAAGCCTCGGACTCCAGTAGGGCCAGCTCCTTGGAAGACGTCTCCAGGAAAGCAGACACAGGAGGTGAGGACTTGAAAACTTTTATTTCTCATCAGATGGCTGATTTAAAACGTGAGTTCAAGGCAGAAATGAAAGATATAAAGAAAGAAATGAAAGAAATAAAGGGAGATATAAAGGAAGAAATCTCTCAAATTAATAATCAGATGGACGATGAAAAATCAATGGTGTGAATTTCAAAAAGATACAAAGACACAAATTGATAATAAGTTCAAGAAAGAATCAGAAATATTGAAGAATGAAATCATTGATATGATTAATAATCTGGAACGCAAGATGGAGGGTAAACTTGAAAATGTTAAAAAAGACTTTAAACATAAGATTGACCCTATTGCAAATGTGGTCGAACAACAAGTTGATGGCATTAAAAACCTTGAAAAGATAGCGGAGGCTAGTACTGTGTCTACAGCAAAGCTGATAACAGAACAAGAACGTCTACTGGAGTTGTTATCCAAAGTAACAGATAAATGCACGCAGCTGGAAGGCTATCAAAGAAGGCAGAACTTGAGGATTGCAGGGATTCCTGAAGGTCTAGAGAAACACGAAGACACTCGAGAATTCACTGCTAAATTACTGCAAGCTGTTTTATCTTTGGATGATATGCCTGTTTTAGCTCGTGCACATCGAGTCGGCAGAAGACAGACCAGTACAAACGCCCCCCCAAGACAAATCATTGTCAAGTTACAATATGATTTCACCCACGAGGATATTATGCGAAGAGCCTCGAGAACAAAGAATCTGACGTTTCAAGGACAAAGAATCAGTATCTATCGAGACTATCCCCCAGAGGTTGCCAGAAAACGAAAAAGCGTTTAACGAAGCCAAAAACCTTATGAGGGGTGTAGAAAACTTGAGATACGGTCTGAATTACCCAGCCATCCTAAGAGTTACTTATAACAGCGTGGAACACTTTTTCAAGACTCCAACAGAAGCAATGGAATTTGCAAAGCAGTTTGATACTTGAAAACCATCTACAAGCAAATATACTGCCTTTTACTATTTTTAAAGACCTAGTACGGTCTCTTAACATTTTATGAAACTTTATACGACAATATGGAATTAGAAGAAATCAGAAGGAATGGACAATGTCGTATGGAACGAAATGTTTTCCTGGATTGGAAGAAGCTCACCGAACATTGACAATTACTCATAATATACAACTAACACAAACAAATAACACACATACTAAAATTATAACGCGGTTTTATTATTACTATGACTGTTATTAACCAAGACTGTGCACTATTGCTAATTAATACTACTAATAATTAATATCTTATGTCTTGTTACATTTGGAGATATCCTCCCCTTAATGTATTTCTCCCTCTTTTAATAATGACTTCTATTTTTTGTATTTAAAAAAAAAAAATTTCTTTAACTGTGGCTTTATAATTAGATTTTTTTAAACTAATCTTAGATATATATACTTTTATGATGATTAATATCACTCTTTTCATTTCTTTAATACTATATTCCCGTTAAAATATTATCATGGAATAATAATTCCTTAAAATTAGGAGCTGGCTAAATTAATAACATCAATGCCGGAAGCCTTTAGATTAATAGCCAATATAGCTTGGCTTTCACAAACTACAAATATTTTATTTGTAGTTTTTCTATTCTTTATACACCTTACTAAGCTTTTTACTCACTTTTCATTATTTTTTTATGTTTACTATATCTTTCAGTTTGAATGGAGCTATATACTGGAACAATGGAGATACATTCGTGAAGCACATAAAAGAGATCTAAAATTCATCTATTCGGTGTTCGGGTGTAAGGTTAAGTCTACTGCGCGGACCCTTGGACCCTATTCTAGATTCCCACAAACCTAAAATGCAGGATTTAAAAAGAAATATGGGGAACGAGGGATTAACCTTTTGCAGTTGGAATGTTAAAGGTATCAATGAACCAATAAAAAGAGGAAAAATATTGACACACTTAAAGGCAATGAAAGCTGATGTAATTTATATTCAAGAAACTCACCTAAAGAAAGACGCTGAAAATAGGCTGAAAGCTAAATGGATAGATAAAATATATCACTCTTCCTTTACGCATAAATCAAGAGGCGTAGCAATATTATTTCGTAAAGGTACTTTATTTAAGCATATATCTACTATATCTGATAAAGATGGCAGATACATTATTGTAATAGGAGAAATAAATAGGGAAAAAAATGATTTTTGTTAACATCTATGGACCAAATTTTGATAGTCCTTTATTCTTTAAGAAAGTACTTAATAATATTCCAGAATTAACACATTACAATTTGATAATTGGAGGAGATTTTAATTGTACATTAGACCCTTATTTAGATAGATCTTCAAAACAAAGGAAAACTAAATCGCATTCTAGTGATTTATTAAACGCATACATTCAAACGACTAACATTAAAGATGTTTGGAGAACAGAAAATCCTACTGGTCGAGAATATTCCTTCTACTCGCCAGTACATAAAACCTATTCAAGAATAGATTACTTCCTAGTAGATGCAAAGCTTATTTCACTTACTTACGAATCCAAATATCATAATATTATAATTTCAGATCACGCACCATTAACATTTAAAATTAAAATAAATGGTAAAACAGGAAATCTAGGACAATGGAAACTTAATCCACAAATTTTAAAAAATAAAACAACTCAGGAATACATCATAACTCAGATTAAGATGTTTTTTGAAATAAATGATCAACCAGAAATATCTCGCTCTTTATTATGGGAAACATTTAAAGCATATCTTCGAGGAATTATGATTTCTTCACAAGCATTCCATAATAAGAAGATTCGGAAGGAACAACATGACTTAGAAAGGGAGATTAAACAATTAGATATACAGAATGCAACAAAATCAGATATAATAATACATAATAAAATTGTAGCATTGAAGTATAAATTAAATAAAATATATACTGATCAAGTTTTAAAATACTACCAACATACTAAACAATTGTTGTTTGAATTTGGAGACAAACCACAAAAACTATTGGCTCGACAATTAAGGAAAATTGAAGCGGAAAAAATTATACATAGGATTAAATCACAAAACGGTGAATTATTAATACAACCCAAGGATATTAATGAAAGATTTATGCAATATTATAAAAATTTGTATACTGGTAACACAACAGTAAATAAAACAGAAATAGATGCCTTTTTAAATGTATGTAACTTAAAAGAATTAGATTTACAAAATAGAGAATTTTTAAATGCCGATATTTCAATAAAAGAAATCCAAGAATCTATTAAATCTTTAAAAAATTGTAAAACTCCAGGACCAGATGGTATAGGCTCGGAATTTTATAAAATTTTTCATGCCCAAATGGTCCCATATTTAAAATCATTATATGAACAGATATATACACAAGAGAAATTACCAGACACATTGAACGAATCTATTATAACACTTATACCCAAAATAAATAAAGATTTGGATGACCCAGGATCGTATAGAGCAATTGCTTTATTAAATACGGATCAAAAAATTTTAACAAAAATTCTTGCACAAAGACTAAGCAAAATTGTTAACGAATTAATTCATCCTGATCAAACAGGATTTATACCTAAAAGATATTCTTCATATAATTTAAGACGGTTATTTAATATCATATATTCGAAAAGAAGTGATAAAAAAGACTTAGTAGTCATCTCGTTGGATGCAGAAAAAGCTTTTGACCAGGTGGAATGGCCTTATCTATTTTCGGTGATGGAAGCCTTTAAGCTTGGTGATAAGTTTACTACTTGGATTAAATTATTATATGCAAATCCAACAGCTAGAATAATAACAAATCATATGTTATCAACTAAGTTTAGTTTATCTCGAGGTTGTAGACAAGGCTGTCCTTTATCACCATTACTGTTTGCGTTAGCAATCGAACCTCTTGCTCAAAGGGTAAGATTACATCCAGAAATATATGGATATGATACTAAAGATACTAAGAATAAAATCTCGTTATATGCGGACGATATATTACTTTATATTACTAAACCGGAAATAAGTATCTGTAATTTGTTAAAACTAATAACGGAATTTGGTTTAATTTCAGGATACAGTATCAATTGGAATAAAAGTGAACTTATGCCAATAACCATGAATAATTTACAGATATTACAACAATTTCCTTTTAAGATAACAAATGAAAATATTAAATATCTTGGTATTTTTGTTACAAAAAGATTTGACTCTTTATTTAAATCTAATTTCCCGTTATTATTGAATAAATTAAATAAAAATATCTTATATTGGAAAAGCTTACCTATCTCAATGTTAGGTAAAATAAACGCAATAAAAATGATTTTCCTCCCACAATTATTATATTTATTTCAATCAATCCCAATATATCTCTCTAAAAATTTCTTTAAAAAAGTAGATTCAATAGTCACTAACTTTATTTGGGATTATAAAAATCATAGAATAAATAAAAAACATTTATGTAAAGCTAAAATAAACGGGGGCTTAGCTTTACCAAATTTTATGTTTTATTATTGGGCAGTTAACATTAGAAATATGAATTTTTGGTTAGGAGAAATAGATAATAAACCAAATTGGTTAAAAATGGAAAGAGAAGACTGTTTTCCATTTGAAATTAGCTCTATAATATTTGCTAATACTAATGTACCTAAGAAAATTTATAGTGAAAATTTGATAATAGAAAGTGGAATACGTATTTGGAAACAAATAAAGAAAACACTAAAACTAAAATTTATACCGCTAACTCTTACAATTGCCAATAACTTTACGTTTAAACCGTCAATGATGGATAAAGCTTTTATACAATGGAAAAATAAAGGAATTTTAAATATAGGGGATCTTTATAAGGATAATTCTTTTCTTTCATTTCAAGAATTACAACAAACTTACGGGCTTCATAATAATGAATATTTCAGATATTTACAAATCAGAAACTATATCTCTGCAAATACACAAGAACTTAGAAATAGAAAGAGTGAAATTTTAGATGAATGCTTGAATAAACATCCAAATACAGAAAAAATGATATCATACATTTACAATATTTTGTTGGAAAGTGATATCCCATCATCGGAAATACATAGACAGCGCTGGGAAAATGAACTAAGTCAAATAATAAGTCCAGAAATATGGGAAGAAAGCCTACAACATATACATTACTGCTCTTTAAATGCTAAACATGCACTTATACAGTTTAAAATCTTACATAGATTACATTATTCTAAATCTAAACTACATAATATATTTCCAAAACTATCACCTATATGTGATAAATGTCAAATCATGGAAGCAACTCTGTCACACTCATTTACTAATTGTACGAAGATTTTAGAATATTGGAATGAAATATTCAAAATAATCTCGAAAGTTATTAATATTACTATGATTTATGACCCAAAGTTAATCATACTTGGAATACCGGAAACGGAACAAATAATTACAAGGAATCATAGAACTTTTATCGACTATTCTTTAATAATTGGGAAAAAATTAATATTAAAATTTTGGAAAGGCCCTGTATCCCCAACAATTAAAATGTGGAATACAGAAATGACGGAGACACTTCACTTGGAGAGATTGAGACTTGTCCTTATGGACAGGTTAGATCTCTTCAAGGAGATATGGTCTCCCTATATTAAATATCTACAGGGTCACAATGGTTCGGCGCAGGGACTTGACTGAGGCCTGAATATCTGAATGGATGAAGAAATACACATAACAAATCATGAATGTATCTCCAAGATTGGATTATTTAGTAATACTTCAATCTCCATCAAACTTTTCACATTTTCTTTTCTATTTTCTATTCTTTTTCTCTATCTTTCTATCTTTAATTAAGGAAAAAATTATAGAAACATATTATATAAATTTTTAATACGTACACACTTATTTCTGTTCGTATGAAAAGATTATAGATGTCTTAAACTTGTAATTATATAAAACTATGTATTTTCAATTATACAATAATTATGAAATATAAAATTAACAATAATACAAACATTATTAATATTTTGATAACATTATGAATATCAAAAAAACTTTGTTTAAGATTGGGTACTACGTAGTTATATTAGCGGGGATTTCTATTTGGTAATTAGAAGAATATCTATGATTTGAGAAATCTAAGTGTATTACTTATTTTAGGAATATACTACATATACTCCCAATTATATAAAATAAATAACAATGAAATGTATAATGGATAATACTACAATTATCATAAATAGTATTAATCAACAATCAATATGTTATAATTTTATACATTATATAACTCTTAATGTCGTATAAGAGTGTACTTGGTATATATTGTTTCTACAATAAAAAAATTAAAAAAAATAAAATAAAAAATATTTTATTAAAAAATTGGGGATTATCGAAATTAGGAGCATAAATATTCACCATGGTCAGTGGAGTTGAATAAAATTCCCGATATTATAATGTACCTGCCTTCCTTATCAGCTGCAGTGGATTTATATTTGAATGGTATACCTTTACGAATTAGAACTGCTGTTCCTCTTGCTTTGGAAGAAAACCTAGAGTGATTTAATTGTCCAATCCACCTACCCTTCAGGCTGGTGTGAGCTCCATTTTTAAGATGTGTCTCCTGAAGAAATATTATATCAGTATTAATAGATTTTAAATGGGCAAATATTTTACCCCTTTTAATTGGCTCATTAATGCCCCTAACGTTCCAACTACAAAATGTGATTCCTCCTATTTTGCAATCTACATCATCTTGCATTTTAAAGCTTACATGGTTTCTTTTGATTTAAATGGTCCAACACATTATTTGAAATATTTCCTTTAGATGCTGGGTGGGTGAGCCATATCCCCATTTCCCCTATCTCGCAGAGATGTCTCCAAGAAAATGTGCATTAGTAAAGATAGATTAGATATTTAGTAAATAAATTAGAAAGTGAAAAAGAGAAACAACAAAAATGACAGCATATAAGAATGCTGCTAGTGAATAGTGGTGGTTAAGTTTATGAAAGCTTCCGTAAGATAGATAATATTAGATAACTCCGCACCTTAAGGAGTTAATAAAAACTAAACAGAACAACCCTTAAAAATATTTTAAAATATTTAAATCCGTCAGGGAATCAACATTCCCAAGAAGTTGAGTAGCTTAGTGGGATATAACTAAGTAGTTGAATATTGAGACGTTTAACTTTCTATTAATACTGTTTTGACATATTAACCGACTCTACGTCAGTAGATTTATAACAACTTATTGATTATAAATACAGTATGAACTTATTGATTATCATCTCAGTATAAAGTCAGTAAAGTGTTACTTATCCCTTGATGGATCCCACAGTGCCCAGGGCAAACTTAAATGCTTTATCAGGATCAGTAAGGAAGGATTCAACCCCTTTATAAGTAACTCGCTATTTGGCAGGATATAATAGGCCAAATCGGAGGTCAGGTATGTCCCTCAGAATAGCTCTTGACTTGGAGAAGAATGTTCTTTTCTTAACGACTTCGGCAGGAAAATCTCTGAAAATTCGTATGTTTTCACCTTGAAAAGTTAGGTTTTGTTGTTGGCAACTTTCTGTAGAATATCCTGTAGAACATGGCAGTGGTGCACCCTCAGGATCAAATGTCTTGGTGGTTCTGTGATGTATGAGCAGGCTCTCAGAGCTCTGTGAGCCCGGTCAAGTTTAGGTTTTTCATCCAAAGATAGTGCTTCTTGAAGGTAGTTGAGCCGTAAAATCTCGAAGATTTTGACCAAGTTCTTTACCTTCTTTCACACCAGCAATCCTTAGGTTCTGACGTTTAGAGCGCCCTTCCAAATCTAGACATTTTTCTGTTACATTAGCTAGTAACCTGGAGATACGTTCCACCTCAGCCGTCAGCCTGTGTGTTGTCTCGACATTTAAAACCGCAGTAGTTTCCAATTCCCGAATAGCCTCGCTTTGTTTTTGTGAAGTAGCAAGAATAGGTTCCAACTTGCGGCTGATGTCGGAGGTTGCCTTGCTGCTTCCTCTCGGGGGTGTGCCATAATCGAGGTCGAGGCTTCTTCGTGGCCTTCAGTAACTTCTGTAACTTTTGGTTGATGTTTCCATGGGCGTTTAAGCAAACTCCTAACGGACATTTTAAAAGTACCGGGGTCGCGTTCTGATGACGTCACTTACACGACTGCTGAACGTCTGCCGGTGAGTATTTTTAGATCTCTCCAGTTTAAATTTTCCATAGGTTTTTGGCGTTAGACGGTGCGGAGGTGATTAGTGCGTGCCCTAAGCCACTATAGTGCCACCGGAAGTCCTCGAAAACCAACTGTTTAATGACAACATACAGTAGGATCTAAAAGTGTCACACTGTCATTGTCGGGTAGTCATGGTCCTCTAGTCATGGGGATGGGGGATTGGGAGGGGAGGGGGCTCACAAGTGAAAGAGCCTAGGGCCTCTCTGCATCTAAATCCGGCCCTGTAGAGCGGGCACCCAGAGATTACATGGTTGACTGTCTGTTGTTCTGCTCTGCATTCACAGGCTGGGCTCTGGCGGAATCCTCATCTCCACATGCTGGCATTGAAACGCCCAAGTCCAGTATGAAGTCTGTTGTGCTTCTCCCATACTCCACTAGGGAGGTCGGACCCTGGACAGCTTTTATCTGGCGAAGAGATGTAGCTATGTACTGGAGATGAGGTTGCCTTCCACTGCAAAGGAGTGACGGGACTTCAGTGTTGGTGGCCTCTGCTCTCTGCTGATAGCCTGATGGAGGAGGTGATCTGGGTCAATGGCACAACAAAATAGTGCCAGAGTTGCTGCTTGCCTTCGGATCCCTGCAGGCAGAATGCCTACAAGTATAGAGAGCTACTTGACTGGAGTAGGTTGAAGGCACCCAGTGATGATTCACAAGGTGCTGTTCAGTCTCGTGCCTACCAGGCTAGTATGTCTACTTCTACTCCATACGGTTGCGCAGTACTCGGCTGGGGCTTACACAAGCGCTAAGGCAGAGGTGCGAAGAGTTGATGGACTGGCTCCCCAACTTGTTCCTGCCAGGTGTCGGATGAGGCCGCTACATGCCATGACCTTGTCGTGGAGACCAGCCAGGTGTTGACGAAAGGTACGCAACATGTCCAGCTTTGCGCCGAGGTAAAAGAGTGCTTGTTGGAAGTCCAAGCACCTGTTGTTAACGAAAACAGCTAGCTCTCGCTTAACTTCCTTGTTGTTCAGATGGAATGCTGTTGACACTGTTTTGCCTTCGCTCAGCTTTAGACGCCACTGTCGTAGGTAAACTGCCGAAGGTATACTAGAGAGAGACAAGCCTAGGCTTGTCTCAGGTTGATGTATATTGAGACAATGACTAAATGTCTTGTCCTGAAAGTACAATCTGATAAGGGACCGATGCCTTTGAAATGCTTTGTCTTTGAAGTACCAACTGATAAGATGCCTTTGAACTGTCTGGTCCTGAAGGTGCTGTAGTGATGTATATTGGCTGCATCTTGTAATCATGACTGTCTTTGGAATGTGATCACATGGCATATACAGTAGAAACTAATGCCTTAGAAATGTGTCTACCAATTGCTAAGAGAGACAAACAACTGCTAAGAGACAAGCTCAGACTTGTCCTGTAGTGATGTATTTTGGCTGCATCTTTTGACCATGACTAACATCTTTGGAATGTGATGAGGTGACACAGTATAAAACACCATGCAAATCTTTGTTCATTGAAGTGGTGGCGCGGGGAAGTCAAGTGTCTGTTGCTTACTTGACTGGTGTATCCCCGTCAATTCTGCCGGCTGATGATCAGTAAAGCTTGAGTTGGTTTACCTAACCTTTTTGTGAGTTTCTGTTTTTTAACTAGTGAACCGTATCATATCTGATAACCTTAGAATGTTGGTTCCACATTACAGTGAGCCAGAGCATTGTGAGACATGGTGGGGATGCTGAGTTTTCAGATGAGTTCATTCTTGATGACAAAATCCACCCATGAACATAATGTATCTTTTCGCGTTTGTCCATTTGTAAGATAATGTACAGACTACCTCGTTCTTTAAGCTAGTCATCTCCTTACTATCATGTTTCACTGTGACAAAATCAATGTCAAACATTTGAATTATTGATCTATGATTGTAGAGATATGTTCAGTTTGTCATTATGGTGATCTCTTGATATTTGGGGGTCCTGGCCTTCAGAATGAGGAATTCCATGCCTGTGGCTTGATTTAATATGTCAGCTATACACAGGTTTGCAGACCAAACTCTTGGTACTCTGATGATGTTCAAGATGCCAGACCAAGTCTGCTGCTTGGCATTACAGTTACAAAAGATTCAGTACTCGAGGGAAGCTAAACATGTCATTCTGCTTTCGAGTGCTGCATACGGAACAAGAATAAAGATATTTTAGGATTTTACCAATTTTATCTTCTATCTGTTGTGCATCATTTTAAACTCGTAGAATAACAAATCAATTATATGTATCATAGTGTAATGAAGCACACAAACAGGCTCTTTATTCACCAAGTCCACATCAACCACTAAGCAGCCATGTACACTAATATTGAACTAATCCCATTTTATTCTCTTCACATTCCTGTTGATTCTCCCCCAGATTGTATTATGCACCTCCTGCCTTGGGAGGATTTATAGAAGCCAATTAACCTATCTACCTATATGTCTTTGGAATGTGGGCGGAAACTAGAGCACTTGCGGGAAACCCATGCAGCATTAGTAGAATGCAAAAATGCAGAAGAATCAGCACCAGAAATCAGGATTGAAGCCGCATCACTAGGATTGTGAGGCAGCAGTTTTACCAGCCGCTCCACTGTGCCACTCCTGCTGCGGTTGATTGTGTATCACACACCACACCACAAGAATGCAAAATCACACCAAATTAACTTTTCTATACATATTTATACAAACATTTATAACAAAAACATACAATTGTCAACTTCTGAAAATCTTTAGTTTAATCTGCATTCCTAAATCTATCGCACTGATCCTATATGGGTTTCCCACGGTGGCTGAAACATCATTGGTGGAGGGGTCCTGATTTGCAGAGTAGAAATATTCTGATGGCCTTGGAAAATAAGTGAAATCAGTCTGTGTATTCTGGTAGAATGTTTGCAGATCTGAGCATAAATGGTGACAACGAGGAAGGACAGTGGATTTATGTAGCACAGATTTATGCTTCCAGGTAATGTTTCAGCATTCATGGAACATAGAAGAGTACAGCACAGGAACAGGCCCTACAGCCCACAATATCCATGCTAAGTTAAACTGATCACCTCCGCCTGCTCATGGGTCATAACCCTCCATTCCCCGCACATCCGTGTGCGTATCTAAAAACCTCTAATATACCTATTGTATCTGCCTCTACCACCATCTCTGGCAGTGCATTCCAGGCACCTATCATCGCTCTGTACAAAACCAACTTGCCCCACATATCTCTTTTAAAGTTTGCTCCTATCACCTCAAAACTATGCCCTCCAATCTTTGACATTCCCATCCTGCGAAAAATGTTCTGACTGTCTACCCTATCTGTGGCACTTTATATACTTCTATCATGTCTACTCTCAACTTCTGACGTTCTAGGGAAATCAATCCAAATTTGTCCAACCTCTCCTTATAACTAATACCATCGAATCAAGGCAAACTTCTGGAAAACCTCTTCTTCACCCACTGCAAGCCTCCACATCCCACCATACTGCAAATGAGGCCTAACCAAGGTCCTATATAGTCGCAACATAACGTCCTAATGCTTATACTTAATACCCAAATATACCATTTGTATTCTTTACCATTCTATCTATGTGTGCTGCCACTTTCAGGGAGCTATGGACTTAGACGCATGATCCTACTGTACATAAATGCTGTTAAACATATTGCCATGAAATATATACTTTCCCCTTATAGTCAACCTCCCAAAGTGCAACATCTCGCATTACCTCTAATTAAACTTCATTTCCCATTTCTCCACACATTTCTGTAGCTGATCTATAGTCTGCAACATACTTTGACAGCCTTCCTCACTATCTGCAACCACCAATTTAAGTGTTGTCAGCAAACCTATTAACCAACTTGCCCCACATATCTCTGTTTACATCCATGTTATTATTTATATATATATATATATATATATATATATATATGTGTGTGTGTGTGTGTGTGTGTGTGTGTGTGTGTATAAATATATATACACATACACATATATATATATATATATATATATATATATATATATATATATATATATATCATAAACAGCATTGGTCCCAGCACAGGTCCCTGCGAAACTCCACTGGTCACAGACCTCCAGCCAACAAAACACGCGTCCACCACAACCCTCTCTTCTATGAGTAAGCTAATACTAAATAGTTTGCCTGCCATGAGGGACTTCATCAAATGCTTATCTAAAATATCCACTGCCCTCCCTCTTTAATCTCCATCGTCACCTCAAAATATTAAATCTTTATATTTGAACTCTATAATAAGATAGTTTGAGTGAGTGTGTAAATAGTTGAAAATTTGAGTTTAATGCAGGGAAGTATCAGGTCATGCATTCCAGTAAGAGGTATCCAAAGGCATACTATTCTCTACCAGGGGCGCCGCACAATTGGTAGCCCCGCCTACAGTCTGTCTGGATTTTCGTTTTTTTTTAGTGTGTTAAAAGTTTGTGTAAATGTTCTCCGGTTTGTTTTATGTGGGGGGAGGGGGAGAGGGTCAGGGGAAACTTTTTTTCAGTCTCTTACCTTGTCGGAGATGTGATTAATTTTCGGGTCGCATCACCGGTCGCTCTACGGCCTACCATCGATCGAGTGGAGGCCTCCTCAGACTGACTTGAGCCCCTGCGCGGGGCGTGGACTTAACATCAGAGTCGATCCCTTTCCTGGGATCGCTCCAACCGCTGCCTGCGGACTTATCATTAAGAGCTCGCAGTCAGAGAGGTAGAGTCGGGAAGCTCCAACGACCAGCCCCGACCTGGGGTCCGATCGCCAGCGCGGGGGAGCTGACATCCACCCGATGCAGGAGCTGATCACCTCGATGCGGAGAGTCCAACGCCGCCGGCTACAGGAGTCAAGATATTCCCATCAACGGTGGGCTCGAGGCCCCTGACGGCAGGAGAGCATAGAAGGGAAGCGATTTGAAAAATGTTTTGCCTTCCATCACACTGAGGAATGTGGAGGAGTCACTGTGCTGGATGTTTATGTTAAAATGTATTTTGTGTGTTCCGTTGCTTTTTATTTGTATGACTGACGGCAAATGAAATTCCTCGTATTTTGCAAAAGATACTTGGTTAGTAAAGTATTATTGTGATTGTGATTGTAAACAGAGAAGAATTGCAGGTGAACAAATTCCAAAGGGGTTTGGGTTCTTTTGTGCATGATTTGCAAAATGTTAGCAGGCAACTGCACTGTGCTTCAGAAGGCAAATGACATGTTTGCCTTATTGTAAAGGATTGGAGTTTAGACATTTTGGAAGTGTTGATTCAATTGTACAGGGTTCTGGTGAGGCTATATCTGGAGAACTGTGCACAGTTTGGCTCCCTTGCTTTAAAAGGATATATCGGCTTTTGGAAGCAATCCAAAATAAATTCACTCAGCTAATTCCTAGAATTAGTGGGTTGTCCTATTGTGAATGGATAAAGAAATTAGATCTATAATTGGTTTTGAAAAATGAGCAGAAAGCTTATTGAAACATATATCATGAGAGGGCGTGTCACAGTAGTTGTCAATACGTTTCCACCCGCGGGAGATAGATACAAGATTAGGTGATGCTCATTTCAAACTAAGGTCCATAAGAAATTCTTAAGCCTCTCAAATTCTTTAACCTGCAAGCTTTCAGAGGCTAGATCATTGGGGGGGGGGGGGGGGGGGTTAAAGAGAATGCAGATAAAAAGTTCAGGGATTTTAGGCGAGAAAAGGTTTGTGGCTATATTCTTTTTTTGACATCGTAAATTTGTTTTTTTTTTCACGCGTTTTACTTTGGATGTAGAAAGATTTCTACAATAACTATTTTCACACTATAAAATATTAATTGGATTATATAGAAATAAATATAATTTCATTAAATGAACCCATTAAGACATGTTTTATATCCAGGACGCCTTGTTTCTATACGAATAAGTAACATGTTATACCAAGCTCGTAGATTTTGGGGATTTTACTCATTTCATAATAGCATAATTTTCTTCAGATTATAGTAGGAATGCCCCTACCTCATGTGATATGAATAGAGCTGCTGATAATCATTCTTATTTATCTTTGAGCAGGTAGTGAGAATAAACTTTTTTTTATTCCACTGCGGCTAATTAGTGCTTTTCGGTAAGATATCCTAGGTATTCATTGCACGGCAGTTGAGAAATGGCAATATATATTTCCAAGTCAGCACGCTGTGTATGACTTGCAGACTAATTTGCTAGTGTTACAGTATCCAGCCAATTGTTGCCTCTATGCTTTTAAGTGGCAGAGTTTGTGTTTTTTTGGCAAATGTCAAGCAAGCCTTGGAAGGTTGCTGCTATCAATTTTGTTGATAGTATGCACTACGGCCACACTTCATTGGGAGGACAGCAGTAAATGTTGCAGATGATTGATGGAGTGTCAATCATGCAGCCTGTTCTGTTCTAGATGAAGGCACGGTTCAGTACGTTGGGAGATGAGATAATTCATCATTATGGTTAGAATTGCACTCATGCAAGCAGATAATAAATATCCTTTGAAATACTGCTTTGAGGCTTATAAGTATTGCAAAAGGTTTATATGTCAGCAGTTATCTGCAAAGACCCAGTCTCCAATGTGATCTTGTAATTATTGTGATTAAGCATCAGGTCCAAGCCACTTTCTTGTCAATGATGAAACTCCGGCTATTGAGAGCCATGGAAAAACTATGGAAGGTCAAGGGAAAACAGCCAAACTTCCTGAAAGTGACTGCTGCACATTTACATCGCCCAAATTTAAAATGTTAAACATTTTAGAAATCACTTGAACTATTTTAAAAACAAACAACATGTCAAACATAACAAAAATCTGAATAATTTCAATCATTTCAATAAACAACTAAATTCCTCTATTCTTAGCTTAGTTTCGGTTCATTACCATGGGTAAACTTGTAGATCCTGTAAGCAGATTCCTTACAGCAAGTGTAAGTAATTAAGCAAGCTAATAAAATTGATTTGGAATTCAGGAGCAGAGCACAGTTGAGAGCTCTTTGGCTTAAGTTGCCTAGCAATTTCAGAATATCCAAATTAATGCGAGAGTTGCAAACCAGCTGGCACTTAAGGAAGATAAATGCTGATAGATTCCCTTGAAACTGCCATAATTTCCTTGGGATTTCTGGCCCCGTGTTTACTTTAAAAATCTGGAGCTTTGCCTGCAGCAAATGGAACATTCACAATATCCATTTGCAAACTTTGCTTTCCTTATGTTTCTCTTTCACTAAAAATTTACAATTATCTAATTTTCTGCTCTGATTCCATCATGTATGTTCAACACATGAACAATCAGTGGGTAGTTTAAGTATACAAAATAGTGAACACTCTCTTGTGGTTTTCTCAAAATGGGTCACAAAATATGGCTGCCTCAATCAACTCACATGGTTCTATGCCCTGTGAACAAATGCTAGAAATCACCAGAATGGATAATTAGTAACAATAATCTTCCTTCACTCACACTTTGATACCTAGCCAGAAGTAAACTAAAGAGGATAAATGCGCATAATGCAGTATATCATCAGCTCTGACCTTCCTTCCATCGAGGGGATCCATCACAGTCGCTGCCTCAAAAAGGCTGGCAGCATCATCAGGGACCCACACCATTCTGGCCACACACTCATCTCCCTTTCAGGTAGAAGGTACAGGAGCCTGAGGACTGCAACGACCAGGTTCATGAACAGCTACTTCCCCACAGCCATCAGGCTATTAAACTTGGCTCGGACAAAACTCTGAACACTAATACCGCTTTATCTGTTATTTGCACTTTATCAATTTATTTATTCATGTGTGTATTTACCTATATAATGGTATATGGACACACTGATCTGTTTTGTAGTCAATGCCTACTATGTTCTGTTGTGCTAAGCAAAGAAATAATTTAATTGTCCTGTCAGGGACACATGACAATATACTCTTTTGACTTGACTTTGATGTAAATCATACATATTTGGTAGACCTGAATGCCAGGAAGAACACCAAATACTCCCACAATACTTAGTTACTGATAAATCTAATGATATTAAGTTACTGGAAACTTTGTTGTGCACAATACAGCTGAAGACAGGTCCTTTGCCATTGGTCTGGTTGAGGTCCCTGGCTATTATGAACACGTCTTTTGGATATTTCATTTCAAGCTATTGGTGGTGGTAATTCATCCAGTGCAAGTTTTGCATCAACATGTGGTGGGATCTAGACTGATGTCAGGATAGCCAAAGTGAATTCCTATGGCAGGCAGTAGGGTCGGCACTTCACCATTACATATTCCAGGACTGGAGATCTGGAGATCTGGAGCTCATCAGGATTTCCATGTCTGAGCACCACAAGGAGTTGATTTGGAAGCAGACCTCTCTGCCCCTATGCTAGCCGGAGGATGCTGTATGGTCCATCCGGTGAAATGAGTAGCACTCAGATTGTATGGAACAGTCAGATGAAGCAAGGTTGAGCCATGTCTCGGTAAAACAGAGAAACTGTAGTCCCTCAGTTCCCTAAAGTGGATAGGTATAGCTTTGAGTTAATCCAGTTTGTTTTCAATACATTAGCTATTAATAGCCAAATTTCCTGTGTGACACAAAATGTGAAAAACACATTTAGGATCCACTATCAGGATTTTCAAAACTACTGGGTCAGGTACATAATCTTGACACTGAAAGGACACTGAGGCTACGTATGCTGCAGCAGGATACTCAATTGCTGCCTTGAACCATTGTCAACTATCCATCTAAGTCAGAACTCATACTTGCAAGAGTAGTTATGTACAACTCTGATAACTTTTAAGTATACTCCTTATTTGTCTCAATTAGTGTAGCTTTAATCCATTAAGCATAAAGCAGTCGACTGCACTGCCACCCTCATTACCATGAAAAACATATTGCATTATAACTTCAACATAATGCTTTTAGTTAGCATCATGTATCAACTTGCTGGCAATAACTCAATAAAGCTTGGGCCTGGATAGAAAATATATTAATTGCACCTAGATTGCTAACATCTGCTTGGCCATGCACTGCACTCATTTGAGCTGCTTGTGGTCAGTAGGAGTCGCTGCCAGTTTATTGTTGCATTAACTTTCTTTGAAGAGAAAATAAAGTATCTTTGTAAGTTTTTTGCAATGTATCTGTGTGATGGACAGGCTATGAAAAATAACTAAAAATATAAAAGCTATGAGAAATCTATGTGCATGGCGGAGTACAAACTTGCCCTGTTGTCAGTGGATGAGATGTATTGATGTATTCAGTTACCTTGATTATGCATGTGACTTGGGACACTGGGAACATAAATCCTAGAATTGGCTACACAAGCAACTTAATTTTATATTTCATCTCTAATGTGGAAACCTTGCCCAAAAGGCATGTGGGACATTTCCACTTTTCTCATCTTATTTAACAAGGATTTCCAGTGTTTAACAAGGATTTCCAATGTATCATCTGATTAGTTACCATGAAAATGTGCACCTCTGCCTTAAATGATGGTGGCATGCTTTAATTTTGCACAGATTACATTCCATTTTTACACAGATGCTGAAATGACAATCTACTGTTGGGTTCAAAAGTGAAAAATAAAATGATTAAAACATTTCATTAATTTCTTGCATGAAGTTCAGTGGTGAGGAGAACTGGGACTGACTGATGTGGATCAACAGTACATCACAATTTCAGCCTACCTTTCAATCAAGATTAAATATCTGGGTGGTATGTTCCAGCTTTAAGATAATATTCCAGTGGGCTATTTATTCATAATTTATTCAGCTAGACACATGAACCTCACAACCCAGGACTAACTTTTATGGGTCAGAAATACACTTTTGTCTTACTATCTATCTATCTATCTATCTATCTATCTATCTATCTATCTATCTATCTATACATAACTAAAACTCTGATCTTGTTATCTTACGGTTTGGTGGTCTTTCAATTTGCACAAAAACAGTTTGCGATAGCGCTACAATTTGTTGTCAGTTCACTCACCGCTCTCCTATGGTGTGAACGCACCAAGTTTCATTTTGATCGATTAAATGTCGTAAAAATCTTAAAAACCGCATGTGCGCAGATCGATCTCTTCTGCCAGTCAGCGCTGCACGGATTAGTCTCTTCCCATCGCTTCCCGGGAAGGTCCGCCCCTTCCTACGCCATCACGTCTTTACTGGAGCTGAGGATGGCTGGCAGAAGTTTCCAACCGGACTTTCGGAGGGACCTGGCCCAGCCCCGATCAGCCCAGCCCCGAGTCGAGCAGCCCAGCGTCGGAGACCTGACCCAGTCCAGCCCAGAGTCGGAGACCCAGCCCTGCCCGGAGTCAGAGATGTCGCCAAACGGAAAACGGAGACTCTGATCCCGGCGGAGGAGAATGACCAACGACCAGCATCCGCCGTGAGTTCCCATCACACTGTCAATTCCAGCCACTACCCCTCTGGTCCCCCTCACTGGCTCCTCCCTCCTCCCTATGATGCCCCCATGGCTCTTGCCCGTCTTTTCTCCGAGCTCGCTCCCCCATCCACACCCCTCTCCCCCCACACCCGCCCCCCCCCCCCCCCCGCCCACACGCACCCACCCCCCCCACACACCCCTTCCACACCCCCCTCCCCCCACAATCCCCTCCCATATCCCTCCTCCCCCTCTCCCACACCCCTCCCGTCCACATACACACCCTCCCTCACACCCCCCTTCCCCGTACACCACTCTCTTCCCCCCCCCCCCACACCTCCCCGTCCACACACACCCCTCCTCCCCTCCCACTGCTCCCCCCATTCTCTCACCACTAATATACTGCAGAAAAACATTGACAAAGAATTAGTGTAAGGGTGATAGCTGGTTGGCATGCCTTCGGTGGGTTGTTGTATCTCTAAAAAGAGAACATTGATCGGAAACCCAACTGAATCTGCCTCACAAATAATGTAGCCACAAGTAAATAATTTTTTTTTAACCATTTATGAAATCTAAATTGGACAATGATGAAATACTGGCCATTTGCTTGGAAGAGTGGAGTTCTAATAAAATGCAAAAGGGTTGACACCATCCAAGGCAACAGGGCTTGTTTGATTAAAATCCCATCAACCAGCTGAAAAATTAACTGTCTCAATGACATTTACACTGTTGCTCAGTGTCTACATCTGAAAAAACTTGCAACACCAACCACCATGAAAACCATTAGCAGCAGGTTTATGGAACCAACACCATTTGAAGAATCCCACCAAGTCAAACACCATCCTACCTGGGAAATATTTCACCATTCATTCATTACTGCTGGATCTAAATCCTGGTACATGTTACCATAGGGATAAATCTAAATGAAGGCTCGCAACAATTCAAGAAGGTGCTTGGGAGCATCTTTCAAAGGCTATAAGAGGTGGGAAATAAATGCTGATTTTGACAATCATCCCGAATCCAATAAAAAAAAAAATTACACATAGATTGAGTCAAATGGCATTGATGAAGATATGATTAATCAGATCCATTGGTAATTTTAAAACATCAGAATGATTACGTGCTCGTTTGGATCTGAACTTTACGAAATAAATTAAGATGATGAGATTGTTTCAGTTATAATGAATTTCCCTTTTACGTCAATTTGAGGTGTTAGGCACATAGACAAGTTCCACCCATACCTTTAATAATTGTGATATATGTATCTGGTGCATCATACGAGATGTATCCTTCTTGTACACACTGAAAAACTTGCAGCATTTATGGGAAAATAATAAATTCCAGACCTGATATAAACAAAAGAACATTGACAAATACATTATTTACAGCAGGTACCTTAGATAAGAGTGCAATGCATAATCCATTAATACTGAGTTACACAGTCACCACCAAGTGACCTACTTGCATACTAACTGGGTTTACAATTTGGGTATAAAAAATGTGGAAAATAAATATGAGAAATAAATAGTTCTTACTTATAAGCATTACTACAGGAAAATTAAATATCACCACAAAATTATGCTTATCAGCATAATCATAGCTATCATCATGATAACCCAGAGAAAACTATTAAAACTATTTTGCAATGCTTAAACTGATACAGCAAATAATCCTTTTGCGTGGAAAAATAGATGTCACCTTAAGGCTTAAACCATTGAGAAAAAGAGAATACCTTTTATATATTTTTAAATCACACCACTTTCTGTGAGGTTTAAGTAACCCCCAGCATTGAATCCTCCTGATGGTGAATATAGTCCCCCTGCAGTCATACCAGAGTTGGATACCGACTGACAAATACCTATGGAAATGCTTTCAGAAAACTTTGAATGCTATTACCAGAACAGACGAGGAATGCTGTTGAAGCACGAGTAGAGAATGTAGGTTTACTCTGCACTCCCAAAAATACCCATCCCACCTGTTTAATATAACAGTAATAAATTCCACCTGCACAACATTTTTAAATAACGCAAAGACAACAAAGTTAGCAAGCAAAAATTGATATGATGCTGAGTTTAATGTTAAGTGCTACAAACCAGCAAGATGTAATCACTTTGTTTGAATTATATCCAAAATTCCAGAATTAAATTGAATATTAAAAAAACTTAAATTAATTTACTTTTAACCCCGAAGGTTACAGAAAGGTGACACAAGGACAAATGACAACATTGTAGGAATTCAGAGACTGCATTTTACAGTACAGGCAATGTTTTGCGTTGATCGTCTGGCTGTGGCCCTGAAAGCTTTATGTGCTATTCCTGCATAAAGAAAATGTATTTTTCAGACATTGTTTATCAAATACCTCTGTCCTATTTTCTCCCTGACAAACATTTCCCAAATTTCTTTTATTATTTGCAGCACCCATTCATTCCATTGTAGCACTCACCTGCAATTGAATTTATGCAATTTGTTCAGCTGTACATCCTTCCAAGAGCTGACTGCAAAGGTCATATCTATGTTATGTTGCCACAAGTGCAAAAACATGCAATATAGTAATAGTATACTGCACTGAAACATAAAATCACCCCTTAATTAGAGTCACAAAAGGGACAAAATTGAAGGATCTTTTATCTGAATGCATGCAACATTGCAACAGGGTAAACAAATAATTGGTGCAAATAGAAATGCATGAAGATCCAAAAAAAATAAAAGGAGCAGTGGTTACAAAGTGATAAAAGTTTGGAATTAAATATTCTAGAACACCCATTTTCAAAAAATGAGGAAAGTGTAGAGACTTACATTTAAAAATCAGTAGAATTAGTTTGGTTTAATATAAAAATAAAATATTGACACAAAGTGTCTGTGGGCCACCAAAACTATGGTTTTGTGGGTTCTGGGGTATCTGATAGTACCAATACGGGAACCATAAACTCATCCTCAGGTAAGGTAAAAATTGCAGTGTGTTGAATGTAGTGGGTAATTTCTGGTGGTGCCCTCTTTCTGCCTTTAATCCAAGCTTCTGTATATTCCCAATACAGAGCCTGGGAATGCATGTCCAATACCATCTCAAATGATTCTTCTCCGTTGTAAGTGGTCGAAGGGCAGGGATTCATAAGAGTCAGTGAATAAATTGCATTATTTTTAGTAGGCTTTTAACACACTATTGAATCTTTCTCCTGAACTGCGTTATGGTCCCTTTTAACGACAAAGCTGTAGTGGGTTTTGAGAGTTTTATGTCTGGCATGCAAATAACATGGCCTGAGCAACAAAGTTAACTGAACATAACTAGGGCTTAGAAGCGGGGTCTATTGACCTGGGAGAGGTCGCTGACACTGGGATACCTATGCTTCCTGTTAATAGGGAAGATTTTGTAGTATCTTTCCAGTTTTTTACGATGTCTATTTTCGGTCAATATGGTCAATGAAGCTCATGGATATCAATAGACAATAGGTGCAGAAGTAGACAATTCGGCCCTTCAAGCCAGCACCGCCATTCAATGTGATCATGGCTGATCATCCACAATCAGTACCCCGTTCCTGCCTTCTCCCCATATCCCCTGACTCTACAATATTTCTTAGTTGTGGGAGCATGAATCAGATTGAAGCAATTGATTCTGCACCAAATTGCGGCATGAAATGTATGGAAAACAAGAGTGGCATTGTGTTTTTTTTCCCCTGTACTATTGCATGGTAAAACTACAGCATGATAGGTTACAAGACATATGTGCATGTTAATCCCTTAAGTATTTGATGGATCACATGGTTCCATTATTTCACAATTGGAAAGTACAGTTGCCATTAAATTAGCAATGCTACTTTGATTTGTCGTGGTGCAGATCAATGGAAAACTAATCATATCAATGAACACATTAGATAATCATAGTCATGAGGCACAGAAACAGGCTACAAATGTATATTTAGTGATCTTTACTTGTAGTTTATATCAAGGGAATCAGTAGGAAAAAAAGTCAATATGTTGAAAGAATTCATCTTATGAGAGTAAAAGGTAAATTAACATAATTTTTAACATGGATCACACTTATAATTGAAATGACTTTTCAGAAAATATAGCTGAAAGTTGACCAGCTTTGTTGATGAGTCATTTTAATGATCATAAATAAAATGCACAAATCTTTAATAAGTAATTTCAAATACACCAAAGATGATAAACTGTCAATAGTACAGTGAAACCTATTGAAAGACTCCTGTTTATTCTTAACTTTTCAATTATTACTTGAAATTTCTAGTAACCTTTAGATATAGAATATAAATAGATAACGAGAGCAAAATCTTTTTTTTTTCAATTTTTACATTAATGACCATACAGAATATTCAATTTTATAAATTTATTTCCTGGTTCACGTTGTTACATAGGTTAACTTTTTGCATCCATCTATCTAAAACTCTCATCCTGTTTGTTTCTATGTCTGTCTGTGGTGGCTGTTCTCCTGAAATAACACCAAAACGGTACACAATATAGCTACAGTTTTTGGCCCACCGTACTCACCATTGTCCTTGTGTGTGGTGTATCAAGTTTTGTTCAGATTGATGGTATATTTTACAAGTTATTCACATTTTAAACTTTATAAAACCCAACTTTGACAAAAATCACTTGGACTTGCACTGGCAGTTAGCAGCTATGATGTCAGAATGGGATCTCATTTACATAAACTGCCCATCAGCAGTGTTCCATCCCACAATAACATCACAAGGGGATTTCATTTACATAAAATAAAAAACACTGCAGCTTCCACCTCACAATGACATCAAGGGGGTAGGGAGGGGAGAGGGGTTATGGAGGGAGGGAGGGAGGGAGGGTGGGAGTGACTGAGGGTAGGGGAAAGGAGAGGGAGGGAGAGGTGAGTGGGGGAGGGGAGGAGGAGAAGAAAAAGAAAAGGGAGGGTGAAGAGGTGGGGGAGGAAGTGCTGTGGATGAGGGGGAATGGAGGATAGGGATAGGAAGAGGCCCAGTTGCCGTGACTCGCGTCACAATGGAGATATCTGGCATCACATCGGGAATCGGTGAGTGGTGGAATATTGCGTTGGGGGAACGGGGCCCAACTGGTCCCACTTGGTCTAGTATATATTACTAAAACTCTCATCTTGTTTGCTATTATGTTTCTCTGTGTGTGTGTTTGTGATGATGTTCGATCCTGAAATTACACCAAAACGGTACATGATAGTGCTATAATTTTTGGCCCACCTTTTTCACCATTGTCCTGTGGCGTGGTGTATCAAAGTTATGTTCAGATTAATGGTTTATTTTACAAGTTATTGACATTTATGAAACCCCACTTTGGAAAAAATCTCTTCCATCTGCACTGGCAGCAGCGTATGACGTCACAATGGGATATGACGCCGCACTGGGATCTCATTTACATAAACTGCCCGTCAGCAGTGTTCCACCCCAAAATGACATCACAATAGGATCTCATTTACATTTTCAAAATATCAGTTTGCAACAAAACTGCCCATCAGCAGTATTCCACACCACAATTACATCACAATGAGATCTAATTTACATTTTTTTAAATCTGTTTTAAAAAACACAGCAGTTTCCATCTCACAATGACATCAAGGGGATAGGGAGGAGAGAGGGAGGGAGTGACAGGGTAGGGGAAAGGAGAGGGGGTGGGGGAGAGGTGGGGAGAGGTGGGGGAGAGGAGGGGGAGAGGGGAAAGAAGAGGGCTTCTCGGCCTTTTGGCTAAGATCAAGTGTAGTATCTGTTCTTTTTGTGAAAGAGACTATCTGTTCTTATCAGAACAGTTCTGGCGGTTCCTTGGGGACAAGGGCCGTGGATTGCGGAGTGAAAACGTTGAGGAGTCGGTCAGCTGCAGGCTTAGAGGTGGATCCATGCTGGTTGGGAAACCAACCTAACACCTTATTCAGCCACAATGTCAGCAGGAGCAGGAGCAGGAGTGCAGGGTATTCGGAATACCCCGCGAATAAGCGTCAAGGACCTCAGCAAGGGGACCCCCTTCTCACGAGACCTGTTCGTGAAGAAGGTCTTGCTAGAGGCCTGCAAATTTGAGGCCAAGGACATCTACTGCCTCCAGGATTTTCCGGGTAACGGATATTTTGACGTTACCTTCAAGTATCCAACGGGATGGCAGAAGGTGATGGAAGTCTTCCGGGAGAGGGGATATGAAGCCCCGCTGTCACTGCTTAAAGTGCAGCCGCTCTTCACCCTCCCCACCCAGAAGGAAAGGTTCATTACGGTGCACATGTTCAACCCACATGTGCCCGTAGTGGATGTCTTCACCTTCCTTGCTCGCTACGTTGAGGGAACAGGAGACTGTGTGGACGTGAAGGACATGCACGGGATTTGGACCAGCAAGCGGCAAGTCAAGGTAAAGCTGAGGGTGGACAAGGATGGAGAAATCGTCCACCCCCCCTCGGTTTTCGCGATTGGAGGAAACCGAGGATATTTGAGCTATGTAGGGCAACCCAGGCTGTGCAGGAAATGCAACAAGCCTGGGCATGTGATGGCCCAACGCACTGCAGTTGTCTGCAAAAACTGCAAGATGGAGGGCCATGAGACAAAGGACTGTCAGGCCAGCAAGAACTGCAACCTGTGCGGGGAGGCAGGCCACCTTTACAGGGCTTGCCCTAAAAGAGCCTGCACCTACGCACAGGCAACAAGAGGAGCTGCTGCCAGCACCCCAAAGGGGGGTGAGGCACCCCCCACCACTGCCAAGACCCCAGCAGAAAGAGGGAACACAGATGAGGACAGCCCGACCACCTTGAGGCCCCAAGTGCCAGAAGGAGACGCCCAGCATCCTGCCCAGGGGGGAGAGTCGATGGAGGAGGGGGAACAGCAGGAGAAATGGACAATGGTGACGTATAAGAAGAGGGGTCAGCCCAAAGAGCCAAGGCCGGAAAAGAGTGGTAAGTCCAAAAGAAAATCACAAAAAAGGTGTCTTTCTCTTACAGAAGGCAGCAACCTCTCCTCCTCGTCGGAGGATGAGGCGACCGGGAAGTCCCAACGAGGGAGGCAGAGGAAGAAAACGGGGGAGGAAAAGGAGACCGAGAGCAGAGAAGTGGCCGAGGGGCTCCAGCCCCCGGACATCGGGAGCAGCGCAGTGGTTGAGGGGCTCCAGCCCCCGGAGACAGGAATCATCACAACGGCAAGTGGGCCCCAGCTCCGGGCGACCGGGAGCAGTGCAACGGCTGATGGGCCCCAGCTCCGGGCGACCGGGAGCATTGCAGTGGCCGATGGGCCCCAGCTCCGGGCGACCGGGAGCATTGCAGCGGCCCATGGGCCCCAGCTCCGGGTGACCGGGAGCAGCGCAGAGGCCATTGGGCCCCAGCTCCGGGCGACCGGGAGCAGCGCAGAGGCCATTGGGCCCCAGCTACAGAAGACAAAGGAAGTGGCATGCCCAAAAGGGGGTGGATCGAGAAGGCCCCTCCCAACGACAACTTTGGTTACGCCACCTGATACTCACCTCACCGCTGGATTCCTGAGCCCTGGAAAGCTGAGGCAATTCACCGAAGCGGTGGGAATGATGGAACATGGAAATGGTCAGTGACTCTAAAGACAATGGAGCTCAAACTGGCATCCTTAAACATGCGCAGTATAAAGAGCACTGCGCGATGTGTTAATGCCTTACAGTACCTGGCCAAGGTCAAGGCAGATGTGACTTTTCTTCAGGAGTGCGGGCTGCCACACCTCCACTGCTATCGGAGGTGGTCGCGATGGTGGCCCCACGGACTGTCTGTGTGGTCGGGGGGAAATGACTGTCGTGCTTCCGGCCTGGGGATTTTGCTGCGGGGAGGGAACTTCACCATCACTGAGGCCAAGGAAGTGGTTGGAGGGCGTCTCCTCGTGGTGGACGTTATGTACCGTGGCTCTCCGCTCCGGCTGATAAATGTGTATGCCTCACCCACGCAGAGCGAGCGGCTGGCCGTTCTCCAGCAGCTCCCAGTGCTGCTGGCCACGTCCCGGCAGCTCGTTCTGGCCGGTGACTTCAACTGCATCATTGATGCAGCTGGACGATCCGGCAGTGCCGACAGCAGACTGGACAGCACGTCCAAGTTCCTGATGGAGATGGTAAAAGACGCAAAGCTGCGTGACGCCTTCAGCGACCCTGCAGGCGGTTCCCAGCCGCAGTTCACTTGGTCGAGATCGGACGGTTTAGCCCGATCTCGGATAGACTTCGTCTTCACGACGAAGGCCGTCACGATGAGACACACTGACC
The DNA here is from genome assembly GCA_035221665.1 of Okamejei kenojei. Lineage (NCBI taxonomy): Eukaryota > Metazoa > Chordata > Chondrichthyes > Rajiformes > Rajidae > Okamejei > Okamejei kenojei. Next base: position 56,618,729 of record CM069137.1, read on the forward strand.
TCACGCCAGTGTTCTTCTCCGACCACTGCCTCCTTCAGGCTTCCTGTCACCTACGGGAGGACCGGAAGGCAGGCAGAGGGACGTGGAAGTTAAACACGAAACTGTTGACCCCAGAGAATGTCGAGGAGCTAAAGAGGGACTACGCATGTTGGAGAACGGTGAGGCCCCTCTTTGACTCCCCCACACTCTGGTGGGAAGCAACCAAGGAGAACATTAAGAGGTTCTTCATAATTAAAGGGGTTCAGAGAGCAAGACAGAGTCAGAGGGAATTGTGCCAACTCCAGACAGATTTGCAGCAACTGCTCCTTCTGCAGTCGAGCGGGATGGATGTGAGGGAGGAACTTAGAGAGTTGAAGGACCGGCAAGCTCAGCTCTTCACCTCTGAATCCTCCAAGATCATCTTCCGATCTAGGGCCCGCCATGTGGAGCAGGATGAGACGTGCTCACGTTTCTTCTTCCATAAGGTTCACAGAGGGAGCTCTGTGATGAACAGCCTTAGGGAGGAGGACGGCACGGTAGCATCCTCACAGACAGACATGCTGAGGATCTGCAAATCCTTTTACACAGATTTGTATGACCAAAAGACCACAGACAGTACCTCCACCCAGAACTTCCTGTCCTCAATCACGGAGGTCTTGGAGGACAGCAAGCGGGAGAGTCTGGACCAACCACTGACCCTAGAGGAGCTGACTGGCTCCATCCGTTCCTTTGACTCGAATAAAACTCCTGGAAGCGATGGCTTACCGGCCGAGTTGTATTTGGCTCTGTGGGACTGGATGGGCCCGGACCTGCTAGAAGTGTACAACGACATGCTTCTGGCTGGTAGCATGTCAGACTCCATGAGGAAGGGCAACATCACCCTAATCTACAAGCAGAAGGGGGAGATGAAGGACATAAAGAATTGGAGACCCATAACACTCTTGAATGTAGACTACAAGATCCTGTCCAAGGCCATCGCCAATCGGGTCAAGTCTGCTCTGGGACAGGTGATCCACCCGGACCAAACCTGTGCTGTACCTGGCAGGAAAATCTCAGACAGCCTAGCGCTGCTGAGAGATACCATTGCCTACGTGCAGGACAGACGGGTGGATGCCTGCCTAGTCAGCTTGGACCAGGAGAAGGCCTTCGACAGGATTTCGCACACGTACATGAGGGACGTGCTCTCCAAAATGGGTTTTGGGGAGGGAATCAGAAATTTGATCAAACTGCTCTACACCAACATCTGTAGTGCAGTCCAAATCAATGGGTGGGAATCAGACAGTTTCCCTGTAAGGTCTGGAGTCAGGCAGGGTTGCCCTCTCTCTCCTGTCTTGTTTGTCTGCTGTATTGAACCTTTTGCTGAATCCATCAGGAAGGATGCGAGCATAAGAGGAGTGACATTGCCAGGCAGTGGGGGCATTCAAGTAAAGACCTCCCTGTACATGGACGATGTCGCTGTCTTCTGCTCGGACCCAGGGTCGGTTCGCAGACTGATTAGTATCTGCGACCAGTTTGAGTCGGCCACGGGAGCCAGGGTGAACCGCAGGAAGAGCGAGGCCATGCTCTTTGGCAACTGACCCGACAGATCTTCCGTCCCCTTCACCATCAAGCCTGACCTTGAAGGTGCTGGGGATCTGGTTCGGGGGGGCTGAGGCATGTAACAAAAATTGGCTGGAGCGGATGGCCAGGGTGGGGAGGAAGCTGGAGCTGTGGAGGCAACGCTCCCTCTCCATAACGGGAAAGAATTTGGTCATCAGGTGTGAGGTGCTCTCGGGGCTGCTGTACTTGGCACAAGTGTGGCCTGTCCCTCCCTCATACGCCACAGGGATCACCCGGGCCATCTTCCAGTTCATCTGGGGGTCGTGGATGGATCGGGTGCGACGGGCCACAATGTACAAGTCGGCAGACAACGGGGGTAAAAGCGTGCCCAACGTCGCCCTCATTCTGATGGCCACCTTCGTGTGTGGCTGCATCAGGCGGAGTGTAGAGCCAAGGCACGTGGGCACCAAGTGTCACTACCTGCTGAGGTTCTACCTGTCCCCGGTGTTGAGAAGGATGGGCCTGGCGCAGGTGCCACGCAATGTGCCAGTCAGCTGGACATTGCCGCCCTATCTGTCGTCGGTGGAAGGGTTCTTCCGGACCAACACCTTTGACCACATGTCCATCGGGTAGTGGTCAGCACAGAATGTCCTGCAGGCACTGCAGGGAAAGGACTCTATGGACCCGGTGGCGTGGTTCCCTGAGCAGACTGCCCAGCTTGTCTGGCAAAATGCCTCATCGCCAGAACTCACCAACAAGCACCAAGACCTGGCTTGGCTGGCGGTGAGGGGAGCCCTCCCAGTCAGATCCTTCCTGCACCGTCGGAACCTCACTGCCAGCGCACGCTGCCCTCGGGACGGCTGCTATGGCGAGGAGACGGTTGCCCACCTCTTTACAGAGTGTGGGTTTGCTAAAAGAGTCTGGAGAAAAATGCAAGGGTCCCTGGTACGCTTTATCCCGAACAGCTCCGTCACAGAGGACTCGGTGATTTACAGACTGTTCCCAGGGACACATTCAGAGACTGACATCGAGTGCTGCTGGAGGGTCATCAACTCGGTAAAAGACGCCCTTTGGTCTGCCCGAGCATTGTTCACCACCCAGCAGAGCGAGATGTCCGTCAGGGAATGTTGCCGACTGGCCCGCTGCAGACTGCAGGAGTACGTGCTGAGGGACGCACTGAAGCTCGGTGCAGCCAACGCCAAGGCTCGGTGGGGGAGGGCCACAGTCTAATGCCCTTCCGCTGCTGGACATGGGGGTACAGTATGGTGGTGACGCCCCTCAATATAAGGGATGGTATCCCACGCCACTGTGGCACGAATGGGGGACTGATTTGTGGAAATTTGGGGGAAAGAAATGTCTAAACTGTATTGATCTATTGTACAGCCTCCGAAAATGTCGGATGGATTTTCCGCAAGGTTAATGTATTGTATATATTTATCATTCGAATAAAGTATATTTTGAAATTAAAAAAATAAAAAAAGGGGGAAAGAAGAGGGAGGGTGAAGAGGGGGAGGAAATGCTGGGAATGACTGGGAATGGAGGAGGATGGGGTAGGAAGCGGGATGACGAGGCACAGTTGAGGAGGGTTGCCGTGACTCACGTCACAACGGGGATCTCTGGCATCACAACGGAAACCCGCCAGCCGTGCCTGTGCAGTTTGGGGCTATGGGTGAGTGGTGGAATATTGTGTTCGGGGACAAGCCCCCCGTGTGACAGGGACCCAACTGGTCCCACTTGGTCTAATAACATATATAAGTAGTGTTGTGGAAACTACTTTTGAACCAGAGACATGTTTGAATTTTCGGATGACTGCATTGTGAAGCAGAGGGGATCGGGGCAAGATGTTGAGAAGGTTGCCAATAAATGCAGCAGTCTGTTGCATGATATATCTCACAAGCATCCCCCTCAAAATCCCCATATATTCCCCAAAGCTATGGAGGTGATCTGAACTGTAGGATGGGGACCTATTATGAATGAGACATTGTGTGAGAAAAGATATCTTACCATAGACAACTCTCTTAGAAAGTCTTAAAGACCCAAGAGACTTCCCTGTATTTACAGCAATCCTGCAGATTTTATATCAATTATTTGTAAACATTTCTGGGCACTTTTTGCCCACTCTGATCCTAAACTGTATATTGGACCTCTGAACGATCTCTTCAGCTAAAACGACTTCATGTATCCTTCGGTAGACTAAAGTGCTGGAGAAACTCAGCGGGTGCAGCAGCATCTATGGAGCGAAGGGAACAGGCAACGTTTCGGGCCGAAATCCTTCTTCTAGTCCTTAATGCTTATCCTTAATTATTTGTATCACCATTCTCTTATTTTAAGTATTCAAAAACAGCGTGTATACAAAAAAATGCTAGAGAAACTCAGCGGGTGAGGAAGCATCTATGGAAAGAAGGAATAGGCGACGTTTCGGATCGACCGAAATGTCGCCTATTCCTTCTCTCCATAGATGCTGCCTCACCCGTTGAGTTTCTCCAGCATTTTTTGTCTACCTTCCATTGTTCTAGAATCTGCAGTTCTTTCTTAATCAACAGCGTATATACAATTCGTTTTTATTCTTCATCTAACATACATTAGTCGGAATTCCAGATGCGACCAATAGAATCCACACACATCCGACAAATAAACTACCAGCCTCGTTCTAGTGGAAGCAATAGCTTTCGCTCTGTGTTCACCTTTTGCACCTGTACGCGAAAGCCTTGCCTTGTTGCAAACACAATATTACAATAATTAACTCGTCGTTATACGTTAAAGTTTTACGCTAAAGTTCGCTCACTGCCTAAATAAGAAGCCGAAGTTTAAGTCGAACCAGAGTCTAAGCAGTTCCAGAATAAAAAGCATGAAATTACAGTTGAAGTGATTATCTGTGACAAGTGTAACCTCACACTAAGACGTTGTAGTTCCTACGGGAATTCAATGGAGCGGTGCGATACAGAACCCGCATGTTGGCTTGCGGGCTACAGCCGCTTGTATCCAGGAAACGGGACGGCTTCGGGATTCCAGGAGTGAGCCGACCCTGCAGCGGCCTCAAGCCGGGGAGGTGCGGCCTGGGCATTGCGATGCAGCTGGCGACTCAAAGGGTTCGAGGGGCAGCCGCCATCGTAGCACGATATGGCGAACAGGAATGCGCCATCAGCTCATCTGGGGGAAAGAAGCATACCCTGCAGGTAAACCCTTCACCCCCCAAAGCAGAGGGAAGGTCAAGTCAGTCCACCACGCCAGCATTCCCACAGGAATAAAATCGTTTTTTTCTTGTCATAAACAGAAGCGACCCAGGCAATGGCCTGTATTAAAGAGGCTCCGCGTCAGGGTTTTCAACCTGACAAATTGTATTTGTTGCAAGACTTCGGTCCTACGTAGCGACTAAGAATTTAGTAGCTGCCATGACGTTTGATAATCAATCGCTTAGTTTTGTGTTAAAAACAAAATAAATTATCATACAACATTGATAAACCTATGCACATTACGAGTTGATTACATTTGGTTAGAAATCGGGGTGTGTTACCTGTTCCAAAACTAAGTGACACGACAAAGCTGGTAGTTGGTACTGTGAGAATCGGTTCTCGCGCAGTACGCTGGGAAAGCAATTTAATGGATTTATCAGTAACATAACATAGAGAATAGAGATGACACTAGATCTCCACGTAAAAGCCATAGCATTTCACAGTAAAGAAAAAGCCTTTCGGCCATTATTATCCTTGTGCTGCTCTCGTTGCAAACCGTATTAGTCATGTTTCCCATACAACTTTTTTTCAGATCTTTATCCACCTTACAGTATGGCGAGTGCTGGTTTGCCCCCTTCACTGTTTCTGGTTGGGACATCCTATATTGTAGCAACCCCTTACAAACTCGTCATAAGCGATCACTAATGTTTCAATTACTTAAATAAATGAGTTATAGGTAATTTAATTTTATTACCCGATTTGAGTGGACACACATTTTTCCACAAAAAAGTTTTGGAAATATAATGTAGATTTGCATTGCTAGATGGTGGTAACTAATAGAGAATTAAAAAAGAAACAGGCTATCCAAATCTGCATGAGAGGGAAAATAATGTCTTTCAAATAAATAAAGAGTTTTAAAACTAAAAAAAGCCTCAAATATTTGACAAATGACGAGTGAATGAAAATTGGATACAATTAAAGTTAGATCACAGTTAATTGTGAAGAAACCAGGAACTGCAAAATGGTAAAGTTTGTGACTTAAATAAAAGTAAAGCTTTTTCATTCGGTTGGATACTAAAAAAAAAAGCTACAGAGGTGCTATGGAAAAGTTAGCAAGGCAGCTCTGGATTGCAGATCTGGATATTTATGGAGGTCATGAAGAGGATTAACAAGGGCAGGGTGGTGAATGTTGTCTATATGGACTGTAACAAGGCCTTTGACTAGGTCTGGCACAGTAGGAAAGTTAGTTCACATGAAATCCAGGATGAGCTAGCCAGTTGGATTCAAAATTGGATTTGTGGAAGGAATTAGAGAGTGGTAGTAGCAAATTGTTTTTCTAATTGAAGGCCTGTGACGAATGGTACCCCATAGGATTCTGTGCTGGATCCATTTTGTTTGTCAACTGCCTTAAATGATTTGGATGACAGTGTAGTTAATATATTTAGTCAATTTGCAGATGACAGCAAAATTGGTGGGAGAATGGACAATGAGAAGTAATAACAAGGAGTAAGTTTACAAAAAGATCTGGATCAACCAGAGAAGATGGGCCAAGGAGTGGCAGATTGAAGTCAAATCAGGGCAGGACCTGTACAGTAAATGGTAGGGCCTTGGATAGTGTTGTAGAGCAGTGAGACCCAGTGGCACAGGTACAAAGTTCCCTGAAAGTTGCAACAAAGGTAGCCTGGGTGATGAAGAAGGTATTTGGCATGCTTGCCTTCATTGGTAAGGGTATTGAATGCAAGAGTTTTGATGTCATGCTACAGCTGCAAAGCCATTGGTGTACCATACTTGGGGTATTATAAATAGTTCTGGTTGCCCTGCTCTAGGAAGGATGTTATTAAACTAAAAAAGGTGCAGAAAAGGTTCACCGTGAAGTAACCAGGATTTGAGGATTTGAGTTATAAGGAGATGCTGAATAGGCTTGGACTTATTTTCCTGGAGCGTAGGAGGCTGAAGGGTGATATTATCGAGGAATACAAACTCACACGAGGCACGTTTTCAGTCTTTGTCCTAGGATAGAAGAGTCCAAAATTAGAGGCAATACGTTTAAGGTGAGAAAGGAAATATTTCATGTCGAATGTGGTGTGTATATGGAATGAACTGTCTGAGGAAGTAATAGAGGTGGGTACAATAATTGGCATTAAAAATATATTTCCCTAGATATATGGATAGAAAAGGGTTTGGGGCCAAATGCAGGCAAATGGCACTAGCTCGGCTTTAAAACCTGGTCGGCATGGATGAGTTGGACTGAAAAGCTTGCTTCCAGACTATACGATTGTATGGTTAAAACGATAAATAAATATTTTGCATCAGTTTCACAATAGAAAAATTGTAACTGCAATATTACTGCTAAAAATTACTGTTTGGAGGATAAGTTCAGAAATAATTTCAGCTTGAAATGAACCATTGGAAATTGATTAGGTTGCTAGATGTGATATTATTGAATAATGAATCCTAAAGGAAATGGAAGCGTTATACAAGGGATTTGTTCAGCTGAATGCCAAGTTGTTGGTTCTTATCATATTCACTGACAAGAAGAAAACTAATGATTCCAGTATTTAAGAAGGGAGAGCAATAGAACTTTGCCACTTTTTGGTCTGTTAATTGCAGGGAAGATGCAGGAAGGCATTATTGTTTTTGCTATTTGGATTTGGGAAAGTTACTTGTTCATCTTCTGAAAATTCATTCCACAACGATATGAGAGAATTTCATCTGTAGTGCCAGGCAACATGTTAATAATGTTTGTTGTTAACAACATTGTCATAATTTATTCAATAACTTTCATAGGAAATGGACTATGGCATTAATTATTTCACCATTTATCAAACTTTGAAAAGTAGTCATTTACTACTTTTAAGCATTCACGTTAAACAGTCATTTCATAAATACGTTTTCTGTAACCGGTCAAGCACCAAATATATTTTGTTGTCAAAACTGCTTCACAGTTTTTATTTATGGAAATTTAGGTTTATATTAATATTAGAACAATGGTTGAAACCTTCAAGTATTGGTTGTAAATTGTTGCAAGCTGTTGGCCTAAGATTCAAGCATTTGTTTTCTTGAGTTTTAGTGATGATGAAAATAAATTTGATTTTTGTCACTTCATCCTGGGTGTGAATCTAATTATCCTCTCTGATGCTATAAATATAAATTGAAAACACCAGCTTTGTTATATCGTTAATAAAATGACTTAAAGCCTTATTTATAGGAGTGCCATTTATGATCTTCTGGTGAAATGGTTAGTAAAATGACATAGGCAGAAAAAGTGACGAGGACCTGAAGGGAGAATTTAGGGAGTTGGGGGGAAAGTTAAGGAGAAGGACCAAAAGGGTAACAATTTCAGGATTACTGCCTGTGCCGCGTGACAGTGATAGTAGGAATGAAATGAGGTGGAGGATAAATGCGTGGCTGAGGGACTGGTGCAGTGGGCAGGGATTCAAGTTTCTTGATCACTGGGACCTCTTTTGGGGAAGGCATGATCTGTACACAAAGGACGGGTTGCACTTGAGCCTGAGGGGGACCAATATCCTGGCAGGGAGATTTACAAAGGCTACTGGGGAGACTTTAAACTAGAAAGGCTGGGGGGAGGGACTCGGGTAGAGGGGGCTAGGGGTCAGGGTGTGGGTCAAGAGGCAGAGAAGGGAAGCACTCGGATCCAAAATGTAGGCGAGAAAGATGAAAAAGATAATAGACAGAGAATAAGGGATGGTGGGTTTCTAAAATGTGTATATTTTAATGCTAGGAGCATTGTAAGTAAGGTGGGCGAACTTAGAGCCTGGATTGACACCTGGAAATATGATGTTGTGGCAATCAGTGAAACGTGGTTGCAGGAGGGCTGTGATTGGAAACTAAATATTCCAGGATTTTGTTGCTTCAGGTGTGATAGAATTGGAGGGACCAGAGGGGGAGGTGTTGCATTGCTTGTCAGAGAAGATATTACAGCAGTGCTTTGGCAGGATAGATTAGAGGGCTCGTCTAGGGAGGCTATTTGGGTGGAACTAAGAAGTGGGAACGGTGTAGCAACACTTTTAGGGGTGTATTATAGACTGCCAAATGGGGAGCGTGAATTGGAAGAGCAAATATGTAAGGAGATAGCAGATATTAGTAGTAAGCACAAGGTAGTGATTGTGGGAGATTTCAATTTTCCAAAAATAGACTGGGAAACACTTTCTGTAAATGGGCTGGATGGTTTGGAGTTTGTAAAATGTGTGCAGGATAGTTTTTTTGCAGCAGTACATAGAGGTATCGACCAGAGAAGGGGCAGTGCTGGACCTCCTGTTAGGAAATGAGGCAGGTCAGGTGACGGAAGTATGCGTTGGTGAGCACTTCGGGACCAGTGATCACAATACCATTAGTTTCAATATAATTATGGAGAGAGTCAGAACTGGACCTAGGGTGGAGATTTTTGATTGGAGAAAGGCTAACTTTGAGGGAATGCGTAAGGATTTTAAAGGAGTGAATTGGGACACTTTGTTTCATGGGAAGGATGTAGAAGAGAAATGGAGGACATTTAAAGGGGAAATTGTAAGAGTACAGAATCTTTATGTCCCTGTTAGATTGAAAGGAAATAGTAAAAATTGGAAAGAGCCATGGTTTTCAAGGGAAATTGGACACTTGTTTCGAAAAAAGAGAGATATCTACAATAATTATAGGAGGCATGGAGTAAATAAGATGCTAGAGGAGTATAAAGAATGTAAAAAGAATCTTAAGAACGAAATTAGGAAGGCTAAAAGAAGATATGAGGTTGCTTTGGCAAGAAAGGTGAAAGTAAACCCAAAGGGTTTCTACGGCTATATTAATAGCAAAAGGATAACGAGGGATAAAATTGGACCATTAGAGAGCCAGAATGGACAGCTATCTGCAGAGCCAAAAGAGATGGGGGAGATATTGAACAATTTCTTTTCTTCGGTATTCACTAAGGAGAAGGATATTGAACTCTGTGAGTTAAGGGGAAAAAGTAGAGTAGCTATGGAAACTATGAGATTCAAAGAGGAGGAAGTACTGACACTTTTGAAAAATATAAAAGTGGATAAGTCTCCAGGTCCTGACAGGATATTCCCTAGGACATTGAGGGAAGTTAGTGTAGAAATAGCAGGAGCTATGACAGAAATATTTCAAATGTCATTAGAAACGGGAATAGTGCCGGAGGATTGGCGTACTGCGCATGTTGTTCCATTGTTTAAAAAGGGTTCAAAGAATAAACCTAGCAATTATAGACCAATTAGTTTGACGTCAGTGGTGGGCAAATTAATGGAAAGGATACTTAGAGATAATATATATAAGCATCTGGATAAACAGGGTCTGATCAGGAACAGTCAACATGGATTTGTGCCTGGAAGGTCATGTTTGACAAACCTTCTTGAATTTTTTGAAGCGGTAACTAGGGAAATTGATGAGGGTAAAGCAGTGGATGTTGTCTATATGGATTTCAGTAAGGCCTTTGACAAGGTTCCCCATGGAAGGTTGGTTAAGAAGGTTCAATCTTTGGGTGTTAATGGCGGAGTAGCAAGATGGATTCAACAGTGGCTGAATGGGAGATGTCAGAGAGTAATGGTGGATGGCTGTTTGTCAGGTTGGAAGCCGGTGACCAGTGGGGTGCCTCAGGGATCTGTGTTGGGTCCACTGTTGTTTGTCATGTACATCAATGATCTGGATGATGGGGTGGAAAATTGGATAAGTAAGTATGCAGATGATACTAAGATAGGTGGTGTTGTGGATAATGAAGTAGATTTTCAAAGTCTACAGAGAGATTTGGGCCATTTGGAAAAGTGGGCTGAAAGATGGCAGATGGAGTTTAATGCTGATATGTGTGAAGTGCTACATCTTGGCAGGACAAATCAAAATAGGACGTACATGGTAAATGGTAGGGAATTGAGGAATGCTGTGGAACAGAGGGATCTAGGAATAACTGTGCATAGTTCCCTGAAGGTGGAATCGCATGTGGATAGGGTGGTAAAGAAAGCCTTTGGTGTGCTGGCCTTTATAAATCAGAGCATTGAATATAGGAGTAGGGAAGTAATGTTAAAATTGTACAAGGCATTGGTAAGACCAATTCTGGAGTATGGTGTACAATTTTGGTCGCCTAGTTATAGGAAGGATGTCAACAAAATAGAGAGAGTACAGAGGAGATTTACTAGAATGTTGCCAGGGTTCCAGCAACTATGTTACAGAGAAAGGTTGAACAAGTTAGGTCTTTATTCTTTGGAGCGCAGAAGGTTAAGGGGGGACTTGATTGAGGTCTTTAAAATGATGAAAGGGATAGACAGAGTTGACATGGATACGTTTTTTCCCATTGAGGGTAGGGAAGATTCAAACAAGAGGGCATGACATGAGAATTAAGGGACAGAGGTTTCGGGGTAACGTGAGGGGGAACTTCTTTACTCAGAGGGTGGTGGCTGTGTGGAATGAGCTTCCAGCAGAAGTGGTGGAGGCAGGATCGATTTTAACATTTAAGAGTAAAGTGGATAGGTATATGGACGTGAAGGGAATGGAGGGGTATGGTCTGAGTGCAGGTAGATGGAACTAGGGAAAACAAATGGTCGGCACGGACTGGAAGGGCCGAGAGGGCCTGTTTCCGTGCTGTAATTGTTATATGGTTATATATGGTTGTTAAAAATTACAGCATAGTTTGCAGAAAGATGATTGTGTCTTACTAAATTGAATACAATGGCAAATCAATGGGTAATTACAGATGATAAATATTATAACTTTGATTTTAGAGAGATGTTTCAGTGACGGAACTGGATTTTTGGTAAATGTTAATTGAGTATGACTGACAGATTTGTACACTGCACAATGACAATTAAAGATTGAATTGAATTGAATATCATGTTGGAGAGCAAATTAAGAAAAATCTCTTTGGCAGAAATTCTTTATCAGTGAAACCATGGGTCACATTGCAGATAGATGATGATGAAGTTTTTTTCAACACGATGATACATTTTAGAAATAAACAGATTCATGAGCTTTTGTGCATTATTTTGCATCACTGAAACTTCTACCAGCCATTTACTGATGTGGTACTTGTGATTTTAGAATCAAACATGTCAAGTTACAGTGCCCTCCATAATGTTTGGGACAATGACCCTTTATTTGCCACTGCGCAATTTGAGATTTGTACTAGAAAAAAATCACGTTGTTAAAGTGCACATTGTCAGATTTTGATATAAAGGCCATTTTTATACATTTGGTTTCACCATGTAGAAATTACAGCAGCGTTTCTACATAATTCCCCCCCCCCCCCCCCGACCCATTTCAGGGCACCATAATGTTTGGGACAGCAATGTCATGGAAATTAAAGTAGTCATGTTTAGTATCTTATTGCATATCCTTTGCATGCAATGACTGCTTGAAATCTATGATTTATGAACATCACCAGTTGCTGGGTGTCTTCTTTGGTGATGCTCTGCCAGGCCTCTATTGCAGTTGTCTTTAGCTTATGCTTGCTTTGGGAGCTAGCAATTGGGTTCAGATCGGGTGATTGACTTGGCCACTCAAGAATTGACAATTTTTAGCTTTAAAAAACTCCTTTGTTGCTTTAGCAGTATGTTTGGGGTCATTGTTTTGCTGTAGAATGAACTGCCGGCCAATGAGTTTTGAGGCATATAGGATGTGTCTATACACTTCAGAATTCATTATGCTACTACCATTAGCAGTTGTGTCATCAATGATGATAAGTGAGCCAGTACCTTCAGCAGCCATACATGCCCAGGACATTACACCCCACCACTGGCTGTCTCATTGGTCTGTTCTTCAAAATTAGATTGTTTCCAACCTGTTACTCTACCCTCCCTTGTAAAACTGATCACCACCATGAAACCTACGACCTGCCCCCTCGACTGTCCCCTCTGCCCTCCTAAAGGACGTCATCATAACAGCCGGTCCCAGTATCCTCGCCATCTTCAACAGTTCTCTGGCCACTGGCACTGTACCTACCTGCTTCAAGCATGCTGTGATCCAGCCACTCCTGAAAAAACCTAACCTCGACCCCACCTTGCCAAGCAACTACAGACCCATTTCTAAACTGCCTTTCCTCTCAAAAGCCCTTGAAAAGGTAATCTTAAGTCAACTTATGCCTTACATTCACCAAAAATTGGAAACCTTTCCATCAGGTTTCAGGGCTCACCGCAGCACAGAGTCTGCCTTGTTGAAGGTACATAATGACTTACTGCTCACCTTTGACTCCGGCGACTGTGCAATCCTGCTCCTTCTTGACCTCAGCACAGCATTTGATACAGTCGACCACACCATCCTAATTGACCGTCTCCGGTACGGGGTTGGTATTGATGGCACTGCCCTGAGCTGGTTCATCTCCTACCTCAAAAGTAGGTATTTCTCTACTAACATAGGCAACTCTTTCTCCTCCCCAGCTAGCCTCTGCTGTGGGGTTCCACAAGGTTCCATCCTTGGCCCCATTCTCTTCTCCCTGTATATGCTCCCCTTAGGCCAAGTCATTCAAAGGCACGGCATTTCCTTCCATTGCTACGCAGACGATACACAACTGTACCTCCCCCTGAAGCCCAAAAAACAAACAAATCTGCTTAACCTTATCCGCTGCCTCGAGGATATAAAGTGCTGGATGGCCCAGAACTTCCTCCAACTAAACAAGAGTAAGTCTGAGGTCATCCTTCTCGGCCCCTCGGACTCAATCAAAATGATAGCGGCAGCCTTGGAAGCCTTCCCCCACTACTCAAATCTCACGTCAAAAATCATGACGTGATATTTGACTCAGCACTGAAGTTTGACAAACAAGTCAATGCCGAGGTAAAAGATAGCTTCTTTCAGCTTCGGATGATAGCTAAAATAAAACAATTCCTCCAGTTTGATGACCTCGAAAAGATCATCCATACATTTATCTCCTCCCGCCTAGATTACTGCAAGTCCCTTTACACTGGCATCAGCCAATCTTCTGCATCAGCATCAGCTGCACTGGTCCAAAATGCCGCAGCGAGACCCCTGACGGGCACCCAAAAAAGGGACCACATCAGCCCGATCCTGGCCTCTCTCCACTGGCTCCCTGTCCGGTTCCGAATTAATTTCAAGACCCTCCTCTTTGTCTACAAAGCTCTCAATGGGCTTGCACCTACCTACATTAAAAGTCTTCTCACCACCTCCTGGTCCCTCAGATCAGTCGACTTGGGGTTGCTGAATGTCCCGCAGTCTAGGCATAAGCTCAGGGTCGACCGCGCCTTTGCGGTCGCAGCTCTTAGACTGTTGAACAGCATCCCCCACCCCATTAGAACTGCCCTCTCCATCGACTCCTTTAAGTCTAGTCTAAAAACGTATCTGTTCTCCCAAGCCTTTCCTGAAGTCCTCTGAATGAGGGCAATTTGTATATATGTATGTAGCCTGTTTGTGTACACTACTCTTATAACAAATGTAAAGCACTTTGGTCAACGAGAGTTGTTTTTAAATGTGCTATATAAATAAATGTTACTTGACATGTGACTTGACCACCGTGTTTCACAGATGAGGCGGTATGCTTTGGATCTTGGGCAGTTCCTTCTCTCCTCCATACTTTGCACTTGTCATCATTGACGTAAGTTAATCTTTGTCTCATCTGTCCACAGGACCTTTTTTCCAGAACCGTGGTTGCTCTTTTAAGTACTTCTTGGCAAACTGTAACTTGGCCATCCTATTTTGCGGCTAACCAGTGTTTTCATCTTGCAGTGTAGCCTCAGTATTTCTATTCATGAAGTCTTCTGCGGACAGTGGTCATTGACAAATCCACACCTGACTCCGGAAGAATCTTTCTGATATATCGAACAGGTGTCTGGGGATTTTTCTTTATTTTAGAGAGAATTATTCTTTCATCAGCGTGGAGGTCTTCCTCGGCCTGCCAGTCCCTTTGCGATTAGTAAGCTCACTAGCGCTCTCTTCTTAATGATGTTCCAAACAGTTGATTTTGGTAAGCCTAAGGTTTGGTTGATGTCTCTAATAGTTTTATTCTTGTTTCTCAGTCTCATAATGGCTCCTTTGACTTTCATTGGCACAACTTTGTTCTTCATGTTGATAAACAGCGATAAAAGTTTCCAAAGGTGTTGGAAAGACGAGGTGCAGAGAGATCTCTTATACCTGCATTAAGGAGGCATTTAACACACCTGAGCAATTACAAACACCTATGAAGCCATGTGCCCATACATTATGGTGACCTGAAATGGGGGGACTATGTATAAACACTGCTGTAATTTCTACATGCTGAAACCAAAATGTATAAAATGTTATTAAAATCTTCAATGTGCACTTTAACCGCATGTGATATTTTCCATTACAAATCACAAACAGAGGCAAATAAATAAATGATGGGACTTTTTTTGGGGGGCTCTATATCTCTGTTTTTAAAAATACCACTGACTTGGCCTCCACAGCCTTCTGTGGCAAAGAATTCTACAGATTCACCACCCTCTGACTGAAGACATTTCTCCTAATCTCCTTCCTAAAAGAATATCTTTTGATTCTGAGACTCTAGTCCTAGACTCTCCCACTAGTGGACACATCCTCTCCACATCCACTCTATTCTAGTCTTTCACTGTTTTGTATGTTTCAATGAGGTTTCCCTCATTCTTCTAAACACCAGCGAGTACAGGCCCAGTGCCGACAAATGCTCATGCGCTGAAACGACAACGCTCAGGATGGTTGATGTACTGATGCCCATATGCCTCTACACTTGTACATAATGTTAAATTCCAAGGCACTGCAACAACATAAAATAAATGTTGGATTTTAATGGTGGCCGATTAGGAAAAGGGGAGATGCAGCGAGACCTGGGTGTCATGGTACACCAGTCATTGAAAGTAGGCATGCAGGTGCAGCAGGCAGTGAAAAAAGCGAATGGTATGTTAGCTTTCATAGCAAAAGGATTTGAGTACAGGAGCAGGGAGGTTCTACTTCAGTTGTACAGGGTCTTGGTGAGACCACACCTGGAGTATTGCGTACAGTTTTGGTCTCCAAATCTGAGGAAGGACATTATTGCCATAGAGGGAGTGCAGAGAAGGTTCACCAGACTGATTCCTGGGATGTCAGGACTGTCTTATGAAGAAAGACTGGATAGACTCGGTTTATACTCTCTGGAATTTAGGAGATTGAGAGGGGATCTTATAGAAACTTACAAAATTCTTAAGGGGTTGGACAGGCTAGATGCAGGAAGATTGTTCCCGATGTTGGGGAAGTCCAGGACAAGGGGTCACAGCTTAAGGATAAGGGGGAAATCCTTTAAGACCGAGATGAGAAAGACTTTTTTCACACAGAGAGTGGTGAGTCTCTGGAACTCTCTGCCACAGAGGGTAGTTGAGGCCAGTTCATTGGCTATATTTAAGAGTGAGTTGGATGTGGCCCTTGTGGCTAAGGGGATCAGAGGGTATGGAGAGAAGGCAGGTACGGGATACTGAGTTGGATGATCAGCCATGATCATATTGAATGGCGGTGCAGGCTCGAAGGGCTGAATGGCCTACTCCTGCACCTAATTTCTATGTTTCTATGTTTCCATGTTTCTATGTTTCTATGATTTGTGAGTGATTTCAGTAATTTGTTACTGGCATGGAATCGATCTCTAGTATGGAAGACCATTAACAAATGCAAGTACATTTATACTTTACACTCACCTGGGATACATTGATACAGTTAATAAATTTAAATGCACCCTAAATGTCGTTCAGTATTTGTGCATTCAGACAGTATAAACTAGCAAAGTTACAACATTTTGAGATTTTAAAAATCAAGTCTGCAATTTATCCCATCAGATAAAGCATAAAAATAAGTTTAATTTGACACCTAATTCATTTTCATATCTTCAGTATTGAAAATGTTATGGCCATTTTCATACTCGGAAATTAGCATCTTGTTCCCTATTGCTTTTTCATTGACTTAACACCAAAGCTGTGATCGAGGACAGTCAAAATCCCATAACTTTCTCAAAAATTAAGAGAACTGAAAGAAATGTTCAGTTATTATAGATTGAAGCATTCTGAAACAAATATGAAACAATCTTACTTGGATGGCCTGAAATTAAAGCATATAACTAGTTAGTTACCTAATTTTAACTAATTACAAAATCCAATTACGAGATCTAAACATCTATCCATTTCTTAAGAAAAGATTAACATTTTTAAATTGCCTAAGTGTCCAAATAACATTCACACAAGAATTCACAATATAACATGGTTTTTAAATCTCATTGTCATGAATTTATAGGCCAAATGGAAGGGATTTAATGTTTAATTCCTGTAAATTAATGACCATTTAAATAATCTTGCGAGTGGGTTTTTGTGGAAAGCGAACGATTGGTTGCAGTGAATTTGAACCCCATATCGGCAGGATTAACACTGCCGGTTCGTATGGGGCCAAAATCACATTTTCGCCAAGGAAATTTTGATTAAAGTCATCCTAAGAAGCAAGTTTATATGTAAAATACACGACTTGCCTTATGTTTTGTCCCCTACGTGAGATCCGTCCCATGGACGGCGTTAGAAGTCGCTTTTTTTATTTTACTTAAATTGTCCCGCGATTTTTTTTAAAAAACTTCCGAGAAGTGAAGTCGGAAAGATTTTTCAGCATCAGCTAGCAGTCTGAGAAAATATATCTCGGACCGGCAGGAGAAAACGACATTTTAATCCCGCCTCCCCCCGCCCTCCAAAGGCGCCAAAATCGCGCACACGGTCAGTGGCAGAACTGCAGCGCCGCTGAAGGTAAGTATTGTAACATACCTATATGAACCTTACAGTAATTTTGCCTGAAAGAAAATTAAGATTCTGCGCCTTTTTTTGTCAATAAAAGGATTCTGACCCGAACCATCGCATGTCCATTTCCACCCCCAGATGCTGCCTAACTCGCTGACTTCCTCCGGCACTTTGTGTTTCAATAATAGTGTAGAGGTACCAAACGTGGTGAACAAATGGGTTACTTTATTCAGGCATAAAAGGTTTGTTATACATACACGTTGGTCTTCTAACATAAAGTTGTTGTTGCTGCTGCGAGGCTGTTGCCTCGTGGGCTCGAGCTGAGCCCCTGCTGAGATGGAAGGACACTCGCCCCTAGAGAGAAGAGAGCTGGTCAGCTCAAAGTAAGAGAGAGAAGAGAGAGAGGGTTGTCCCAGGGTTCGTTATATATCCCAGGACACACCCTCATACCCCCTGACAACTCCTCCCTGTCATTGCCCAATCACATGACCCAACCCCAGACTGCTGAGGGTTCGTGAAACTAATGGCCCCAACACCAGGTGCCGCCACAGGACCCCCCACTCCCCCAGAACCGGAGGCAAGAAAACGATCAGGCCGAGAAAACGCGGTAGCCTGACTTGTAAACTTACAGGTAGACCATGAGGGCAGATGTCGAAAAGGGATGGAGAGCGCTCACCTTCTACTGGAAGGTGCGCAAGCATGGTCGAGAGCTGCTCTTGCTGTGGGGTTGGGGGCACCCCGGCTGTGGGTCGGGACGGAGGGACCCATGGGCACAGTTGACACTCCGGCTTTGAGCAAATCCGAGGTATGCCGAGGGGTGCAAGGAGACCAACGCAAAAGCCGCAGGACAGACGAGGCCTAGACCAGTCATGTCGACCAGCAGGGGATCGTGACCTGAGAAAGACGCCGGCAACAATGGAAATGCAACAACAAGAAACTAATAGCAATATTAAGCTGCGTGATTGCAGTGTTCGGTGGGAAAAAAAAACTACAGTAAGCAAACACAAAAGATACAGCAAAATCCAAAGTGGTCGGATTAGCTGTGCTTGAAACTGGAGGCTGTAGAAACACCAACCAATCAGGGGCGGTCAGGCTGCAGCGTCGCCAACCGACCAGAGGTGGCCGGCGGCTGTGCTGCAGAGTCGGCATCCGGCCATAAGGTGGCGGTTTTGACGGCGGTTAGCAGGTCGAGCGTCGCTTCCAGCCGGCTGCTGCGGCCATTTTTGTAGTCGTGACGGCGGCCATGTTGCCGGCCGAGGCGGCCTTTAAAGGCGGCTCCTGGATGGCCCTTATGCATCGACAGGCATCACCCCACCACTGCAGGTAGGGACTTCACCCACTGTCGCCATAGGTGACGAAAAATCCATCGCGGGACCGCCGACTCACCACCGGCAGAGTTTCCACCCTGCTGCTGGGCCGGACGGGCAGCCAGCATCCAGGGATCGACGGGGTCGGTGCCAGTGAGGACTTCTTCAGCTGCCACAGGTAGGCCCGCCCTATCGGGTGGCTAGGCCTTGAGCAGCGGACGGCAGTGTGTCGGGAAGCTGACAGCCGGTGGTTGGAGGGCGGCTCCGGGCAGGCCGTGCAGGAGAGAAAGTGAGGGCCGTTCCTTCCTCACTCCCAGGGCCAGAGGGCGGCGGTGCCAGAGTTGCTGCGAGCTCCGGTGGCCAGCATCTGGTGGGGGAGCGACAGCAGCCGCGGCCTCTCAGCCCTGGTGGGCGGCTCCAGGCGGGTCATGCGGAAAGGAAACCAAGGGCCGAGGCTGCTGCACCGCTGTCTGCTGTGGTGGGCCCGGAATGCAGGCAGGCAACTGCGGCGACCTACGATCGGCTAGACCAGGCATAGGTGGGAGTCAAGCGGCCCAACCACGTCGGCGGGGCCCAAAGACACGTTACTAGCAGGAGCCAAGCGGCCGACCGCGTCGGAGGGGCCCAAGGCAGCGTCCGGGTGCAGCGCAGAGTTGACGGCTACAACCATGGCGATCATTACCGTAGAGCTGGGCTATCGACTGCAGACATCAGGTCACCATGGTAGATGGTCGCTGCGTGCATCAAGAAATCCCAAATCTCAGTTTTGGAACGTCAGAGGCACCAATGTAGAGGCACCAAACGTAGTGAACTAATGGTTTACTTTATTCAGGCATAAAAGGTTCTTTATATATGCACGGTCCTATAATATAAAGTTGTTGATGTTGCTGTGAGGCTGTTGCCTCGTGGGCTCAAGCTGAGCCCCTGCTGAGGTGGAAGGACACTCACCACTAGAGAGAAGAGAAGTTGGTCAGTTCGAAGTAAGCGAGAGACGAGAGAGAGGGTTGGCCCAGGGATCGTTATATATCCCAGTACACAGTCTTATACCCCGTAACAACTCCTCCCTGCCATTGCCCAGTCATGTGACCCTACCCCCGACTGCTGAGGGTTTGTGTAGCTAGTGGCCCCACCACCGGGTGCCGCCACAACATATATACTTTGTTTTGCAAACTTACTATTACTAAAATAAATATAATGAAATATTCCCAAATATCCAGTTTATAAACTGCTATTAAAAATAACATTGGAACAGAGTTAATTTAATCCTCAAACTAGTTTTGCTAATATGCTTTTAAATTCCTTCTAAATTCATTGGTTTTGTAGCCATTATTATTCTTACTTGAATATGTTTCCAGATTAGTCTTAAAATTTGCAAGAAATTCTTAAGAACTCTAATAGGGAACTCCTGATACACATTACTTTCTTGCATTTTAATTTAATTGAAAGCAAATTACTTTAAAATAAATCTGGCATTACAAAAAAAATACCTTATCTTTATCCTTGTGTGATAATTACCTTTAAGTGTAACAAATGCAAAAATGTTTAATTTCCTTTCTGTAAAAACGAATTAAAATTAATCTTTCCAAACAAGTAAAGAGAGTGAGAGTGAAACACCACACATAATTCATTGCTGAGGTTCCCTAAATTTATTTCAGTATTTGCCTCAGACAGTACAAATCTTACAGTAGTCTGCCTTAAAAATATTAACAAAGATTCTGCAACTTTTTTCATTTTTTTTAAAACAAGCCATGTTATTTAGGTCACAGTAACAGGGTTTTTCAACAAAGTCTGAAAAATCAATGTATTTAAAAAATATTTACATAAACTATTTTCTACATTAAGAAAATACAATATACAGTTCAAGGGAAAAAAAAGGAGTATTGTACTTGCAAACTACATTCATTTGTATATTATAACTGGTTCAAGTTTGGAGAGTCTGTTATGGACTCTTGTGATCTCTACCCTCCTAGTCATAAGACGTTAAGAGGGAAAGCCTTCAGAATTAAATTTGGACTACAAATAGCTGCTGCCAATGCTTAACATCAGAATTGACATTTCAAAGGATTTAAAGCATACTATTATTGTCAGTGCTGAAACTTTTACAGTAAACCTTTTACAGTGAAACTAACATAAAAGTTTCAGTCTTCTTACAAAGGTAGGTTAAAATGAAAATGTACAAACGGAGTTTAACATTGAAAAACACAGCATATATTGCCACCATTAAACAAACCAAGGAAGAGGTTCCAGTTATCCAATTCCAGTAGCAAATGTACTATAAAGCTTATGTTCCTTTTATTCTTCGAGCACTTTCATGTATAAAACTACACTTTAGTACAAAAATATGTAAACAGCTTATACCTAATGCTTCAGCAACAAAAAAGCCCGAGGATTTAGGACAAGGACACTTGTCCCAGATTAGAAATGCTATATGAAACAGGAAGTGAGTCTGGTTCAAAACTGACAGTGCTTCACAATCAGTTATATGATTAAAGTTTCAGTTTTTAATACATCCTTCCCTTGTTGCTATAGTTCAGAAATTAACAACAGTCTCCAGTACTTTATGAAAATGTCCAGTGAGTGCATAGTTTGGGTCCTAATTTTGTTCCCCCTTCAACAAGCAATCTAATTGTGAGAGATATTCTTTATTCAAGGAGCAAGTGCCACAAAACAAGGTATCAGACTTGACATCTGACCAGGACTATATCGTTCATCTCTTTCTTGTAAAATGCAGATAAGGAATCAACAAGTTAAGACTAACAGTCAAAAAGGGGGTGAGATCACACAGGGATAACGTTGAGTTAGTGAATAAATGTACTTTAAGCAAACACTCTTTTTCTTTTCAGATTTATGTTGTTCCTTTTCAATAAAGTTGGTCATCATTGCAAGTATATATAAAAAAATCATAAGTGCTTATTTCTGTTCTGCTGTTCCTCTCTTCATTGAGTGAGTGTTTCAAATGGACAATACAATTATGAAAGGACTAGAAAGTATTAATCTTCTATCCTTACTCCATTTAGCAATTCAGGAAGAGCAGTATTGTTCGAGACATAGTTGACCCTTGACCCAGCATCATTCTTTATTTTATCACTGAAATTCTATATACGAGTCAATCACTAGCTTATCACAGTTGCACCTACGCAATGACCGAGATGAATGATACAAAGTTTTGAAGATGACATGACTGACAACTTATTTTATTTCAAACTAAAGCTTAATTTTAAATCCCACAATGTCATATATAAATGAAAACCATATTACTGTAAATATGTGGAATATGCTCATTATTGTATATTCTTGGCAATTTCTAACTTTTTCAATGTCCAACTTTCCGTTGCCATTACTACACGGGAATGTGGGAGTGATCTTACACAGACAATAGAACAGATCTTCCAGTCATTATTTCCAGCTTAATTGGTTCTTTATTGAAGTAGTTGTACAGACAAAAAGATGAACATACCAGATCCTCTTTATTCTTGCATCATTGGGGGCACTGCCAGCAGTATGTTAGTTTTTTCTACTTTTTTTTGTTTTCTTAGTATGCCCCAATGTGTGTTTTTAATGTTTCTCGGTGTGTCTTGTGTGGGGGGGTGGGTGGGGGGTAAGGGGGAAACCACTTTGGTCGCCTCCTCCACATAGAGGCAACTTTTTCTATGTCGCCTCCCTCGCGGCGTAACACAAAGGATCTGTGCGGCCTTTCCCGGAGACGTGCCCGGGGCTTCAGCAGCGGGCGCAGCGCAGACTTTTTCATCGCAGAGCGGGCGAGCCCTCGCTGGGGGTCGCCGGAAGGGAGCGCTCTGTTCCCTGGCCCGCGGCAGCCTGAAGCCGGAGCCAGGGATCCCTCGTTGGGGACCCCGGAGGAGAAGAGCTCCGACCACCGGCCCACAGCCTACATCATCTAGAAGCCGTGGACTGCGGTGCTTCCAGCTAGCGCGGCATCCGGAGCCTGGGATTCCTCGTTGGGGACCCCGGAAGAGAAGAGCACCGGCCCGCGGCCTACTTCTAACCGCGGGCTTGACAGGGACTTACCATCCAGAGTGGGATTCCTCGCCGGGGATCCCTGGAGAAGAGCTCCGACCGCCGGTCCTGCGGTCTGCGGTGCTTCTAACTGCGGCGGGGCGGGGACTTTAGATCTTCGACCGCCGGCCTACGGCCTACACCATCTTGAAGCTGCGGTCTCCGGTAGGGAAGCACCGATTCAGGACTTACCTTGTCTGCACATCTGCCCGCCCGCAGCGGCGACTGCGGAGGGTTGTGGTCCCGACCACGGGGGAAAATGGAGGAGGACTGACTAAACTTTATGCCTTCCACCACAGTGATGAATGCTATGGTGGATGTTTGTATTACATTTTTATTGTGTATTGTGTGTTCTTTTGTTTTAAAATTGTACCGCTGCTGGCAAGTTCATTTCCCTGCACTTTATTGTACACGTGACGAATAAATCTGACGACTTGACATACAAATTGTAGCTTTCCCTTCTTACTATCTGGTAAGAACTGTATTCTCTTCAACTCTCGTGGCTGGTCTGATCTGGTCACTCCCTCTCCAACTATGATAAATGTAACTCCCTTCTACGTATCAAATGCCCACCCCCAAGTGTTCAAAATAATACTGCTAGAAATATCTAGACAAAATAATATAATATGTCAACGGTAACTAGCCTAAGCATGAATGGCTCCTACACGATGGCCCCTAGTTGTTCTACGTATATATCAAAACAATTACCAATAAACATTTAAAACTTTACATATTATCAAAAAAAAGTATATAATACGTATTGGCATTTAATCTTCTTTGGTGATTCTTCAATCTTCCTCTTTGGCTTTTTGGAGCAGTCATATCTTTGTTATCGGTCTTACCAAGATGTTGCTTTTAGTCTGAAGTCATACTGTGTGCCAAATGTTGCTTTAAAGGCTTGCATCTCTTTCTCAACCCTTTCCTTTAGTTTGCCAGGATCTTCAAAGCTACTCATAGCAGTCTGAATCTCCTTTCTTTTTCACGTCAACTTGTAAGAGTGTTGTCCTTACTTTAAGAAGCCAAGCTACCACAGTCTTCAGATTCTTCCACGATGAGAAATAGGTGATTAGAGAGTTTGTTGGAGTTGAGTTCAATAGCCTGATGGCTGTGGGGAAGAAGCTGTTTCTGAACCTGGACGTTGCAGTCTTCTACCTGAAGGTAGCGGGGAGATGAGTGTGTGGCCAGGATGATGTGGGTCCATGATGATGCTGCCAGCCTTTTTGAGGCAGCGACCCAGTGCCCTTTCCATAGGCAGATTGTCTTTGTCCAAGTCCAACTCCCTGGTCTCCTTGGCTCTGTTTTCTTGTGGAATGGATGCCAATACAGAACAGCTGTTGCTGATCCACTTTGACAGCATGAATCCTCCCATTTGGCAGAGGGAAGTTGGATATCTTGCCATTCGAAACGCTTCCGGTTCTGAAGGCATAGACCAGGAGTCGGCAGCCTACGGCCCCCGGGCTGAATACGGCCCGTAACCAGAAATCATCCGGCCCGCAGACGGATTTTTTTCCTGTAATCATCCAACCTGCCAAGCGCCTCCTGAGTGCGGCCGACCGCCTCCCCGAGCGTGGCCGAGTGTGGCCGAGCTCTGGCTGCACCACATCCTGCGCAAAGCCGCCAGCATGGCCGCACACCTTCTGTGAACACGTTAGGAAAGAACTGCAGATGCTGGAAAAATCGAAGGTAGAGAAAAATGCTGGAGAAACTCAGCGGGTGAGACATGCAAGGATTGCATGAGGCTGCCTCACCCACTGAGTTTCTCCAGCATTTTTGTCTACCTTCTGTGAACACGTGATTTGATGCCTACCATCGGGGGCGGGATAATGTGTACACGTGTTAAATGTGGCCCGCCATCCACTCACAGACATGCGTCCCTGCCCCTATGCAGAACAAGGTTGTCAATCCCTGGCATAGACTTTAAACAATCATCTACATTGAAGTTGTTCTTTACTGTGTTTGTCACCTCTGCTGGGAAATGAGCTTCGTTGTCTTCAGCAAGCAGTCTTGCAGAATGCAAACTTTGCACAACTGGGTGATGACACTGCTCCAAAAAGCTGTTCCTTCACCAGGTATTCAACATGATCTTGCTGTACATCACCCTCAGGCTACCACAGGAATCACAAATAGTTGATATGCTTTTCTGATACCTTGACCTGATGAAACATTGCTTTAATATCAGCCATCAAAGCAACCAGTTCTTGTCTGAACCTGATGAAAACTTCAATGAGTGAGTTGGTAAGGTCTGGACCCTGCAGCAGTTGGCAGTTAAGTGATGTTCCTTTGAAGATTGCCCCAGTCAAAGACCACCCTCAAAGTCCCTTTTCTTGACTGATACACCCCATGGTGTGGGATGTACCAGAGCTCTCCATCACTTCGATTCAGCTGGTCCACTGGTACCATTTCAGCATAACCATTATCAATCATTGTATTCAATCATCATGAAATTTCTTATTCTTGCCAAACCTGTGTTGCCTCAGCTGTTGACCAGCTCCCAAGGTTCCAATACCTTCGAAGCATTTGTTCTGATGAGTAGGTCGATACCAGAGTCTATTTTAGGAATTGTAAATAAGCAAACTGCACATTCTGAAGTTCAAGATCATCTTTAATCAATACCATATTATAACAGTACAGCAGGTCTTTAGTTGTTAGTTCATCATTACAGCTCCCAAGACTGACCAGTGTAGGAAGTAGATGCTAGTATGAATCATACAGTAAGGTTGGGTTAGTGATGCTATTCTACTATGATTGGTTCACATGCAATAACCAATCTACATCCTTCCCCGTAAAGAGTGAATATAATTAAACACACATGCAGCTAGAATTGAAACATACTCCCCATATCTGTCAGGCGGCCTACTAATACGGCCCGAACGCATACGGACCAAGCCCTCTCCCCCTTCGCCAGAAAAGTTAGAGGGAGGCGGTGAACCCAGAAGTGAGAAAGCAGCAGGGGACACTCGTGGTGACCGACAGGGAGAGCATGCGGGAGAGATAGTGGTGTTGTTAGTCATAGCCGCCGGTCGTGGTGGGGTAAGGGGCATGCTCGAACTAGTGGTGGCAATGGCAGCAGACGGCTGGAACAGTAGAGGTGGAGCGAAAGGATCGGCTGGTGGTGGAACGTGGTTGCTTCACTCCCAGCAAGTGTTGGCGGCTCCGACGGTACAAGGCGCCATCGATGTCAACAAAGTAGGATCGGGGTTCCTCGCACGGGCCAACAATGCAACCTAGACGGGTATGTTCCATAGTAGTTTGTGAACCTGGCCCGGTAGTAGTGGTTTAAGTGGTTTGCTGGACTAGTCATGAGATAGTTTTTGGATGTCGTGTTTCTCCTAGATACGCTTCTGGATCGTGGCTCGGTTCAGCACCTGTGGCACCAGCTTCTGCTGGGCAATTGGTATCAGAGGTCTTGTTGTCCTGGACATCAGTCGTTGGGCTGGTGAGCCGAGGACCCCGTCTCTAGCAATGTTCCTGCGGTTTAAAAGGTCAAGGTACACATCTGACTTGGCTAGGTGGGCGTGTTCCATTAGCTGTTTCGTGCTTCTGACGAAGATTCATCAGCTGTTTAGCTCGTTCAGCGTGCCCGTTACTTTGTGGGTATTCGGGGCTGCTCGTGACATGGTAGAAATTCCATCGGTTGGCAGAGTGTTTGAAGGCATGACTGGTAAACTGTCTTCCTTTGTCGGTCTGCAAGCGGACAGGTGCGCCGAATGTGGAGAAGTGTTTCTGTAGCTTTTGAATGACCATATTTGCTGTGATAGAAGTCAGTAAATCAAGTTCGAAAGTTAGAATAGGAGTCGACCAGGACTAGATAATGTTTACCGTGCCACTCAAAAATGTCTGCCACCAGCAACGTCCAGCTGTTGTAGCAGGGGCTGTCTCTATTGGTGCGGCGCCAGGCTGTTGCAGATGGGGAAGAGGCTGTCTTGTCCCGTATGTACTTGGCCATGCCAGGCCAGTAAAATATATTCTGTGCATGGGCCAGCGTGGCATTGGTGCCTGGTTGGCCGCTGTTTGCCTCTTTGTAGTATTCGTCACGTAGAGATGAAGGGATCACAACTTTGTGGCCCTTAACTATGACACCATCCTGTATTACCAGTTCATCACGGACTAAGAAGAATGGCTGCACCTCCAGCGGTGTGCTGGATTGCCTGTCTGGCCAGCCTCCTTTAATTATGGATGAGAGTAGCTGGAGGGTGGCGTCGGCAGCTGTGTGTTTGGCTAGACGCCGCAATTGTTCCGTGGGCACGAAGCCAATGCTAAGAACCGTAAACTCGTCCTGTTCGTAGGGGTGTCATTTGCTGGATGCCTGTGGTGCACGGGAGAGGGTGTCAGCAACGAGCATGTCTTTACCCTTTTTGTAGACAGTTTTGAAATCGAATCGCTGGAGCTGCATCATCATATGCTGCAGACGTGCAGGTGCTGCGTGAATAGGTTTATTGAGGATGGTCACAAAAGGTTGGTGGTCTGTCTCTTGAATTTAGAACAAGCGAAGACCACAGCCAGCTGCTCCTTCTCGATTTGCGCGTAGCGCTGTTTGTGGTGTCCGTCATGATGCGGGAGGTATAAGAGACAGGACGTAAAGTCGCATCGGCAGATGATTGTAGGCAGGCCGCGCATAGCCCGTATCGTGAGGCATCGCAGGTAACCGTGGGTCGAAAAACGTCAAGTTGAAAGCGCTGGTCAGCCTCGATTTAAAAAAATCACAACAGGTCTTTAGTTGTTAGTTCATTGTTACCGCTTCCAAGACTGACCAGTGTCGGAAGTGGGTGTTAGTATGAATCATACTGTAAGGTGAGGTTAGTGATGCTATTTTACTATGATTGGTTCACATACAATAACCAATCTACAGGAATCTTGATATCCTTCAAGTAAGGCCATTGTATCAGATCTTCCTGTCTGGGAATATTTAACAGAGAAACAGGCAAGGTCTGATGTGTGAACACATCAGATAGTTGTATAAAATCGTCTTTGTCCAGACTAGATATTTCCAAACCTGAGATATGTTGACTGATCACACGCTTCTCTTAATTCATGATACGCAAGAGAATTTTAGTCTTTTGTCCTGTGATGTTCAGCCTTCTCATCAAGCTTTCTGTGCCAAAGGTAGTTGAACTTCCATGATCCAAAAATGCAACACTGTGTCCCCCTTGTGGCTCTTTACCTGTACTGGTTTGATGGAGAAGATGCAAGTTTCATCACCGGCCCCAATATGCCCACACGTCTGAGATGAGGAAACAGCATTACTCACAGTTGGCTTCTCATTTTGATCTCTTTGCTCTGGCTTGTCTCTGTGTTCTTTTGTTCAACATGAAGTATTTCAGGATGATCTTGGTTGCACACGTCACAAGGCATACGACTCTTGCAATCTCTGCTTGTATGTCCTTTCTTCAAACATCCAAAGTAGACGCCCTTAAAAGGTCTATCTTTTCTGTGCCCCTTCTTCCTGATCTGTGGACACCGCCGTAATGTGTGACCACTTTTATTACAGAACAAACAAGAAGTTTGAGTATTAGTGGTAGATACATTTCGTCTCGTTCCACCTGTCGTCGGATTTACTTGCACTGCTGTTTCTTCAGGTATTACAGTTATTATTACAGTGCTTCTCTTTGGTTCTGATCTTTCTCTTGTTTTCGCAAAAGTAGAGCTTTTGACAGTTGCAAGTGGTCTAGCATCCTGAATGTTTCCAAAAAGTGGATCCGACGGTATCTTTACTTGCCTCTCCATGAAGTCTACCAGGTCAGAAAATTTATCTTGACGTCCATGCTTTTCCTGTATTCTATATGCCCTATCCCTCCACTTGTCTGTGAGCTTGTAAGGCAGTTTTAGAAGGATAGTCTTCATATTGGAAGCAACATTCATTTTGTCCATATTGGTGAGATGTTCGGTAGCATTACAACAACTTCTAAGAGAACGCATGCAATGCCTTCACATCCTCTTGATTGATCACTGACCAAGCAAAGGCCTTGACCATGTATGGAGTGGAAATCTTATGTTCATTACCAAAATATTCTTTAAGCAAATCTTTTGATTTTTATAGCCCTGGGCTGGAGGCAAATGTCAGCAACTGTGGATTAAGTTTTTTCGTACCCTCTTGTGCATTGCTCTACACAATGCAAGCAATCACTCTTATCATTAGTTTTTCTTTCCACTCCTTTCTCAAATGCAGTAATGAAAAATTCATACTGCAAAGGATCACCATCATAAACAGGAATGTCTCTTGGTGGTAAAGTAGAAGAGAGATTTTGTCGAAACAAGAGTAGTAATCTCATTCTGCTTCTCCATTTGGTTCCAGATATCACGCTGGTTTCCATCATTCTGGTAATACTAACATGCCCCTGCATACCCCTGCTCATATGAGCTCTAACAGGTCCTCTGAGAGCTGTTTGTTTTGATCTAACAACCTGTTGTACATGATCAGACAAATAATAATCTGCATGTAGATTTAATTTAGCTGATGTTTCCATTTGAGCTGTTCCTTTTCTCACATAAGAGCTCATCCTGTGAGATACTCTTGATGCCGAACACCGAACACCTCCGCTCGGTCCGCAATAACCAAGCCGACCTCCCGGTGGCTCAGCACTTCAACTCCCCCTCCCATTCTGTATCCGACCTCTCGGTCCTGGGCCTCCTCCACGGCCAGAGTGAGCAACACCGCAAGTTGGAGGAACAGCACCTCATGTTCCGCTTGGGGAGTCTGCATCCTTTGGGCTTGAACATTGAATTTTCTCAATTCTGTTAACCCTTGCTGTCTCCTCCCCTTCCCACCTCTCCCTCGGGCCCTGGCATTCCCTCTCTCTCTATCTCCCTCCCCCACCCTAGTCGCACTAGCTTCTCATTTTCACACCACAAACAGCTTACAATGGCTTGTTCCCTTTATCATCGATACTTTTTTGCATATCTTTCATTCATTGTTCTTTATCTCTCCACATCACCGTCTATATCTCTCATTTCCCTGATCCCTGACCAGTCTGAAGAAGGGTCTCGACCCGAAACGTCGCCTATCTCCTTCGCTCCTTCGATGCTGCTGCACCCGCTGAGTTTCTCCAGCCTTTTCTGTACCTTCGATTCTCCAGCATCTGCAGTTCCTTCTTTAACACAGATACTCTTGAGCTGCTTCTTAATGCTTTGGCCTTAAATATATTGATCCCTGCATCGGTTTCTGCCAGCTCAGTCTCTAATTTCAACTGCTCCATCTCTCTTTTCAATTGTCCCTCTTGTGACTCAGTCTCTCTTATCAATTGATCCTTTTGTCTTTTCAATTGCTCCTCTTGTGTCTCAAGCTTGTGCTTTTTACTCATGGCAGCAGCCCGTTCCAAGAGAACAGCCCTAATGCCTGAGCTTTAATACTAGCAGAGACCCTTGAGAAAATGCACATGATGAAGAGCTAGATTTGTTGCTTGATTTTCGTTTTGAGACATTGGAAACACTGTCTTCAGGTCCAATTTCTTCTGATTGATACACTATGTGGTGAGGGATGTACCAGAGCTCTCCAACTTCAGATAATCACCTATCTACATCTTGTATAAAACCATTAAAAGATTCCATTCTTTCTTGAAACCACTGATTTTTGCCTTTCAAGCTGCTTTTCAGGCATTGGTATTTCCAGCAATGACTCGTGGTATTCACTGACTTCATTGCAGTGCTCGGTTAATTGAACCAGGTTAGATCGCACTTCATTCACATTTTCGTCTGATTTCATGATCTCCTTAAGCTTTTCGTTTAGCTTGTTTGCATATCATGTTTCTTGACTTCAGTCACTTTTCCATGAACAATTCCCAGCCTTTGTCAGTAGGTTTTATGATTCTTCTTTCTTTTCCAGAATCCTGTTCCATATCGCCCTCTTGTGGCAGAGCTTTAGACATACTGGCTCAATATCCCTTTAAGACGTGTTGACATAAAGCCATATGCTTGCAGGCTGGAATTCAAAACAACTGACCGGGAATTCAAAACACAGATATCACTATGATTCTCAAGGTCACTTTTCAATTCTCCATTGTAGCAGCCGTTTTCCAATACAGCTTATTTTTACAGCCGTTCCAATACAGCTTCTCTTATAGTAGCTGTTCCAATAAAGATTAATGCTGTAGGTTCAGCTGTAAGTACTAGCGCTCCCTGCGCGTTGGCTTTCGAAGTTTCCAATCTCCGTAAGTCTGATAAGCGCCGGTAGTGACCTTGTCCAGTTGACGGCGTCAGGCAGATCCTTTATTCCAGGTTTTCACGCGCTCCAGTTTCACTCATAGAGACAAGTTCTTACTTTAATGTAATGGCAATTTCTAACTTTTTCAATGTCCAACTTTCCGTTGCCATTACTACACGAGAATGTGGGAGTGATCTTACGCAGATAAAATAACATATCTTCCAGTCGTTATTTCCAGCTTAATTGGTTCTTTATTGAAGTAGTTGTACAGACAAAAAGATGAACGTACCAGATCCTCTATTCTTCTCCAAATTGTAGCTTTCCGTTCTTACTATCTGGTAAGAACTGTGTTTTCTCCAAATCCCATGGCTGGTCTGATCTGGCCACTCCCTCTCCAACTTTGATATATGTAACACCCATCTACGTATTAAATGCCCAGCCCCAAGCATTAAAAATAATACTGTTAGAAATATCCAGACAAAATGATATAATATGCCAACAGTATGAATGGCTCCTACAGATAGTGAAAACAAGGCAAATTGTCTGCAACCAGTCCACTTCAGAGTTCTCAATTTCTGTCCAAAGAAGACACTGAAAAACTTGTTCATGCATATATCTTCAGTAGGTTAGATTACTGTAATGGTATCTTTACAGGTCTCAGTAAAAAATCAATTAAATAACTGCAGCTTATCCAGAATGCCGCTGCCAGAGTCTTGACCAACACCAAGAAAATGGACCACATTACACCTGTCCTTAAATCTTTGCACTGGCTCCCTGTGTGTAAAAGGATAGATTTTAAAATTCTGTTACTGGCCTACAAGGCACTGAGTGCTCTGGGTCCAAAATACATCTCTGACCTTGTTGTATATGAGGCACCTAGACTCCTCAGGTCTTCAGGGACAGGTTTACTCTGTGTTCCCAGGGTCAGAACTAAAAAGGCTGAAGCAGCGTTCAGTTTTTATGCTCCACACCTGTGGAACAAGCTCCCTGAATACCTGAGGTGTGCACAGACTGTAAGCTCATTTAAATCAGGCCTAAAAACACTGTTGTTTACTGTAGCTTTTCCATAACCCTACATGCAGGTAATCTTAACCTTCTAATATTATCCCTTTCTCTCCACATCACCATCTATATCTCTCGTTTCCCTGATCCCTGACCAGTCTGAAGAAGGGTCTCGACCTGAAACGTCGCCTATCTCCTTAGCTCCTTAGATGCTGCTGCACCCGCTGAGTTTCTCCAGCCTTTTGTGTACCCTCGATTCTCCAGCATCTGCAGTTCCTTCTTTAACAACAATCTTATCCCTTTTATGTGCTCTTAAAATCGTTTTATTGTTTCAGTGACTTTGTTTTACTATTCATGTATTTGTCTTATTGCTTGTTTAGTAATTATTGATTATTGGCTATTTTGTTGTCCTGTGTTGTATGGTTGTTCTGTTGTCTTTTTACTATGTTATTCTTTTGTTTCTTTTGTAAAGCACTATGAATTGCTGCATGTACGAATGGTGCTATATAAATAAATTTGCCTTGCCTTGCCTCACTTTACTTTTTTTTCTCTGTTTCCAGCCGGGCAACCTAGGCAGCTTTTTAGGTTGCCAAATGACAGTTTAGGCGGTCATTTAAGATGGCTTGCATGACATGTGCGATAATGTGCTTGGACGAAAAGTGTAGTTACCAGTCAGAATTATGTTCGATGAAGCATTCACATATTAATTCTACTTCAAGTAAAGTCACAAACTAAACATATTCACCAATCAAGACATGATATATACCACAATGACATGCAGCAAAATTATAATACAGTATATATAGTATCTCAACTCTTTTTATATGTTGCAATGAATGCAATTTCTATTATTTCTTTCCACTTCCAAACAAAAATGTGGTTGGATTATGCAGCGTATGATCAATCCCAGTGAGATCAAGCGCAGGCTTGGCGATCGCTTCTTACAACACCTCCACTCAGTTCACAATAACCAAACAGATCTCCCGGTGGCTCAGCACTTCAACTCCCCCTCCCTTTCCGAATCCGACCTTTCTGTCCAGGCCCTCCTCCATGGCCAGAGTGAGACCCACCGCAAATTGGAGGAACAGCACCTCATATTTTGCTTGGGTAGTTTACACCCCAGTGGTATGAACATTGGCTTCTCCAATTTCAGATAGTCCTTGCTTTTTCCCTCCTTCCCCTCCCATTCCCAGCTCTCCCACAGCCTACTGTATCCGCCTCTTCCTTTCTTTTATCCCCCCCCCCCCCCCCACGACATCAGAGGAAGGGTCACGACCCGAAACGTTGCCTATTCATTCGCTCCATAGATGCTGCCTCACCTGCTGATTTTCTCCAGCTTTTTTGCTGCCAACAGGATCCCATCACTGGCCACATCTTCCCATCGACTTCCCTGTCGGCTTTGCGCAGAGACCGTTCCCTCCGTAACTCCTTAGTCAATTCCTCCCTTCCCACCCAAACCACCGCCTCTCCTGCCACTTTCCCTTGCAACCGCAAGAAATGCTACACTTGTCGCTTTACCTCCCCCCCTTGACTCCATTCCAAGCAGTCTTTCCAGGTGCGGCAGAGGTTCACCTGCACCTCCTCCAACCTCATCTATTGCATCCGATGCTCTAGATGTCAGATGGGCAGATTACACCCCAGCGGTATGAACATTGACTTCTCCAATTTCAGGTAATCCCTGCTTTCTCCTCCCCTTCCCAGCTCTCCCTCAACCCACTGTCTCCGCCTCTTCTTTTCTTCTTTCCCCCCCCCCCCCACCACCCTCACATCAGTCTGAAGAAGGGTCTCGACCCTGGGATGGCGGGAATGTCATATGAGGAAAGATTGAAATGACTATTCACTGGAGTTTAGAAGGATGAGGGGAGATCTTATAGAAACATATTAAATTATAAAAGGACTGGACAAGCTAGATGCAGGAAAAAAGTTCCCAATGTTGGGTGAATCCAGAACCAGGGGTCACAGTCTTAGAATAAAGGGGAGGTCATTTAAGACTGAGGTGAGAATTTTTTTTTTTACCCAGAGAGTTGTGAATTTATGGAATTCCCTGCCACAGAGGGCAGTGGAGGCCAAATCACTGGATGGATTTAAGAGAGAGTTGGATAGAGCTCTAGAGGCTAGTGGAGTCAAGGGATATGTGGAGAAGGCAGGCACGGGTTATTGATAGCGGATGATCACAATGAATGGTGGTGCTGGTTTGAAGGGCCGAATGGCCTCCTCCTGCACCTATTTTCTATGTTTCTATGACCCAAAACGTCGCCTATTTCCTTCGCTCCATAGATGCTGTCTCACCCGCTGAGTTTCTCCAGCATTTTTGTCACACAAATTCTGTTATCCCACTTTCCTCACCCACTCCCTTCACATTAGGGGCAATTTTACAGAGACGAGTTAACCAACAAAGCCAATGCGTCTTTTGGATGTGGGAGGAAACCCACACGCTTGCAGGGAGTATGTGCAAATTCAACACAGTGCCCAAGGACAGGATCGAACACAGATCTCTGGCATGTGAGGCAGCAAGTCCACCAGCTGTACCACTATATTTAGTTTTCCAACACACAAAAAATTATATGTTGATAACTTTGGTTACTAAACAAAAAAATAAACTATCCATTTCCCTGTCGGCTTTGCGCAGAGACCGTTCCCTCCGTAACTCCTTAGTCAATTCCTCCCTTCCCACCCAAACCACCGCCTCTCCTGCCACTTTCCCTTGCAACCGCAAGAAATGCTACACTTGTCGCTTTACCTCCCCCCCTTGACTCCATTCCAAGCAGTCTTTCCAGGTGCGGCAGAGGTTCACCTGCACCTCCTCCAACCTCATCTATTGCATCCGATGCTCTAGATGTCAGATGGGCAGATTACACCCCAGCGGTATGAACATTGACTTCTCCAATTTCAGGTAATCCCTGCTTTCTCCTCCCCTTCCCAGCTCTCCCTCAACCCACTGTCTCCGCCTCTTCTTTTCTTCTTTCCCCCCCCCCCCCCCCCCCCCCCCCCCCCCCCCACCACCCTCACATCAGTCTGAAGAAGGGTCTCGACCCTGGGATGGCGGGAATGTCATATGAGGAAAGATTGAAATGACTTTTCACTGGAGTTTAGAAGGATGAGGGGAGATCTTATAGAAACATATTAAATTATAAAAGGACTGGACAAGCTAGATGCAGGAAAAAAGTTCCCAATGTTGGGTGAATCCAGAACCAGGGGTCACAGTCTTAGAATAAAGGGGAGGTCATTTAAGACTGAGGTGAGAATTTTTTTTTTACCCAGAGAGTTGTGAATTTATGGAATTCCCTGCCACAGAGGGCAGTGGAGGCCAAATCACTGGATGGATTTAAGAGAGAGTTGGATAGAGCTCTAGGGGCTAGTGGAGTCAAGGGATATGTGGAGAAGGCAGGCACGGGTTATTGATAGCGGATGATCACAATGAATGGTGGTGCTGGTTTGAAGGGCCGAATGGCCTCCTCCTGCACCTATTTTCTATGTTTCTATGACCCAAAACGTCGCCTATTTCCTTCGCTCCATAGATGCTGTCTCACCCGCTGAGTTTCTCCAGCATTTTTGTCACACAAATTCTGTTATCCCACTTTCCTCACCCACTCCCTTCACATTAGGGGCAATTTTACAGAGACGAGTTAACCAACAAAGCCAATGCGTCTTTTGGATGTGGGAGGAAACCCACACGCTTGCAGGGAGTATGTGCAAATTCAACACAGTGCCCAAGGACAGGATCGAACACAGATCTCTGGCATGTGAGGCAGCAAGTCCACCAGCTGTACCACTATATTTAGTTTTCCAACACACAAAAAATTATATGTTGATAACTTTGATTACTAAACAAAAAAATAAACTATCCATTTTCAGTCTTAGTGACACTATGTCCCTCTTTACAGCAACTGTATGTTTTTATTCAGTTCAAGACTATGGGGCAGTGCATTAGCCATAAAGTTGTTGCCTAGAAATGAAAGACCCGGAATTAATCCTGAATATGGGTGTTGTCTCTATGGAGTTTGCTCCTTTTACCTTTGATTGCGTGGGTTTCCTCCGGGTGCTCGTTTCCTTCCACATTCCAAAGGTGAGCAGGAACCTTTTTCAGACCCAACCAAAAACGTAATATTTTCCTTTTGTTCAGAGATTCTGTCTGACCTGTTGATTAACTCAAGCTTTTTGTGTCAATCTTCAGTTTAAACCAGCAGTTCCTTCCTACACAAACAATACTATACTATCCCAGGAGGGAAAATGTGTGTGTGGCTATATATATATTACACACACACACACACACGCACACACACTAGAGATATATATATATATATATACCATTTTGTTTTCTCGTTTATAACATTGTTTGCAGAGTACTATGTTTACATATTTTGTTGTGCTGCTGCAACTAAGGATTTCATTGTTCTAACTGGGGCGTGAGAGAATAAAACACTCTTGACTTACATCGCTAATGTTTGGGATAGAATTAGTGTATGGATGATTGGTGGTCGGCGTGGACTCGGTGGGCTAAAGGGCCTGTTTCCTCACTGTACCTTTTTAGTTTAAACTAAAAACACTAAAACCAGAGG
Organism: Okamejei kenojei; assembly: GCA_035221665.1. Taxonomy (NCBI): domain Eukaryota; kingdom Metazoa; phylum Chordata; class Chondrichthyes; order Rajiformes; family Rajidae; genus Okamejei; species Okamejei kenojei. Next base: position 56,655,113 of record CM069137.1, read on the forward strand.
AAATCTAAAGAATGGTCTTTAGGCCCGAAACGTCACCCAATTTCTTCTATTCAGAGATGCTGGCTGCTCAATGGAGTTCCCCCGCACAATTAAAGCATGGAATTCACCCTACCATAGTTATCCAACCAGACACAACTAAATTTGAGGTAGGAGAGTTTTAATGTCATGTGTCTACATAGGACAATGAAATTCTTGCTCGCTGCAGCACAACAGAATATGTAAACATAATACCGAACGGGAGATAAAAGTTCAGTGTGTCTACATACCATAGACCATATATATACACAATAAATAAACAGATAAAGTGCAATCGGCTTTTATTTGTCAGAGTTTGGAGTTTGGTGGTAGATGGTGTACTCTAGTTTAAATTCCATTTGGAATATTTTTGTAGGACCAGGAAACCAGGAAAGAAGAGTTACTCCAGGGAGTTACTCCAGCTCCAGGAGGTGACTCTGCGTTGGTTTTCAGCGGTCGCAGCGAGGCGGCGACCGGACAGCAGTGGAGGCCAAATCTCCCACAATGCAAATGGAGGGAGAAAGTGCCCGGCGCCGACCAGTTGCCATGGCAGTGCGCATGTGGCGGGCGGAGACGGAGAGTGACAGAGAGAGAGAGATGGAAATGAGGGCCCGCTCAGAGTTGAACGATAGGTGTCCCGGGTGCATGCCAAACCGTTAATTTCGAGCCCTGCACTTCTGCCTTTCAGTTATGTCAATGTGAGACTTCAAAAACAGTTCTTTATTTAAAATCTGACGAAGTGATTTTTTCCTATTATAAATCTCAAATTGTGGAGTACGAGGCAAATAAATAAATGACGGGTCTTTGTCCCAAACATTATGGCGGGCACCGTGCATGCGTGCTTGTGCAATGGTTCTTTTAGGAAATTAGATTACATTGTCCTGGGATTGTTAGTTAATCTTGCCTAACATTTGTTTTCATAGTGCAGTGTTGAACTGGTAAGGGACAAATATTTGTGCTTTATTGTTTTCTATCCCTTTGGGCCCACTTTCCTATGGTATGCACTTGCCCTCCCACCAATTGCCACACCATGATTTTCTGAGATAATTGATGAATATTTGATCTGTGCATTCATTCACCTGGCTTTGATCTACTGGTTGCTTCTGATCTACACCCACCCTTATGCCCTGTCCCACTTAGGAAACCTGAACGGAAACCTCTGGTAACCTTGCGCCCCACCCAAAGTTTCCATGAGTCGCCAGAGGTTTTGGTCACTCGCCTGGAAAGCCTCGACCGAAGCGTGAGCTGCATCTACTGACCAAAGATCCTACAAGATCTTTGCTACCAACCGCGCACACACACACAAACACATCGCAAAGGTGGGGGCCAGGGACAGCGGAGGAGCGCTGTCTGCGCAATGAAGAGGAAGGTAAACGGCTGCCACAAAGCAAGGTTAGTCCTTTAGAGAGCGCGGGAGGGAGGGAGAGAAGGGGAAAGAAGGACAGAGAAGAGGGGAGAGAAGGGGGAGGAGAAGGAGTGGAGACAGTTTTAAGAAGTTTAATAAAGTTTGCGGGCATTTTACCTTCCGGTGGATCTTCTATGTCCTGAAAACCAAAGATCCTATAGGATCTTTGCTGAAAACTCCAATGAGCCAATCAAAATGGCCGCTCAGCGAAGGCGATTGCCTTCGACTGCCTGTAAGTAAATAGCGACCCCACTCCACTGGCTTCGACCAAACGGCAACCTATTTTTAGTCGAGGCCGGTTTTGATTTTGTTGAAATAATCGCAACAACCGGCCTCGACTAAAAATAACCGCAATAATCGGAACATAGAAGAAGCCTCGACTACACGGAAACCACTTTCGACCTTTAGGGAGAGTGACCAAAACCTCCAGGAACCTCACAGAAACCTTGGGTGGGACGCAAGGTCACCAGAGGTTTCCGTTCAAGTTTCCTAAGTGGGGCCGGGCATAAATCCCCCTTTCCAGGGTCAGATTGTGCTTCAACTATGAACCTTATTTTCCATTTGACCACCAACAAGATCCTGGCACCTCCCACACCCCAAGCCCCTTCTGCATTTCTTGCCAAGGGATAGGAAAGTATGGCCAAGTGTAATAGGGATCAATGTGAAAAGTGAGATGCGTAAGGAATTAAAAATATTGTATATGAATGCGCGAAGTATAAGAAGTAAAGTAGATGAGCTTGAGGCTCTGTTAAAGGTTGGTAGATATGACATTGTGTGGATTACTGAGACATGGCTGCAGGAGGATCGGGCATGGGAACTTAATATTCAGGGTTATACATCCTATAGAAAGGACGGGCAGGTGGGCAGAGGAGGGGGGGTAGCTTTGCTGGTGAGAGATGGAATTCAGACCCTTGCGAGGGAAGACATAGGGACTGACGAGGTAGAGTCACTGTGGATTGAGTTGAGGAATTGCAAAGGCAAGAATACACTAATTGGTATTATCTACAGACCCCCAATTAGTAGCCCGGATGTTGGGTGTAAGTTGCAGCAGGAGTTAAAACTGGCATGTAACAAAGGTAATGCCACTGTGGTGATGGGGGATTTCAATATGCAGATAGACTGGAAAAATCAGGTTGGTTCAGGACCCCAAGAAAGAGAGTTTGTAGAGTGCCTCCAAGATGGATTCTTAGAGATAAGAACAGCAATGGCAGGAATTTCTGGGCATAATCCGGAAGACGCAGGATCATTTCATCCCAAAAAGGAAGAAAGATTCTAAAGGGAGTAGGAGGCAACTGTGGCTGACAAGGGAAGTTAGGGATAGAAAAAAACTAAAAGAAAAGATGTATAACACAGCAAAGAGTAGCCGGAAGCCAGAGGATTGGGAAACTTTCATAGGACAACGGAAGGAAACAAAACGGGCAATATGAGCTGAAAAGATGAAGTACAAGGAGGATAGTAAAAACTTCTTTAGATATGTTATGCAAAAATAATAGCAAAGTCAAATGTGGGTCCCTTGAAGGCAGACACGGGTGAAATTATTATGGGGAACAAGGAAATGGCAGAAGAGTTGAACAGGTACTTCGGATCTGTCTTCACTAAGGAAGCCACACATAAAATTCCCAGAAGAACTGGAGGACAGAGGATCTAAGGGGGGAGAGGAACTGAAAAAATTTTTCATTAGGCGAGAAATAGTATTGGGTAGACTAATGGGACTGAAGGATGATAAATCCCCTGTGTCTGATGGTCTGCATCCCAGGGTCCTCAGGGAGGTGACTGTAGAAATAGTGGCCGCATTGGTGATCATTTTCCAAATGTTCAATAGATTCAGGATCAGTTCTTGTGGACCGGGGGATAGCTAATGTTATCCCACTTTTCAAGAAAGGAGTGAGAGGGAGAAAACGGGGAATTACAGACCTGTTAGCCTGACCTCGGTGGTGGGAAAGATGCTGGAGTCAATTATTAAAGAGGTAATAATGGGGCATTTCGATAGCAGTAAAAGGATTAGTCCAAGTCAGCATGGATTTATGAAAGGAAAATTATGCTTGACTAACCTTCTGGAATTTTTTGAGGATGTGAAATGGATGAAGGGGAGCCAGTGGATGTAGTGTATCTAGACTTTCAGAAAGCCTTTGATAAGGTCCCGCACTGGAGACTGGTGACTAAAATTAGGGTGCATGGTATTGGGGGTAGGGTATTGATGTGGATAGAAAATTGGTTGGCAGGCTGGAACCAAAGAATAGGAATGAACGGGTCCTTTTCAAAATGGCAGGCAGTGGCGAGTGGAGTGTCACAAGGCTCAGTATTGGGGCTGCAACTGTTTACCATATATAGTAATGATTTGGAAGAGGGAATTAGGAGCAACACTAGCAAGTTTGCGGATGACACAAAGCTGGGTGGCAGTGTAAACTGTGAGGAGGATGTTAGGAGGTCGCAGTGTGACCTGGACCAGGTTGAGTGAGTATGCAGATGCGTGACAGATGCAGTATAATATAGATAAATGTGAGGTTATTATCTCAATGGTGTTAGGTTAGGTAAGGGGGAGGTACAGCGAGACCTGGGTGTCCTTGTACGCCAGTCACTGAAAGTTGGCGTGCAGGTACAACAGGCAGTGAAGAAAGCTAATGGAATGTTGGCCTTAATAACAAGAGGATATCAGTATAGGAGTAAAGAGATTATTCTGTAGTTCTATAGGGCTCTGGTAAGACTACATCTGGAGTATTGTGTACAGTTTTGGTCTCCTAATTTGAGGAAGGACATCCTTGTGATTGAGGCAGTGCAGTGTAGGTTCACGAGATTGATCCCTGGGATGGTGGGACTGTCATATGAGGAAAGATTGAAAAGGCTAGGCTTGTATTCACTGGAGTTTAGAAGGATGAGGGGGAATCTTATAGAAACATATACATTTATAGAAGGACTGGACAAGCTAGATGCAAGAAAACATTTCCCAATGTTGGGTGAGTCTAGAACCAGGGGCCAGTCTTAGAATAAAGGGGAGGCCAGTTAAGGCTGAGAAAAAACATTTTCACCCTGAGAGTTGTGAATTTGTGGAATTCCCTGCCACAGAGGGCTATGGAGGCCAAATCACTGGATGGATTTAAGAGAGAGTTAGATAAAGCTCTTGGGGCTAGTGAAATCAAGGGATATGGGGAGAAGGCAGGCACGGGCTATTGATTGGGGACGATCAGCCATGATCACAATGAATGGCGGTGCTGGCTCGAAGGGCTGAATGGCCTCCTCCTGCACCTATTTTCTATGTTTCTGAGTACATTTTTATTGGTTTGGGTCTCTGGCATGAAGTTTGTTGTGGATGTTTTTGAATGTCATCCCTAATTATTTTGTAATAAGTATTTTCTGGATAGGGTTTTTAGATCACTGATTGGAATTGAATATTAAAGTGAGAAAAGTGTCAATGGTCAAAGTGATTTCCAATAATAAGGCTCATTTTATTAAGATAAAGTCTTAATGGTTGATACTTTTTCATTGTAGAAGCATAAGAAATTATAAATGTTTAATGTTGTAATGTAATATTGAACATAGAATTTAAGAGGTTACTTGTAAACAGGTGGGGGAGTGGGGTTGCGGTGGTGGAGAAAAGGTGGCATACCATACATAGATTATTAATTAGGATGGATGAGATATTGCAAAGTAAGATCAAATGCTGAAATCCACACATCACATCTTGGTTATACACACAGAAAGCTCCCATTGAAGCTTCTATTTTTTCTGACACATTCAGAAATGTTGTCTCCAGCACTCAACCTGGAAGTCCTTTCGAAATGTTAATTATTCATTAGTTTCAGTCTGCTTTTCCATCCTTCCCCTCATCTGCAAATTCAAACATTACTCTTACTTTTGCCTTAATTCCTTGAAAAGAAAATCACAAATGTTGGAAATCTAAAATAAAAACAAAGTAAAGTACATATAATTGTTCCAGTGAAATTGGTCGTCTCAATTTTCCCTTTTGGTCAAAAATTGTTAAAATTTCTCTAATCTCTTCTCTTTTAGATCAAGAATTGATTTTGAATTTCTTCTTTGCATCGACTCGTACTGGTATGTCCCACTTGTTTACTGACAACTGGGGTGATATAGACAATATGTACATATATTCTGACGTGCATGTTTATTGTTCAACATTTTGTATCAACAATCTTGATTCAGTACTCTGATATGTTTCTTGGATATGTTGGGATCAGTTTCAACCTTAAACAAGATGTTTGAAGGGACTGTTCCATGCTAAACGTCTCTAAGACATGGGCAGGGAAAACTCTGATTTAAAACCTTCACTGCCTTGTGGCCATATCCAGTCATGGAAAAGGCACCAGGGGTAAATCTCAAGAAAATCTGGAGTCGGAGCCACTAAGGCGGTTCGTCGTTGTCTACAATCTCGCTCTGGCAGCTCCTGCGATGGCACTGGTGCCAAATTGTAACGGCCCTGCTGTTCCTTTGGATCGATCACTGACGTGGAGAGGGGGGTTGTGTTGCATGGGCAACAGCCTATCCTCCATATGACATCGCCCAGGCTTGCATCCGACTTGCATCGGTCAGTCCTCAGTCATGACCGAGGGGGGCCTACTAAATGCTATGGTGGAGAGAGAGATGTACTGGGGTGTTCTGTAGATTAATGCTGAGGCACAAACTGTCGTTCACATATAAATCTGGATTCAGAAGATTAAGAAGTTTCAGAAGAAATTTGGTTGATTGCTAGGTTAAAAAGAGAGAAAAATGAAGTATATTAAAGCATCAAATAAATGTATAGCAGAGTTAAAGCAAGTAAATAACAACATTTACAGATCAAGGAACTGCAGATACTGGTTTACAAAAAAGGCAAAGTGCTGGAGTATTTCAATGGGTCAGACTGCATCTCTGGAGAACATGGAAAGGCGACGTTTTGAGTTGGGACACTTCTTCAGACTGATTGTGATATGGAGGTTAGGAAAGAAACCTGGAAGATAGTTAGGGGCAAAGCCTGGCAAGTAATAGGTGGATACAGGTGAGAGGAGGTTTTGATAGACAGATGTTTGGACAAAAGCCAGAGATGCAAAGACAGGAGGTGTGAGAGAAAATGATTGAAGAATTGTGAAGCTAGAGGAAGAAATGTCAGTGAAAGGGGAGGGGAACAAAGAGATGAAATAGGTGGGGCAAAGGGGAGAGATGGGATGGGAAAGGAAAGGGTGTGGGGAAGAGGGGGGAGAGAGTTGCAAAAAACGAAAATGAGAGAATTTAATGTTCATACGAAGGGTTTCGGCCCGAAACATTGCCTATTTCCTTGAAGGGTTTCGGCCCGAAACGTTGCCTATTTCTTTGAAGGGTTTCAGCCCGAAACGTTGCCTATTTCCTTGAAAGGTTTCGGCCCAAAACGTTGCCTGTTTCCTTTGAAGGGTTTCGGCCCGAAACGTTGCCTATTTCCTTCGCTCCATAGATGCTGCCGCAGCCGCTGAGTTTCTCCAGCATTTTTGTCTACCTTCAATGTTCATACCATTGGGTTGTAATCTACCAAAGTGAAAATTGTGGTGCTGCTGCTTCAGTTTGGCTGTGGCCTTATTCTGGTAATGGAGGAGGCCCAGGACAGAAAGGTCAGTATGGGAATAGAAAGTGAAGCTAAAATAGTTAGCGACCAGGAGATCCAGCAGGTCTTGGTGGACTGAGTGCAAGTATCTGGCGAAACAGTCACTGACTCAACGCTTGATTTATGCAGTTTTTTTCTATATAGTAAAAAACACAATAATGTCAACATAAAGTATATTGTGGTGAGATAGTAGTAATATCAAATGGGTCCTGCCATCACTGAAGACGATTTGAACAATGGAGCTGGAATTACTAACTAATAATCTACATCATACTTTAGTTAATCTCTATCTTGAATTAAATTAAATTCTGATCACATTCTAATACAAAAATATCCTGTAATGTGGAAGGATTATGAAGCCTATTAGTGCTAAAGAACAACGTTGTGAGGAAACATTTAGTAAAAAATGTAGCGTAAGGATATCAATATTTATTTTGAACTTCTTCCTCAGTTCATGATGCTTTGCCGTTAAAAGTTTTAAATATTAAATTGAGTGATTTGTGTTCTGGGGACTGATTTTGGTTTATTTCAAAGTTTAGCACATTGATTAGGAAGTGACTAATTTATGTTTGATTGCAAATTTAATGATGATATTCCAATTGAGTGGTGTTCCAATTAACAACGTACTATGCAAAAAGGCTGTCGTTTTTCACACTATCCAGGACAAGAAACTGTTGAATATCCTAATGGCAAGGCTCCCTAAATTTCACTTATTTCTAAAGACATGGCCAGATCCAAACAAGACCTGAACAGGACATAGTGAAATGACAAATTAATGTATACATGGCAACTTAAGTCCCATTCTTAGTGTGTTTGCAAGTACCACAAATTACTTCCAGTTTGTTAAACATATCTTAGCGATAATCTTTCTCTCAAAAACCTTAATGATCTTCAAGATTAGTTCATAAATGTTACTCCAACCAAAAAGGAAAAAGAACAAAAAGTTAGTCATTGGCCTTATTGGATGTATTTCTCAGCATACTTGAAATAATAAGGCAATATAGAAAAGTTAATCTTGATTACTATTTTAACAGTTCGATAAGTGGAGGTGGGAACAAAGTGATACAAGTCACATTAATAATATAAGGAAACAATTTTGCATACAAAAAGGTTTAGTACAGAGAACAGTGGTCTACATAGAGTTGAAAAAGTTCACTTAGAAACAGAAAAAGACAACAGTTAAGACCATTCAAAGCTTTAATTTTAACATCTGACGGGTGTGGTTCTAGAGATCCAAAGGCAATAGTATTATGTCTGAGTTCTCCAGCAACACACCCATAAATACCAGAAAACCGGGGTTAATATACCCCCCAGACTCAATATCAATTGCATGAGGTAATGTCGCAGGAAACATCAGCCACCTCCAAATATGGAGTTGTTTTTCACGCTTTGCCAAAAGGCAGCCATTCCAATAGCACTAGTAATCCTCCCCTGGCCCCTTCTTATCAGATTAAACTATTCAACTTTCTTAAAAAAAACCTTGCCATGATATTTGGCCAAGTATCCCACAATGCAATAGCAATTGCCTTTTTACAACAGGAAAGCTTAAATATGACAGCAACCATATGACAGCAACCAATAATAATAATTAACTCTTCCAGAGTAGTAAAGGTAAAATTCTCAATCATTTAAGAGTCAACTTATCTCATGCACGTTCCTACAGAAGAAAATGCTATATTGAAAGCCTTCCCTTTCTTCTTTCCTGTGATCTTTTGACATGCTTAATCTAATGGCTCAATATCACAGTTTTAAACGGATGTTTTGGCAAAGATAGTGTCTTGCAGTGGGTAGATGGTGGATACTTTTTGGCAAAACATTTCATCACTGGAATTGGCCTGCATGCACCAGAATATAGCCTGGATGTTAGTGAGAAAGGCCTTAATGTAACTTCCTTCTAAACCTGGGGCCATCATGAGCAGCCCTAGAGGCTACAGTTGTGAAGAGATTGTTACCAGGCCCTATCTGGACTGCCCCTTTGTAACACAGATGTGGAAAGAGATGCATGATTCTGACCCATGTCATCCACAATAGCTTGATAATACAGGACTTTTGTGTTTGACAGGCTGTTCCCAAGGATCCATACTGAGGCAAACTTCAGTTCTTGGTGGAAGACCATTAACTTGGAAATAGAAGCCCTGTGGTCTGGGTGAAACATGCTGGTCTTCCATCAGAAGGAAAAATCCATGAGCAAGTGTTAACGGCTAGCAGGTGTATATTCTGCGGGATGCACTCCAGGTGTAACCCATGTAAAGGACCTGGGTGGAAGGCCACTGTGTAATGCTATCCCCACCAAACCTCATGAACCAATTGTGCAAGAGGATGTGCCAGGTGTGAATCTCCACTATCTAGGACACAATTTGTAAAGAGAAATGTTTGATGATTACTGGTTCGCATGACCCACAAAGTCAATCCAAAGGTAGACAAAAAAGCTGGAGAAACTCAGTGTGTGAGGCACCGTCAATGGAGCAAAGGAATAGGTGACGTTTTGGGTCGAGACCCTTCTTCAGACAGATGTGGGGGGGGGGGGGGGTGGGAAAAAGAAAGGAAGAGGCGGAGGCAGTAAGCTGTGGGAGAGCTGGAAAGGGGAGGGGAACGAGGGAGAAAGCAAGGACTACCTGAAATTGAAGAAGTCAATGTTCATACCGCTGGGGTGTAAAATACCCAAGCGAAATATGAGGTGCTGCTCCTCCAATTTACGGTGGGACTCACTCTGGCCATGGAGGAAGCCCAGGACAGAAAGGTCAGATTCGGAATGGAGTTGAAGTGCTGAGCCACCAGGAGATCAGGTTGGTTATTGCGAACTGAGCGGAGGTGTTGGGCGAAGCAATCGGCAAACCTGCGCTTGGTCTCACCGATGTAGAGCAGTTGACACCTGGAACAGCACATGGACAAATCAAAATAATTCTGCATGATAATATGTACCATTGATCAGCCCTCTAATTCTATGTTTTTGTCCATTTTAATCTGGTGTTAATATACCAGTCAACAGCCCCTTTTCTGCATTCTTGCTTTGCGCTTGTGGCTTTTTCATTGTGGATTTTCAGTTGCTCCTGGCTGGTCAGCATCCTTCGACGAGTAACATGACACAAGGTGGCATAGGAGAAAAACGTTGCGTTATTGCATTTGTCACTCCCATCGGATATCAATCAACCTAGGTTTAGCCTGGGTGAGGCAGGTATGTTGATATTCAACAGTACAAGGCTCAACAAAAGATCTATGTAGGATGGGATTTTTCACTCCCATCCTGTAACACAGCCCCTGACATCTTGCAAATGGTATATTTGAGGCCAGAGTTATGGCATTGGCGGACTTCAGCCAGCCCTGGTAATTGGGCTTCTAGCAAGCTTGCTCAATGCATCAGTCTTCTTTTGATGGGTTGGCCTACTGAAGATTACTAGTATGCATAGATTTATGATTGTCTGACTTGCAAGAGGTGTGAAGGAGCTTGGGAGAATCCTCCTTCAACTTTTCCAAAGACTGCTCAGTATTTAGAACCAATCATCGTCAATTGCCAAATGGTGGATAATTGCATTCTGGGAGCCATGGTGAGCCACAGGGAGAACATATTGCAGGGGAACATGGGAGAGTGAGGAAATCAGATTGCTCGGAGAGCTGATATAGATTAGCTTCTGTGCACTGTCTATGAATAAAACGATATGTGCGAGCAATACCTTCAATCAGTGCTAACCAATTTGTCTAGAGTCACCCTAAAAATGTGTGCTTGTGATTTGCACCAATTAAGCACCTGCAGTGCTAAAACAGCTAGTGCTATCGATACATAACTAAAGCTCTGATCTGGTGCTCTTCCGGTTTGCGTGTTTTTTCTATTTGCGCAAAAACGGTACGCGATAGCGCTACGCTTTTTTGCCAGCTCACTCACCGTTCTCCTGTACTGCAAGTGCAACAAGGTTCGTTTTGATCTGTGGTATATTGTAAAATTTAGCAAGGTTTAAAAATCGTAAAAAATGCTTCTGCGCGGATCAATCTTCTCTCCTGCCAGTCAGCATCACGCTGATTGGTCTCTTCTGTCACTCCCTGGGATGGTCCGCCCCTTCCTGCGCCATCACATCTTTACTGGAGCTGAGGGATGCTGTGGGTGGCCGGCGGAAGTCTCTAACCGGACACAATTTTCGGAGGGACTGGAAGCGGCACGGCGAGGCAATATCGCCAAACGAAAAGTGATGAATCTGATCCCGGCGGAGAAGAGCGTCCAGCACCCGCTGTGAGTCCCAAACGCACCGCCATCGCAACACCGTGCTGCTCCAGCCCCTTCCCCTCTGGTCCCCCTCGCTGGCTCCTGTCCCCTCCCCCGTGATACGCCCCTCTCCCCCATGGCTTTTTCACCGTCTTTTCTCCTAGCTCTCTCCCCCCTCCCGCCCACATGCCGGCGCAGCCATAGCTGCTGATGCTTCCGGGCTGATCCGAGGCCAGGCTGAGGGTGCCGACGACTGATACTTCTCCAAGGCACGCAAGAAGGGAGAGGAGCAGCAACCTCAAGCTCCTGGGGAGGGAGAATGGGAAAGGGGAAGGGATAGAGGGAGATGAGGGGAGTAGGGAGGGAGAGGAGTTATGGAGAGGGAGTGACTGAGGGTAGGGGAATGGAGAGGTAGAGAAAGGTGAGGGAGGGATTGGGGAGGGGAGGAGGAGAGGGAAAAGAAAGAGACGGTGAAGAGGAGTGGGAGAGAGTGCTGGGGATGAGGGGAATTGAACTGCGCCTGTGCAGCTGGGGGCTATGGGTGAGTGGTGGAATATTGCGTTGGGGGACCAAGCCTCCTGTGTGACAGGGACCCAGCGGGTCCCATTTAGTCTGGTGCAAAATAATTCCATGCCCCTATTTTTTCTTTGAACTTGGAATGATTATTGGAGGTTAACACATTGCTGCTGTTCAATAACCATACAACCATATAACAATTACAGCACGGAAACAGGCCCTCTCGGCCCTTCCAGTCCGTGCCGACCATTTGTTTTCCCCTAGTCCCATCTACCTGCACTCAGACCATACCCCTCCATTCCCTTCACGTCCATTTACCTACCACTTTACTCTTAAATGTTAAAATCGATACTGCCTCCACCACTTCTGCTGGAAGCTGATTCTGATTTATAAAGGCCAGCACACCAAAGGCTTTCTTTACCACCCTATCTACATGCGATTCCACCTTCAGGGAACTATGCACAGTTATTCCTAGATCCCTCTGTTCCACAGCATTCTTCAATTCCCTACCATTTACCATGTACGTCCTATTTTGATTTGTCCTGCCAAGATGTAGCACTTCACACTTATCAGCATTAAACTCCATCTGCCATCTTTCAGCCCACTTTTCCAAATGGCCCAAATCTCTCTGTAGACTTTGAAAATCTACTTCATTATCCACAACACCACCTATCTTAGTATCATCTGCATACTTACTCATCCAATTTTCCACCCCATCATCCAGATCATTGATGTACATGACAAACAACAGTGGACCCAACACAGATCCCTGAGGCACCCCACTGGTCACCGGCTTCCAACCTGACAAACAGCCATCCACCATTACTCTCTGACATCTCCCATTCAGCCACTGTTGAATCCATCTTGCTACTCCGCCATTAACACCCAAAGATTGAACCTTCTTAACCAACCTTCCATGGGGAACCTTGTCAAAGGCCTTACTGAAATCCATATAGACAACATCCACTGCTTTACCCTCATCAATTTCCCTAGTTACCGCTTCAAAAAATTCAAGAAGGTTTGTCAAACATGACCATCCCGGCACAAATCCATGTTGACTGTTCCTGATCAGACCCTGTTTATCCAGATGCTTATATATATTATCTCAAAGTATCCTTTCCATTAATTTGCCCACCACTGACGTCAAACTAATTGGTCTATAATTGCTAGGTTTATTCTTTGAACCCTTTTTAAACAATGGAACAACATGCGCAGTACGCCAATCCTCCGGCACTATTCCCGTTTCTAATGACATTTGAAATATTTCTGTCATAGCTCCTGCTATTTCTACACTAACTTCCCTCAATGTCCTAGGGAATATCCTGTCAGGACCTGGAGACTTATCCACTTTTATATTTTTCAAAAGTGTCAGTACTTCCTCCTCTTTGAATCTCATAGTTTCCATAGCTACTCTACTCTTTCCCCTTAACTCACCGAGTTCAATATCCTTCTCCTTGGTGAATACCGAAGAAAAGAAATTGTTCAATATCTCCCCCATCTCTTTTGGCTCTGCAGATAGCTGTCCATTCTGGTTCTCTAATGGTCCAATTTTATCCCTCGTTATCCTTTTGCTATTAATATAGCTGTAGAAACCCTTTGGGTTTACTTTCACCTTTCTTGCCAAAGCAACCTCATATCTTCTTTTAGCCTTCCTAATTTCTTTCTTAAGATTCTTTTTACATTCTTTATACTCCTCTAGCACCTCATTTACTCCATGCCTCCTATAATTATTGTAGATATCTCCCTTTTTTCGAAACAAGTGTCCAATTTCCCTTGAAAACCATGGCTCTTTCCAATTTTTACTATTTCCTTTCAACCTAACAGGGACATAAATATTCTGTACTCTTACAATTTCCCCTTTAAATGTCCTCCATTTCTCTTCTACATCCTTCCCATGAAACAAAGTGTCCCAATTCACTCCTTTAAAATCCTTACGCATTCCCTCAAAGTTAGCCTTTCTCCAATCAAAAATCTCTACCCTAGGTCCAGTTCTGACTCTCTCCATAATTAATTTGAAACTAATGGTATTGTGATCACTGGTCCCGAAGTGCTCACCAACGCATACCACCGTCACCTGACCTGCCTCATTTCCTAACAGGAGGTCCAGCACTGCCCCTTCTCTGGTCGATACCTCTATGTACTGCTGCAAAAAAACTATCCTGCACACATTTTACAAACTCCAAACCATCCAGCCCATTTACAGAATGTGTTTCCCAGTCTATTTTTGGAAAATTGAAATCTCCCACAATCACTACCTTGTGCTTACTACTAATATCTGCTATCTCCTTACATATTTGCTCTTCCAATTCACGCTCCCCATTTGGTGGTCTATAATACACCCCTAAAAGTGTTGCTACACCGTTCCCACTTCTCAGTTCCACCCAAATAGCCTCCCTAGACGAGCCCTCTAATCTATCCTGCCAAAGCACTGCTGTAATATCTTCTCTGACAAGCAATGCAACACCTCCCCCTCTGGTCCCTCCAATTCTATCACACCTGAAGCAACGAAATCCTGGAATATTTAGTTTCCAATCACAGCCCTCCTGCAACCATGTTTCACTGATTGCCACAACATCATATTTCCAGGTGTCAATCCAGGCTCTAAGTTCGTCCACCTTACTTACAATGCTCCTAGCATTAAAATATACACATTTTAGAAACCCACCGTCCCTTATTCTCTGTCTATTATCTTTTTCATCTTTCTCGCCTACATTTTGGATCCGAGTGCTTCCCTTCTCTGCCTCTTGCCCCACACCCTGACCCCTAGCCCCCTCTACCCGAGTCCCTCCCCCCAGCTTTTCTAGTTTAAAGTCTCCCCAGTAGCCTTTGCAAATCTCCCTGCCAGGAGATTCCCTATTTCGTTAGTGGTGGGAAATCTACACTCTTATTGTTAACTCCACCCTATGAATTGAACCTGAAGAAGGATCAACTGAAATGTTCCCTCCTATAGAATGTTATAAGTGGCCTTATGAAGAATGTAACCGAGAATGCCTATTGTTAGTAGAATTGTACACGTGAAACAAAGTAAATGATTTTACAAGGATTGGAGACGGTCCCTTTTTTAACGCAATGAAAAATAAACCATAAAATTATAGAAAGTTTTGACACAGATGCAAGTCATTTGGCCCCTCATCAAAAAAAATAATGAATTCTAATCTGTTTTCCTATTGGTTATGATATTTCATGAACACATGCAAGTACTTTTTAAATATGATGATTCCCACCATTTCTCTTAACCTTATCTCTAACTTTTCTACCAGGTGCATTTACATTTATAACTCCTGGTTACAATTTCTTATAAAGTTGAACAAATCTTTCATATTTCTTACTGGAGTGCGGCGGCGCGACACGCGTTGCAGCGGCCCCTACAGCCTGTCTGTCTTTTTTTTTAATTTTTTGTCTAGTTAAATGTAGTTGTTCGTGATTTTTTAATTCTGTTTTTAACTGTGTATGTGTGGGGGACGGGGGGGGGGGGGGGGGGGGCTCCAGTCGCGGAGCCTGCGGACTACTCATCATCGTGGAGCTGGCCGGCTTCGGAATGTGGGGAGCGGTGGTGACTCGCTGCTGCAGCCTGACTCCGGAGCACGGAGGCTCCAGCTGCGAGGCTCCAGGCTCCAGCTGTAGGCCGGTGGACGGTGACATCGGGTGCTTGCGGGTCCCTGCTGGGAGACCGCTTTTCGGAGCTCCTGCAATGCAACTTCTCCAGCTCGTGTCACGGGGTTGGAACGACCCGGAGCGGGGCCGTAGATTGTCCGGCGCAGCTTTAATGGCCGCGGGACATGCCAACGCCCGCCCCGGGCTCCAACTTTGAGACATTTAGACTGGAGAGGGGCCGTACATCGCCCAGTGCGGCCTTGAATGGCCGTGGGCCTTACCATCACCCGCCTGGGGCTTCATCATCAGGAGAAAATGGTGCAGGGGAGAGAAAAGACTTTGCCTTCCATCCCAGTGAGGAGGAGATTCACTGTGATGGATGTTTGTGTGAACTGAATTGGTTGTGTGTCTTGTTGGAATTGTTATGTTTGTATGGCTGTAGAAATTGAGTTTTGTTTGAGCCTCACTGAGTTTCAAATTACATGGAATAAATATTGAATTGAGTTGATTGATTGATATCCATTGTCTAAGCCTCTTTTAGTTTCATACATCTTAATTAAATCTCTCTTCATCCTTTGAAAACATACTCAGCTTGTCCATTCTTACGTCATAGTTAAAATTCTCCAGTCCTGACAATATCCTTGCAAATCTCATCTGAATCCTACTGTAATCACATCCTTCTTATGTGTTAATTGGAACTGTGCCGATAACAATGGCTATGGCCAATTTATGAGTTTACATAGTTTTTGTATAGCCTTTGTACTCTCATAGTTCCATGGCTAATAAAGAAAAGCATCACACGTGTCTTCTCAGCTACTTGCACTGCCAGCGCTCAACGATCTTGCTGTTCTTATAGCTCAACTTGTCAGTATTCAAGATTTTTTTGCCCTGTGTGCCACTTCACAAGCATAATGTTTGAAATGAATTCTATTTGTAATGTTTCAGCCCACCATTGCATCCTTGTGCTTCCTCATCACCATTGTACAGTAATTTATGTATCATCAGAAAATTGCTAAATCATAACCCTATCCCTTTACGTATATGTCAAACACCAGTATTTTAGCATTAGAATGGATATATTGAAGAATACGGAATGGATACCAAGCCTTGTACAACCCCAAATGTTTACAATACACCTTTTTTTAATGGCACAAAGCCAAATCTTGGATTCAACTTGCTATCCTTTTTGCTTGTTTTCTTTTACTTCTGCCTTCCAATGCTGCATTTCCAATTTGTAAACCGTTTGGGTTTTGAATATTTCCCAGGAATGAAACCCTTCCTTACCTGAGGAGGACCATTAGTACATTTCAACAGTTTTTTTTGGAATAAATCAATTGGCTAGTTCAAATGAAGCATTCTTTGTTGTAATCTCGGCTTTGACCATCTTGCTGTCTGGGTTCATAAGCTGCTATTTTCATACTTGGCACTTTGGGTGTAATGAATTGGCATCTCATCTACAGTATAGACAGTCAATGTCAGGTTGGAGCAGGTGTGGTTGCTTTGAGCAGCAAACATATTGATTGGTCGCAGTATCCAAATTGACTAATTGAGTAGCTAATAAAAACAAGGAAAGGTGTAGTGAAGAGGCTGTGTTGAGGACAAGTGTCTTTGGCTCAAGTGCTATGTTGAGGTCAAGTATGAGTCTTCGTTCAGGAGTCTTCAGTGAGGAGACAATCAGAGGTTGATAGGAGGATAAGGCACAGTCTGCTCTTGTGTGTGAATTGCAGTGAGATCATTTGCAATGGTGATGGCAAGTAAATTGGTACAATGCTCTTCCTGCAGTATGTGGGAAGTCAGGGTAACTGGGTGAATTGGAGCTGCAGCTGGATGACCTCAGCACCATCCAGGAGAATACGAACATCTTGGACAGGACATATCGAGGGTTGTCACGCCCAAGATCCAGGAAGAGAGAAGGTGTGTCACCACTAGGAAGGGAAATAGACATAGAGTGCAGGTGACCCTTGTTGCCATCCACCTTCGAAACAAGTACACCCTTTTGGGTGCTGATGGGAAGGAATGACATATCAACGTTGAACAGCAGTCCCAGGCAGGGCTGTGGCACCAGGCTCATCAGGAATGGGTAACGTCAGGCAGAGTCTTAAGGCTGGGTGACTCTTTAGTCAGGGATGCTGGCAGGAGATTCTGCGGCAGCAGTCGAGACTCCAGGATGGTGTGCTGCCTCCCCAGTGCCAGGGTCCAGGATGTCGTGGAGCGGCTGCATGACATTCATGAGGGAAAGGGGGAGCAGCCGGATGATGTGCATGTTGGCACAAGTGATATAGGTAGGAAAAGGAATGAGGTACTGCAAAATAGGGAGTTGGGGTAAAAGGATAAAAAGTAGAATTTCCAGGATTGTGATCCTTTGATTGCTTCCAGTGCAAGTGAGGAGAGGAACAGGAAGCTAGGAGAGTTGCATGTGTGTTTGAAGAATTGGTGCGGGGGTAGGGATTTAGTGGACAGAATACACAGAAGAAAGGCAGGGAGCGAGGAAGGACTGTTGGTTTCAATTGCACTTATTTTAATGCAAAAGGCCTGATGGGTAAGGCAGATGAACTTAGGGTGTGGGTAGTTACGTGCGACTGAGACTTTGTAGCCATTACAGAAACCTGGTTAAGAGAGGGACAGGACGGGCTTCAGTATACTTAGAGGTGGGGGTAAAAGAGGAGGGGCGGTTGCTTTATTGATTAAGAATATCACGGCAGTGGTCAAAGATTACAT
Source organism: Okamejei kenojei (assembly GCA_035221665.1). Taxonomy (NCBI): domain Eukaryota; kingdom Metazoa; phylum Chordata; class Chondrichthyes; order Rajiformes; family Rajidae; genus Okamejei; species Okamejei kenojei. The sequence continues at coordinate 56,673,122 of CM069137.1, forward strand.
TACTGATCGTTCATCCAGTGAGGCAATACGGGTTGAGCTGAGAAATAAGAAAGGGATGATCACCTTGTTGGGAGTGTACCATAGACCCGCAAATAGTCAATAGGCATTAGAAGAACAAATATGCCAGGAGATTGCAGGCAGCTGCAGGACTAATAAGGTTGTCATAGGGACGTCGCACAATTGGCAGCCCCGCCAACAGTCCGTCTATTTTTTTAGTTTATTTTTTATTTTTAGTGTGTTAAAAGTTTGTGTAAATGTTCTCCGGTTTGTTTTATGTGGGGGGAGGGGATTGTGGAAAACTTTTTTTCAGTTTCTTACCTTGTCGGAGATGGGATTGATTTCTGCGTCGCATCTCAGGTCACTCTGTGGCCTACCATCGATGGAGCTGGAGGCCTCATCGGACTGACTTTGTGCCCTACCACGGGGCGTGGACTTAACATCGGAGTCGATCCCTTGTCTGGGATCGCTCCAACCACAGCATGTGAACTTTACCATTCAGAGCTCACAGTCTCGGGAGAGGCCTAGTCAGGAGCTCCAACGATACAGAGGCTCGACCAACCCCGACCCGGGGGAGCTGACATCCCCCCGATGCAGGAGTTGATCGCCCCGATGCGGAGGGCCCAAATGCTGCCGGCTACAGGAGTCAAGATCGCCCTGTCAATGGAGGGCTCAAGGCCCACGACCGCGGGAGAGCAAAGAAAGTAAAAGATTTTAACTTTTTTGCCTTCCATCACAATGAGGAATGTGGAGGAGTCACTGTGGTGGATGTTTATGTTAAAATGTATTTTGTGTGTTCCGTTGTTTTTTATATGTACGACTGACTTGGCAAATGAAATTCCTCGTATGTTGCAAAACATACTTGGCTAATAAAGTATTATTGTGATAGATAAGGATTTTATTTTTCCCAATATTATCTGGGAATATCATAGTGCAAAAAGGTTTAGACACAACAAAATTTTTCTAATGTGTTCAGGAATGTTTCCTTAGGCAATATATAGAGGGCGCTACATGGAAAAAAGGCAGCGCTTGATCTGGTCTTAGGAAGGGCAAGTGGATGTAGTGTTTGTGGATGAGCCTTTTGGGACCAGCGACCACTGTTCTATTAGGTTTAAGATAGTTATGGATAGAGGGGGAGAATGAGTTAAAAAATCTAAATTGTGCCAAGACCATCTTTGAAGATATTAGACAGGAGCTCGCTTAAATTGATTGGAGCAGGTTGTTTGAAGGAAAAGGAATGTCCAGAAAGTGGGATGTTTGTGCTGACCAGAATCCAACGAGTGAAGGGTAAGGCAGGTGGCATAAGAAAGCTTGGATGATGAAAGAAATTGAGGCTCTGGTCAAGAATAAAAAGGAGGCGGCATGGGGCAGGAAAAGGCAGCTATGACAAGTGTATCCCCAGAGGAGTTTCCGGTACTAAGTAGCATGCTAAAAAAGGAATTCAGGAGGGCAAAAAGAGGACAGGAGATAGCTCTGGCAGATAATATTACAGATAATCCCAAATGATTGTATGTACATTAAGGGGAAAAAGAGTAACCAGAGAGAAAATGGGGTCCCTCAGTAACCAGAACAGTCAACTCTGTGGAACCACAGGAGATGGGCAAGGTCCTCAATGAGTATTTCTGCTCTGTTTTTATTGTGGGTGAAGACATGAGGAGGCAGGGAATTAGGGGCAATCAATGGAAGTGTCTTGATGGCAGTCAGTATTACGGTTGAGCAGGTACTGAAGATCTTAAAGTGTATGATGGTCGACAGATCTCATGGGCCTGATAAGGTATATCTGAGAACACTATGGGAAGCTAGATAGGAAATTACATGTGCGCTGGCTGAGATTTATGAGTCATGATTAAATACAGGTGAGATGCTGGAAACTGGAGGGTTGGCAAATGTAGTGGCTCTATTTAAGAAGGGCTGCAGGGAAAAGCCTGGGAACTACAGGCCAGTGAATCTGGCGTGTATGGTTGGAAAGTTACTAGAGTATTCTGAGGGATAAGATCGGATATGTTTAGAGGGATATGGACCAAATGCAGGTAGGTGGGACGAGTGTGTTTGGGGCATGTTGGTTGGCATGGGCTAGTTGGGTCGAAGTGCTTGTTTCCATGCACTATAAGTAGATGATCATTGGCTCACAGAGACTTTTGTTAGGTCTTGTTCTTTGTCATGCTGAGTGTCAACATACCTGCCTCACCCAAACTTAACACAGGTGAGGGTGTCAGCTCAATAATTGACAAGAAGACTAGTGAAGTGGTTGTGCTGGTATATGTAACTCGTTATCTTCCAACAAATTTTCAGTTTGTCACATGCAACTTTCCCTTTCTGTGCTGACTGCCCTTGATTAGTCAACACCTTTCAAAATATCTGTTAATGCAGGATGTTTAGTGCTCAGGATATTTAGTGCTCATAATTTGCTCCTCACTGAGGTTAGTATGACAGCCTATCCCGACATGCATGCCCTTTCTCTTTTTTTCTTCCGTCTCTATCAATTCCATATCTCACAATTCTTTCTTCAACTGAAATATCAGCACAGCATTGTCCCTCTCTTTCGTGAAGAGAGTTGTAAAGTATTCACCGTAAAGTAATCCCAAACCTTTTCCTCTTCACACAGATTATTTCTTGGGTTTGTAATGGGCATTACTCTTTCTTTAGTTTTATTCTTACTGCTCCTGTATGTTTTCATAACTATCATTGGATTTTTCTTTCATCGATTTGAATTGCAGATCATTTTGTATTCTTCATGCTTCTTTTTTGCTGCACTAATTTCCTTATACATGTTACGTCAACAGCTTTTACTTTTCTATGTAAAAGCTGTTGAAGTTAAATTAAAAAGGAAGGTGGGCCGTTTTGGTCATGGTGGAAGGATGTAATTAAGCTAGAGTGTGTGCAGAAGATTCACAACAATATTGTCTGGTCTGAGGGTTTTGAGTTTTTAGAGTTTAAAGTTTGTAGGTTTAAATTGTTATCTGGGAGGGATGGAGGCTAAGTGCTGACCTCAGGTGTAAATTAGATTATGCGTGAATAAATAGGGTAGATAGCCACAGCCTTTTTTCCAGGGTCAGGGAGTTTAAAACTAGAGAGCAGAGGTGTAAAGTGAGAGGAATAATTTGAAAGACAAGTTTTCCCCACAAAAGGTAGTGTAAATGGCTTTGACCCACAGGCAAAGGGGATTAGTTTAGATAGGCATCTTAATTACAAAGGAAATAGAAAAGTACAGCACAGAAATAGGCTATTTGACCCACAATTCCTGTGCTGAATATGATGCCAAGCTAAATTAATCTCAACTTCTTGCACATGATTCGTACCCCTCCGTTCCCTACATATCCATGTGCCTATCTAAAAACCTATTAAACCACAATCATATCTACCTATACTGCCACCCCTGGCAGTACGTTCCATATACATACCACCTTTTGTGTAAAAAAGAAATTTGCCCCACACATCTCCTTTAAACTTTGTCCCTTTCACCTTAAAGCAAAGGTGACATTTCCACCCAAGGAAATAGGTTTAGAATCTTTATCTTATCTATGCATCTCATAATTTTATAAACTTTATAAAAATAGGTTCACGAGAATGATCCCTGGGATGGCGGGACTGTCATATGAGGAAAGATTGAAAAGACTAGGCTTGTATTCACTGGAGTTTAGAAGGATGAGGGGATTCTTATAGAAACATATAAAAGGACTGGACAAGCTAGATGCAGGAAAAATGTTCCCAATGTTGGGCGAGTCCATAACTAGGGGCCACAGTCTGAAAATAAAGGGGAGGCCATTTAAGAAAGAGGTGAGAAAAAACGTTTTCACCCAGAGAGTTGTGAATTTGTGGAATTCCCTGCCACAGAGGGCAGTGGAGGTCAAATCACTGGATGGATTTAAGAGAGAGTTATATAGAGCTCTAGGGGCTAGTGGAATCAAGGGATATGGGGAGAAGGCAGGCACGGGTTATTGATAGGGGACGATCAGCCATGATCGCAATGAATGGCGGTGCTGGCTCGAAGGGCCGAATGACCTCCTCCTGCACCTATTTTCTATGTTTCTACCAGGTCTTCCCTCAAAACTCTGATGCTCCAAAGAAAACAATTCAAGTTTGTTCAAACCCTCTTTATAGCTAATATCCTCTAATCCAGGCAGCATTCTGGTAAACAAAACAAAAAAACACTCTTTCTTGCTATACATCTCTAAATATGTTTATAAGGCATAGGAGCAGAAGTAGGTCATTTGGCCCATTGAGTCTACTTCTCCATTCAATCATGGCTGATCTTTCTTTCCCTCTCAACCCCATTCTCCTGCCGTCTCCCCATAACACTTGACATTCTTACTCATCAGGTATGTGTCATCTCCGCCTTATGAATTGGCTACCACAGCTGTCTGTGGCAATGAATTCCACAGATTCACCATCCTCTAAAGAAATTCCTCCCCATCCTTTCTAAAGGTACGTGATTTTATACTGAGGCTATGCCCCCTGGTTCTAACCTAGTGGAAACATCCTCTCCACATCCACTCTCTCCTGGCCTTTAAGTATTCGGTATGTTTCAGAGGTCCCCACACTCCAGCGAGTGTAGGCCCCGGGCTGTCAAACGCTCATCATATGTTAACCCAATCATCCCTGGGATCATTCTCGTAAACGTCCTCTGGACCCTCACCATCGCCAGCATATCCTTCCTCGGATATAGTGCTCAAAACTGCTCACAACACTCCAAATGCAGTCTGACCAGTGCCTTATAAAACATCAGCATTATATCCCTGTTATTTATATTCTAGTCCTCTCGAAATAAATGCTAACATTGAATTTGCCTTCCTTACCACCGATTTAACTTGCCAATTAACCTTTTGGGAATCCTGCAACAGCACTCCCAAGTCCCTTTGCACCTCTGAACCCTCTCCCCATTTAACAAATAATCTATTTCTTTATTCCTACTACCAAAATACATAACTGCACTCTTTGCTACACTGTATTCCATATGTCACTTTGCCCACTCTCCCAACCTGTCCAAGTCCTCATGCAGAATCCCTACTTTGTCTGCACTAGCTACCCCTCCACCTATCTTTGTATCATCCGCAGACTTTGCCAGAAAGCCTTCAAATCCCTCATCCCACACCGTGAAAAGTAGTGGCCCCAGCACCAACCCTTGTGGAACACCGCCAGTCACTGGCAGTCAACCAGAAAAAGCCCCCTTTATTGCCACTCTTTGCCTTCTGCCATCCAGCCAATCTGCTATCCATGCTAGTATCTTCCCTCTAATACCACCTTGTTTATCTCTCATCTTCTTTAGCAACCTCACTTGTGGCATATTATCAAAAGCCTTTTGAAAATCCAGGTAAACATCATTCAATGACTCTCCTTTGTCTCGTGTTATTAACTTCCTCAAAGAATTCCCAACAAATTCATCAGGCAGGATCTCCCTTTCACAAAACCATGCTGACTTTGGACTATTTTATCATGTGCTTCTCAGTACTCAGAAATATTGAACTAAAATCTTACCAACCACTGAAATCAAGCTTTAGCTTCCTTGGTTTTGCTTCTCTACCTCTTGGAACAGAGGAGTATCATTTGCAAATTTCCAGAACTCACGAACCCTGACTCTAGTGATCTTGAAAGATTACCACTAATGCCTCCACAATCTCTAAAGCCACCTCTTTCAGAACCCTGGAGTGTAGTCCATCTGGTCCAGATGACTTTATCCACCTTCAGAACTTTAGCTTCACTTCTCCTTAGTAAAAGCACTCCACTAATGTCTGCAAATTTATGATAGTAATTCCAACTCTCACAGTTACTATCAATAAATTCACTAAAAATAAATCTGGAACAATTCCCTCATCAGAATGACGTACATTTTTTGTAATAATCATCTGTATTTTATGAATGCTGTACCTGTTATGTTGTTGTCCCCAGTTCTTTGATGGTTAAAATTCACTCATAGAATCATAGAATCATAGAAAATATGTGCAGGAGTAGGCCATTCGGCCCTTCGAGTCTGCACTGCCGGTCAGTATGATCATGGCTGATCGTCCAACTCAGTATCCTGTACCTGTCTTCTCTCCATGCCCCCTGATCCCTTTAGCCACAAGGGCCACATCTAGCTCCCTCTTAAATATAGCCAATGAACTGGCCTCAACTACCTTCTGTGGCAGAGAATTCCACAGACTCACCACTCTCTGTGTGAAAAATGATCTTATCTCGGTTCTAAAAGACTTCCCCCTTATCCTTAAACTGTGACCCCTTGTTCTGGAGTTCCCCAACATTGGGAACAATCTTCCTGCATCTAGCCTGTCCAACCCCTTAAGAATTTTGTAAGTCTCTATAAGATCCCCCCTCAATCTCCTAAATTCCAGCGAGTACAAGCTGAGTCTATCCACTTTCTTCATATGGAAGTCCTGCCATCCCAGGAATCAGTCTGGTGAACCTCCTCTGTACTCCCTCTATGGCAAGAATTCTTATTGTTCCTCAACTCCTCTTATTGTTGTGCTTTTCTGGAATTTGTTTCTGTCTCATTTTGATTATTTCTCTTCTATTGCTATCCATGCTCATCAAATAGCCCCGTGATCAGGAGTAATTATGATATCAATTATGATATACCTTTTCTGGCTACCTTAACGCTGTGTTTCTAGAATATCTGTGATATCATAATTTGCTGTGTATATCTATGCTCACAATTCATCTGTTTTATTCTTTGCAATCAGCATACTTAGTGGCTTTTACTTCAAACTTAATTGTTGTCCATATCCTTGTCTTAGTATCCCCTGACTTTGGAACAGTAATGCCTCACTTTTCATTGTCAACATTTTCTTCGCAGTCCATGCTCAAAGTTCCCTTCTCTCAGGAAATTGCATCAACAAACATCCTGTTAATGGAAATGAAAATTCTTGGACATACTCATTTATCTTCCTTACAACCCCAAGGATCTTAATTTCTCCAAGAAACGAAAGTTTAATTTTCTGCAATAACTCTCCTTATACGCGTTTGTTTGCACTAAAATCCTGCATCTTTACTCACTAATTGCTATCACTGGACGTGATATCTGTAAGATGACTACTATCAACTAGATTGCTAATTTTGAGGTCCATCTTCTTAATATTTTAATATAATCTGACTGCAGCATCACTCTTTCTGTGATAGACCAACAACGTGGAAGTTTCACGATCCTCAGTCAGAATGTTTTTTAATCTTTCAAGTATTTTTCTAGGAGACTCAAGAAACTGCAGATGCTGAAATCATCATCAAGGTGCACAGTACTGAAGGAACTCAGTGGGTCAGTCAATGTATGTGGAGGGAATCGACAGTTGACAATTTTGGGCCAGGACCTTTCTTCAGCAAATTTTCTTGACCCTGGCATCTGATGTATAGTTTACATCGAAATCCCTCTCCATCTCCCTATTAACTCCCCTTTTTTTTGTTTTTTCTGGCCTATGTTACTTTCACAACACCCTAGTGCCACCTGTATTGGAGTAGAATTAGCCATGATTTTTCCCTTTCACCTTAAAGCAAAGACGGCTGCATCGGCTATCTGGTTTTCCTTGTCTAAGGCAACAACACTCTCTGCTTACATGTATCTTAATGTAGGGATGTTACAAAATTTTGAGATTTAAAAAATCAAGCCTGTAATTTATCACATCAGATAAAGCATAAAAATAACTTTAATTTGATACCTAATTCACTTTTATATTCTCAATATTAAAAAAGTTATGGTCATTTTCATACTTGGAAATTAGCATCTTATTCACATTGCTTTTCCATTAACTTAACACAAAAGCTGTCATTGAGGACAGTCAATTGACATAAAAGCCCATAACGTTCTTAAAAATTTAGAGAACTGAATGACATTTTCAGTTATTATAGATTGAAGCATTCTGAAACAAATATGATACATCTTGGATGACCTGAAATTAAAGTATATAATTAGTTAAATACCTAATTAAGTAGCTAATTATAAAATTAACTGTTGCGATGGAAATAGTAATAAACACCCAGACTGCCTTGAAAATTAAAAAATGTGATATTCTCAGGATCAGAACTTTAATATTATTGTATTATATGCTGTAACAGACAGGTAAAGAAATTACAATTTCTGGCAAAAGACCAAATCTTCATGGAGAAGATCAGCTGCTAGCTGGTACATTGGCATATCATAATCAGTAGCATCATCATAACCTCAGACTGCAACCAATAAGCAACTGTACACTTGGTTTTCCTCAACTTTTCAATGTTGCCGTTGTAAACTACAAGTTTTTGCTCTTCAAACCATGCATGACATGCTTTTCTGCCCACTGCTTTCCCATTCAGACCAACTTTTTCCAAACGAGGTATAGAAGTACAGGATGTGTCCATTTTTAAGATCTATCTTAGACTCGGGCATGACAGAGAAATTCACTTCAAGGTGAGCTCTAGCTGGGCATTTGGATTGACGATTTTGCGTTTCTTTTTCAGAGGCATCTGAAAAATGTAAAGAATAAAACCACTTAACAGCATTAACTAGAAACAAGTTTTTATTTGCAGTTTTAGAAAAAAAAGTAGAAATGCCTAAAACAAGTTAAACGTTAAAACAAATAGTAAATACCCAACAAAAGATTCATATTCATCAGTGTCATTAAATCAATTCAATTCATCTGAATTCAATTACTAGATCTAAACATCTATCCCATTCTTAAGAAAAGGCTAAAAATATTTTTTTAAATAGCCAAATTATCCTAATAATAAACTGATCCCATTCACACAACAATTCACAATATTACATGATTTTTAAATCTCACTTTGTCATGAATTTCTATGCCAAATCATAGAAACGTAGAAACATAGAAAATAGGTGCAGGAGTAGGCCATTCGGCCCTTCGAGTCTGCACTGCCGGTCAATATGATCATGGCTGATCGTCCAACTCAGTATCCTGTACCTGCCTTCTCTCCATACCCCCTGACCCCTTTAGCCACAAGGGTCACATCTAACTCCCTCTTAAATATAGCCAATGAACTGGCCTCAACTACCTTCTGTGGCAGAGAATTCCAGAGACTCACCACTCTCTGTGTGAAAAATGTTTTCCTCATCTCGGTCCTAAAGGAAATCCCCCTTATCCTTAGACTGTGACCCCTTGTTCTGGACTTCCCCAACATTGGGAACAATCTTCCTGCATCTAGCTGTCCAACCCCTTAAGAATTTTGTAAGTATCTATAAGATCCCCCCTCAATCTTCTAAATTCCAGCGAAATAATTGAATGTTTAATTCCCATACATTTTACTCTGTTGATTTATAACACTGCAGCAGGCAAGGGTCATTTTACAAAGACATGTGTTCAAATCCACAGCCATCCACTCTCAATATATTCAAAATCATTCTTTTTTGCACAGTCATGTCATAAGAACATCTAAAGTCTCTATATTTTGTGTTATTGTCTATCCATGATCAATATTTTCATACTAAATATCTAAAAACTATGCAGTGGAAATTTTTAGTCAGATATTTAGTATGCAAATATTGATCATGGATAGACAATTACACAAGATATAGATACTTTAGATGTTCTTATGACATGATTGTGCATAAAATAATGAATTTGATTATCTTGAGAGTGGATGTTTGTGGATTATGAATCAGAGATCGGATTGTGGCCGCTGCCATGATTTTGCTCACAGTCACAGCCAGCAGGCAGGACACAGCCGCTATCGGCCCTAAATAACGTATTTCGCATCATCAGATTAAAATTAAATGACACAAAAAACTAGATAAGATGTTAAATAAACGTCCTACGGTACATACTTTTGTTTCGTCCTGAACTTGCGATCCGTGATATTGAAGGCATTGAAGTTGGGCCTGATTTTCATCCTGTGATTCAATAGACAATAGGTATAGAATGTCCAAACCCTTAACAATCTTACATGTTTCAATGAGATCCCCTCTCATCCTTCTAAACTCAAGAGTGTACAAGCCCAACTGCTCCATTCTCTCAGCATATGGCAGGCCTGCCATCCCGTGAATTAACCTTGTAAACCTACGCTGCACTCCCTCAATAGCAAGAATGTCCTTCCTCAAATTAGGGGACCAAAACTGCACACAATACTCCAGGTGTGGTTTCACTAGGGCTCTGCACAACTACAGAAGGACCTCTTTGCTCCTATATTCGATTCCTCTTGTTATGAAGGCCAACATGCCATTCGCTTTCTTCACTGCCTACTGTACCAGCATGTTTACTTTCATAGACTGATGTACAAGGACCCCCAGATCCCGTTGTACTTCCCCTCTTTCCAACTTGACGCCATTTAGATATTAATCTGCCTTCCTGTTTTTGCTACCAAAGTGGATAACCTCACATTTATCCGCATTAAACTTTATCTGCCATGCATCTGCCCACTCCCCCAACCTGTCCAAGTCACCCTGCATTCTCATAACATCCTTGTCACAGTTCACACTGCCACCCAGCTTTGTGTCATCTGCAAATTTGCTAATGTTACTTTGAATCCTTTCATCCAAATCATTGATGTGTATTGTAAATAGCTGCGGTCCCAGCACCAAGCCTTGCGGTACCCCACTAGTCACTGCCTGCCATTCTGAAAGGGACCCGTTAATCCATACTTTTTGTTTCCTGTCTGCCAACCACTTCTCTATCCATGTCAGCAGTCTACCCCCAATACCATGTGCCCTAATTTTGCCCACTTATCTCCTATGTGGGACCTTATGAAATGATAGTTAAGCAACGTTTTTTTAAAAATCGCGAACGGATGACAGAACAAAATTTATTCAGAAGGTTGTCGTATGATGAAATCCCTCTCTGACAACCAATAAAAATCTGCATTTTAATCACCCCTCTCTCCACAGCCTCTTGAGTCGCACGCACAGACGTGGGCAGATCTGGAGCGCCACTGATGGCAGGAATTTGTAATGACGCTACTTAATGATACTAACTGGTAATTTATCCCGAAATCCAAATCTTAGCACAATACGCACAATATTTCCTGGAAACAGGAATCAGTTACCAATTTCATGAAAGTTGTGTTTGATGATATTGGAATTTTAGTTATTACTTTTTTTTTAATACTTTATTACTGTGCTTTTATTTACTAGATGAATTCCAGCAAAAGAAATACAGATATTTAGTGTCACTGATTTTAAATTTCACGCCTTTAACGCATCTGTATATCCATGGTCCTAAATATATATTTTTTAATTAACCTATCTTTGTTATTGTAATGTTGTTTCTGCAACATATGTGATTATACAGGGAGTCATCATGAACTCACCTTGGGTATGACCAAAAAAGTGAGTTATTCTTTCATTAATGATCATTCCCAGAAACGCAGTGAAGAATGTTAAATAAAGAATATGTATTTGTAGTGTCTTTCACATATTTTGCTCATTACAATGAATGATTTTTAAATTGTAATCGGGTAAAGTTACATAATTTTGTAGAGACAAAACAAAACGACACAAAGTGCTACCGTAACTCAGCGGTTCAAACAGCATATCTGCAGAACATGGATAGGTGACATTTTGGGTCACAACCCTTCGGACTGATTGGAGGCAACTGAAGGAAGCTAGAAGAGAGGAGGGGCAGAACAAAGCCTGACAGATAATAGGTTGATATAGATGAATAGAGGGGGGTGGGGATGGTGGAATAGAAGGGATGGGAAAATGTGGGGGGAAAATAGATTTCCTCCCACATTCCCCACCTTCAACCTCCCCCCCCTCTCTTCCCCTGTGCCCCACCTATATTCTCACCTATTTCTCTCTTCCTCCCCTTCTACCCACATTCCTTCTTCTACCTTCACAATTCGAACTCTTCAATCCTTTGTGTCACACCTTCTCTTTTCATTTCTGGCCTTTGTCCAAATCTACCTATCAAAACCCTCCCTCACCTGTATTATCTGCCAGGCTTTGTCTGCACCTCCTATCTTCCAGCTTTCTTCCCTCCCACCCCCATAATCACTAAGGGTCCTGACCTGAAACGTCACTTATCCATGTTCTCCAGAGATGCTGACTAACCCGTTGAGTTACTCCAGCACTGCATCATTTTTGTAAACCAGCTTCTGAAGTTCCTTATGTCTTCATAATTTTGCAGAGGGCCTTTAAGAAAATACGTTACAGAGCAAGTCACAGAAGTGCGTTGAGGAGATGCCTGCTCGTTAACGGGGGGGGGGGGGGGGGGGGGGGAGAGATCAGGAGGAGTGATCAAATGGTTGATGGAAATTCTGTAGGAAGTAATTTCCAGAGGCTGGAAGTTGCTTTATCAAGGGTATTTGGTCATCAGTGATGTGATGACAGGATGGGGGCATGCATAGGATGTCAGTATCAGAGTAGTGAGAATGTTGGTAACTGGTTTTAGCTTATTTAGGAACCGTAGTTAGAAATATGGAGGGTGACTGTGAAACTACTTCGCGTTATTTGTTCTTCAAACAGTTTCTACTTATTCTCGACATTTAAAGCTACAACACATTTCAAATACCAAAACAGCAGAGGTTCAAACTCCATTAGATTGCATTATTTTTCATACATCCTTATAAAGTTGCAGCTCAGAATCCCCTTTTGAAATAGATTTGGAAATAGACCTTAATTCTCCCATACTGTAGAATGTGGCAAAGAGCATAAGAATATCTCTGACCTTCCACATGTCAACAATGGGTATGGAGGTCTTCAGTTGAGGCAGCAGGATCGTATGAGTAATGGAGCTAGTGGCCAACTCTAAGATATTTCAGTCTGATTTACAGTGATGGAATTTTTCAAAGCTCTAACAAGAATCATGGCAGGTTAGACCTCCGAGCTCATGTCAACTTGGTGGCTTTGGGCTACAGCAAATAAGACCTTAAAGCATTGTACATGTTTCCCACGTTCTGTATGAGGATACGAGTATTGAAGTATCATTGTATGAGAATGGAATTGGCAAATTGCTGAGAAACTTGCTGATCTTTCTGAAGATGTTACCGTAGCTTTATAGTTGAAAAGGTCATCCTGCTTCTGGTGATGCAATGATATAATCTGATGGGCCAGAAAACCTTGAGAAAACTCATTAAAGTTGATGAGTATTGTGCCCAATGGTTAGTCACCAGCCTTTGACCTCTGAAATTGTTTTACCTGGAATACCTGGCAGCTGTAAAACAGTTAAATTAGCACACCTGATGGGCATTACAACGTAACACGGGGTGATTCTTAGCTTATTATGAATTGGAAGTCGCAGGATCATATTAAAACTACTCCAGATATCCACTCGATTATGGATCTTATTACATATAAAATGCGCATAGTTTTTTAGATGGGCTATATCTGCCCCATTCAAAATAACTTTGGTTCCCTCTTAAACGTATATTGAAAAATAGCATTTAAAAATACTGTTATATGCTCTATTCTATAGATCCATTATTCTTTTGATAAAGAACTGTCTAACATCCAACTAATTTTGTCCTTGCATAACATGCAAACAACTTGGTTCTCCCTAAACATAAAATTTGAAATAATCTGTTGCTTTTTTAAAAAAACAAGCTCGGCTCTTAATTATATTATAAATCTTGATCAAATACACAAATCACTTGCACCAGTTAACTTAAGGGGATTGTTCTAAACCAGCTATAGTTGACACAAAGATGAGAAACAGGATATGAAATATGAGGTCAGTCCAATCTGGGTTCTTTATCGTTTGCAAATTATCCCATGATTTGTGTATTGGTCTCAGCACCATCTGAGCTGCTTAAGATTCTAAATGAGACCCAAACAAGGGTGAAACTGGATGTTTTGTTTGTCGTGATCAATAGTATATAGTTAAGTATTTTTATTACCTGGATGCAAATTAGTTTGCATTCCTAATAAAACAACTGTTTTCATTGTTGTGAGGAACTTTACATGATGGTATATCATTACATCTAGATCTTTCGCTTTCCCCAGTGCTCCAATTTTGCTCCCTTTGATGTTTTCCTTACTGATGGGTAGGGTAAGGAATAGGTATAGTAGTGAGTGGTGATGTCATGGAGCAGGTCAGGCTACAGGAAGGTGCAAAGCCTGTTACTTTTGTGTAAAATGCATTCTCTGGAATAACTGTCAATTGTTCTTCAGTTTGGCAACCTAACCATATGGATCAATACCTTGATACTCTTTTTTGCTGCATGGTGCCTGTGAATGATCTTAACTTCCATGCTCACGTGGCTCCTACCATCACTGCTGTGACTGTTCTATGAGGTGCAGCAATACATGAGTTGTACCTCAATGAAAATGCCAAACTACCTTGCCTGAAGATTGTATGACATCTTGCACTGACAGAGGTTTTTATATTGTTTCTCAAAATCTCTTATGATCAGAAACAAATGAAATAATTTAAAAACATGAAAAAAAAGTATACAATAAAATTAAATATTAAAATATTTTTTTTAACTTTTCAAATATATAATGTATATAAAAAGTAAATTTGCAAATTCTGGAAATTTGAAATAAAAACATTTACTGCTTGAATCAGGCAGTAAGTGTGAAAATAAAATATTTAACTTTAAGATTGAAAACTTCATCAGAACAGGAAAGATAAATAAGTTAATTTTCAGTGCAGAATAGATGGAGAGAAAGATGGACAGATCAAAGGGAACATTTATGACAAATTGAGGCCAGCATTTTCATGGGGATAAATTACAGAGGTAATTCATTCAATAGCGTCAATATAGAGGGGTGATAGTAATAACAAAGAAGGGTAACATTTTGCAATTTTAATGTTGAAAATGTATAGTCAGCAAAATAACAATTTCACTGTACTTGGGTACATGTGACAATAAAATACCATTGAACCATTGAAAACATGGTTGTTTCATATTCCAACTAGGCAGGCTGTACAAATGGAGAGAGAAAATTGAGCCTATATTGAGAGTGTTGACTGCCAGATATATTCATCTTGAGTCTGGAAGTCTGAAACCTGCCCAGGCAGAAGATGAGGGTACACAAAAGGCTGGAGAAACTCAACGGGTGCAGCAGCATCTAAGGAGCGAAGGAGATAGGCAACGTTTCGGGTCGAGACCCTTCTTCAGACTGGTCAGGGATCAGGGAAACGAGAGATATAGACAGTGATGTGGAGAGATAAAGAACAATGAATGAAAGATATTCAAAAAAGTATAGATGATAAAGGGAACAAGCCATTGTAAGCTGTTTGTGGTGTGAAAATGAGAAGCTAGTGCGACTAGGGTGGGGAGGGAGAGAGAGAGAGAGAGAGAGGGAATGCCAGGGTCCGAGGGCTGAGGGAGAGGTGGGAAGAGGAGGAGACAGCAAGGGATAACAGAATTGAGAAAATTCAATGTTCAAGCCCAAAGCATGCAGACTCCCCAAGCGGAATATGAAGTGCTGTTCCTCCAACTTGCAGTGTTGCTCACTCTGGCCGTGGAGGAGGCCCAGGACCGAGAGGTCGGATACGGAATGGGAGGGGGAGTTGAAGTGCTGAGCCACCGGGAGGTCGGCTTGGTTATTGAGGACCGAGCGGAGGTGTTCGGCGAAACGATCGCCAAGCCTCCTCTTGGTCTCACCGATATAGATCATCTGGCATCTGGAGCAGCAGATGCAGTAGATGAGGTTGGAGAAGGTGCAGGTGAACCTCTGTCGGACCTGGAAGGACTGCTTGGGTCCCTGAAAGGAGTGGAGGGGGGAGGTGAAGGGACAAGTGTAACATTTCTTGCAGTTGCAAGGGAAAGTGCCCGGGGAAGGGGTAGAGCGGGAGGGAAGGGAAGAATTGACAAGGGAGTTGCGGAGGGAGCGGTCTTTGCGGAAGGCAGACATGGGGGGAGATGGGAAGATGTGGCGAGTGGAGGTGGCGAAACTGGTGGAGGACTATGTGTTGTATTTGCCAGCTGGTGGGGTGAAAGGTGAGGACCAGGGGGACTCTGCCCTGTTTGCGAGTGGGGGAATGGGGAGAGAGGGCAGTGTTGCGGGGTATGGAGGAGACCCTGGTGCGAGCCTCATCTATAGTGGGGGAGGGGAATCCCCGTTCTCTGAAGAATGAGGCCATTTGTGATGACCTGGTGTGGAACACCTCATCCTGGGAGCAGATGCGGCGTAGACGGAGGAATTGGGAATAGGGGATGGTGTCCTTACAGGAAGCAGGGTGGGAGGAAGAGTAGTCCAGGTAGCTGTGGGAGTCAGTTGGTTTGTAGTGGATGTCGGTCAGGAGTGTATCACCTGCAATAGAGATGGTGAGGTCAAGGAATGGTAGGGAAATGTCGGAAATGGTCCAAGTGTATTTCAGTGCCGGATGGAAGTTGGTGGTTAAATGGATGAAGTCAGTCAGTTGTGTGTGGGTGCAGGAGGTGACACCAAAGCAGTCGTCGATGTAACGGAGGTAGAGGTCGGGGATGGGGCCCTGGTACGCCAAGAACAAGGATTGTTCGACGTACCCGACAAAGAGGCAAGCATAGCTGGGGCCCATGCGTGTGCCCAAGGAACAGCACCTCATATTCCGCTTGGGGAGTCTGCAACCTTTGGTCTTGAACATTGAATTTTCTCAATTCTGTTAACCCTTGCTATCTCCTCCCCTTCCCACCTCTATCTCAGCCCTCGGGCCCTGGCATTCCCTCTCTCTCTCTCTCTCTCTCTCTCTCTCTCCCTCCCCCACCCTAGTCGCACTAGCTTCTCATTTTCACACCAAAATGGCTTGTTCCCTTTATCATCGATACTTTTTTGCATATCTTTCATTCATTGTTCTTTATCTCTCCACATCACCGTCTATATCTCTCGTTTCCCTGATCCCTGACCAGTCTGAAGAAGGGTCTCGACCCGAAACGTCGCCTATCTCCTTCGCTCCTTAGATGCTGCTGCACCCGCTGAGTTTCTCCAGCCTTTTGTGTACCCTCGATTCTCCAGCATCTGCAGTTCCTTCTTTAACACAGGCAGAAGATGAGATGTTTCGCAAGCTTACGTTGGACAGCAAGCCACATTCTCATTGGTCAAAGTGGCAGTCTTGTAGAACATTTGTGCTCACTTCACAGGAGTGATCCTGAGCTTCCTGTTATTGCCATGTTAATTCTACATTTCACTTCTATCTCTGGTACAAACCCAACATTTTACACTTCTTTGTATTATCATCTTTAACTATCTCCATTTATTTTATTAATAAGAAAACTTCCACAATTTATCTGCACAAAAGCCCTGACTTTGTCCTTTCACAAACTTTTCCATTCTCCTACTCATCGCAAATCTCACTTTCTTCAACTTGGATTTAAATAGTTCTTTCTTTGTCAATGTTAATGGAATTATCTTAATTTCCATCCAAAAGTTTTACATTTTTAATAAAATTTCCGTCCAAATGTTTTAAAAAGTTTTAAATTTTTATACAATTTACAAATGTGTGAGAAGTTAGCCTCTAAAAGCTGACATTTTCCGCAGATAGGGGATATATGTGGAAAGATTCTATTTTTTGAGTAATGTAACCTATGTAATACTTTAAATTTTATTAAAGACTGTCTGGTATTTAACGAGCATTGATCTATATGTTGTAAGCTTTTGTCCCAAATATTTTTCATTATTGGTTGGCCTAGTTCATGTTCCCATGTTTGCCTATATAATTCCGTCGGTGGTGTCTAATAGGATATTGTAGATTTGAGATATTAATTTTTCTGTATTAGGATATTTATTCAAACATTCATCAAGAGTTTCTGGATCTCTAGTTCTGTAATCCTGTGAATTTGATTTAGCAAAATCTCTAAGTTGTAAATATCTGAAATAGTCATTTGAGTGGAGTCCGTAAGTTTGTTGTAGCTCCTGAAATAAAATAAATGTACCTTTCCTATAGAGATGACCCATCTTTTTAATTCCGTGATTTTTCCATTGTAAAAATACTCCAGCACTTTGTGTCTATCATCCTTTTCTTAGAGGTCCTTTTTGTCTATCAAACAACTGTAACCTTGCTATTTTAATTAATTTTGCATTTTGAGTTATTCTCATAGGCGAGGGGATGATTTAGGTAGGATGAGTAAACCAAGTTGTGGAAGAAGCTATCACTGTGGAAGAGAACAATAAAATAGCTTTCTATCTATTCCAATTGGCGGAGAGGAGTTAGGAGTTAACTCTCCAGCTATTCCAATTGGTGGAGAGGAATAAGGAGTTAGGACTGAGACTGAGGAAGAATGGCAAAATAAAAAATAAAAGTGGCACTAGAGCAGGTGATTCTACATAGCAAGTGGTTTGGCTTTGCAGTGGATTATCTGAGTAATTATACAGGCAAATTCAATTGCACCTTTCAAGAAGTTGGGTAAGTGCACAGAAGAAAGGAATTTGCAGTGGAAGGTAGGATGTGGTACTAGCTTCATCACTCTGAAGTAGAGCCTATGCCAATTTGACAGGCTGGTCTCATTCAGTGCTATTGCCAGTGTGTGATTTCTTGATTCTGAAGTTCACCCCCATGATTTTTCCATTGAGTTACTGAGTACCGCATCTTTCAGTTTCTGGAGACCAAGGGAATTCTAGAGATATGGTAGATCCACTGTGTCATAGCCATGTAGTGGTACATCATGGAAACTGTCCCTTCAGCATAACTCTTTCATACTTTCTTTCCTATCCATGTACCTAATCAAATACTTTTTAAAGGATGATATTGTACCTGACTAAGCCAACTCCACTGGTAGCCTGTTCCACATAGCAACGTCCATCTGTGTGAAAAATACCTTTCGTATTTCTTTTACATATTACCCCTCTCACGTTAAACCTCTGTCCTGTAGTTTTAGACTTCTTTAACATTGGAAAATGACTGACTACCTACCCTATCTATATCGCAAATAATTTTATAAACATCTGTATTAACCTCCTGCTCTTCATGAAAGCAACCCAGCTTATTCCATTCCTCCTTGTAACAAAAGAAAACATCCTGGTGAATATCATTCTTTGTCACACCCATTCTATAGTATGGTGACCAGAACTGCACGTAATATTTTACATATGGCTAACCAAATTCTTATACAGTTGGAACATGATGCCCCAACTTTAAAACTCAATACGCCTGCAAGTGTAGGCAAACAACAATATACCTTCCTCACTATCTTATCAACCTGTGTTCCCATTACAAACTTGCACCTCAAAGTTCCTTTGTACATCAATGCATCTAAGGCCTTGCCAATTGCCATATATGTCCATCCAGTATCAGATGACGCAAATTCATTACATCACACATGTCTGGATTAAATTTCATCTGCCATAGCTCTGTTCAACTTTGCAGCTGATCTATGCCTTTTTGTAACCTTAGGCCACCATCCTCACCCTCTACTACTCCATCAATGTTTGTGTCAGCAAACTTAATAAACCATAGACAGTCTCATCCAAGTAAAGGTCCAGCATCTGTTCCTGTTATACAAACAAATTACAGACACAAAATGCTGGAGTAATTCAGTGAGACAGGCAGCATCTCTGAATAGGAGGAATGGGTGACTTCACCAATCCCTCCTCTCCAGAGATGCTGCCTATCCTGCTGCATTACTTCAGCATTTTGTGTCTATCTTTGGTGTAAACCATCTGCAGTTCCTTCCTACACATTCCTAAACAAATTACAGACTTCCAGTCAGAAAAACTACTCTCCACTACTATCATCAAGCCAATTTTAGATTCACTTTGCCAAAACATCTTGTACCCCATGTGCCCTAACTTTCTGGACCAGACTACCATGCAGGACATTGTCAAAAGCCTTGCTAAAGTCAATGTATGTCATATCAATTGCCTTGCCTTCATCAATTTTCCTAATTACTTCAAAGCAATACTGATTTGTGGGGCTGTACTTCTCAATGTACAAAATCATGTTAACTCCCTGCCATTCCATCAGAAATGCTATCCCTAAGAATTGGTTTCCAATAGTTTCCCTCTGCTGCCATATGGCTCATCGCCCTGTGGTTTACTGGCTTATCCCTACCACTCTTCTTGAATGTGGGAACATTAGCTATCCTCCAATCTTCCGGTACCTTACTCATGCCTAAAGATAATGCAAAAATCTATGTCAGAGCCCCACCAATCTCTTTCCTGGCTTCCCATAGCAGCCCAAAATATATTTATTCATGTGTAAATAGAGATTTAAGTATTACATGTGTGCACTGCTGTGAGCACATGTAATTGGAGTTTACAACTAGTAGGTGGCACTGTGAGGACAGTTTCTGAAGTATCTGTCATCTTGGGTATAAAAAATCTACACTGGACAATCAATACGGCAATTTACTGACCTACACCAAGAATTTGATGATAAACTGATCTTTCTACTTATCCTGATGTGAGCAACCATTTACCTTTTACTCCCGCCATTCCAAGTTTCATAAATACTTTGAGAAGGAAAGGATTTATATAGTTTAAAAAGCACTTTAAAATACTTAAATGTTTTATGATTTAGTATAGTCATTATCGAGCTGAAAAGGAATCAAAAAGAATCTGCAGGTAAAGTTGAAATACATAGGCAGTAATAATAATGACAAACAATAATGACAAGCAATGTAAGAATTACATCATGAAAACGTAAGCGTAACTTCGTACGACCGACAAATAAATAATTGACCTTCTCCCACACTTTCTTGGCTAGTTCAGAAAACTCGTTTATACCATTATGTCATAATATCGTTTATAGTCATAATGCACTCAACCTGTCCCAAAGAAACCCGTTTTTTTATAAACTCCCTCTTCCCTTTCTTTCCCATAAAGTGTTTTAAGACCGTGCGGGGACGAAACGGGACAGCCACATTGTAAATTACTAGTGGAAAGACATATATAATCGTTCGAGTTGTTACTAATTGCGAGTTCTAAAAGTCAACATTCGCTGATTCGCGTCATTTTAAGCATTGTGTCCCCGTCCCCGCCCCCAACCCTGGTCACCCTGGAACTTCAATACTACTTTGCTGACGACCGTCCCCATTTGTATAGGGTCTGTGTAGAGACTGAACCACATGTGGATATCAGTTGTTGACAGACTGATTCCCCTCACTAAAAACGTGGATTATAATTTATTTAGTGCCTAAACAAAGAATGACGAGACATGTGAGGAATGATTTTCCGCATCATTTTAACATCTGAAAACATTATTGACTAGCTGAACCCAGATAATATTCTTGGATATCAGATTAAGTTACGATGGATGAAATGTGATATAGAGGCTTTAGAAAAAAAATAGAACACGGAGACAGGATGTGGGCTAATGTAAATCGTAATAAAATATATAAGATTGCTATACATCTTTAACATTTTAAGATTGTGGTCCGCGAATCCCCGCCCCCCAACATACACACACACACACACACACACACACACGCACACGTCTCACTGAATTTAAAATAATTGATATGCGCATAGTAATGGTTTTGCAAACGAGTGATTTTATAGCTGACATACATCGTGTAAATATCAGTCATATCAAGGATGGCAATGATTCGAGTTTCTTTGAATATAAACATCGCGAAATCTAAAGTGGGCAGAATTACAATGTATCTCCAAATACTGGTTAACATGTCAGAATTCAATATTATGAAACAGAATGTCAATTATTCAGGCATGGGGAACCTAATTGTAAAGGTACAATTGGTGACATACCATCCCCAAAACTGTAAACATTTTTGTAACTACAATTAACTTGCTATAATGAGCGAACGTTAGTGAGCTCGCTAACTAACAAAAATATGACTTGTATGCATATTCATTTGTAGTTGACCTTTAACAAAATGCAATTGAGTCCCTGAGTGTTGTAGTAAGTTGCTTGGTTCTTATATATTTCAATACATCGACTGGACAATTAATTAATGTTATACCTCCCATATTTGAATACCGGCTGTTAAAAGGTTACCAATTTCATGCTAATAGTAGGCGTATTGCCAGTACGTTAGTGCCAGATCTATGTAGCAGACTGCAAAAACAGTTTTATATTCCCTAATGATTGGCCGGGTTTACGTGTAGTTCTTATCTTTGGTGTTTCCCTTGTGTTGGCTGGAGTATCTTTGCTCTAGTCGATCGCCGAGAGCATGAACCGCGCGGTTCGGTTTCTCGGTATTTGACAAACTCCCATACTACCATGGTGAAGATGGAGGAAGTGGCTGCTGGATTAGCAGCGTTTCATATCCAACAGTTCGCTTCTGTGCAATATTAAAGAGAAAGGTGATGGATTTGAATGATCGTAGCTTATTACTGAGGTAATCACAGGCTTGTTTCTACATCACTCAGAGATGTGAATCAGATCAGTTTCATACAGCGAAGATTTAAAAAAAAATAAGTACCTGCACATTCACCGTACAGATCTAATGACTTGTTGCAGTTCCAAACAAATCCCGTCGTATTCATACGAGAGCTGGAGTAATGGCTGGATATGTGTGGATAGGAATCGCACTCGTATATCATGTGCGCACAGTTGTTAAGGAATCATTGTGTAGCAGATATGAAAGCATCGGATGCCTAGCATAATTACTGGCATTGTCACCCATCACACCTTGCTTATTCCGGATTGATATCATCATTGCCGATGGAAACGATTTTTTTTTCAGCATTTGTATTTTCATGTGCCATGGAAAGATAATATTTTGCCATGAGCCATTTAAACAATCTTGCTAAATTGTCTGAATGTAAAAGCTTGTGTGTAACCCCCCCCCCCCCCCTCCCCCCTCCTCCTCCTCCTCACTCTCTCGTCGATTCCTTAGGAACCGGTGTATCAAGTTTTGTTTTAATTGCATTGTCGAGGCGCTGACCTCTTTCTCTCCTGTACGTTGACATTCCTGAACATTTTTCCAACACCCATCCCAAACCTTGCACGTTTATCGTCAACACGAGCAAGAACTGACAGTCGCTTAATTTTGACGATTCTCGTTCGATCTGCAGGGTAGAAAGGTGGAGTGTTTTAACCAATTTTGTTGGTGGGACTTTTCCTGGTTGTTGCAGTGTGCCCGACGCTGGTTTCAGCTTTCGGAGGAACTGGGTTCGATTCTTCTTATTTGTTCTACGTGTGTATTAATGGTCATATCAAACAAGCATACAAATAAGCTCTATGTAGCTATCGCAATTTTTGTTTCACAGTGTTTTGTTTTGGTATCTGGATTTTTTTCGAGTGGTAGAGTTATTTTCTACCCGGCACTGGAAATTGTATTCTCTGATTCTAGTATAAAACTTGGCCAAAAGTACAATTCACATTTTGCAGGGACGTAGCTGGAGGCAAGTGGAGAAATTACCTTATTCCAGTAACTAACGCGATGTTTCTGTCGTCATGCCTAAAAATATTTTGAGATCAATAGGAATGGATTCTTCCGATTAAATCGCAGAGGAACTCCTTGTTCTGCATTCTTCTTGAGACTGGTCTTATGTCCTAATGGAAAAAGTGGTTATGTTTCTGAGAATCTCAATCATACTCTCGCTGTTAATTAATTCTTCAAGATCGATCTAAATAGTGTAAATGCACTGGACATCAACAATTGCTCGTGTTTATCAATATCAATGTATTTAGTTTTGTGGACAGCAAATAATTTCTGCAAGTAAGAGTGTAGGTTTGGTGGTGTGTACATAGCTATGCAAAGAGGTAAGAGAGTTTGATTTATTTCAGTCATAAATTAATGTAATTATATGTTTACTTTGTAGTAATAAGATAAATGAATTATGGTAACTGAAAAAAGTCTAGATGCCTTTTATTACGAATGACAGAAAATTTCATGATGACTTGTCACCAGGAAATGACAGCGACAAGTCTCGTTAAGCCGAAGAAATATTAGTGCAACTATAGTCTTTGAAACTTCTAGTTTATTGCTCTGCTGATCTTTGAGAAAGACTACAGTCATCTCTTGCATCTTTGCAAATTAATAGCAGGCCATAACATAATCTATGGCTGAATACAATAGTAACTTATCCTGAAAAATACTAAAATAATTGAGTGTCAATGATTGATGTAATTCCTGGTTCTGAATAATCAATCAAATATTACAGCAATTTTTAGAATATCTTCCGAAAAATACAAATTTTTGTCGACTAACAATTATGGTCTTATAATAAACAGCAGCTGTAGGATTGATGCAGCAATTGAGGTCCTATGATTACAGGTGTCTTTCAATTACCAGCATTTTTCAGCAACAGATAAGATATCTGCAATTATATTTTTTGCCAATTTCTGTTACAGCACTGCACTTTGAATATGGAAACAGAGGTTACTGATGGCCATATCACTGGCAGTGGTGAGTTTTAAACTGGGTATATATATATATATATATATATATTTTACCCTCAAGTTGCAAATCTTCATAGAAATAACACTGTAGATAATAATTTGCTCTGTTCAGTTAATTTAACATGTTGCTAATTTAAATCTACTGCTTATCTAAATTCCTTAACAGTCAAAGGAAGTGAACAATTTAAAATATTTTAATGCAGGATAAGCATTGGGTTCCTTAGGAAGAAAGTTAGTTTTCATTGTGGCTAAAGATGTGTTCAAATTAATCCTTCTAACAAAAACAGTGCATATTGCAAAAAGAGAATTATTTATTGAAAATATAACTTTTAATATTTATATAACATTTATATATAACGACTACCTGATTGTGACCTTTTCATTAAAACAGGTAATGATGAATTCTGCCCCAAGATGGACCATTCAAGGATGATGAACCCCACCACAAGCACACCCAATGGCCAATACAGTTCTCCGAGTCACATGACAAACAGTAAGTATCT
Organism: Okamejei kenojei; assembly: GCA_035221665.1. Taxonomy (NCBI): domain Eukaryota; kingdom Metazoa; phylum Chordata; class Chondrichthyes; order Rajiformes; family Rajidae; genus Okamejei; species Okamejei kenojei. The sequence goes on from CM069137.1 coordinate 56,697,699, forward strand.
TTTTTATACTGGTTTCTGCTCTGTACTGACAATTTCACAAACCTGCTGGTTAGATTATCACAGCACAAACCATAGCACTCAACCCTTTGGTCTGAAACCCTGCAAAAGTTGCTTCATACCTGTGCACATGAACCTTCTTAGTGCTTTAAATTATGGAGTATTTGGATTTGGAGATGTATGTTTATCTTTGCCAGGTAAGACCTATTTAGATCTATAGGATGTGTATTGGAAATAAATAGAATTAGAATAAATAATCAGTATTTTAAAATTATTCATTTTTCTATTTTCGAAAAACATCATATCTTTGCTCGTAAATTGAAAGTCAAAAATAATTATGTAAATTGCTGCACTTTAAATTACTTCAATTGGTCTTTATACATTTCATTATTTTCCTATTTGGACCCACACTATTGTAATTCACTGTAGACCAAAATAAACTTATTACAGTAATTAGTAATAGTTTCAAAAGTAATTATGATTAGTAGGTGTTTTATCTGTTTTGTTCATGAGGATGTTGAATTCAGAGAATATGGCTGGCTGATTAAGACGTATCCTGTCACTTTAAATAATCTTAACTGATGTAAATGTTGCTTGCCAGTAGAATTGCTGGCTATATTACTTGTCAAAGGAACGTAGTCGGCACTATTGTTCATGTACTAAACAAGTTGCAGCTGTATTTTTGAATAAAATGTAAGTAAATCAAAAACTGCTGTCTAATTTACAGCATAAGCATATGCTTCCTGCCACAGATGTAAAATGGATTAAAGCATTTAAAAGTACAATGCAAAATGTTGTTTCAAATGCGTAAAATATTTTCTCATTTGATATAAAGTGGCTTGTAAAATAGACAAATCCACAAAAGTGTATTTTTATTTATAATCTGTAATTTAAATTAAACTCTGTAAAGTTTATGATATTTAGCTGGTGTGAGAGAAAGTAATGTCGCTGTGTCTGAGTTCCGTCAAAATGATGTTCTGAGTAAAATTGATTTTGAACGTATATATATTTGAAAATTGTAAGAACTGTCTGAAAATATGAATCAGCCATTATTTATTAATGGTGGTTAGTATCACCACTGAGTAGTGAGATGCCCTTTCTGTTAATCATACTGCAACTTGTTTGGGGTTAGTTTGCAGAGGAACAAAGCATTTGGGATGAAATATTTAAAGAATGTGGAGATCCCTGTTTTCCCTGCTGCACATTGTTTCTTTGGAGTAGTAATATTAATTTAACATCCTTCATGGCAATTTTTTTTTAAACAGACTTTACAGTGTACATTATATATCTTTTCTAAACCTCATGGGACAATTATGGTGCCATATTTCTACTACAGGTGTCAGAAGAGATGAAATCAGGAATGAAATGTGCTTTTGCTGAAAATGTGATAGTGTTGTCTTTTATTTCTATTGATTCGTGATTACTGTCTATGGAATTAGGGTTGGGAGCAACAGTAAGAATGGTACTGCAGCGTGTAACATATATGTGTATTGGTGTTGGGGTGTGGTGGTGGGTAGCAAGGGTGTTGGAATCTGGCCTAAAAAATGATCCCTTTTTATCTTGTGCGTAAGATGACACTTTTGGCTCAAGGCCAAGTATTATAGGAAGAGTGAGGACGGCGCAGACAGGACTGGCAACAAGTTTTCTGCAGGAATGGGGTGGAAGAAAGTAGGTTTGTCTCAGTCTTATAGCTTTCATCAAAACTGCAATGCATTTAACCATTTGATTGCCATTTTTCAACAATTACAAATCTGCATTGACTCTTTAAAAATATGTATATTTGTACAAATGGGATTCATCTTTGTAAAAAAAAAAACAGGTTATTTGTTGGTTTAACTAAAACTTTAAAGTATATTTGTAAATGTTAACATTTAAATTTGATTAGTTTCTTAAACCATTTCAAATAATTTCCTTAAAATTCATGTAACTAAACATTGGTAGATACATTTATTGAGAACTGTCATAATCTTAGTCAATGATCGTTAAAATCCAGCCCTAATCAGTTTTGGGATCTCCAGATATTTGCCTAATTAAATCTTCTTCCAACCATGTACTGTACAATACTTTAGAGTAACTTGCTTTTATTAAGTAGATTTCACAATCTTGTTAACAGAGCACTTGCAGTTAATAATTGGAATAATGTTTGAAAAATGGCAACCAATTTCCGTGAGCAAGGTTTCCACAAACAGCAATTTCATAGTGGCAAGATAATCTTCTCCTTTAACAATACGATTGAGAGACATATATATTTTAGGACACTAAAGAATGATACTTTTCTTCAAATTGAAATTTTATTAGATCTTCTAAATCTCCCCCAGAAGGATGGTGTGGCCATGGTTTAATATCACAACCTAATGGTGTTGAGAATGCCAATGTACCAACAGCGAAACATCAATAAGCAGTTTAATATTTCAGCTGGAGACTTTATATCCCCACACAAAGTTTATTTTTCAAACCTCAAATTGTCTTTTCATCTTAAATCGAGGTAACTTCTCCAATCCCAATTTTTCACCCAAAATCTTTGCCGCTTATTTCTTAAATATTGGATCGACATTGTTCACATTTCTGCCACTTTCTATATTTATTTTGGATTTGCAGTATTCACATTTTTGCTTTTGTCGTGAGCTTTATTGGTGTTATTATGTAGAACACCCCAGAAAAGAAAAGGGATTAGATTCAATCAAAGAACTATGAGGCGAAAAGCCAGGAAAATATATTTAAAAATGGTGCTGAACAGGGATCCCTTCCACATTACACTGGTAGTGTATGATTTCCGTGCACGCACCTTGTGCATGCACTTCTATGCTTTAAAGGAACCACTCATAAATGTATTTTCTCATTTGCATATGGTAAACATGAGTAATTTCAGGGTTCCTGTGAACCTGCTGAAAACGATCAAGGCTTACTGAATTACTTCTGTAACTCTTAAAGGGGAGGTGGTCGCTAAATTCATCCACTGTTGGAAGCTACTGCACAGCTTAGTCAACACTTGAAGCAACCGTGATTTCACAGGTGTTAAAATGGGAACTCAGTTTCACTGATTCAGATACAAAAATCATGGTGATGATGATCCCAGGAATTCCCCAAGAGCGGAAAGAAAACACGGTGGAAGAAGATGGCCTAGCAGGATATCTTTGACATGATTTTCCAATGCCACCATAAGTTTAATGACTTCACACATGTGGTCAAGGCATATGTAAACCACAGCAAATCCCATCTGTGAATAGTATTGTGCTCCTATACTGTGAATAGTACTGTGCTTCTATACTTCCAATATTTGTTCTCTGTACAAATGACCTTATGCATTCAACTATCCCACCAAGGCAGGCATATTATATATACACACTGTGATATGTTCAACCATGCTTTCATTCTCTCATTGAAAAAAATAGCTTGGACTGCAGCAGATAGTTGGGCGTGGCCCTATCATCCCAAAGGCAGTGATTTGGAAGATAGTTCTTATCATGAACTTGATTTCCACAGGACTAGTGACCTTTGAAGATGGCAAGTTCATACTATCCAGGCCTCATCTTAGCATTCTAAATCCCCTTTACCCCAAAAGCTCTTCCATCTCATAATATCCAGATAGTTTAAACATGCCTTTTCCATATTCTACCATTATGATCCCATTATTGTGACTTTCTCACTTCAAGTATACAAAAAAATCCTTCTAGGGACCCAGCGGCAATGCCGTAAATGTGGTAAAAGTTGATACTACATCAGGAAATCTTTCATTTTCTTGCACTGACTCAGATCATGGCAATTTACAAAAAATAGAGCGTGGTTTAGAAGCCAAATGTGCATATAGACATGAGCGTACCACAGCCAAATCAAGAGGAAATAGCAGCTGGAGAGGAAGTAGCACACCAGTTCAGCCAAGCTCTGAGGACCAAGACGTGGTAGCTGTAGATGAAGGCTAATAAGTGTGTATGTTTAGTGGCTTGAGGTATTATCTTAAACGTCCAATAACCTGTGTGAAACATCATAGATCATGGAAAATCTATTTCTAATTGCCACAAGTCTTTACTTGGGGCCTGCAAAGTAGTGACCAATAACATGAGAAAACCTTTGGATCTAATGTTCTTGCAGTATTTGAAGACACAAGCGAATGCTGCAACTACTTATAATGTCCTAGATTAGAAGGGGAATCAAGGCTGTGATCTGATCTCTGGCAAATTGTGAGGCCAGCTGATAACACAACTGGGGTGTGTGACACTGAGTCTGTAGAATATAAATATGTTCTTGTGATGACACCTTTCAAGGTACCACCATTTCTGCTCTTTTGCCCATTAGCTGGCTAAACCAAACTGGTCATTATAAAACTGCCCAGTTTGAAGCCAGGGCATCTGGGCGAGAGCTGCTTGTACTTGTCCTTCACAGCCACCTACTACCTCCTTTGTTGCAAGAACAATTATATGCAGCGTGCATATCACGGAGATAGTTCTGCAGAAAAGTTGTATGGCTGTCAGAGAGGCATATGGAAGATGGAATGAGCAATATGTACAAAAATGATCAGTCGATGGTTGAAATAGTTTTGCTTTTGATTAAGTTGTATAAACATGTTTGGAAAGTTGATTTGATTAGTTTTGGCATTCATTCGAGATGAGGATGATGATCAGTAGAAGAATGGCAACATGGAATTTTGTCAGAATGTAGATGTGCATTTTTCTTGTTAGTACTCATGGAATATAGATCTTGTTGAGATGTCAGCATTTTCTGCACATCCCTTATTGTCATTAAAGAGCTTTCTGAGCTGCCCTCGTGCTTGTGGTGAGGGAAGCTCACCACACTGTTTTGGGGTAGCTCCTATATATGTAATGAGCAAATATGTAGGAAAGGAAATATTTGTTTCAAAGTAAGAATGCTGTGATTTTGAGTGGGCACTGTTTGTATAAAAATCGCACCTGCATGCTGCCCTTGACTTACAAAGTGGAGCTTCAACTGGAGAGTCATAGAGTGATATTGTGCCCTTTGGCCCAACTTGCCCACATCGGCCAACACACTAGTCCTACTTGCCTGCACTTGGTCCATATCCCTCCAAACCTGTCTTATCCATGTACCTATCTAACTGTTTCTTAAATGTTGGGATAGTCCCAGTCTCAACTACCTCTTCTGGCAGTTTGTTCCATACTCCCACCAAAAGTTACCCCTAGATTCCTATTAAATCTTTTCCCTTCACCTTAAACCTATGTCCTCTGGTCCTCGATTCACATACTCTGGGCAAGAGACTGTGCATCTACCCGATCTATTCCTCTCATAATTTTATACACCTCTATAAGATCACACCTCATCCTCCTTGCCTCCAGGGAATAGAGTCCCAGCCTACTCAACCTGTCCCTATAGTTCTGACCCTCTAGTCCTGGCAACATCCTCATAAATCTTCTCTGTACCCTTTCCAGCTTGATAACATCTTTCTTATAACATGGTGACCAGTACTGAACATAATACTTTAAATGTGGTCTCATCAACATCTTATACAACTGCAACATGACCTCCGAACTTGCTATAGGGTGGAATATTTCATTGGCTGCCTCCTTTCAAGTGTAAAATAACATTGCACTTGTGAGGCCCCTCCCAATCCCCCACCCCCACGACTAGAGGACTATGACTACCCGACAGTGACAGTGTGACACTTTTAGACCCTACTGTATGTTGTCATTAAACAGTTGGTTTTAAAATACATATTGGATTCACCGCGGAACAGGCGATGCTTTACCTGGATCGCCATTTGAAGCTCTGGAGTGTTGGGCCTGCTGCTTCAACATCATGGAACTGTGGTTTGCGGAGCTCCCAGCCTCGGGCTGCGCTGATTTCAATATCGCGGAGTCCTGGGATCCCTTTGCCGAGGGCCGCCAGCCTGAATCTCCGCCCAGCTCAGCCTGTGGACTTCGGGAGCCGCAGACTCCGGTTGGAAGTAGAATATTCTCCCATTCCGACGTCGGATGGTGACCCCCAAATTTCATTGTACCAATGGCCATGAGGAGGGGTCCAAGAGGCGGGGGTCCATTGGAGACGGGAAAAGGGATCATCAATGGGGGCGAGAATTCCTTCCCACGGAAGATGGGTGTGAGGCGGAGGCGACGGAAGAAGAGCTCCAAATCGGGGCGGGCGCAGAACTCATTGAGGTGGGGACGGAGGTGGACAAAGGTAAGGCCAGGGCTGGCCTTAAGTCGATTGGACCGATTGCTCCCAATTAGACCCCGCGAGTAAGGGGGCCCCGCGCCAGAGTAATTTACTCTCGGCTCGGGTAGATGTACCCCGAGGGGAGAGAGGGGCGGAGAGAGAGTAGAGGGGTGGAGGGGGAAGATAGGGGTAGACGGGGAGGGGGGTGTGAGGGTGAATGGACAAGGGGGAGAGGGGGAGGTGGGTCGATCCCGCCCCTCCAGCCGCCTTGCTCCACGCACACAGCCCCGGTATCACCCCTCTCTCTCCCTGGGGAGACGGGGTGAACAATACACGGAGGGCCGGGCCAGGGGTTGCAGCTACGTTTACAAACATCGGCCTCAGCTCACATTCGTCTGCCCGGACTCCGGCATCTGCTCCTGCTGCCGGCCCTCTCCCTCCCTTCTCTCCTTCCCTTCTTCCCTCCCTCCTTCCTCTCTATTTTCCCTTCTCTCATTTGCTCCATCCCATCTTTCTCTCCTTCCCTCCCTCCTTTCTCTACTTCCCTCCCTCCCCCCCTTCTGTCCTTCCTCCCTTCTCTCCCTCCCTCCCTACCCTCCCTCCCTCCCTCCCTTCTCTCCCTCCCTCCCTTCTCTCACTCCCTCCCTCCCTCCCTCCCTTCTCTCCTTCCCTCCCACACACACATCACGCATAGACAACTAACACACAACTAAGTTAGGATGGGTTATAGGCCCAAAGGGCAGGATGGGGCTGAAGCCCAAAATGTAATGCCTGGACTGGTTTTTCACCAATGGTTATTGGTTTTCCAGGATCTATTTAATTAAATTACTTTTTTTTCATTTCACAGTCACTAAAACAAGTGATATTGTAACTATGTACTTTTCAGAGGTGATCTACACATTTTGTTTGTTACTTGTAGGCTTACATGTATGCAATTTTATATTAAAATGTAGCTTATATCTGTTTGGTCCATTAAGTCGCATGCACTTTTTAAGCGCACATTTTGATTACTTTCCATTCTACCATAGAGATATAAAGTCTATAATAGACTTTAATTTTAGTTCTATGAATCAACGGACCTTGGCTGGGAACCTGGGGCACACCATAATTGTTCCCAATTTGGCCCCACACCTCCTAAGGCCGGCCCTGGGTGAGGTCAGGGGGGATGGTGAACACACGGCAGGGATGGGGGTTTGGTACCAGAGGAAAGCAGGTGAGTGGACTGAGGCCAAGGCAATAGACAATAGGTGTAGGAGTAGGCCATTTAGCCCTTCGAGCCAGCACCACCATTCACTGTGATCTTGGCTGATCATTCCCAATCAGTACCCCGTTCCTGTCTTCTCCCCATATCCCCTGACTCCGCTATTTTTAAGTGCTCTATCTAGCTCTCTCAGCATCCAGAGAACCAGCCTCCACCGCCATCAGAGGCAGATAATTTCACAGACTCACCACTCTCTGTGAGAAAAAGTGTTTCCTCGTCTCCGTTCTAAATGGCTTACTCCTTATTTTTAAACTGTGGCCCCTGGTTATGGATTTACGGTGGTGGGTGGTCAGGGGGTATGAGGACTGTAGTGTAGGTGGGGAAGAGCTGGGGTCACATGGTTTGAGGGGAATGGGGAAGACCCAGTGGAACAGCCACTGAGATTACCAGGGTTGGCTGAGTAGCACTAGGACCCAGGGCAGTCAAACCCGGGGGAGTGGGAGTCTGCAGCGTGGAAGCTTCAGGCCAGGCTGCAGGTCAGGTGATGGCGATGGCTGTGGGCTGCTGGAGGGCGGTGGAGTGGCCAGGGTCAGCGGGCAAAGAGTAGGTGGTCCCGGTGGGCGGATGGTAGGTGGGGCAGCGAGGTTCGATGGGTCCAGTGAGGCAGCGAGGTGAGTAGGCCCCCCTAGATCTCGAGGCCCTAAGCTTAAGCTTGTCTAGCTCATACGTAAATCCGGCCCTGGGTGGAAGGCCAATAGGTATTGTTACACTAGGTGAGTCTGCATTAATTGATGCACACAGAGACTACTTTTCACTATCTTGAGAACAAACATACTGCATGATCATCATTTTCAGAGTTGAAGAGAAACTCTTCCACAACTTTTTTTAACCCTCTGGATAGTGGAATGGCTTTGCAAGCTAAGGAGTTAACACCTCACTGTAAGACATCAGTTTCCATATTGCTATTACAAACAGTAATTAAGCGCTTGATTCAGTAGCTATTTTTATCACTGTCAATATTCAGGATGTTTCTATTAGACAATGGGCAGTGTGGAACATCAAAAGAAAATGATGAGCCTTCCACAAGGGTGAAAATCATATAAAGAAACAAGTGTTGTGAAATAGAAATCCATCAAATGAGATTCCAAATCTTGTCATGGTAAGACTAAATCTTGAATAATGTATAGAGATTTGAACTTCATACCAAAGCAAGGATATAATTGTGGGAATCGAACAAAGGTTGACCAGAATGATTTGTGGCATTTTTGTCTACCTGTGGCATGGCAGGTTTGTTTTGGGAGAGAAAATGAAATAGACTAGGCCTGTGTTCTCTTGAGATGAATGAGTGATGAATTAATTGAAACATGGAAGAGCCTTAAAAAGGGCTTTACTGAATAGTTGCATAATTGGTGTTTGTCCTGATGTGGTTGTTTAGAATCAGGAGCCCATGGTCATGGCTCCCCCGGTGAGCACTGCGCAGAAGGGAGACCCCAGCAAGGGCTGTGCAGCCATGCTGCACCGGGCCCAACCGCCGGTGCAGAGCCAGCGGGAACCGGGTCCAGCTGTCAGCAGAGCAAGGGGAGACGCATGGCGGAGGTATCCTGGGGAGTGCCGCGGCCTGTACCCAGCGGACCAGCCCGGTATGTCCAGCTAGCCCGACTCGCATGCTGTGGCAGTTTCACCGTGTCGCAGACTGGAACCCACCTGCCGCACACCAGGGACTCGCCCACCATGGACGAAGGACCCATGCCGGAAAGCGGAACCAGCCCGGTAGGTCTGCTGCAGATTGAGGATCCATGGTAACTCACCTGGTGGGGCGGTAAGCAGACTAGCTGCAGGAGGGAGTGCAGTGCCTTGACGGGAGAGTGGGCCGCTGGAGCCCAGCAGCTGCCTGGGGCACCGCTGGACCAAGCGCCGCTCCAAGATACCGAGCAGGTCGGCTGGACGCAGCCTGCAGCGGCAGAGAACACCTCGGCTATGCTTGGCCAGGCCGACCCTGTAACGCTGTTAGGACAACAGACCTTCATGGCCAGATCAGATATCCCTACACAAATAACTGGGACTTGAAAATGGCGCCAAACTGGTGACTCTGTATACTGCTTCCGTGTACTACTGCTATACACATGTACTATGTCTGGGTTGCTTATCTAACATGTATCTAAGTGCTTATTTATAGTGATACTTGTACTTAACTGTATACATAAATGGATTTCACTGTACCTCAGTACGTGACAAATAAAGTACCATATTACTATACCATAAAATAAAATAAAAGCTATGCAGGGCAGAGATGGGGAAAAAAAAACAACTCTCCAGCATCTGCAGTTTCTTCGTTAACACCATTAAGGTGATGAATGTTTGGAATTTACTACCCAAGAGAGTTGTGGAAGCACGGTTCCTTGAAATAGTCAAGGCAACGATTGATTTTTTTTTGGATATTAATGGAATCTAGGGATTTGGGTATTGGAGCAGTAAGGTAATGTTTAATGTAAAATCATCTCCTTCAAGTGATGTTTAATCCTTCAAGGAGCTGAATTCTCAAAATGCTGTGATGTCGCCACTGGATGTTGGATACAGTGTTTACCACATGTAAAAGCTTGAAGAAGTGTGCAGTGATGTTAACAGCATATATTCATACAGCAACATGGCAAGCCTTTCATTCCAACTCATCAATGCAAACCAAGTCGCCTGTTTAAGCTCGTTCCATTTCCTTTCAATTTGGCCCATATCCTCTAAACCTTTCTAATTCATATACCTATCCAAATGTTAAATGTTACTAGACCAAGTGCAGACCTGTTTGGTCTGCTCCCCCAACGCACCCGTCCCCTACCCGTAGTCCCCACAGGAGGCCTGGTCCTCCAACTCAACCTGTTGGCGAAGGTAAGATTCGAGCACTCCTCAGGAAAGATCATAGCTTGTGAGCCTCTCCCAGCACTGGAGTTGAAAAAAAATCCCAAGACCCTCCCCCTCCTGTCCTGCCAGGAGCTATGATGGGGGACGGAGGGAGAGGAAGGAAGGGGGGCGGGGTGGTTGGGGGGAGAGTGGGGAGATGTAAGAGAGGCCGGGAAGGGGAGGGGGGGTGGTGAAAGAGAGGCTGGGGGGAAGGCGGAAGAAAGAAGAGCTGAGAGAAAGCGCCAAGAGAAAGCGACCCCCGAGTGTCTTTTGAATAAGGGGGGGAGAGGAGGGAGAGATGGGGGGGGAGGTGAGAGGGCTGCGTCTTTTGAATAATGGGTGGGAGGGAGAGGTGTGGGGGGGACGTCACTCGCAGAGTGCAAATCCAAGAGGGCAGTACGCAGACCCAAGACAGCAGCATGCAGAACCATTGTCACGTCATCAGCGAAAGACAGCCGGTTTTTCTCAAATGTTTTTACAGATTTGTGAACATTTTCATTTATAACTCGGGAAATAATGCATTAATTTTTCAGATAAGCTGATTTTGGACACCAGAGGAAATATCTCTACTGGAATATGTAAAAAATTTACCGTTAGCGCTTCGTTTTTTTCCGAGAAGATACACGCACACACACACACACACACACACACACACACACACACACACACACACACACACACACACACACACACACACACACACACACACACACAATCTTAATAGTTAACTAGACCAGGTGCATACCCGTTGGGTCTGTTCCCCCAACGCGTGTTTGCGGGGGTGGGGGGGGGCCTGCGCTAACCAACCCCACACTAACTACCCCCTTGATTTTATATTATTAATTAGATCCTTTTACCCCATAACCGCCCTAGCCACTGACGCATAGCCCCCAACTCGCAGGCGTGTCTAGAGAGTGAGGGCAGAGAGAGAATAGGGAGAGACAGTGAGAGAGGCAGAGAAAGAAGGGAAAGAGACAGGGGAGGGGGGTGGAGGAAGGAGGGGTGAGAGAGATGGAGTGAGAGAGGGGGCTGAGGGGTGGAAGGGAAGGGGGGAGGGAGGAGGAGATGGGGTAGGGGTGAGAGAGGTAGGGGAGAGAGAGGGGAAGAGTGGGGAGGGAGGGGGAGAGGGATGGGGGCAGTCCATCTATTCCCCACTCCCTCTCACCCCCACACCTCTCCCTCTATTCCCACACTCTCCCTCCTCACCCCATTCCCCCCTCTCCCTCCCTGCTCCCTCCTCTCCCTCAATCCCCCGACTCCCCCTCTTCACCTCCCGAGGATCGGGCCTTACCCCGCCCACCCGTCGCCTTATCTGTTCTCCCGATCTGCAGAGCATGCTGGCGTGAGAGTGCAGCTGTGGGCTTAAAACCAAAGATCCTGCTTGTGACACTCTGGAGAGAGCAGGGGACGGGATGGGCGCGCAGGCGGGCGGGGCTTCGCGAGCAGCATTTTGAGAACGGGGGGGTGTTATGAGCGGGCGCGTGGGTGTGCCCAGCTGCGGGAGGTGCGAGAGTAGTTGGAGGGAGGGGGAGCCGGGCTGCCAAATGAAGAGAGAGAAGCGGCTTGGGATTGGTCGGCATGTGGGATTGTGACATAAGCAGCTCATCAGGTGTCGTTTCGATTTTAAAATGAGTGAGTGTGGGGGGGGGGGGGGGGGGGTGGATTATTTTATTAAGAAATGTGTACTTAAAATGTCTAAATGTAACGAGGATTAAATCCGTGCATGTAGAAGCGAAATCGCTAGCGAAATGGAAAAAATAACGACGTTTTCGCGTCTGGTTTTGGCGGACCATGGAATCAAAGGCCAAAGATCTTATCTGAAAAAAAAATGGAATGTCTCACACACACACACACACACACACACACACACACACACACACACACACACACACACACACACACACACACACACACACCCCCGACACACAAACAGAGTTTTAAAAGTATATAGATAGGTATAATATATGATGAGAGCTGACGTGGATTTTGAAGAAGCAGCAACAAGGAGAAGCAGGAAGAAGCACTATTGGCTGGAGCCCGTGGGGGAGGAGTGGCAGAGGTGAGACGGGGGGGGGGGGGGGGGGGGGGGGGGGGGGGGGGGGGAACAGTTGAAAAAGAGCGGCAAAACGCAGACAGACTTAACACAGAGCTGACGTGGATGTTGAAGAAGCAGCAACAAGGAGAAGCAGGAAGAAGCACTGATTGGCTGGAGCCCGAGGAGGAGAAGAAGTCACAAGGAAAAAACAGTTTAAAACTGAGGAATTTGGTTTGTAAATTGGTAAATTAGGCAATTTATCAGTGAATATAAGCAAGGCTTCTGTTGGGAAGTGCCTTGTGAGAGAAATGCCTGTCTTTGGCTCGAGAGTCTTCGGCGAGGAGGCTACGCAATATGCTGGAGGGGGAGAGATGAAAGAAGGAGATCTCAGGCAAGCTGTTTCAGTGTGATGCTTGCGTTATGTGGGAGGTCAAGGACACCACTGGTGCCTCTGGCTGCTACAAGTGTGAGAAGTGCATCCAGGTACAGCTCCTGAAGGACCATGTTGGGAACTGGAAAAGCAAGTGGATGACCTCAGGTTTGTCCGAGAGGCTGAGTCGTTCCTCGATGAGTCCTACAGCAAGATTGTTACACCAAAGGTACTGGAAGAGGGAAGGTGGGTGACAGTGAGAAATGGAAGTAAACATGGAATGCACAGGTCCCCGGGTGTTGTACGTCTTGTGAACAGGTTCACCCACTTAACAGACGTTGGCGCACTGGCTTGCGATGCAAAAAGTGCTGTTGAGCCAAAACCATGGAAGCCGACGTCAGGCAACACAGTGGTGCTTGGAGACTCCATTGTGAGAGGTACGGACAGGGATTTCTGCGGCAACAGACGGGATTCGAGGATGGTGTACTGTCTCCTGGGTGCCAGGATCCAGGATGTCACGGAAAGAGTGCAGAAAATCCTCAAGGGCGAAGGTGAACAGCCGGACGTTGTAGTGCATGTCAGCACAAACGATGTCGGAAAGAAGGGTGACATAAGAGAACTCGGAAAAGTGCTGAAAAGCAGGACCTCCAGGGTGGTTATCTCCGGTTTGCTTCCAATTCCTCGTGCTGGCGAGAACAGGAACAGGAAGATACAGGACCTGAATGTGTGGCTGGGGAACTGGTGCAGGGAGCAGGGATTTAGATTCTTAGACTACTGAGATCTGTTTTGAAGTAAGGGAGAACTGTACAAAAGGGATGGATTGCACCTTAACAGGTGGGGGACCGGCATTCTGGCAGGCAGGTTTGCCACTGCGACACAGGTGGTTTTAAACTAAATAAGGGGGGTGGGGTGTCAAATGGGATAGTCAAGGACGGAGTTAAAGGGAAAGGGAGTAAAGGGATAGTTAATGACCCCAGAATTAAAGGGAAAGAAAGCTCACAAAGGGATAGGAGAGTATGGCCAAGTGTAGTCGGGATCGATATGAATGGTGAGATGCGCAAGGAATTCTGTATTTGTACTGTATTTGAATGCGCGAAGTATAAGTAAAGTAGATAAACTTGAGGCTCAGATAGAGGTTGGTGATATGACATTGTGGGGATTACCGAGACGTGGCTGCAGGAGGATCGGGTCTAGGAACTTAATATTCAGGGTTATACATCCTATAGAAAGGACAGGCAGGTGGGCAGAGGAGGGGGGGTAGTTTTTCTGGTGAGGAATGGAATTCAGTCCCTTGCGAGGGAAGACATAGGGACTGACGAGGTAATCACTGGATTGAGTTGAGGAATTGCAAAGGCAAGAAGACACTAATTGGTGTTATCTACAGACCCCCAAATAGTAGCCCAGATGTAAGGTGTGAGTTGCAGAAGAAGTTAAAACTGGCATGTAACAAAGCTAATGCCACTGTGGTGATAGGGGATTTCAATATGCAGGTTGACTGGGAAATTCAGGTTGGTTCAGGACCGCAACAAAGAGAGTTTGTAGAGTGCCTCCGAGATGGATTCTTAGAGTAGCTTGTAATGGAGCCGACCAGAGAAAAGGCAATTCTGGATTTAGTGTTGTCCAATGAACAAAATTTGATAAGAGAACTCGAGGTAAAGGAGGTAGTGATAATATGATTAGTTTTAATCTGCAATTTGAGAAGGAGAAGGTTACATTGGAAATGGCAGTGATGCAGTTGAACAAAGGAGATTATGAAGGCATGAGAGAGGAGCTGGCCAAGGTAGATTGGAAAGGGACACTAGCAGGAATGGCGGTGGAACAGCAATGGCAGGAATTTCTGGGCATAATCCGGAAGATGCAGGATAATTTCATTCCAAAAAGGAAGAAAGATTCTAAGGGGAGTAGTAGGCGACCGTGGCTGACAAGAGAAGTTAGGGAGAGAATAAAACTAAAAGAAAAGATGTATAACACAGCAAAGAGTAGCCAGAAGCCAGAGGATTGGGAAACTTTCATAGGACAACTGAAGGAAACAAAATGGGCAATACGGGCTGAAAAGATGAAGTACGAAGGGAAGCTAGCCAGGAATATAAAGAAGGACAGTAAAAGCTTCTTTTGATATGTTATGGGGAAAAGAGTAGCAAAGTCAAATGTGGGCCCCTTGAAGGTTGACACAGGTGAAATTATTATGGGGAACAAGGAAATGGCAGAAGAGTTGCACAGGTACTTCAGATCTGTCTTCACTAAGGAAGACAAAAACAATCTCCCAGAAGTAGTGGATAAGCTTTTCCCATTAAGGGTAGGGAAGATTTAAACAAGAGGGCATGACATGCGAATTAAGGGACGGAAGTTTAGGAGTAACGTGAGGGGGAACTTCTTTACTCAGAGGGTGGTGGCTGTGTGGAATGAGCTTCCAGCAGAAGTGGTGGAGGCAGGATCGATTTTAACATTTAAAAGTAAAGTGGATAGGTATATGGACGGGAAGGGAATGGAGGGGTATGGTCTGAGTGCAGGTAGATGGGACTAGGGGAAAACAAATGGTCGGCACGGACTGGAAGGGCCGAGAGGGCCTGTTTCCGTGGTGTAATTGTTATATGGTTATAAGTACTGGAGGACAGAGGATCTAAGTGGGTAGAGGAACTGAAAGAAATAGTTCTGTAGTTGTATAAGGCTCTGGTAGGACCACATCTGGAATATTGCGTAGGTTCACAAGATTGATCCCTGGGGTGGCGGGACTGTCATATGAGGAAAGATTGAAAAGACTAGGCTTGTATTCACTGGTGTTTAGACGGGTGAGTGGGGATCTTATAAAAACATATAAAATTATAAAAAGGGTGGACAAGCCAGAAGCAGGAAAAATGTTCCCAATGTTGGGCAAGTCCAGAACCAGGGGCCACAGTCTTAGAATAAAGGAGAGGCCATTTTTTCTCACATCAGAGACTGATGTGAGAAAAAACTTTTTCACCCAGAGAGTTGTGAATTTGTGGAATTCCCTGCCACATAGGGCAATGGAAGCCAAATCACTGGATGGATTTAAGAGAGAGTTAGAGTTCTAGGGACCAGTGGAATCAAGGGATATGGGGTGAAGGCAACCACGGGTTATTGTTTGGGGACAATCGGCCATGATTGCAATGAATGGCGGTGCTGGCTCAAAGAGCCAAATGGCCTCCTCCTGCACCTATTTTCTATAATTGTACTGCCTTTACCATTGGCTCTGGTAGTTGATTCCATCATCTGTGTGAAAAATTTGCCTCTTAAATCCCCTTTGTTGCATAGTTCCAAAAAATACTGGGAATTCATTTTTGATTTTAACGGGAATTTAACAAATCCCAGAATATAATGATTCCTTATTATTTAAATTCAAAATTTCCCTGTAGCCAATACATTCTTGCATGCCCATGAACTACCTCTAACTATTGTGCAACCCGCTTTGTAAGGGACAATTTACAGTATCTAATTCACCTACCGGTATGTATTTGTGAAACTCATATAATTACCGAGAGAGTGTGCAAACTCCATATTGATACGAATGATCAGAATCAAACCTGGGTTGAGAGAGCATTGTTAGAAAGTGGCACTTACTGTTACACCATTGTGCTGCCCTAGTTTTGTTTTGTTTAATTGGTATAATGAAAAGATTTTGTTGTATGCCAACCAGTCAGCAGAAAGAAAATATATGATTACAATCGAGCCATTCACAATGCACAAATACACGATAAGGGAATAACGTTTAGCACAGGATAAAGCCAGTTAAGCGTTCACCAGTGAGGAGATGGTAGGACATGCTCTCTCGTTGCGGTTAGATGGTTCAGCTGCCTAATAACAGCTGGGAAGAAACTGTTTCTGAATCTGGAGGTGTGCGTTTTCTCACTTCTATGCCTTTTGCCCAATGGGAGAGGGGAGAAGAGGTAGAGCCAGGGTGTGACTCCTTGATTATGCTGTTGGCCTTGCCGAGGCGATCTAAATGGTGTCAATGGAGGGTCGGTTGGTTTGTGTGATCTGCGCATTGTGTGGTCTGGGCATTGTCCACAATTGAACAGAGGACAGTGTTCACTGTCCCTGGCCACTTATATTATAATTTTTTAGCACTGTTTTGTGAATTCATATTTTTACAAATTTCTGTTCTCATAATGCCTCTTATTAATTGCACTTACAGTATTTGAGTCTTTTTGATCTAAATATTTGACTGAAAGAACTTGCATCGATGTAGGGTACACAAAAAGCTGGAGAAACTCAGCGGGTGCAGCAGCATCTAAGGAGCGAAGGAGATAGGCGACGTTTCGGGTCGAGACCCTTCTTCAGACTGGTCAGGGATCAGGGAAACGAGAGATATAGACGGTGATGTGGAGAGATAAGGAACAATGAGTGAAAGATATGCAAAAAAGTATCGGTGATAAAGGGAACAAGCCATTGTAAGCTGTTTGTGGTGTGAAAATGAGAAGCTGGTGCGACTTGGGTGGGGGAGGGAGATATAGTACCGTTGATGTACATCGATGTAGTACCGTTTTGTGATTTAACCCAATTGCGAAGTAGTTACACAAAGCATAACAGTTTGGGTGAACGTGTCAGCCAATTTGCATTACAAAACCATGTAGCAGTAATGAGATAAGTGACCAGATAAGCTCTACTTAATGGAGAAACAAGGAACTGCATATGCTGGTCTACACATAAAGCCTGGCAGCATCTCTGAAGAATGTGGATAGGTGATAGTTCTGGTTGGGGCTCTTTAGAATGAATGTAGGGGAGGGTGAAGAAAGCTGGGAGAGAGGAGAGGCAGGACAAAGCATTGCAGAAATAGATGGACACAGGCGAGGGGGAGGGGTTAGTGATATTAGTCCTATAGTGGTATTATTTGAGGATATATCTTGATCAATATATTTGATGGTTATTCCTTATGATGCTATTGCATGTTTAAAATCAACTGGAGAGGCCACAGGACTTCTGTTAAATGTCTTATCAAGTGTCAATCTAATCACCTGGGAAAGATTCAGAAGTGAAAACAATCTCATTGAATCAAGGCTGTGGAAAAATATTTGCACTTGCATTTAAACATTCATTTGTTTAAACATTTTTTAATTGACAATTTTTTCAATTGACAATTTAAAACCACAGTAGTGCCATTTTTTTCCCATTCATTTTCATGATGACCATAACATTTTCACTTCTACTAGCTCATAGAACAAATGCCAGTTTTGCCTCACGGAGAAAAGCACTGAGCTAAACATCAGTTCACCAGTATAGGTCTGAAGACTGAAATAGATTATTTAAATTTCTTTGGAATTTGGAAGCACTATAGAAATGTAGTTAATGTAGCATGAAAAAAAATGTTTTCTTAAAAATATTGTTTGTCTTATATAAATCAAACTACATCATGTTTCCCATTTAAATCAATAATAGTTTAAAATTCCAGTTTTTACGTTGTGACCCAGTAGGAAAAAAATGGGAAATAGCCTGATCAGAGCTCCAGAAAAATGTGTGTTCAGGAGATGAGAATCAGTTTCTCACCATATTTCAGTTACCGTGTTTAATAGTAAGATTAAACGAGAACTTACCAGTTCGAAGTTTGATCTTTATTTTATGAGGAGTAACGATGAGGGATTACGTGAAGAAGGCCCGCCTGGCGCTGGAACGGCATACTTCAAAGCAGCGGCATGAAAAACACAGAACACAATAGCCGGAGTAAGATAGTAAGGCTCATCATAGATTTAGAACTACCAGATGATTATTTATTTTATGAGGGTGTGGAGTGGAGGGCACGTAATCCCTCATCGTTACTCCTCATAAAATAAAGATCAAACTTCGAACTGGTAAGTTCTCGTTTAATCTTACTATTTTACTTCGGAGTCACGTGAGTGACTACGTGAAGAGTTTGAAGCTTTCTGTGTTTTTCATGTCGTAGAATTTATTCCATACACAGTCCGGCTCATTTAACACAGTAACGAGCGAATAACACATTTTCCCCAAACATTGCCTCAAGTTATGTGATAAATTATTTCACATTATAAAGAATAAAAGTAATGCCCTTTCCATTGAAAGGCAAGTTTATCACAAAATACCAATTGATATATATATTTTGATGGCATGACAAAGCAACAATTATAGAGAACCCAACACTGTGTGTCCAAAACCTGACACCATGACTGGTTTCTTTTACTTTAACATTAATTTACACCCTCCTGCGGCCTTGCATCTTTGCTCGAGCGGCTCATCCCGTGCCATTCCTGTGAATGTATCTACCTCATTAACAGAGTGATTTTCCACCTTTCAGTGTCTAGTTCCACTGAATGTATCCAATTTCTAACCATCTAGAATGCATTCCTCTAGAACCATCAGTTCTTACTGAACCTAATGTGGTTTTGTTGTGTAATAAGTAGTGCTATCTCATTACCACAGGACTCTTACCTACTTCAACACTATTTTCATCAATGTTCACACACACACACACACACACACACACACCACACGCACACACACACACACACACACACACACACACACACACCACACACACACACACACACACAACTTAAGGCCGACAGGATATGCTTATAGGTTTACCTTGGTTTCAGCTCCTCTTGGTGTGCTTTGTTTCGTAAATTCATAAACATATATGATAATGTAATCTGTATCCACATGCAATTATAACGTAATATTTGCAATGTTTGCACTCTTATATTGATACTAAAGTCATCAGCATTATTATTTTCAATGTTAACTCTTTTTTTTTTTTTGAATCATTGATAGAATTAGAGTCCATTGCCTAAGGCAATTCAGGACTATTTATCTCCCGACTTATATATTACAATTTTGGACAGATTATATATATATATATACACACACATATATTTATATTAATATCCACATATATATCCCTTTCCATATTGGGATATTATGAATGCACCTGATAACTTCTTGGTTAGTATATTGTCCGTTAATAGGACGGTAACACTCTATCAAATAGATACTCAGAAAAATGCAATCCACAAGGAAGTCACATATATCTAATATGATAAAATAACTTTACTGTATACACAGACTTCCAATTTCTTATAACAAAATATTGTTTTTTAAAACGTATTTCTGCAAATTGCAGGTATAACACTTCTTTTATACATAATGATTTTATTGTTATGTGTTATATTAGTTAAACATTCCTAGACTTCTTTGACCATCAAACTGTTGTAATTGTTTGGTCAACCTGTGGATAGTCAAATTCATATTTTCATGTCACGGATGCCTTTGTACAACAATAAATTACTGCAGGGTTACATAAAACTGGAGAACCCAGCGGGTGCAGCAGCATCCAAGGAGCGAAAGGAGACAGGCAACGCCTCGGGTCGAGACCCTCCTCAGACTTCAATAAATTACTGCAACTATGAATCATCACAAATGGTTCAACATCACTCAATATTAATGAAACCATGAAGGATCCGTATTGGGCCACCAAAATGCCTCTGGCAGTGTCCTGCTACATTTTCATCAGACACTGCCCTATCAACAAAATGAGAACACAAAAGAACATCTTTTCCTCATGTAATTGAGAGAAAACATCCACCTTTCCTGTACTTGGTTTACCCACAAGAACATTTGAAAAGATCGGTGATTTAATCTGTATGCAACCAGATTAATCGTAAGTAATCCCTATTAATGACAATGTGTTTTTCCTCCCTAAATTTGTTATCTCCGATACCATTGTCTCTTCCTTAGAGATAAACAGCTGGACTAAAACTTTTAGAATATGCCACATCTGTTTACTCAGATAATCCCATGATTATTATTTGACTTATCTTGTGTTTTTAACATATGCCACAGCCGTGGAATTGTTCACCTTGATATGACATGGACACTTCCATAATAAAACAATTGATATTTAATCCATAACTCCTTATACTTCAATAATTAATACAAATGTTTGGAAATTTTTTAGGACAATCCATTTATGCTCACCTGGTATTATTGTCCGCAGTCCCCAACAAGAGACGTATCACCAAACATTCACAGAAGCTGTACATCATCTGTAACACTTGCTTCAGTTTGCAACAGCTGTTAAGCTTATAGTTGAAGCAGCTTGTGAACCTTTTTTACATTACTTTAATAATGATAACGTTTCATTTGATATTTGCATAAGCCTCTCACAAAGGCATACATATTCTTATAAGCTTCTGTATTCCTTCTTTTGGAGCTTTATTTACTCTTTACCTAACCTAATGGAGGGACAAAGTATGTCAACAACAATGAGACATATTTGTATCATGGAACAATTTTCCCCCCCTTATGGTGCTGAATTACTCCTAAATTCAGAATAGTAATTTATGAATATTTTATTAATGCCTAAGCATACGCTTTATGTAATGGGTCAGGTCCTTACCTTCCAACAGATTTGTAATTGCAGCACTAATTTGCAGCTGACTCTTATAACCTTCCAATTTAAATGTAATCAAGATAACCCATGATCATGACCTCATTAGTGCAAGTGCTGATCTTTTATCAGCATAATTGTTCTTCCAGTATTCTGTTTAACAGCCTTGAACTGGTTTTAAATCCTTTGGACAATGTTTTAACTTGCACAGCTTGACCCATTTTAATTAATTTGAAGCACCTGTAATATTGATTAACAATTTGTTAATAACAATTGTATTTCAATGTTCAAGATGTTTCCATTTTAATAAAATGTTCTTACACTGTGAAAGTGTATATACAATGATGTTTTGTATGGTTTATACCATCAAATCATTACACTGAGGTAATTTTATAATATATATGTACGTACCCCTTCTTTATTGAAGTTACTTTTGAGTGCAAACCTAAAAGCAATTTTTAAGGTTTTCTTATACAGGTGAACCAATCCTTTCTTAGTTATATTAAATTAATGATCATAATACACCTGTAATCCCCCCACAATTGGAGATTTCATGAACTTATTTTTGTAACAAGATGTTTGCACCTCTTCAACATACTTCAAGCCTTCTTTCCCCATTATTGGTTTGGATAAGGCTATGTTGGATTATACCACTTCTGCCTTGGTTTTTGATCCATTATCAAATCATTCTTTGGATCATAGTTTTTCCCCCAAAGTTTAAAGATCTTTGCCTTTGTTTTTGATCCTTTATCAAATCTTTCATTGGATCATAGTTTTTTCTCCCCCAAAGTTTTAAAGATCAGTAGTCTGTTCTTTTGTAATCAATATCTTTGATTTATCATCAGGCAGGTTTATTCCATAATAATCAGGAGTTTTAACATAACCTGATTTGTATTAATCTGCGAATCTAGAGTGCAGATTTGGTAATTAATATTATATATTTCTTCCCATTGAGCTCCACAAACTGATGGCAATTTATTTTATTTTTAAAATATTAGTTATTTGCACAACGTTTTATTTTATTTTATTTTCCTTTTTTTTTCTTTTGAATAGTAATGCCATGCACCAGTTTGAAATACTTTGAAATTGTATTTCCTTATATCTCATATAATTTGAGCCATGGATATCATAAACGGATTCACTGTTGATATTTTTATAAAACATAAAGTTTTATCATATTCCGCTGTTTCAATCATTACAGCTTTAGTGAGTTTTTGGTGCTGTGGTGGGTACTTCATGACCAGCCACCACTATCAGTGCATTTTTTAGGGTCAGTTTTTCCATTTTATTTTTCACTGCCCTTGTTTCTCCTGAGTGTTTTTTTTTTTTTTTTCCCTCAAGGAGACTACCTTCAGAAAAATCTGAGGTAGATATTCCCACCATATTTCATCATATTTTTTTTTTTCTTTATATGTGAAACCCCCTTAGGGTAGGTTAGGGAATATTTCCATTATTTTCCGTCTGAAGGCCTTTATTATTATTATTTTTTTTTTGTTTTGTTTTTTTTTTTTGTTTTAAATTATGGCCTTTCTGACATTTAAAATTTCCCCCCCTGCCAAATAGTTTGTGGAGCATCAAACTTCCTAACGTAATTTTAACGGTCACCAGTATCGGAACCGGCTCCGTAATTTATCTCCCGTCCCGATCGCTGGGTATTCCCCCGGGGGAGTTCTTTTTTAAACTCCGTTTTTATACAGAGTATTTCTGTTCTATTTTAATCTTTTATTTTACTTTTGTTTTTAAATTCATTTTAAATCCTGGTTCAATACACCAGGCACGGAGTTTTCCAGAACCTAAAAGTTTTTCAACTGCACTTACCTGCCGGTTCCGTACCTACCGCTGTCGACGAGCTAGCCTCTGCAGCTCTTCCTTCTGCCGTCAGCGTCGACGTAATGCCGTTCCAGCGCCAGGCGGGCCTTCTTCACGTAGTCACTCACGTGACTCCGAAGTAAAATTTACCTCATCACATTAATCCAGTAAGTTACTTTGAATGCCAGTACATTTTTAGAATAGTTAAAAGTTATTATAAAAATGTTTTATAATATTTAAAGCACAGCTTTAAACTAAACAAAGATTATTTTATTTTCTCTTTCATTTTTGCAGTTGCAGCATACCAATTGGCTCAAAGCTTATTACAAAACGATCAGATCAGAGAGTAATTAAAAAATGTTTGTAGAATAATTTCAACTGTCAGAAAGGGTCTATTGTTAAAGTGTAGGGTATAGAATATATAGCTTTATAAGCATGGTAAATGTAAGAGTGAATTGCAGTGAAGTATTAACTTGATAAAATGCGTGATACATTCCTCAACTTGTGCGTTGTTGTCTCATGCCTTCTTGCAGCAGAAAGTACGGACTGGAAAAAGTAAAGAGAGAAATAGAAGGATTACATACTTTCAACAGAGAACTGATATATGGCTTTGTAACAACCACTCATTTAGCTCTGTGGGTGGAAATTCTTTTAGAATACTTAGCAGGGCTCTCGCTTAACTTTTTTTCCCTGTTGCCAGCCGGGCAACCTCGACAGCTTTTTAGGTTGCCAAATGACAATTTAGGTGGTCATTTAAGACGGTTTGCATGACGCGTGCGATAATGTGCCTGGACGAAGTGCGTAGTTACCAGTCGGAATTATGCTCAATGAAGCATTCACATATTATGTTCAAGAAGGAACTGCAGATGCTAGAAAATCGAAGGTAGACAAAAGTGCTGGAGAAACTCAGCAGGTGCAGCAGCATCTATGGAGCGAAGGAAATAGGCAACGTTTCAGGCCGAAACCCATCAGTCTGAAGAAGGGTTTCGGCCCGAAACGTTCCCTATTTCCTTCGCTCCATAGATGCTGCCGCATCCGCTACAGCACTTTTGTCTACATTCACATATTATTTCTGCTTTAAATAACTCACAAACTAAACATTCACCAATCAAGACCTGATATATACCACAATGACATACAGCAAAATTATAATACAGTATCTCAACTCTTTTTACACATTGCAATTAATGCAATTTCTATTAGTTCTTTCCACTTCCAAACAAAAATGTGGTTGGATTATTTAGCATATGATCAACCTGTGTCAATAAATCCTGGACCATGGTAACATATATGCTTAACCATGCACACTACAGATTGATGCAAGCATGTTTCCTGTGAAGAACCGAAAATTACCATGACATGGCCATAGCATGGGTCGTTATTGCTATTGGCACAGAAACACTCTCGCTTCCCACATAATTTATCCATAACAAAATATGCAGGTTGCAAGGAAATTTCTATAGGCATTTTATGATAATAGCTGTTAAAACCGACTATACCCATCTGACAGGTTCAACATTACACTAACTGACAAGAGATGGCCAAAGGACATAACTGCAGCAAATGTTCTTTTGGTAATATGTTTAAAGGTGTCAAAACAAATAATAACATTGGGAATTACAACACATTTGATTGCATTCCGTTATCAAACATAGTCAATGTTCGCTCTGAAGACCATGAAGCACCATAGGGTCAGGGGGTGTGTGAATCGTTGCGGGGTGGATAGATGGCGGGAGGGAAGGGGGTTGAGAAGGCAATCGTTGCGCAATGGGTGGATTGAGGCAGGTGAATTAGTATGTGTTGGTTGGAGTATGTAAAATTGTGAGGGGAGAGCACGGGGGATGTCAGTGGTATTGAATGGGGAGATCAGTACGGGATTGATGGGAGAATCAGTACAGGATGAATGGGGGTAGACAAAAATGCTGGAGAAATTCAGCGGGTGAGGCAGCATCTATGGAGCTGAGGAAATAGGCAACATTTCGGGTCGAGGCACTTCTTCAGACTGTTCCCCCCCATTCTTCTTGAATGGGGGGTTCAGTACAGGATGGATGGGAGGGGATCAGCACAGGATGAATGGGGGGGATCAGTACAGGATGAATGGGGGGGGGGTCAGGACCGTGTGGATCGGAGGGTCTGTGCAGGATAAATTAGGGGATCAGTATAGGATGAATTGGCGGTCTGTACGGGATGAACGAGGGATCAGTACAGTTTGCATGAGGGGATCAGTACAGGATGCATGAGGGATAAGTACAGGATGAATGGGGGATCAGTAAAAGATGAATGGGGAGATCACTACGGGATGGATGGGGGGGATTTTTGCAGGGTAAATGGAGGTGGGTCAGTACGGGATGAATGGGAGGATCAGTGCAGTATGAATGGGGGGAGAAGTACAGGATGGATGGGAAGGGGGGTCAGTACAGGATGAATTGGGGGACCAGTTTTGGGATGGGGGAGGGAGGGGGGGAGGGGGGGGGTGGCAGGAGAATCAATGCGAGGTAAGTAGGGTGATGAATAGATTGGGGGAGGTAGATTGGGAGGGGAGCACAGGGGATGTCAATGAGGACTGAATAGAGGAGGGAATGGGGATCAGTGCAGGATGGAGAGGAGGGGTCCCAGGATAAGAGGGGTGGAGGGGGGCGTACAAGAGAGAGGGTGGGGAAGGGGCAGAGGAGGTGGGGAGGGAGGAAGAAAGGTCAGCGCTCCTTGGACAACATCGTCCCGCTGCCTTGGCCGTCCCTGTCCAACGCCAAAGTGTCGTCGCCAAAGGGGGAGGTGGTTGGGATCTCCTCGCCACGGTGCAGCTCAAAGATCCTATAGCTATAGGATCTTTGGTGCAGCTGCTTCAGCGGCAGCGCCAGCGGCTCCACCGCCTCCTCCTCCCGCACCCCACCCGGCGGAAGGAGACCTCACTCTCCCTCCCTCCTCCCAGCCACGGCGTGCGAGAGGGGTTGATTTAAAAGCGCCGTTAGCGGGTTTGCAGGCACCGGCCGTTATCAGGGCGATAACGGCCGCTGCCTGCAAATCAAAAGATACTGCTGCAAATCCACCAACGGCGCTTTCAAAACGACCCCTCTCGCACGCCGAGGCCGGAGGGAGGGAGAGGGAGGGCTCCTTCCGCCGGGCGGGGTGCGAGAGGAGGAGGCGGTGGAGCAGCTGTCGCGGCCGTTGTTCGGGGCCTGTCATTCGCTCCGATCCTTCGTCACCCCGCACCTAGTATCTTTGCCCCGCACTACAACTGTTGCCGCTGCCGACACGAAACGTCACGTTCCTATTCGCCAGAAATGCTGCCTGACCCGCTGAGTTACTCCAGTTTTTTGTGTCTTTCGGTATAAACCAGTATTTGCTTGCCAAGCCGGGCAAAATGACTCGCCGTTTAGGTTGCCCGGCGGCACTTTGAGTGGTCATTGGCACCCAGGCAACCGCTAATTTCGAGCCCTGCTTAGATCATTAAAGTACTGTTATCAAGATAAAGAGTATATAAGTATCTGTATTCTGCTTGCAATGCATTATAGAGAAAATAATTATTGTTTGTCTTGTGCTAAAATACAGTATATCAGTATATTTTTTCCACTTGGAATGAAATATGCATTGTAAAGAGATTTTCTGTTTGTCTTGTAGCAAAATTATTGATACTTATAAAATACATTTGGAATACAAATCGGATAGATTTTAAAAATCTAAAGTTCCTTTTATGGCTTGTGAAGAAAAAACATGTTATTTATGTTTTTTTCACTGGGATGAAACAAAGATCTTTATCAGAGTACAGGGGGGAAATGATCTGGACAGGTTGAGTGAGTGGGCATATGCGTGGCAGATGCAGTATAATATAGATAAATGTGAGGTTATCCACTTTGGCGGCAAAAACATGGGGGCAGATTATTATCTCAATTGGGTTAGGTTAGGTAAGGGGGAGGTGCAGCGAGACCTGGGCGTCCTTGTACACTGGTCACTGAAAGTTGGCTTACAGGTACAGCAGGCAGTGAAGAAAGCCAAAAAATTGTCAATTCTTGAGTGGCCAAGTCAATCACCTGATCTGATTCCAATTGAGGCATGCCTTTTATATGCTGAAGAGAAAACTGAAGGACTACTAGCCCCCAAAACAAGCATAAGCTAAAGATGGCTGCAATACAGGCATGGCCGAGCATCACCAGAGAAAAGACACCCAGCAACTGGCCATGTCCATGAATCTCAGACTTCAAGCAGTCATTGCATGCAAAGGATATGCAACAAAATACTAAACATGTCTACTTTGATTTGCATGACATTGCTGTGTCCGAAACATTATGATGCCCTGAAATGGGGGGACTATGTATAAATGCTGCTGTAATTTCTACATGGTGAAACCAAAATGTATAAAAATGGCCTTTATTAAAATATGACAATGTGCACTTTAACCACATGTGATTTCTTTTTCTATTACACATCTCAAATTTTGGAGCACAGAGACAAATAAACAAATGATGGGTCTTTGTCCCAAACATTATGGAGTGCACTGTAACAGTCACTTATGGTTACTAATTTCTGTTTGCATCATGTTATACTGGGTATTGAGTAATGAGGAAGGGTTAGTTAGCAGTCTTGTTGTGCATGGCCCCTTGGGCAAGAGTGACCATAATATGGTTGAGTTCTTCATTAGGATGGAGAGTGACATAATTAAGGTATGAGACGTGAATTGGCCAAGATAGACTGGCAAGTGATTCTTAAAGGGTTGACAGTGGATGTGCAATGGAAGGTATTTAAAGACTGCATGGATGAACTACAACAATTGTTCATCCCAGTTTGGCAAAAGAATAAATCAGGGAAGGTAGTGCATCCATGGATAACAAGGGAAATCAGGGATAGTATAAAAACAAAAGATGAAGCATACAAATTAGCCAGAAAAAGCAGCCTACCAGAGGACTGGGAGAAATTCAGAGTCCAGCAGATGAGGACAAAGGGCTTAATTAGGAAAGGGAAAATAGATTATGAAAGAAAACTGGCAGGGAACATAAAAACTGACTGCAAAAGTTTTTATAGATATCTGAAGAGAAAGAGATTAGATAAAACAAATGTAGGTCCCTTGCAGTCAGAAACAGGTGAATTGATCATGGCGAACAAGGACATGGCAGACCAATTGAATAACTACTTTGGTTCTCTCTTCACTAAGGAAGACATAAATAATCTGCCGGAAATAGCAGGGGACCGGGGGTCAAATAAGATGGAGGAACTGAGTGAAATCCAGGGTACACAAAAGGCTGGAGAAACTCAGCGGGTGCAGCAGCATCTAAGGAGCGAAGGAGATAGGTGACGTTTCGGGTCGAGACCCTTCTTCAGACTGGTCAGGGATCAGGGAAACAAGAGATTTATTGGTGATGTGGAGAGATAAAGAACAATGAATGAAAGATATGCAAAAAAGTATTGATGATAAAGGGAACAAGCCATTGTAAGCTGTTTGTGGTGTGAAAATGAGAAGCTAGTGCGACTAGGGTGGGGGAGGGAGATAGAGGGAATGCCAGGGCCTGAGGGCTGAGGGAGAGGTGGGAAGGGGAGGAGACAGCAAGGGTTAACAGAATTGAGAAAATTCGATGTTCAAGTCCAGAGGATGCTGACTCCCCAAGCGGAATATAAGGTGCTGTTCCTCCAACTTGCGGTGTTGCTCATTCTGGCCGTTGCTCACTCTGGCCTCCCCCACTA
Organism: Okamejei kenojei; assembly: GCA_035221665.1. Lineage (NCBI taxonomy): Eukaryota > Metazoa > Chordata > Chondrichthyes > Rajiformes > Rajidae > Okamejei > Okamejei kenojei. The sequence continues at coordinate 56,726,155 of CM069137.1, forward strand.
TTGATGCGGCTCGCACCAGGGTCTCCTCCATACCCCGCAACACTGCCCTCTCTCCCCATTCCCCCACTCGCAAACAGGGCAGAGTCTCCCTGGTCCTCACCTTTCACCCCACCAGCCGGCAAATACAACACATAGTCCTCCGCCAGTTTCGCCACCTCCAACGTGACACCTCCACTCGCCACATCTTCCCATCTCCCCCCCTGTCTGCCTTCCGCAAAGACCGCTCCCTCCGCAACTCCCTTGTCAATTCTTCCCTTCCCTCCCGCTCTACCCCTTCCCCGGGCACTTTCCCTTCCAACCGCAAGAAATGCTACACTTGTCCCTTCACCTCCCCCCTCCACTCCTTTCAGGGACCCAAGCAGTCCTTCCAGGTCCGACAGAGGTTCACCTGCATCTCCTCCAACCTCATCTACTGCATCCGCTGCTCCAGATGCCAGATGATCTATATCGGTGAGACCAAGCGGAGGCTTGGCGATCGTTTCGCCTAACACCTCCGCTCGGTCCGCAATAACCAAGCCGACATCCCGGTGGCTCAGCACTTCAACTCCCCCTCCCATTCCGTATCCGACCTCTCGGTCCTGGGCCTCCTCCACACCAGAGTGAGCAACACCGCAAGTTGGAGGAACAGCACCTCATATTCCGCTTGGGGAGTCTGCATCCTTTGGGCTTGAACATTGAATTTTCTCAATTCTGTTAGCCCTTGCTGTCTCCTCCCCTTCCCACCTCTCCCTCAGCCCTCGGGCCCTGGCATTCCCTTTCTCTCTCTCTCTCTCCCTCCCCCACCCTAGTCGCACTAGCTTCTCATTTTCACACCACAAAAAGCTTACAATGGCTTGTTCCCTTTATCATCGATACTTTTTTGCATATCTTTCAATCATTTCATTCAGCAACACTTTTAGGGGTGTACTATAGACCGCCAAATGGAGAGCGAGAATTGGAAGAGCAAATATGTAAGGAGATAGCAGATATTAGTAGTAAGCACAAGGTAGTGATTGTGGGAGATTTCAATTTTCCAAAAATAGACTGGGAAACACATTCTGTAAATGGGCTGGATGGTTTGGAGTTTGTAAAATGTGTGCAGGATAGTTTTTTGCAGCAGTACATAGAGGTATCGACCGGAGAAGGGGCAGTGCTGGACCTCCTGTTAGGAAATGAGGCAGGTCAGGTGACGGTGGTATGCGTTGGTGAGCACTTCGGGACCAGTGATCACAATACCATTAGTTTCAAATTAGAAACGGGAATAGTGCCGGAGGATTGGCGTACTGCGCATGTTGTTCCATTGTTTAAAAAGGGTTCAAAGAATAAACCTAGCAATTATAGACCTATTAGTTTGACATTAGTGGTGGGCAAATTAATGGAAAGGATACTTAGAGATAATATATATAAGCATCTGGATAAACAGGGTCTGATCAGGAACAGTCAACATGGATTTGTGCCTGGAAGGTCATGTTTGACAAACCTTCTTGAATTTTTTGAAGCGGTAACTAGGGAAATTGATGAGGGTAAAGCAGTGGATGTTGTCTATATGGATTTCAGTAAGGCCTTTGACAAGGTTCCCCATGGAAGGTTGGTTAAGAAGGTTCAATCTTTGGGTGTTAATGGCGGAGTTGCAAGATGGATTCAACAGTGGCTGAATGGGAGATGTCAGATAGTAATGGTTGATGGCTGTTTGTCAGGTTGGAAGCCGGTGACCAGTGGGGTGCCTCAGGGATCTGTGTTGGGTCCACTGTTGTTTGTCATGTACGTCAATGATCTGGATGATGGGGTGGAAAATTGGTAAGTAAGTATGCAGATGATGCTAAGATAGGTGGTGTTGTGGATAATGAAGTAGATTTTCAAAGTCTACAGAGAGATTTGGGCCATTTGGAAAAGTGGGCTGAAAGATGGCAGATGGAGTTTAATGCTGTTAAGTGTGAAGTGCTACATCTTGGCAGGACAAATCAAAATAGGACGTACATGGTAAATGGTAGGGAATTGAGGAATGCTGTGGAACAGAGGGATCTAGGAATAACTGTGCATAGTTCCCTGAAGGTGGAATCGCATGTAGATAGGGTGGTAAAGAAAGCCTTTGGTGTGCTGGCCTTTATAAATCAGAGCATTGAATATAGGAGTAGGGAAGTAATGTTAAAATTGTACAAGGGATTGGTAAGACCAATTCTGGAGTATGGTGTACAATTTTGGTCGCCTAATTATAGGAAGGATGTCAACAAAATAGAGAGAGTACAGAGGAGAATTACTAGAATGTTGCCAGGGTTCCAGCAACTATGTTACAGAGAAAGGTTGAACAAGTTAGTTCTTTATTCTTTGGAGCGCAGAAGGTTAAGGGGGGACTTGATTGAGGTCTTTAAAATGATGAAAGGGATTGACAGAGTTGACGTGGATAAGCTTTTCCCATTGAGGGTAGTGAAGATTCAAACAAGAGGGCATGACATGAGAATTAAGGGACAGAAGTTTAGGGGTAACGTGAGGGGGAACTTCTTTACTCAGAGGGTGGTGGCTGTGTGGAATGAGCTTCCAGCAGAAGTGGTGGAGGCAGGATCGATTTTAACATTTAAAAGTAAAGTTGATAGGTATATGGATGGGAAGGGAATGGAGGGGTATGGTCTGAGTGCAGGTAGATTGGACTAGGGGAAAACAAATGGTCGGCACGGACTGGAAGGGCCGAGACGGCCTGTTTCCGTGCTGTAATTGTTATATGGTTATATGGTTATATTGTTCTTTATCTCTCCACATCACTGTCTATATCTCTCGTTTCTCTGATCCCTGACCAGTGTGAAGAAGGGTCTCGACCCGAAACGTCGCCTATCTCCTTCGCTCCTTAGATGCTGCTGTACCCGCTGAGTTTCTCCAGCCTTTTGTGTACCCTCGATTCTCCAGCATCTTCAGTTCCTTCTTTAACACTGAGTGAAATCCAGGTTAGCCAGGAAGTGGTGTTGGGTAAATTGAACGGATTAAAGGCCGATAAATCCCCAGGGCCAGATAGTCTGCATCCCAGAGTACTCAAGGAAGTAGCCACAGAAATAGTGGATGGATTAGTGATAATTTTTCAAAACTCCTTAGATTCTGGTGTAGTTCCTGAGGATTGGAGGGTTGCTAATTTAACCCCACTTTTTTAAAAAAGAGGGAGAGAAAACGTGGAATTACAGACCAGTTTAACATCGGTAGTGGGGAAACTGCTAGAGTCGGTTATTAAAGATGGGATAGCAGCACGTTTGGAAAGTGGTGAAATCATTGGACAAAGTCAGCACGGATTTACAAAAGGTAAATCATGTCTGACGAATCTTATAGAATTTTTCAAGGATGTAACTAGTAGAGTGGATAAGGGAGAACCAGTGGATGTGTTATATCTAGACTTTCAGAGGCTTTCAACAAGGTCCCACATAAGAGATTAGTATATTAACTTAAAGCACACGGTATTGGGGATTCAGTATTGATGTGGATAGAGAACTGGCTGGCAGACAGGAAGCAAAGGGTAGGAGTAAACGGGTCCTTTTCAGAATGGCAGGCAGCGACTAATGGGGTACCACAAGGCTCAGTGCTGGGACCCCAGCTATTTACAATATATATTAATGATTTGGACGAGGGAATTGAATGCAACATCTCCAAGTTTGCGGATGACACTAAGCTGGGGGGTAGTGTTAGGTGTGAGGAGGATGCTAGGAGGCTGCAAGGTGACTTGGATAGGCTGGATGAGTGGGCAAATGCATGGCAGATGCAGTATAATGTGGATAAATGTGAGGTTAAAATGTGAGCAAAAACAGGAGGGTAGACTATAATACCTAATTAGTGGCAGATTAGGAAAAGGGGAGATGCAACGAGACTTGGGTGTCATGGTACACCAGTCATTGAAAGTTGGCATGCAGGTGCAGCAGGCAGTGAAGAAAGCAAATGTTATGTTAGCATTCATAGCGAAAGGATTTGAGTTTAGGAGCAGGGAGGTTCTACTGCAGTTGTACAGGGTTTTGGTGAGACCACATCTGGAGTATTGCGTACAATTTTGGTCTCCAAATCTGAGGAAAGACATTCTTGCCATAGAGGGGGTACAGAGAAGGTTCACCAGACTGATTCCTGGGATGTCAAGACTTTCATATGAGGAAAGACTGGGTAGACTCGGCTTGTACTCGCCAGAATATAGAAGATTGAGGGGGGATCTTATAGAAACTTACAAAATTCTTAAGGGGTTGGACAGGCTAGATGCAGGAAGATTGTTCCCGATGTTGGGAAGGTCCAGAACAAAGGGTCACAGTCTAAGGATAAGTGGGAATTCCTTTAGGACCGAGATGAGGAAAACATTTTTCACACAGAGAGTGGTGAGTCTCTGGAATTCTCTGCCACAGAAAGTAGTTGAGGCCAGTTCATTGGCTATATTTAAGAGGGAGTTAGATGTGGCCCTTGTGGCTAAAGGGATCAGGGGGTATGGAGAGAAGGCAGATACAGGATACTGAGTTGGATGATCAGCCATGATCATATTGAATGTGCAGGCTCGAAGGGCTGAATGGCCTATTCCTGCACCTATTTTCTATGTTTCTAAAATAGACTTCATTGGTGTGAAGTCTGTTACCAATCTATGCTTATTAATTGTCGATCAATCATTTGTATATAGAAAGGACGGGAACGAGAAAAAAGAGAGGAGGCTTTTCTTTCGGAATTGAATCACACTGTGTGAACATGTTTTTATTCTAAACATATTTTATTACCTGTACAGAAAACTCCATCAAGATGGAAATGCACAGTGATGAGGATGATGGAAAAGTTCTTAAACAGATGGACCTGGCAAGAAGAAGAGAGGAAATGAGTACCATGGATGAATCTGTGGTGGAAAGCAACGGACTGACTGAAAGCAATCAAGGGCAGGAGATGCAAGCCGAGGGAGGAATACGTCTTCCGAATGGTAAACTGAAGTGTGACATCTGTGGGATGGTTTGCATTGGGCCCAATGTTCTAATGGTACATAAGCGGAGCCACACTGGTAAGCAGCTAAAAGAAAAGTTGATCGTACACTAGATAAGAAATGTGTACTTCGAAAGGAACCAAATTGTGGTCCACTTTTAGCTTTAGATACATTTTTCCACAGTTAACTTTAAAAATATCACCAGTGTGGTGCAACAAAGTAGAAAATGTGAGTAAATAGATCTTTGTAACATTTTGAAGTTGCACAAACTCGTGTATGCTGACATAATTAAGATTATTATCTAGCATTTTCAACCACTCCATATTAAAACTGCTGCAAAGTAGACTTAGTGTGGCCAGCCAAACTGACTTTTGCTGCCCTGGAAATTGCAACAGTGATAGTTATCAACAAAAGATGATGCAAAATCTAGAATGCCCGGTAACCAACTGTAAGAATCCATTGTTTTGCTCATTTAAATTTATATTTATCAATTGCTGGTTATCATTATGATTTAAAAAATTGATTAAGAAGTTCTGGATAAATAGTGTTAGCAAACCATTGAAAGTATACTGAAGTCAGAGCCCACAAATTGCAGATGAGACCTTGGTTACTGTCACATGCTTACATGTTCAATCAGCTTTTAAACCAGCATTATAAAATAAATTATTTTTTAAAACTAGATCAAAGTAAAGGTTTGGGAGTTTGTTGTAATCTGTAATTTACCCATTTGCTTTATATTCATAATCCTATTTTAGCACAATTGGCGTTGCACAGAGCTAACAATGTTGACATTTTTATGTGCATTTTTTAAAACAAACTAAACTAAGTATTAATTGTGACTGACTGTAAAAGGAGTGGATGTCACTGATACGTATCATAGTATCCTTTGAAGATAGTGTTTGTAATGATACAGCATTTATTGTACACTATTTACCCTTAAAACCTGTTATTGGTAGTTTGTAAAAGGATTGTTAGTGAGCGTATCCTGACCTGTACACCTGTGCAATTTAGTGTGAAACTCAAGGAATATTTGGAGATCAGATGCAAGTTCATCAGACAGCATCTCCACCCACTGAATTCAGTTGGATGCCAAATGAAATACACATGTTGAAGTGTAGCCTGTCAATTTTATGCCGGCAGATGTAATACAGCCATTCATTTAAATAAGGTTTGGTCCTGGACCATTGGAAAATTAAGTATAGATTTGTTAAAATGTCATTATTTATTTAATATGAAAGTCTTAATTAATTAATTTATTACTTTTTACAAATAATCTTCACAATTTTTAATTATTCACATAGATCATCAGCGATATTTAGAAACTCACGCTGTTAAAAACCATCATGATGGTTTGGGTAGGAGTCTCAATATTCACATCCTGAGTCTGGCTCATCACTGGCAAGGCATTCCGCATTGACATGCGACTGAGATTGCAAAGCCTACAAAGCCTACAACAGGTGATTTGACCTCCTAATCAGAGGAAAGACATTCTTGCCATAGAGGGAGTACAGAGAAGGTTCACCAGACTGATTCCTGGGATGGCAGGACTTCCATATGAAGAAAGACTGGATAGACTCGGCTTGTACTCGCTGGAATTTAGAAGATTGAGGGGGGATCTCATAGAGACTTAAAAATTCTTAAGGGGTTGGACAGGCTAGATGCAGGAAGATTGTTCCCGATGTTGGGGAAGTCCAGGACAAGGGGTCACAGTTTAAGGATAAGGGGGAAATCTTTTAGGACCGAGATGAGAAAATCATTTTTCACACAGAGTGGTGAATCTGTGGAATTCTCTGCCACAGAAGGTAGTTGAGGCCAGTTCGTTGGCAATATTTAAGAGGGAGTTAGATGTGGCTAAAGGGATCAGGGGGTATGGAGAGAAGGCAGGTACAGGATACTGAGTTGGATGATCAGCCATGATCATATTGAATGGCGGTGCAGGCTCGAAGGGCCGAATGGCCTACTCCTGCACCTATTTTCTATGTTTCTAACACAATTTGCCTTGTGGGTTGTAAGAGGTTACTGTGACCTAAGAATGCAAGTGGAGTAAGACGAAGTGTAGCCCAAGTGGAGAATAATCCTACCTTTGTGGATATCTTATGTTATACAACAACACCTTCAACATAACAGTTGTATGTTGGAAATGCTAAGGAAATAACCAATTATACATTAATGATTTTAATTTAATGACCATGGTGCTCATGTTACTTTGGTGGGTATCGAGGGCACCTACTTTTTACTTAATTCCTAACACCTAATCCTTTGCTTCTCAAAACCAGATAATAAATTGATAGCATTAAATACAGAAGGTAAATAAAATTATTGGTACAATAGAAGTGTTGAAGAAATGCTATGGTGCTTTGGTCCCTGTAACTTCTTACAACCTACGGGGCTAATTGTGTTCCAGCGTTTTCAACCTCAGTCTTCATTGGAGGTCTGAAAGTGAATGACATTTGAGAATAGAATCTGAATGTTGTTTGCTTAGTTGATGGTCAACGTTAAATCTTAGAATCATAGAATTTTTAGCAATAATTTGGCAGAGTAATGACAGTTTGACAATCAAAGACAGTTTGTCATCTTATCCAATCCTATTTGGGTAAATCTCACATCTATATTTTTTGTACTCTTTTCCAAATGTTGGTTCTCTTTTAAATTATGTTAAGAACAATGCCTTTTTATAGCCTGTACTCTAATCATTTTCTATTGGCTTTATAAACTATTTCCCACAAACTCTTTCCTTGTATATACAGATAAATCTATGCTGATGTCCTCTTAATATTAATTTACCAATTTGCAGAAACATACTACCAATGTTTCCCTTATCTAGAGCTTTCATTATTTTGAAAATATTTTGTGATTCATACAATTCAATTCATTTCCAATGTGGTAATTAGTTTGCTAAATATTAACAATATACACAAAATACTGGAGTTACTCAGTGGGTCAGGCAGCATCTCTGGTGAAAATGGATAGCTGGATTTTTGGGTCAGGACCCGAAATGTCACATATCTGTTTCCTCCAGAGATGTTGCCTGACTCGCCGAGTTACTCCTGCATTTTGTGTCTATCTTTGGTATAAACCAGCATCTGCAGTTCCTTGGCATTACATTGCTATATATTAACATGGTTTAGGAAGCAGAGCATTTCTACATATAAAGTAGAATACATTTTGTGCAACGGGAAAAATAAAAGTTCAGTCTAATCATGATTCCCTATTTATTCCCCCTTGCTGGGAGGCACCATTCAAAAATAAAGGGTAAAACGAGACATACAGCATGAAAGACTATAAAATGGAAAAGAAGAAAAATATTGTACAAAAAAGATTAAATGAAGACATTTTAACCAAAAAATTAAATTTCATTGGCGTTGGAGGGTAATGTTGGGCCCAAAGCCTTTAGCATTTTCTTTACTGTAGCTTAATCGGTACATGTGACAATAAACAGACCTTTGAATTCCATTTCAAGTCACCCACTGAAATTGTTCTGTTTGCCAAATAAAATGTTATCGAAGTTACTAAGTTTGAGTAAATGTTTTTCAACTGACATCAATTTTTTGAACGTTTCTGTCATGTCCTTTGAGATACATTTATTTGCAAGTTTTACTTATCAGGAACTGTGTTTCTAATTTTTAATTTCATGATGAAAGTTTGTCAACAAAGATTCACTGATTTTACAATAAAATAACATGCTATTGGTTTCAATATACTGTAGATTGTGGTGCTAAAAATGCTTTAGCATTGTCATTAATGGATGTAACCCTTTACAGATCAGTGAACATTTTTAGCGGGCTCAGGAAAATGAGGTGAACATTCTATGTAAAAATTTGATAGCACTTGAAATTATGATTCTGGGTACAAGGTGGGTGTGAATGTTGTGCTACGACCCTTAACACAGCCTATATTGGATCCACACCTATCAAGGAGGTACAAGAGCATGAAAGTTAGATTTCATTCACGCTGTTTAAGACTTTCTAAAGCATCCTCTGGCTGCATAATTTAGGAAAATATAGTGAAGTGTCTCTTTTGACCAGAACATATATACAATTACCCTTTACAATGTTCAGGCCTATGGTCCAGGCTGCTGAGGGAAATGGAGTGACCCTATTGCTTCAATTTAAACTACACCAGCATTACCATAAGAAAAAATCTCCAAGGAGGTCTATTCCTAACGTTTACCTTGAACCTCTCTCCATATGGGACAGCGCAGTGATAGAGTTGCTGTCTTACTGCGCCAGAGACCTGGGTTCAACCTGACTACAGATGCTGTTTAGTCAGAGTGTATAGGTGATCGATGGTCTGCGCGGACTCAGTGGGCCGAAGTACCTGTTTTCACACCCTATCTCCAAAACAAATGTACGGGTGGTTGTTGGTTTGCACAGACTTGGTGGGCTGAAGGGCCTGTTTCCATGCTATGTCTCTAAAAACATTCAGGTTTATAGGTTAATTGGCTTCTGTAAATTGTCCTGACTGTGCAGGGAGAACTAGTGTATGGGTGATCATTTGTTGGCATGGACTCATTAGGTCAAAGGGCCTGTTTCCATGCTGTATAACTAAACTTAACTACACGCAAACATAGTTTCATGAACTCGTATTTATGGTCAAGACAAGAATCATAATTTTCATAGCAGTTCATACTTCTACATCAATTAGTCTCATCCTGCTGTGTTTTCCCACTTCTCTTCGCTATCAACTAATCTTCCCACTGTTGCACATGGAAGCTAAATGAATGGCATGAGTGCACAATAATCTATTAACCCATCCATCTGCCCTGTTAAACTCCACTTGTCAAACCTGTGACAGAACTACAGATTGCCATTGTGGGCATCTCACAGCATTATAGTGGAAGCTGTAGTGTGACCAGGCCGGTGAGCGAAATGTTTTTTATTGATCTCACAGCATTACAGTGGAAGCTGTAGTGAGACCAGGCAGGTTGAGCGAAATGGTTTTTATTGACAAAACACAAACAAAACCTCGTAAAACCGCGCACCAAATTTAGCTAACGGACACAGCTCCTGTCGATGGGAGGAGCGCTAATAACTAACTAAAATCCCGCTATCGAACCCCCGTGGTCACGTGACAGTGCCGACCAATGACGAGGGTTCTGACCTCCCAGCCCCGCTAGGTACCGCTACAAAGCACGTTGTCCACAACTGAGGGACTGCCCTTGAAAGGGAGAAAGCAGAAGCATACACAACAGCACATTCTTCCTGTGCATATATGGCAGTATAAACTCACCTATTCGAGCACTTGGAATCTCTATTCCAATCCCATTTGCTTACATTTCATATCTTCTACACGTAAACTGTTCTACATTATCAAGTGTAAAATCAAATCACGTCACAATCTGACATCAATGTATTGCAATTTATTTTAGGAATTGCCCAATTTTCATTATGGAGCTGCCACATAAAGATGCCAAGCCCCTTTGTCATGATTCCCCTCCTCTCTCCGTCCTCCTCCTCCCTCTCCGTCCTTCCCCTCCCTCTCCGTCCTTCCTCTCCCTCTCCGTCCTTCCCCTCCCTCTCCGTCCTTCCCCTCCCTCTCCGTCCTTCCCCTCCCTCTCCGTCCTTCCCCTCCCTCTCCGTCCTTCCCCTCCCTCTCCGTTCTTCCCCTCCCTCTCCGTCCTTCCCCTCTCTCTCCGTCCTTCCCCTCTCTCTCCGTCCTTCTCCTCTCTCTCCATCCTTCCCCTCTCTCTCCGTCCCCCCCGTCTCCATTCCCCCCTCTCTCCAATCCCCCCCTCTCTCCGTTCCCCCCTCTCAGTTCCCCCCCCCATCCCCGCGTCCCACCCCCACGCTCCGCTGCGTCCCCTCTCTGCCTCCGTCCACTTCTCTCTCTCTCTCTCTTTCTCTCTCTCTCTCCTCCTCCACTCTCGCCCCCCCATGCCTCCCCTTTCCCCGCCCTGCGCTTCCAAAGGCAGTGAGTTATCACAACTATTAGCATAACAGTGTTGTTTACAATGATGGTGCAATAGCCAATTCTGCAGCTGAAGTTCAAATTGCATTCAACTTGCCATTGATGGTTTTTTCCATGTGTCATCACACTGTTTTCATTCTCATGCGGATCTGAAGGGACATCTCAGTTCTGAGGTAGTTGCTTGCTGCCTTTCTCATGCCGGAGGTAGTTGCTTGCTGCCTTTCTCATGCCTGACATCATGCTTGCTTCTTCACCAACTACGCAACCAGTTACTTTGCAATGCCACACAGTCAATTGTGTCAGACTGTCCTGAAAGAGAGTTAAATCATGTAATGCTTCTGAGCACAATATGCTCAGGGTTGCTTGAGTAAGTTATGATGACTGATGATATGTACTAAATGTTGGATATGAAAGGGTTGGATATGAAAGGGTTAAACTATCTGGGATGTGTTTCCTCCTTTTTGTATTATTTTCCTCTTATTCTACCTGCTCCTGTCACCCTTCTTGATGCTCAAGTGGCAGTTATGAAACTCGGTAAATAATTGCAAATCGGCATATGTGCTCTGGGGGTTGCAGGGATAAATATGTCTTAGGAATTAGCATGTAGACCTGTGCAATGCCTTTTCTCAGATTGAAAAGATGATGTTCGCGAAGATGGCAGGATTGTGATGAAGAGCCCTTAAATATCATGGGTTACATTTATAGTAATTGTATTGGGAGTGAGTCTGCTGCTTCTCTCATGATGCTTCATTGTATCCATACTTGAAAGAAACAAAACTGTTCCTCCTAGCACAGAGAATCTCTGTGTCCTCCCAGCAATTGCAGTGTGCTGATGCCGATGTGATTTGTTTGACCCTTGAAGGATGTTGCAGAATTGAGGGCAGGATGGAAATTGTTGGTGCAGTTGATGAAGTCCATGAGTTCTGCATGGGTGCAGGAGGTAGCACGGATGCAATTGTCAATGTAACGGAGATAGAGTTCGGTGATAAGAACAGGGATTGTTCAATGTACCTGAAACGTCACCCATTCCTTCTCTCCAGAGTTGCTGTCTGTCCCGCTGAGTTACTCCAGTTTTTTGTGTCTATCTTCGACAGCCTTGAAGGAGTTCATTGCCCAGGGGACCAGGCTGATTTTGACCGTCACAGGAAGTGCAGTTTATTCCTTGATATGAGGTTCTAACTGTTACCTTAAAAAGCAATGCAGTTCTGCTGCTGAGGCATCAATGTCTGAGACATTGAGGGTACACAAAAAGACATTGTTCTTTTGTGAAATTGAAATCTTTAGTTGTCTTCCTAAATATACTTTGTGAGAATGACGTCTTTCATAATGCCTCCCTTCTCTCTTTTTCTTAGCAGCTCTAAAATGTTTTCCATCTTCCTTCATCATCCCACTTAACCTCCAGTCTAAAAGCTAGTCTTCCCAGGCCACCCTTCCATAAAACTATTCAAAAAGGAGTTGTTAACTATTCAAAAAGGAGTTGTTAAACTATTCAAAAAGGAGTCTAACATTTAAAAAATATATTTGAGGGTTACAATTCAGAAACAAAGGTAGGAAATAGACAAAATATGAGGTAGGAGAAAGCAGCAATGAATCTGCTCGGTAGACAAAAGTGCTGGAGAAACTCAGCGGGTGCAGCGTTCTAAACGTTGCCTATTTCCTTCGCTCCATCGATGCTGTTGCACCTGCTGAGTTTTTTTTGTAATTTATATTTTTGTTAGAAGCAATGTACAGTAGTATAAACTGCGGCATGCACCCGCTGAGTTTCTCCAGCATTTTTGTCTACCTTCAATTTTACAGCATCTGCAGTTCCTTCTTAAACTATTAATCTGCTTGGCATTGACGGGCTTTTAAATGCTCTGCTGAAATGATTTTTTCGGGCCAGTTAGCTCTATGAGCTGGACTACATTATAATAATAAAAAGCCTAACAATAATATTTTTGAAGTAAGTCTGGGTCATGTTCAGAGGACCCTTTTCCAATATATTGAATGTCAAATCAGGCTGGCAAACATCCATTTTATTGAAAGCTTAGGTGCTGTTATTATGCCTCAAAATTGGATACATTGTAGGATAACATTGTTGGGCCCACCCATTGTGACTGAGCTATTAAATGAATTACAGAAATTAACGTCCAACTTCTGCATGCCAACTAAGGTACCCCATCTACAGTCGTCCCACCTTTCTGCATTTGGCCCATGTCCTTCTAAATATGAACTTGTTCAAATGTCTTTTAAATAAAGTGATAGGGTCTGCCTCATCTATGCCCTCTGGTAGCTCATTCCACATGCTCACTACCCTCAGTGTGAAAAAAGTTGCCCCTCAAATTCCTATTCAATCTTTCCCCTCTCACCTTAAATCTATGTCCTCTGGTTATTGATTCCCCTACTCTGGGTATAAGACTCTCCACATTCATCCTATCTATCCCCCTCATGATCTTATAAACTTCTATAAGATCAAGCCCCAGCCTCCTGCATTTCAAGGAATAAAATAGTAAGATTAAACGAGAACTTACCGGTTTGATCTTTATTTTATGAGGAGTTACGTTGGTGATTACGTGAAGACTCCGTCAGGCAGCATGCGCGTCAATCTTCAAAGCAGCGGTATGAAATCACAGGTAACAGTAATTTAAGTATAATAGTAAGAGCAGAAACCTAGAACTACCAGATGACCTTTGTGAGAGAGGGTTGGGCGTGGAGGGCACGTAATCACCAACATAACTCCTCACAAAATAAAGATCAAACTTCAAACTGGTAAGGTCTTATTTAATCTTACTATTTTACTTCGGAGTCACATGATTGACTGCGTGAAGATTTCAAAGCTCTGTAATTTCATGCTGTAGATTCAAATCTAGGCATCTCACTGCATCAGAATGAGGAAAGAATCAATAATGCATTAAACCATGACATTGATTTTAAATGTAATAACGGTTTTATTTTTTAAAGAAAACAATAGCAACCCCTCTGTCCCAGGGGGAAGCTATAAAACTGAACTTAAAACAGAACTGGCAAATACCCCTGGTTCAGCAAGTTGTTTATGATAATATTGCTGAAACATCCGCTCACTTGACCACATGCCGAAAAGGTAATCCTAAACCCTGTTACCCCCGGTCTGCTCTGTTTGAGTAGATCGTAGATGGAAAACGTAATGGCATCTGCAGATACTTCCATCCTGTCGAGTCGCAGCTTCTGCAATGGAGAATTCTGAAAGGAGGAAACGTTGTGCCGAAATTATTGCCATGAGCATGACTACTTTCATGGAGAGTTTGGCCAAAGACAGGGCTGTGATAGGAGTCCATTGACGAAGGAACATAAGTACTTCACTAACATCCCAGATTGTCGAATACCTGGGCCTGGGAGGATTGGAATTAAAAGTTCCCTTCATAAATCTAGAGATGAGAGGGTGTGACCCCACAGAATATCCTTGTGATTCCATCCATGGGATCAGAAGGCAGGGCACTTCTGGCCGTGTTGATCGCACTATAGCTTAATCTTTGATTGAAAAAGAGGGTAGACAGGAACTCTACTACGTCGGAGATGACTGCTGTGTAATATGAAATATTTTGCCGGAAGTAGAACACTTCCCATTTACATATACAAGAGATATACTGCTTCTGGGTACTATCCCTCCAGGCCGCAGTAAGAACATCCACAGTGCGATCGGATGGTCCACTCCCCAGGTATGGCCGCCTTAGAATCTGCAAATAACAGATTGATACGATCATTGATATGACCACCAGTTACATGGTGTACCAGTAGGTTTCGATGTTTGGGAACAGTCATAAGTGGCTGTATGTTTATCTGCAAAATGAGAGGGAACCATGGTTGAGTAGGCCAGTCGGGTACCACCAATACTCCTGAGGCGGAGTCCTGCTTAATTTTTTTGCAGACACCGACTGATGAGGCAGCAAGGCGGAAATGCATACACAAGCATTCCACCCCAATGCAGTGGGAATGCATCTACCGCTGCTGCCTCAGGATCTGGTTCCCATGAAACATATTTAGGCAACTGGTGTTTTAGTCTGAATGCAAACAAATCGATATTGGGCATCCCATACTGAGCAACAACATCATTAAATATGTCATGATTCAACATCCATTCTGTGTTGTCATTGAATTTGCGAGACCTTGTGTCTGCCACGATGTTGAATCTATGTGAAAGGTAGATAGCTGACAGTGGATGATATACTGACAGTGGAAGATAAGAATGTGGAAGGTAGATAGCTGACAGCCAAATGTCTCTGGAAATACACCAGTCCCAAATCAGAATTGCCAATCTATCACAAATTCCGACTTGATTCCACCCATATGATTAACATACGCCACTGCCGTAGTGTTGTCAATCGGAACTTGAACGTGCAAGTGACATTTAGTAAAACAATAAGCTTTAGGCCCATAAAATATTCCCAAAAGCTCTAAATTATTAATTCCTCGCGATTGCAGAAGAGGTGCCTCATGAATATTTCATCTGCCTCCACAGCTGGAAATAGTATCAGTAGCGCCCCAACTTAGCGCACTGACATCAGTCTGTAAGACAATAGAAGGTGGTTCAACCAGAATTTGGCTGGAGGAACTTGGGACATTCATAATCCACCATTGTACTTCAGCAATGGCCGCAGCTGGTAATTGCATGGGCCTGTCATAACGACCTGAATGCATCGTCAGTGCCTCTTCCTTTGCTCGTTGTAATTGCTGGTAATACAGAGGTCCAAACTGCACAGCTGGATATGAAGCCACTAATTTGCCAATCAAGCTGGCCACCTGTCTAATTGAAGCTTCAATGAGCTTAATACGGCCTTCAATTAGCAGCAGCCTTTTGTCCCTGGGCAGAATCACTGACATGTGATCTGAGTTAATAGTGAAACCCAAATAATCAATAACTCTGGTGTTAATTTGGACTTATCTGGATGAATGATAAACCCCAATTTCTCAAAAGTGAGCTTAACAACTGAAAGGGACGATTCAGCTGTGTCCCGAGTCTTACCTACAATAAAAATATCGTCCAAATAGGCTATTACAATATGACCCTGAGCTCTAAGTAGCCCCAGCATTGGTTTTAACAATTTGGTGAACAATCGCAGAGCTGAGGTTGATCCATTAGGCAGTGCTTTCAATTGCCATAATTGACTCATCCAGCTAAATTTCAAATATCTCCTATCATCGTTGTGAACAGACACTGAGTAATATGCATCTTTAAGGTCGATGCTTGCCATGTAACATCGTCTGGAAAGCAGGTGTTTAGCAGTAGTAAAAGTTTCCATTTTGAAATGTTTATACTGTACAAAGGGGTTAAGGCTCGTCAGGTCGAGGATGATTCTACATCATCCATCCTTTTTTGACAGAGGAAAAATATTTGACACAAATTGGTGGAGTTGGCGAACTTATTTCTCAATTACTCCTTTTTTGCATAATTTTTCAAGTTCTGCCTGTATCTCCATATTCTCTTTCTGTGAGAAAATGAGTGTCCAACTTGGGATAGAATTCAATTCGAAAACCTTTTATGCTGCACAGTATAAACGGATCTGATGTTATCTCAGACCCTTTTAGGAACCAGTGTAATCTCCCCCCGACTTGTAGGTGTCTTTCATTTAATATGTTCCTATCAGGACCAGACCCACCTACCTCCATGGTGACTGGTGGAATTTGTTGTCCCCGGTTCCTGGTGGGAGGAGTCACGTTTGTCCGTGCCCCAGTAGCAGTGCACCAACTGCGCACATTCGTAAATGCCCGGCTGGTCCCTTGACCGGCCCCGGTCTCTGCAGCCCGTCGGTAGGGGTGCTGGTGCCGAACCATTCTGCTGGTCATTGGGGCTTTAATTAACCCCACCGTATTTGCCTCATCGTCGAGCTCTTTCACTCGCTTAGCGAGGTCATCCCCTAATAACAAATTTGGCGGTTGAATATTACTTGGCTTGCAGAGCGCCGCAAATTTAGGGTGTATCATAGGGCATATTGCACTATTGCACAAACAGTTTATTTCAAAGTGGGCACTGCACAGAAGGTCTAAGGCATCATGCTGAAATACAGACGGCCCCTCATCCACCGATCTTGCGAACGCCGTAATGCCTGCAGCGAGCAACTTCAGCACCCGCTGGAGCTTCATTTCTTATGCCCGAATACCAATGCCCATATGGCCCCATATCGCATGGTTAACCGCCGGTACTTTCAGTAGTTGACAATTAAGCGGGGTCTCATAAAATCATAGCCTGCTCAACCTCTCACTATAACTCAGACCCTCAAGTCCTGGCAACATTTTAGTGTCATCTGAAAACTTACAATGGTTATGCTGGACAAGAATATTAATTTAGTAAATCAATTTATCCATCCCCTGCCATAACCTGAAGTCTATGTGCAATCAAGGTAACATCTAAATTCACTTTAACTATAATGAGAGCTTTGACTTACACCACCATTACAGGCTGTTGGTTCCAGATCAATAATCTTTGGAAACATTTTTACTTTGATCTTTTATTATCATAATCTTGGCCCTCAAAATAACCTTTCCATTGCGGGCACATGCTCTTCCTATTCATCTTGCCTCAAACTCTTATAATTTTGATTTGATAAAGTGGAATTAGAATCTCAAGTTGGATTGCACAATATATTGAACCAAAAAGATCAAGTCAAAGAAGTGAACAAGAAAAACAGTTTTATTAGTCATAATTTCAAATAACTGGGTCCCACGCTTCAAAGAAGGCAATGAATCATTGCTCAATGGTTAGACTAGTTACATGCACAGAGTTGTGTTAATTCCTGCTAAGTCTTTCTCTTCAAGAAGTGTCGGTAATTCTGTGAGCTCACCACAAATCTACAACGTTTTGCCTTTTTATTATGCAAAGGCATATGAAATGAATTTTGTAGTGACATATTTATGACCCTTAATTGAAAAATATACACACATCTCATTTACAAAATATACACACATCTCAACATGAATACATTTACTTGTCATCATTTTGAACATCTATATTGATCACAGGCTGAACATATGGTGCATTAATGGTGAAATACATTGAGTCGAAAAATACAAAGCTTTCAAACATCAAAAATCTTTGAGCCATTATTGGGAACCTCAAAAAGAGGGGGGGGGGGGGCTCTCCTACACCTCCGCATCCACACACCTTTCCTCCCCTCCCACCCCACACCCCACTTCCCTCCCCTCCTCCCCTCCCACACATGAAGAGGAGGGGTAAGGAGTGCTTGGGGATGAGGGTAAATGAGCTGCGCCTGCACAGTTAGGGGCTATGGGTGAGTGGTGGAATATTGCATTGGGGGAATGGGTGAGTGGTGGAATATTGCGTTGGGGAATTGGTTGCGTTGGGGGCCTCTCATGTGACTGGGACTCAACAGGTCCCACTTAGTCTAGTAATAACTTAGAACTGAGGACTTTGTTTCATTTTTTTGTTTGGAAGGGCTTGAATTAACTGGAGGCTGGTATTGCTGTTTAAAAAGGTTGAAGCAAATATTACTGAGTAGTGGATTATTCAAGTCAAGTCAAGAGTGTTTTATTGTCATATGTCCCAGATAGGTCAATGAAATTCTTGCGTGCTGCAGCACAACAGAATATGTAAACATAATACATAACAGGAGGAGAAAAAAAAGGTCCGTGTGTGTATACACATACTCAATAAATAACAAATATAGTGCAATAATAATGATAGTCTGTTGCAGTTCAGAGCTTCTTTGTTGTTGTGTTTAATAGCCTGATGGCTGTAGGGAAGAAGCTGTTCCTATACCTGGACGTTACAGTTTTCAGGCTCCTGTACCTTCTTCCTGATGGCAATGGTGAAATGAGTGTGTGGCCAGGATGGTGTGGGTCTTTGATGATGTTGGCTGCCATTTTGAGGCAGTAACTTCGATAGATCCCTTCGATGGTGGGGAGGTCAAAGCCGGTGATGGACTTTTTGCAGTCTTTTCGGCTTCTGGACGTTCAAATTGTCGAATCGAGCCATGATGCTAGTCAAGTCAAATCAAGTTTATTCGTCACATACGCATACGAGATGTGCAGTGAAATGAAAAGTGGCAGTGCTCGCGGACTTTGTGCAACCAAACAAACAACCAAACAACCTACAAACAGAATGGAACAGAATTACATGTTCTTTTACATATTCAATATTGTGGGCGAAAGGAAAAAGGGAAGGAAAAAAAAAAGCTATTTTTATAAAAAGCAGTAGAGTGGTATAGTAAAGTTAGTCCCTGGTGAGATAGGAGTTTACAGTCCTAATGGCCTCTGGGAAGAAACTCCTTTTCAACCTCTCCATTCTCACAGCATGGCAACGGAAGCGTTTGCCTGACTGTACCAACTGGAACAGTCCATTGCAAGGGTGGAAGGGGTCTCCCTGATCTTATTGATTCTGGAGTTGCACCTCCTAATGTATAGTTCCTGCAGAGGGGCGAGTGAAGTTCCCATAGGGCGTTCGGCCGAATGCACTACTCTTTGCAGAGCCTTCTTGGCCTGGGCAGAGCAATTCCTAAACCAGATTGTAATATTTCCGGACAAGATGCTTTCCACAGCCACTGAGTAGAAGCACTGGAGGATCCTCGGAGACACTCTGAATTTCCTCAATTGCCTCAGGTGGTAAACGCGCTGCCTTGCCTTACTCACGAGTGCTGCAGCGTGTGATGTCCGTGTCATATCCTCAGAGATGTGGACTCCCAGGTATTTAAAACAGCTCACCCTATCCACAGTATCCCCATTTATCCTCAATGGTGTGAACGGATGATGTGCCCTCCTAAAGTCCACGACCAGCTCCTTAGTTTTTTTGATGTTCAGGAGGAGGCTGTTCATTTACTTTTAAATCTAGAGGCACGGCTATTATTATTCGTAAAGGTATACCATTTAAATTAAAGAATACCATAGCAAATAAAGAGGGGAGGTACGTCATAGTCACGGGAGAAATTCATTCTACTCCACTTACTTTGATAAATATTTATGCTCCTAATTTTAACCATATAACAATTACAGCACGGAAACAGGCCCTCTCGGCCCTTCCAGTCCGTACGAGGTTTTGACAACCCCCAATTCTTTAGTAAAATTCTGGATACAATTTCAGAACTTAACTATCAAAATGTGATAATAGGGGGAGATTTGAATTGTGTTTTAGATCCATATCTAGATAAATCAGCAAAACAAAAAAAACACCAAAAAAAAAGGATTAACATAAAATCTAAAACTAGTGAACTCCTAAATACATACATGAAAAATACCAACATAACAGATGTATGGAGGGTCGCTAAACCAGTAGGTAGTGAATATTCATTTTATTCAACGGTACATAAAACATATTCACGTATTGATTATTTCTTAGTGGACACAAAATTAATTCCATATACATATAATTCTAAATATCATAATAGTATTATTTCTGATCATTCCCCGTTAACTTTTTCTTTAAAAATTAGAAGGAATGCCTGATAAAAAATTGTTCTGGAGGTTTAACCCCTAAATCTTAAACAACTCACAAGGTTGCACATATTTAAAAGAGCAGATGATATTCTTCTTTGAGACAAATGATACACCAGACACTTCACCTTCCTTATTATGGGAAACTTTTAAGGCATTTATAAGAAAAACTATAATTTCATATCAAGCTTTCCAAAATAAAAAGAATAACACTGAACAATTGCAGTTAGAAAAAGAAATTAGACAATTTGAATTAGAAAATGCCAAAGAACCAACTATAGATAAACTTAATAAGATAACAATACTAAAATATAAATTAAATAAAATTTTATCGGCCAGAATAATAAGATTATTTCAAATTACAAAACAAGAACATTTTGAATTTGGTGATAAACCACATAAACTCTTAGCACGCCAACTGAAAAAACAGGAAACAGAAAATACAATTACTAAAATTAAATCAGACAAAGGGGAATTACTAACACGACCTAACGATCTTAATAAAAGATTTGCTAAATTTTACCAACATTTATATACATCGAAAACCTCTGCAAATAATACTCAAATTACAAATTTCTTAGATAATTGTAATCTTCCAAAATTAAATATGGTGGAACAAGAGGGATTAGGAGCTCAGATTACACTTCAGGAAATAGAAGAAACAATAAATTTGTTGAAGAATGGCAAAATGCCAGGACCAGATGACTTTAGTAATGAATTCTATAAAAGATTCTACGAAATAATTTCTCCACGCCTGCAAGATTTATATATACACGCTTTTAAAGAAAATAAACTACCAGAAACACTAACTGAGTCAACTATTACACTTATACCAAAAAAGGATAAAGTTCTGGAAGAACCAGACTCATATAGAGCCATAGCACTCCTAAGTACAGATCAAAAAATATTAGCAAAGACCCTAGCGAGAAGATTGAGTAAATATGTTAGCAAACTAATAAACCCGGACCAAACAGGGTTTATACCAAAGAGATACTCATTTAACAATTTGAGACGGCTGTTTAATATAATGTACTCACATAATACTGAAGAAGACCTAGCAATTATTTCATTGGATGCAGAAAAAGCTTTTGATCAAGTAGAATGGCAATATTTATTCAAAGTATTGCAAAAATTGAACATGGGAGATAACTTTATCTCATGGGTAAAATTATTATACGATAAGCCGACGGCTAGAATACTGTCTAATAATATATTATCCCCAAAATTCCAATTAGCAAGGGGCAATAGGCAGGGGTGCGCACTATAGCCCCTGCTATTTGCACTAGTGATAGAGCCTTTAGCAGAAAGTATAAGAAGTCATCCGAATATTCATCGATATAATACCAAACATTCAAATAATAAAATCTCATTATATGCAGACGACATATTATTATATATTACAAATTCGCAAATTAGCATACCAAATATACTAAATTTAATAGAGGAATTTGGTTCTTTTTCAGGATTTAGAATAAACTGGAACAAAAGCAAAATTTTGATGATAAAACCTCAAGAGCCGACACATCTGTTGAAATTCCCGTTTAGAATTGCAACAGAAAAATTTAAGTATTTGTGCATCCAAATTACTAGGAAATATAAATCACTACTCAACGCAAACTATATGCCTTTATTAAGTAAATTAAATGGGTTGATTACATTTTGGAAAACACTGCCGATGTCCTAATTAGGCAGAATAAATGCGATAAAAATGATCTTCTTGCCACAAATACTGTACCTATTTCAATCAATACCAATATACTTACCAAAAAAATTCTTTAAAAAGCTAGATTCTGATATTATAAACTTCATCTGAGATTATAAATCACACAGAATTCAAAGAAAACACTTGCGTAAATCTAAAGAATCAGGGGGACTGACACTCCCTAACTTATTGTTTTACTATTGGGCAGTGAATATTAAAAATATAATCTACTGGTTGGACAGTTCTGCCCAACAGGTAGATTGGATAAGAATGGAGAAAGAGGATTGTTCCCTTATAATATAGGAGCGATCCTTCTTTCCCCGATGAAACTGAACAATATAATATATAAGAAGAATCCAATTATTCACAGTATAATTCGAATTTGGAAACAAATAAAATTAACTTTAAAATCAAGAAAATGATCGCTTCTTTCTTCAATAGCTAATAATCCCTCATTCAAACCATCTATTATTGATAAAACGTTTAATCAATGGGAAAGAATAGGGATTAAAATTATGGCAGATATGTATGAAATGGGAAAACTTTTATCATTCCAACAATTACAACTAGAATATAATTTGAAAAGTAATCAATATTTCAAATATCTTCAAATTCAAGATTATTTGAAAAAATATATACAAGGATATCAAACTCTAACCCCAGATTTATTAGAGGAAGGAATGAATAGAAAGGCAGAATCAAGCAATTTAATATCTTACTTATATAATATAATTCAAAATATAGAAACACCAACGACAGAGGCAATTAGAAGGGACTGGGAATAAGAGTTATTGATAAAAATTCCAAACGATAGATGGGGAAAAAAATCTATTATATGTAAATAAATGTTCAATTAATGTAAGATATAACCTAATTCAATTTAACATTTTACATAGATTGTATTATTCAAAATCTAGACCGAATAAAATATTTTCAAATGTTTCCACCATCTGTGACAAATGTCTAACTCAAAATGCCACTCTAGCACATTCCTTTGTCTCTTGTACAAAACTGCATACATTTTGGAATAAAATTTTTGGAATTTTTACAAAACTATTTAACACAAAATTGAACCCCAATACAGAATTGATTATCTTTGGATCAATGGAAGAGGGAAGTTAACTATATTCCAAGAAGCTTTTATTAATTACGGTTTATTAACAGCAAAAAAACTTAAACTCAAATTTTGGAAAAACGCAACAATGCCAACATTCAAAATGTGGATTTCAAATATGTCGGAAACGCTACATCTTGAAGAAATGAGATTCCTCCTACTAAGCAAAGTAGACCAATTCTTAAAGACGGTCTCCTTTTATCAACTTTTTACAATCATATGGTGCAACATAACAACCTTAGAAATTAAATGGTTTAGAACCGGGTACCACATTATTGTACTTACTTCTAACAAAAATAAACAAAAAAAAACAAAATAAAAAAAGAGGAGGCTGTTGTCCTGACACCAGTGTGCCAGATCAGCCACCTCCTCCCGGTAGGCCTTATCATCGTTGTCTGAGATCAGGCCCGCCACCACAGTGTCATCAGCAAACTTGATTATCGAGTTGGAGCTGAACCTAGCCACACAGTCATGTGTGTACAGGGAGTACAATAGGGGGCTGAGGGCACAACCCTGGGGGGATCCTGTGCTCAGGGTGAGGGACTTCGATGTATTCCCTCCCATCCTGACTACCTGGTGCCTGGCGGTGAGAAAGTCCAGAGCCCAGGCACACAGGGGGGTATTGAGCCCTAATTCCAGTAGCTTCTCGGCCAGTCTGGTGGGGACTATCGTGTTGAAGGCTGGGCTGAAATGAAGTCTATTAACATCCTCACGTATCCCCTCTTTTGGCTGCCAAGATGAGAGAGTGCGGTGTGCAAAACCTGGGAGACCGCATCGTCCGTGGATCTGTTCGGACGATATGCGAATTGTAACGGGTCCATGTTGCGAGGGAGAAAGGCGCAGATATGTTTCTTCACCAGCCTCTCAAAGCATTTCATGACTACCAAGGTGAGGGTCACCGGACGGTAGTCATTCAGACAGGCTGGGAAGGCATTTTTAGGTACCGGTACAATGATGGATTTTTTGCAGCAGGCAGGGACCACGGACTTGTCTAGGGAGAGGTTGAATATTGTAGTGAGCACTGGACATTGCTGCGTAGCACAGGACTTAAGTACTCACCCCGAGATGTCGTTGGGGCTTGCAGCTTTCCTCGTGTTCACCCGTGTCAGAGCCCTCCTCACATCGTGCTCTGACAGCGAGAATGTGTGCGCATTCCTCCCTTTAGCTTCGTTAGCCAGCCCGCTGGCGGTATTGTCGATAGTCGGCAGACCTGGGGTGGTGTTGCCCATCTCGAAATGAGCGTAACAAGAGTTCAGGTCATTAGCTAGGGAGGTGCTGGCACTTGCGGATGAGGATGGGGTGCTCCGGTAGTTGGTTACAGTCCGTAGCCCCTGCCACAGGCATCCTGGTGTCCTGCTGCTCCATCTGTGACTCCATCTTGTCCCTGTACCTCCTTTTTGCGTCCTTCACCGCCCTTTGCAGTTGGTAGGACTCTACCTTGTGGACGTCCATGTTTCCTGATACGAGGCCCGAGTTGTAGGCAGCGGTGCGAGCATTCAAGGCAACACGAATGGACCTGTCTACCCAGGGTTTTTGATTTGGAAAGGTGCTTACCCTTACCTTGGCGACGATGTTATCGGTTATTGTTGCGATGAAGTCCGTGACCGCTTCTGCGAACTCACTGACGTCACTGGAACTTGCTTGGAACATATTCCAGTCGACATCGCTCAGTGCATCTTGCAGCATGGCCTCTGACTGGTTGGACCACCGCTTTACGTCCCTCGTCACTGCCGCTTCCTAAGCTATCCTCTGTTTATACTCTGGCAGCGGGAAAATGGGAGCATGGTCAGATTTTCCTTGGGGAGGGAGTGAAATGGCCTTGTAGCCCTTCCAGAACGGCATATAGCAGCGGTCCAATGTTCTTTCGCCGCTGGTGGCATTTGTGATATGTTGGTAGAAGTTTGGCATGACCTTCTTGAGATTTGATTTATTAAAATCTCCAGCCACCACCAAAGCAGTATCCAGGTACTTGTTTTGATGTCAATAAAGCACATCGTGTAGGGACAAAAGTGCCACGTCGGTGTCGCCTGCGCTGGAATGTAGACAGCTGTGATGAACATTGAGCCAAACTCCCGGGAAGGTCGAATGGGCGACATGAGATCGTCAGATGCTCCATGTCCGGTGAGCAGGAATGGGAAAGCATCTTGATATTTCCAGGGTTGCACCAGTTGCTATTGGTCATGAAGCAGACTCCTCCACCCTTGGATTTCCCAGATGCTTCTGTTCTGTCAGCACGATGGACGGTGAAGGACTCGGTTGGGCAGATTACCTGATCTGGAATCAGTGAAGTCAGCCATGTTTCAGTCAGGCACAGTAGAGAGCAACCAGTCCGAGTGCTCTCTACTGTGCACCTGTTGAAGTTCAGGAGAATCCTCTTTGACATGCCGAATCTCCGTAATCTTCTCAGGAAGTAGAGTCGCTGATGTGGCTTCTTTATAATTGCATCAGTGTGCTGGGTCCAGGAAAGATCTTCGGAAATATGCACGTCCAGGAATTTAAGTTTTTGACCCTCTCCACCATTATCCCATTGATGTAAACAGGATTGTGGATCCTCATCCTTCCTCTACCAAAGTCCACAAACAGTTCCTTGGTTTTACTGATGTTGAGAGCCAGGTTGTTGTGCTGGCACCATTTGGTCAATCGGTCAATCTCACTTCTATACTCTGACTCCTCACCATCTGTGATTCGTCCAACAACAGTGGAGTCATCGGCAAACTTGATGATGTAGTTCGCACTATGTCCGGCTACGCAGTCATGGGTATAAAGTGAGTAAAGCAGGGGCTGAGCACACACCCTTGAGGCGCTCCCGTACTGATTGTTACTGAGGATTAAGTGTTTCTGCCCATTCAAACTGACTGTGGTCTGTGGATGTGGAAGTTGAGGATCCAATTGCAGATGGATGCGCAAAGACCCAGTTGCGTGAGCTTGGTAACCAGCTTTTTTTTGGTATAAAAAAATTATTTATATAAATTCCAACACGATACAAAAACCAAAAAAAAAACAAAACCGTGGTGACATACCCACCACCATGTTATAAAATCATCAAACAACTATTTTACAAATATTCTAATAACTACTTTAAAACCCCGGGAAAGGGGCAAGGATCTGTCTTGTGCAAAGCCCTCTTCTGCCTGGCACTGTGACTCGCGGATGGCCAGCTTGGCCAGGCCGAGGAGCAACACAACCACGACATCTTCAGCCCTGCCTACTCCCTAGATCCCATCACCAGTCCTTCGCTCACTGACAGCAGAGCCACTCCTCCCCTTGCGGACCCTAGGTGGAGTGGCCGTGCTCCTTGCCCTCCGGACCCTGGCTACAAGGGACGCTCTACTGGTCCCTCTATCCTCAACAATAACAACGCTGCTCTTGGTCTTGGCGTCCTTCTCCAGGTCGTCCAAGAAGGACCTGAGCTGACGCGGGTCATTCCCCTTTACCCCCTTCACCCTCCCCCTCCTTCTGAGAATGTGGTTCAGCTAGCTGGTAAACCGTGTAGGTTTGGCCACTGGAGGGAGGCCAGTCTGGGCCGATGTTGGGCTCCTTCGGTGGCCTGGATGAACGCGCGGATTTCCTCCACTGGAATGAGTTGACTGAAGTCGGGGGGAGCCAAAACATCCATTGATTCATTGTCCGAGGAGTCCTCTTCCACCTGCTCACTGCAGATGAGACACCATCCCCATCCCCGGATACATCCTTAGTGCTCGATACTCCCACCTCACCCTGTGCAGCGGTTGCCTCTTCCCCACCCGCTGGTCTCTCCTCCACCTCAGTCCCAACCCTGTAGCCAGTGGCATAGGGGCCTCCCCCAGATGTACCCGAGGATTCAAGACCATCGACAGTGGGGGCGACTGTCCCTCCCCCAGTTGGGCCCAGAGTGAACTCTGGTGCACCAGACTCAGGGAATCCCTCTTGAGGGAGAGAAGGACTGGTTTCCCCAACCCCCTCCCCACCTACAGTCTCTACCTCCAGAGGCGTGCTCTGCACCTCATCATTGGTTGGTTTGCTCCTGGGCTTCCTCAGGTGCCTGATGTGGGACTCCCTTCCCAACACGAATCTCCCCCTGCTCCATATCACCTGAGTGGTCCCCATCGCCACCCTCCCCAGAATCCCCTCCAGAACATGGGACCAGGGCCCAAACCAGAGGGCAGGGGTCTTCCTCCACCACAGTACTCCCCTCACCCCTGGATGATTCCCGTTTGTTCCCATTCCGCTCCTCCCTAGAAAGATTCCTCCTCTTTTTCGATGGGGAGGAGCTCACAGACTCTGGGGTCACCTGAACAACCTTCCTCTGTGGCACCCCCTCCTCTCGTCCGATCCTCACTGCCCCCGGCTGGATTATGGGGCTTGCAGACTCCCTAACGGGAGGTGACGCGATGGGTGGATCATTCTTGTCCATGGGGGTTTTGTTCTCCAGGTGCTTCACCTTCTTTGCCACCTTGCCCCCCTCCTTTTAACCATTCCCACCCCCACCCACGCTCTGTGCGACCCCAGGGTTCCCTAACTTAGCTACAGCGGGGTGGGAGCAGGATGGAGAGGGGGGTTAGTGGCACCGGAGGCGGAAGCCTCCACCCAGGATTTGGGGCAATTCCTCTGAATATGCGCCACTTCCTTACAAGCACTCCTATGGGCGCTCCGTTGTCCAGTGGATGGTGAAATCGCGCCCATCCTGCTGGACACAGAAGCGCCTGTCAACTACCTCCTCCCGGTCCAGCAATATCGTCAGCTGGTGCCGGAAGGAAAGAACATGCCGCAGCTCCTTCCTGCGGAACCCCTGAGATATCGGGGTGATGTCCGTGAGTACCTTCCCCAGGGTGTGAAGGTGGGAAGGAGGGTTTAATTTGCGATGAAGGGCGGAACGTTGGACAGGACCACCCGTCGCGCAGTGGTTACCAAGGGCTCGACCTGCAGGAATGTTCCCCCAACTGAGATCCCTTTACTCACTGCTGTGTTCACCCCCTCAACAGACTCGAGGAAGAACACGGCCTTCCCAAACATCCTTCCCACGTACAGTACGCCTGCGGGCTTGGCCGCCATGGCCACAGCAGCCGAGCAATCTTCCAGGTTCATATGAGGGGGCAAGTAGCATCTTACCCAATGCTCAAAAGGCAGGTTCTTCATGGGGAATCGGGCCCCAAGAGGAGTAAACAAAGCAGCTGAAGCAGCCGCCTGAGCATAGCTCCTGGAAGTCCCCGCTCCCCCAGAACACTGACCCGACATGGTCTCTAGCACTACAATTCAACAAACACAAAAAACATAACTAACAGTGAAAATACAGGTACTGACAGTCAAAAATGGCACAAAGCCAGTGTCCAAACACAAATATGGAACCGTACGAAGGAGGCAGCGAGTGATGTTGCCTCGGACATTGATAATGGCGGCTCCCCCACAAAACTGCGTCACCACCTCTTCGCCCAGTTATCTTGGCTCTCCTGCGATCCCTGGCGAGCTGCTGACCTTCACAGGCAATCCCAGCTGTTCCTCTCTGCTTCTCCAGCAACAAAAGGGACTTGCCTGCAGTCTTGTTGGAAAACCTCCCTCCGAGAGAAAGGAGGCTTTGTCAGCTCCAAGCTCCATGGCCGCAGAAAGATGTCGAGACGGTGCAGGTGTGGAAATCCTCCCACACCACACGAAAGCCATACCGGCCCGGTCAGCACCGATAAGGCAGTAAGAGGGGGTTGTTCTGGAAGCAGATGTAAAAGTCCAGAAAGACTTGCCCACTTTGCTGGCATGCAGCACATCATGGCAGGTTGCCAGCCACATTGTGGGAGCTGAGCAGTAAGCTGATAGAATAGCACGCAGTCCCAAAAACAAGCAGAAACTTTAAAATAAGTTTCTGCACCGTCGCAGCGATACATAAGGGTGTTTAAAAGTATCACTTGCCTCCTTCGAATTCCAAAAAAGATGTTTAAGCACTTATCTTCGTATCTGGACAGGAGCTCCAAATCACCACACCTCCTCACGTAGCCAGCTTTTTTCTTTTTTTTTCTCTTCAAAAAGTGTATTCAATTATTAAAAGAATAATATCAGACTACAATAAAACAAACCAGAACCCACCACCATAATACAATACCATAATACAATACAAACAAATATCCTTAATAAACTACTATACAACTATCTTACACTCCTTGTCAAGGATGCATTCAACACACTGCGGAGCCCAGCGGTCCCAGAACCCCCTCAGGGTGCCCGTGGACAGGGCGTATTCCCTTTGTAACCCCACCCGGGCACGGACGTAACCCCGGAAAAGGGGCAGGCAGCCGGCTCGGGTAAAGCCCTCCACTGCCTGGTGCCTTGACTCGCAGATGGCCAGCTTGGCCAGTCCCAGGAGCAACCCAACCAGGACATCTTCAGCCCTACCCTCTCACAGGGTGTCCCAAGATGAGGATGATGGGTGAAAAATGCAGCCAGAAGGCAAGGAGCAGCCGCATTAGGTATTCAAACAGTGGCTGCAGCCTCATGCACTCCATGTACACATGGTACACCAACTGTTCCAGCCCGCAAAAGTGGCATGTGGCTGGCGAGTCTGTGAACCGTGAGATAAAGAGGTTGCAGGGAATACCTCGGTGCAATACCCTCCACCCACGTGACCAGCTTGGAAGGGATGATGGTATTGAATGCCGAGGTGTAGTCTATAAACAACAGGCTGAAGTGTTTTTATTGTTCAAGTGATCTAATGCGGAGTGGAGACCCAGTGAAATCGCATCCTCCTTTGTCATGTTGTGGCGGTAGGTGAACTGTAGCGGGTTGAGGTTCTTGTCGAGGTAGGAGTTGATATGCCCCGTAACCAACCTCTCAAAGCACTCCATTACCACAGACGTTAGTGCCACTGGTCGATAGTCATTGCGGCATGTCACCTTACTCTTCTTGGGTATTATGGATGCCCTCTTAAAGCAGGTGGGAACCTCAGACCTCAGATGTGAAAGGTTGAAAATGTCCGCAAAAAAAATAGGCCTCCTGCTTATTATACAAATAACCATCCCAATTTTCTTTAAAGAAAGGAAGAATGTTAAAAGAAGCAAATACACTTTGATCATATTTGCATGTTGACTCCTAATTGGTTTGGTGGTTGTTATTTGATATCAAAACAAAAAAAAAAAACAAATAGGCAGATATGGTTGTGACATTTCAGAGACATTTGGATAGGCACATAGATATGTAGAGTTTCGAGGGATGTTGATTATGTGTAGACAGAGAAGAGTTGGACGTGGCATCATGTGAACTTTAGGCCCTGTTCCTATGCTGTAGTGTTCTATGTTTATTTCTAGAAAAGTTTGGTGAGTTTTGTGAGATTGACAAATCGCTCAGTCTGTCTGGACCTACCTGGTCTCCCAGTTGCCAAACACTTTAATTCCCCTTCCCATTCCCACTCTGAAGGGTCTCAAACCGATACATCACCTATTCCTTCTCTCCAGAGACGTTGCCTGTCCCGCTGAGTTACTCCAGCATTTTGTGTCTACCCACACTGAACTTTCTGTCCGTGGCCTCCTCCATTGTCAGAGTAAGGCCACTGTTCTTTCCAAACCCACTGTCACCGAAAATGTTTCAACATGTTGAAAATTTAGCAGTGACCAGAAAGACGCTACAACTTTTTGCATGACTGAGGGGACTACTACCGGCGACCACCGGCGGACACGCCGGTAGTTTGCCTAAGTGGGAGAGGCCCATTACTTTGTAGCCAAACACCTTTAGCTATGTTTCATAAAATTATTCCACAAATCGTCATCTTGCCTGCAATCGGAACACAAATCCCACAGTGATTGACAAATTATAATCAGATTATAATCAGATTGACTTGTATTTAATACGGGATATCAGAATTACTACAGATAGCTATTAACAGTATTTTTATTTCATGGGTGGTTTCTTTAACTTTTAAACAAACTTTACTTCGATAATGAATGAAAATGATTAATAAAAACTGTAAGATTATTTTTACTTGCTGCAAGTTACCTCAAGCCCAACCAATTCATTAATAGCAAGGAATCACATGTTACTTGTATTGCCTTTTGGAAATACCCACTTAAGTGTTGCCTTTCGCAAAGTCAAACCAGAGTAGAACTTTCACAGCGAATAATTAGATCCTGGGGAGTGTTGTAACACGAGAGATCTCGGAGTACAATACATAGTTCCCTGAAAGTGGTGACACGGAATCATGAAAAAGGCATTTAACATATTGGCTGTCATCATTCAGAGCATTGAGTGTAGGAAATGGGAGGTTTTTTTTGCAGTTGTACAAGACATTGGTGAGGTTGCACTCAAAGTGTCAGTTAAACTGCTATTCGAAAGACTTCATTAAGTGGCAAGAGTGCAAAGAAAATCCAGGAAAATATTGTCAGGACTCAAGGGTTAGAGTTATAAGGAGGGGTGGGACAGACGAGGATTATATTCCTTGCTGCATAATTGCTGAAGGGTGATCTGATGGTGGTGTATAAAATCATGAGTGACATAGATAATGTGAATGCACATGTCTTTTTTTCTCAAGAAAGGGCATTAAAAACTAGAGAGCATAAGCTTAAGGTGAGAGGGGGTGGATTTAAAAGGGACCTGAATGACAAATTCTTCACACAGTGGGTGGTTTGTATACCACTCAAATGGTTGAAGCAGGTACAATAACACAATTTAAAAGACATTTAGACAGATACATGGATAGGAAAGGTTTGGATGTATACGGGGAAAAAATAAGTCTGGCTTGCCTAGCTTGAATCCACATCTGGGGCAGCATAGATGAATTACTCAGAAGAGCCTGTTCCCATGCTATATTTTGCTCAGGGCCTATGACATGTGCTATATATTGTCCAGATGGATGGGCACACCAGGATGTGATGGGATTTGATGTGTTATCAAGGCTCTTCTGGCTGCTGATCCATGTTGACGTAAGGATTGCAGTCTTATAATTTGTATTTGTGACAATGATTTTGTAGACCCCTGGTGAATACTGTCTGTTAGAAAGTGATTTCTGATTGCTGCCTTCCTCTGTTCAGCTAGGAGATGATGCTGTCTATATTGTTTAGGAGCATTTCCTATTGGATGCTGCATTCCTTCTACTGCTCTTCAGGCTCTGCCTCCTATTCTGCACGTCTAAAGGTTTCTCTGTTGGTGGCACAATGTGCAGTATCCTAGGCTGTAAACCATGCAGTGCACTTCAATGATGTCTCCACATCTACTTGGTATGCAAAGCCGGGTATGGTCTTAGCTGGAGTCAAGCACCAAAATGTCATCAATAATGTGTCCCACAACTATTCTTGTATTTGTGTAGTGCCCATTTTATCTTCAGGTGTTATGTTTGGAGATTGAACTGCTTGAAGAACCAGTAAATAAAGGGGTAAACCTTTCCCACTAACTCCAACACCCTTTTAATTAAAGTCAACTTTACTCTAAACTTCATGAGTCCAACAGCTGAGCGGAAAGTCAAATGCGCTAAAAACTGACCTTCAGCATATCTGATTTTGATTTTGACATTGCATTGCACAGACATTGAAGGTGCAGTGAATAACAAAGCTCAATCCAGCTCAATGCTTGGGTGAACTCTCTGATTCAGTAGTGAGGAGAAAATTGAGCATCACAGCATCATGGTCATATGGAAAGGCCTATGGTTAGGAAGTTAAGATTCAACATGACTTTGACCTCAACAGAGAGAACAACCCAGGCCAAGAACATAGAAAAAATACATCATCAATCACATCCGAGAAAATATGAACCTATTAAAACATTTTTCACTATAGGGGTGTCGTTTGCCTGAAAACAATGTGGGAGAAGATTCTTTGAAAATGAGCATGACTTTGTTTCCTGATCCATTATGATTGGTGAAGGCAAAAATAATAGCTCCAGTAATGGAATGCTGCCAGCAGTGTGACACTTGAGGTATTCATTATATGAGTAATTCAAGTGTTCGAGCAAGCACTCTCTATTAGCCTGTAGAATTAGGAAGGTGTTTGAGTAGCCAGCAGAATCTTATAAACATGCCCAGTCAGTTCTTCCAAGTTCATCAGAGTCAGTTTTAAAGAACAATAAAGTGACAAAGTAGTTCAATGTCTTCCTGGTTGTTTCATAATGCCGTAGTTTTCATCTTTGAGCTCAGACTTGTATGGAATTGGCAGAAATAGATAATATGAATGGTGGTGTCAGTAAATTTGCACTAACATGAATGCACAGCACTGCCCAGCCCAATTTACAATGAGGATAATTTCTGATGTGATCACAACATTAATCTATATTGGGTTAAACAAGTTTTTTTTTTAAAAACATTTGGGCATATATGTTAATCAATCCAATTTCTAGCATATTATTTAAATCCAAGCTGTCTATTGATCATGTCCAAACTAGTCACTGCATTTAATTAAAGGGTACTGCTTGAAGTGTTTAATTTTATTTTGCTATGTGCATTGTGCATTTGTTGTTTTAAGCTTTGGATGATGTTTATTTGCATATGTTTCAAGGGACCCATGGTATTCAATAAATAGCCAATAAATGGAATTCTGGACTTTTGACTTTAAATAATTATCCTGGTGTTTTCAAGCAGATTTTTTTCTATTGCATTTAATTTTGCACAAAACTGAGTTAAACTCTTTGTTCCCTTTTATTTGAATTATGGGT
The DNA here is from genome assembly GCA_035221665.1 of Okamejei kenojei. Lineage (NCBI taxonomy): Eukaryota > Metazoa > Chordata > Chondrichthyes > Rajiformes > Rajidae > Okamejei > Okamejei kenojei. The sequence goes on from CM069137.1 coordinate 56,759,758, forward strand.
TCTCTTTTGTCGTTTACTTGAACTTTTTCTTGCAGAGATTGTTTAATTTGTGGGAAAATACTCAAAGTAGGACTTGAATGCTGAAACTATGCAAATAATATACAGTGCCCTCCATAATGTTTGGGACAAAGACCCATCATATATTTATTTGCCTCTGTTCTTCACAATTTCAAGTTCAAGTTCAAGTTACATATATTGTCACATGCACCAATTGGTACAGTGAGATTTGAATTACCATACAGCCATATGAATAAAAAAGAACACAATACACGGCAGAGTTTAACATAAACATCCCCACACAGCGGAATCAACGTTTCCCACTGAGGGAAGGCAATAAAGTTTAGTCATCTTCCTCATTGTTCACCCGTGGTCAGGGCCTTTGAGCCCTCCGATTTGTTTTCTTTCTTTATTTATTTATTTATTATTATTTTGTTAGAAGTAAGTACAGTGATGTGGTAACTAAGTACTTGATACATACATACACATTACCATTCTTGTACAACTTCTTATTTTTAATTTAATAATAAAAGAACAGTGATAGAAAAAGGAAACTAAAGGGTGTCAAGATAGATAGACAAGCGAGTAGAAACAGATAGCGAGAGAGACAGAGCGGAGATAAGAAGCGAAGGAGATTGGGGAAAAAAGAGAAAATAGAAAAAAAAGAAATTAGGAGAGACCTATTTAGTATTTTTACCCATCCGTCACCCGGTTTAGAACCATTTAATTTCTAAGGTTATGTTATGTTGCACCATATGCTTGTAAGAAGTCGATGAAAGGAGACCAAATCTTTAAGAATTGGTCTACTTCGCCTACTAGTAAGAATCTCATTTCTTCAAGATGTAACGTTTCTGACATATTTGAAATCCACATTTTGAACGTTGGCGTGGTTGCGTTTTTCCAAAGCCCTCCGATTTTTAATAGAATAAAATCACATGTGGTTAAAGTACACATTGTCAGATTTTAATAAAGGCCATTTTTATACATTTTGGTTTCACCATGTAGAAATTACAGCAGTGTTTATACATAGTCCCCCCATTTCAGGGCACCATAATGTTTGGGACACACCAATGTCATGTAAATGAAAGTAGTCATGTTTATCATCTGTTGCATGTCCTTTGCATGTAATGACTGCTGGAAGTCTGCGGTTCATGGACATCACCAGTTGCTGGGTGTTCTCTGGTGATGCTCTGCCGGGCCTGTATTGCAGCCATCTTTAGCTTATGCTTGCTTTGGGGGCTATTAGTCCCCTTCAGTTTTCTCTTCAGCAAATAAAAGGCATCCTCAATTGGGTTCAGATCGGGTGATTGACTTGGCCACTCAAGAATTTTAGTTTTATCTTTTTAGCTTTGAAAAACTCCTTTGTTGCTTTAACAATATGTTTGGGATCATTGTCCTGTTGTAGAATGAACTGCCGGCCAATGAGTTTTGAGGCGTTGGTTTGAACTTGAGCATATAGGATGTGTCTATACACTTCAGAATTCATTATGCTACTACCATTAGCAGTTGTACCATCAATGAAGAAAAGTGAGCCAGCACCTTCAGCAGCCATATATGCCCAGGCTGTAACACCCCCACCACCATGTTTCACAGATGAGGTGTATGCTTTGGATCTTGGGCAGTTTCTTCTCTCCTACATACTTTGCTCTTGCCATCACTCTGATATAAGTTAGTAAGATTAAACGAGAACTTACCAAGTTTGAAGGTTGATCTGTATTTTACGAGGAGTCGCGGTGAGGGATTTCGTGCCCACCGCTCCCACCCTCTATCATCAGGTCAAACAGGTAGTTCTACGGTTTTCATCTTACTATTTTTAGTCATGGTTGGTTCTGTGATTCCACACCGCTGCTTTGAAGGATGCTGCGCAGGCGTGCTGGCGGGGTCTTCACGAAATCCCTCACCGCGACTCCTCGTAAAATACAGATCAACCTTCAAACTTGGTAAGTTCTCGTTTAATCTTACTATTTTACTTCGGAGTCACGTGAGTGACTTCGTGAAGATTTCAAAGCTCTGTGATTTCACGCCCTGAACAACGTCCATGCTTATCACACTGCCGCCATTCTGATGGAGTAAGACTGTTAATGGAGTTCAGTTGACAGTGGCTGAAAAATCAACACAATTTATTAATCAAATAAACAACAAACCCCTAATTCGGGGACTAATATTTACTGAGCAATACCCAGAATAGCTTCTGCGAATGTCGCAGGGGCGGCCAGAGGTTTATTATAGAATTGCTGAAACGTTTTCTCACTGGCCCAGCCCGCAGTGGCGAGAATGTGGTCCATGGGCACCTCCATGGCTCTCGCTGCAGCCCTGGTGGAATGAGACTTAAAATGTTAGTAGCAACTCCTGCTGCATCCAGCACCACCCTGAGCCACCTGGCGATCGTCTGTGTAGTCACCCGATGATGCGGAGGTTTTATGACTGATGAGGAGCCCCTGTTCCTTCATCCTGATAACTCCAGTAACTCGGATGTAGTGGTGGAGATGGGTGACTATGCAGAGTGTGGCATCTACAGGGTACGCCCGAAATTCCAGCTGCAGCCCATGCGCACCTGGCCTGTGCTGTTTTAATAACTCTTTAACAAAGAATTTTATTTGACCAGGGTTGGCCACCATGCTGTCCAGTCGCAGTTTTTGTAACGTCTGGACTCGTTGGGCTGTCGTCAGTGCCATGAGCATCACCACCTTAAGGGTGAGCTGTTTCAATGGTAGCTCATCTATTGGAGCCCAGCTCCTCAGTAGGGTCAGCACGATCCCCACATCCCACGTTACTGTATATCTGGGTCGTGGAGGGATTGGTATTGAATACTCCCCTCATTAGTTTAGACACCAGGTGGTGGGAGCTGATACCTATATCCAGGTATGAATACAGCGTACTCCTGTCGCTGTTGATGGCACTGTAGCTGAGGCCAGCATCAAATTGGAGGCCTGCTAGAAACTCCAACACATCCGGTATTGTTGCCGAGTTGGAGGACTTGGTGTTCCGGGCACAGAAAACCTCCCACTTTCTGATTTGAGTGAGGTATTGTTTCTGGGTTGATTCCCGCCACGATGCTGCAATAAGGTTCATGGCTCTTGACGAGATGCCTGCCCGGATGAGCGGTCTTTTCAGAACCTGCAAGCCAACAAGTTTAATGACCATGGCAAGGATGACTGACCCCCCTTTAATGGAATGAGTAATCAATTTGGGATGTTTCCCAATCGCCATCCATGGTTGTTGTACATTTCTACAACCATCCGGTACCATGGTTGTGTAGGCCAGTCGGGAATGGTCAATATGCCAGTTGCAGAGTCTAGTTTAATTTCCTGCAATACCCGACTGGTGAGGCAGCATGGGGGAAACGCGTAGCAACCCATTTCCCCCCAAAGGATAAAACGCATCCAATGCTATTACCCCAGGTTCTGGTTCCCACAACACATACGTTGGTATTCGATGGTTCAGCCTGGACGCAAATAGGTCAATATCTGGTGTCCCCAAATTGAGCTATAATATCTCCAAAATTTGGGGGTTCAACACCCACTCAATGTTGTCATTGAAGACACGTGACCTGGTGTCCGCCACTGAATTAAGCTTCCCAGGCAAATAGGTCGCAGTAATCCAAATATTTCTTTCAATGCACCAGTGCCAAATTGTATTAGCCAATTCATTGCAAACTAGCGACCTGATACTACCCATATGATTGATGTAAGCCATTATTGTAGCATTATCTATTCGAAAGCGGACATGTAATCCCATGAATTAGTACAGTAAGCCCGCAGTCCATGAAATGCCCCCAGCATTTCTATATAGTTTATCCCATGTGACTCCAGGAATGTAGACTCATGAGAGTTCCATCTGCCACCACAACTGGACATCGTACCAGTTGCTCCCCAGCCTGGTGCACTTGCGTCAGTTAGTAGCACAACATCAGGGTTGCTCCCTATAATAGGTCAATGACATTCTTTAATATTATCTCCCCACCATTATAGCTCGTTTCTAGCTTCCGGTGGTAACCGAAGTGGCCGATCAAAGCAGCCAGCATTTGTTTTTTAAATGCTGTGATTTGTGACCTTTGTGAATTTCGGTAGTGTAGCGGTCCGAATCGTGCAGCTGGGAATGTAGTTACCAATTTAGAGTTACCAATACCAATAACTTTTGCTGTTTGCCGCATGGTCGATACCCTGGCGCAAGCAAGATTGTGGCACTCTTCTGATATAGCGGTAGCTTTATTAGTGGGGATGATAAACTTCATTAAATTAGTGTCTAAGGTGAACGCCAAATCCATAACCCGTACCGGGTGCAGTTTTGATTTGTCTGGATGGATTACAACCCCAGCTTCTCAAGCAGAGCCTTGGTTGCAGCCACTCCTTGAATTGCCAATTGGAGGGTCTGCCCCACTATAAGGATTTCATCCAATATACCATCTCTATAATCTTGTTGTCGGAGAAGAGCCAATACAGGTAAATACCCACTTGGTAAACAGCCTAAGGCTGCGATGGTTCCATTAGGCAATGCACCCTTCCAGACAACTTCAGACTTCCCTGTGAGCCTCAGCGATGGCCACCGTATAGCATGCTTCTTTCAAATCGATACATGCCATAAAGTACCCCGAGTAAAGCATCCACCTAGCTGTTCCAAAAGTATCCATTTTGACATGGGTATATTGTACAAAAGTGTTCAACTCCGCTAAATCGATTATAATCCGACATCCCTCTTCTTTTTTACTGCTGGTGAACATATTAGGCTCAACTCAATAGGTCCATGCTTGGTTATGCCAATTACCACTTTTCCCTGCTCGCCATATAATTTCAGCATGCCCTGCCTCCACCTCTTTTTGGGATAGAGTAAATTCCTACGAGGCGAATGCTGGGTATGGGAATCTATACCTCCAGCGAATTATATACCCTTGAACACTTTGTAAAATAAACTAATCTGTGGTCACAGTTTTCCCATATGTCCAAGGCCGCCCGCAATCGCCCACCTATTCGTGCAGGAGGGATACTACGGCGTGAGAGGAGCCAGACCCCTTTACCTCCATAGTGAACAGCGGTTCCATACATACGGTGCTTCGGGTGGACGTTATGGAGGTTGACGGGCCGGCGGCCGCATTTCCCATGCAGGCCGCTGTTGGCCTTGCCCTAAAAGGTCGTTGTATTTGTTGAGATGGAGGTAGGTAGAATCTTTGTGCCCTATCCGGCAGCCTTGGTTCACAGGTTGTATTAGGCTGTTGCCGGTGATATGGGTGAACTCTGGCCGATGGAGTTTCATGAGGCCCACTGTTTTGGCCTCCTTTGTCCAGTTCCTTCACCTGTTTGGACAGGTCTCCAAACAACTGATGCGGCGGTGGAGCGGTAATGGTCGGCACAACCCCGCGAATGTGGGGTTTAGTGTGGGCTATATAGAGCTCTTACGCAGGCAATTTATCTCATACTGGGCGTTGCATAGGAGTGCCAGTGCATCATGCTATTTACTGGACACATTATCCCCGACCAGGGTTTAGCAAACGCCGTTATGCCTGTGGAGAACCTTTCTCCAAGGTATTATTGAGAATCTGACTCCAGAGTTGGTGCATACGTAGGCAATCAATGGTGCCCGCCAATTCGTGGTGCAGGGTTCACCTGTCTGGGTAGAAACGGCAAACTTCACTCACCACATCCAGCATATCCTCCTCATGTTCTGGTTCAGCGGTCACTGGCTGTCCCTGGTCGTCGTCAAACTCAGCAGCTGGGCAATCATTAATGCTTCTGGCTGGAGACGATGAGGAGCTGAGCGGAGTCCTCGCACGGCTGGTAGACGCCCGTGAGTCCCGTTCTTCTCGTTCTCGGTCCCGCTAGAGGAGTTGCTCCACTAAGAGCTCCAACCGCTCAATGCGACCGTCCCTGCGAGATGCAGCGGACAAGCCGACTTCCCCAGGCCCTGCGAATTCACTGGGGCTTCCACCATCGGACCTCACCCCCTTAGAGTGCGGTCTACGGTCCAATGGCAGGTCGTCGTGACCTACAGCCCAAGTAGGGTCATACGACTCCCGCACGGACTCTCCGCTAGTCTGTCTTCTCCCAGTCTGTGGCGGCCCACCTGGCTGATAAGAAGGCAGGTGAGTTGACTCGGCGCCGGCCCCCGGAACCTGGCTCCCCGGAGTCCGTGCAGGCTTACCTCCACACATGCCCATTACTTGACGTGGAGGCGCATGGTCGGCCGCTCGCAGCGCTGAGCTGACCGACCGCTTCCTGCTGCCACCTCCGCCCTTGACCGCTGCCTGACGGGGTGTGTTGTCGGCGGTATCTGCTCCAGCAGGCCTACACGACGCAGCAGTGTTATGCCCGGGCTGCACGATGGCAGATATCCCTGGCTGCGGTACGTAATGCACTTTGCAGGGCTACCCTGTCGTGCGGCTGTCCCCCGGCCCAGCCCCCTCAGGTCTACTGGAGCTCGGGGAGAGGTTACCTGTAAAGAAACAAGACCCCTTGCCACGTACCTGTATCCCCCCTTATTCTCTTGGGGGACGGGGGGCTCGGAGTCTGGACCCGTTGCTTCCAGCTCCGAAGCGGTAACCCATTCGGGTGAGTCGGCCCCTGTATCAGCGGGAGCGCCCGACTTCCGCATTCCTGCCCCCACCGTGCGTTAAAGCTGCCGGCGTTCCTTGCAGCTCCGGGGACAAGGGCCGTCAGCTGGCCGCAGCTCAGCTCAGCTCCTCGACAGCGTCGTCCTGCGGCCCTTGTCCATGCTGTGAAGGAAAAGGTAATACTCACCTGCCGGTCTTGTGAAGGAGCCGGAGGAGAGAGCGCACTCCCCCCCCCAGCTGCCGCTGCAGATGCGCGCGACGATATGCTGCGCAGGCGTGCTGGCGGGGTCTTCACGAAGTCACTCACGTGACTCCGAAGTAAAATAATCTTCGTCTCATCTGTCAAGACTTTTTTCCAGAACTGTGGTTGCTCTTTCAAGTATTATTAACTGCACTGACAGGAACTGATTGAAAAACATTTTTATGTTTCGTCTGTGTATGTAAGTACTCAGTTAAAATGACATTAAAGTAAATACTGAATACTGAAATACTGAATACTGAAGTACTTCTTGGCAAACTGTAACCTGGCCATCTTATTTTTGCGACTAACCAGTGGTTTGCATCCTGCAGTGTAGCCTCTGTATTTCTGTTCATGAAGTCTTCTGCACACAGTGGTCATTGACAAATCCACACCTGACTCCTGAAGAGTGTTTCTGATCTGTCGGACAGGTGTTCGGGGATTTTTCTTTATTATAGAAATAATTATTCTATCATCAGCTGTGGAGGTCTTCCTTGGCCTGCCAGTCCCTTTGCGATTAGTAGGTTCACCAGTGCTCTCTCTCATCTTAATGATGTTCCAAACAGTTGATTTTGGTAAGTCCAAGGTTTGGTTGATGTCTATAACAGTTTTATTCTTGTTTCTCAGTCTTATAATGGCTGCTTTGATTTTCGTTGGCACAAATTTGGCCCTCATGTTGATAAACAGCAATAAAAGTTTCCAAAGGTGATGGAAAGACTGGAGGAAAGACTAGGTGCTGAGAGCTCTCTTATACCTGCATGAGGAAGGCAATTAAACACACCTGACCAATTACAAACACCAGTGAAGTCCCAAACATTATCATGCCCTGAAATGGGGGGATTATGTATAAACACTGATGTAAGTTCTACATAGTGAAATTAAAATGTATAAAAATGGCCTTTATTAAATTCTGACAATGTGCACTTTAACCACACGTGATTTCTTTCTATTACAAATCTCAAATTGTGGAGTACAGAGGCAAATAAATAAATGATGCGTCTTTGTCCTAAATATTATGGAGGGCACTGTATGGAGGGTTATGTTTTAAGCACCTGGTCCCCTTGAAGTCTGCTTTTGAACCCAGGTGTGTTATCTTGGTTTTGTGTGTTCCAGGTGAACGTCCCTTCCATTGCAACCAATGTGGTGCATCTTTTACCCAAAAAGGAAACCTACTGAGGCATGTCAAGCTGCATACAGGAGAGAAGCCTTTCAAATGTCCATTTTGCAGCTATGCCTGCAGACGACGAGATGCACTGACTGGTCATCTTAGGACACATTCTGGTGAGTTCAGATGACTGCTGTAGAAGAAGCAAGCAAGTACTTTTTGACATTTCAGTCTCAATTCAATTATCAAATATCACAAGGGATGGAAACCTCCAGAGTTCTCTTGGCTAATCAAACTTAAGTAACATCACCCATCACCCAATGTATACAAAATAAAAATGACCCATTTTATTATATAATAAATGCACACAGATTTATATTAAAAATGTGATTATATTCATAAAGAAAACGAATAAGGCAGTGTGTAAAATGAAAAATAATATTCTTGAAAAGGTGCAAAATCTTTATGACAGCCTGGTGCATCATTCCCAAAACTGAATGCAATTTTGGTGAGTTCAGGTGTATTAATTATTATACTTTATTTTTCATTGCGTTTGAAACTTTGTATTTTAACTGTCCAGGGCCTTGCTATTTTCACACATGGTCCTGTTTAATATATGCACAGCTGAAGCTTTTTTTTTCTGCAGTAGCACTGACATAACCATTGGTATGTTTTAGAGAAGTTGCAGTTCACCATCATTGACTACAGTGACTGTCCAATAATGTATGGGATCTTTTTATTTATTTAATTTGCTTAATCTTACAAATATAAGTGGTGCTCAGTTATGGGAATTTCTGTAGACATTTATACTTGACCTAAAGACTGTTGCTGGCAGGTTCATAGTAAAACTGATTCACTGAGCTAGTTGCATTGTGACATTGTTGTGAAGAGCGTAACAGTAATTAAGCTACTCAAATATAAGAAATATTTTTGTTATAGAAATATTAACCTTGGGAAGCTCATTTTATATCCACTCATCAAACTGGGAACCCACTGGACTAGATGAAATGCTGGTTATGGCTCTAGCCCAACGTTATTTGACTATGAATTTAACAGAACGCAACATTGAACCATGTGTAAACTCAGTGTCATACCTGATCTCTCATTCTTGATGTGTAGGTTTGCTTAAATTGCTCTCTATAATGGAAACCCCAATTTTTGACCATTCAGATAATAATCTGCCTTCTTGTTTTTACCACCAAAGTGGATAACCTCACATTTATCCACATTATACTGCATCTGCCCACTCACCCAACCTATCGAAGTCACCCCGTAGCCTCATAGCATCCTCCTTGCAGCTCACACTGTCACCCAGCTTTGTGTCATCCGCAAACGTAGAGATGTTACATTTAACTACATTTAAATCGGTAATATATATTATAAATGACTGAGGTCCCAGCACTGAGCCTTGCGGCACCCCTCTAGTCACCCCAATAGTCATTTTTTGTCTTGTATCTCTATTACCTCTTTAATTTTAATATTATTCTCCATCTATTCTAACCCTTTTCTTGCATTTTATAGTATTTATCTTGGTCTTTATAGTTTCCTTGATTTCTTGATTATAGTGGAATAATTTTTTTTTCTGAATATGATCTTCATTGTCGACAAACTTGTTTCCAGTATCATTTCACCAACCAATTAAGGGTTTATTTTTGTTCTATGTTGTATAATTAGCTCAGCATTACTTGGAGATTAAATTGTTGGCTTATTTTAGTCTTTTTCTGGCTTGATGTAAATTGCATTTGGATTTCTAGAAACTAGTTTAACTAAATATTTAACTAATTTGTATCTAGGTATCAAGGTACATCTGCATAAGTTTGCACTGTATATTATCTATAGATAATTGGCAACCAAATACAAAATAATATATTCGAGCTCTTATTTCACTTAACTGAAGAAACAAGTATTAAAATGACTTGTTTTCCCACAAGCATAGCAACAATGCATAATGTAATACTTTTCTTCAATATTTGCCATTGAAATTTTTGTCCTCAGATCACTGGTACAATCTGATGTTATTATTTATGGTACTCCAGCATCAAGTAGTGATTACAGGAAACATTTGCAAAATTCATGATTCTTGTGACTTTTCAAAAATGTGTGCTGTCTACACATTTCTTTTAGAATATGCAACAGAAATGGCAAACAAATAATTTATTACCGATCTTATTGATAAACAGCAGATTGTTAGCAGAGAAATAAATTAGGAAAGCAAAAAGAAGCCATGAAATATTCTTGGCAAGTAAGAATAAGAAGATTCCCAGGCATCCAATGTGTAACGGGAGCAAAAGGGCAGTCAGGGAAAGAGTGATATCTCTTAGAGACAAAATAGGTAAATAATTTGTGAGTCATGCAATATGGATGTGGTCCCAGATGAATATTTGTCTTCTGCATTCACCAAGGGGGAGGAAATGGAAGATACTGAGTTCAGGGAGGGGTACAAAATAATCTGAAGCAGATTAGTATTAAGAAGAAGATGATGTTAGAGATGCATAACGGTGGATAAATTCCCAGGGCCTTTAGTGATATATATGTATAACCCTCTTTACTCTGGGAAGTAAGGGATGAGTAGTGGGGTCATGATTTAGATTTTTGCCTCAGAAGTAGAGAAATTATTGGAGAAAATCAAATTTGTGCACATTTGGAATGGTCAGGCTGATCAGGGATAATTGGCATGAATTTGTGTGAGGGAAATTTTATGTCACTAATTTGATTGAGATTTCGGAGGTTGTAATCAAGGAGACTGATGAAAGTAGGGCAGTAGATATTGCTTGTGTGGACTACAGTAAGGCATTTAACAAGGTTGTGTATTGTAGGATGCTTTTCTGATTAGAAGTCTGAAACCAGTGTTATAGGATACTATTATACCACTGGTTTCTGGATGGGAACCACTGGACTTGGATGGGAACATAGGAGGAACACAGGTAGATATGCTGGTGAGGAAGGCACATGGCATTCTAGCCTTCATAGTTGTGGCTTAAAATATAAAAGCTGGTATGTAATATTGCAATATTACAAAACACTGTTTAGACTAAAGAGAGAGAAAATGTTGGAGTAAATCAGAGGGTCAGGCAGCATTACTGGGAAAATTGGATATGTTACCTTTCATAACAGGACCCTCTTCAGACTGGTTGGACCACCTTGGTATGCTATGTACATTTCTGGGTCATCGCGCTATTGGAAGGATGTGGTTGTACAGGAAAGAGAGGTGAGTAGATTCACCAGGATGTTGCCTGGAATGGAGGACTTTAATTATGGGGAGATGCTGGATAGGTTTGGTTTGTTTTTTCAGGAGTGAGTGATGTTAAGGGTGAGTTGAAAGAGATATAAATGTATAAAAGACATAGGCAAAGTAAATAGACAGCATCTAGTCAATATGGTAGGTGTATCAAAAACAAGAGGGCATAAGTTTAAGGTGAGGGGAAGGATTTAAAAGGGGACGAATGGAAAGCATGTGGTTAATATACAGCATTTGTTACCAGAGGAGGAGATGGAATCAGATACAACATTCTGTTTTAGAGACATTCAGACAAGCATTTGAATAGGCAAAACATAGAAGAATGAATATGAGTCTAATGTGGGAAAATAGCATTGGTATAGAATGTCAAAAATGGCAGCATGGACATGTTGTGTCAAAGATCGACACTGAAGAAGGGTCTCGACCTGAAAAGTCACCCATTCCTTCTCTCTATAGATGCTGCCTTTCTTGCTGAGTTACTCCAGCTTTTTGTGTCTATCTTCGGTTTAAACCAGCATCTGCAGTACCTTCTTACATAAAGGCCTGTTTCAGTTCTTTGCAAGTCTATGCTAATTCAAATTATACAAATTGTTTAGTAGACATTTTTGAAAAAAAGCAATAATCTTCAATCGATGTGTGATCTCAATCCAGAATGTTGACCTTTCCTATCTCTACCCTGACTTGCTGAATTCCTTCAGCAGTTTGGTTTTGGGCTGCAGATTACAGCATCTGTCTGGCAATATAGCAAAGTGAGCAGATAGAATACAGTGGCTTGCAAAAGTATTCATACCCCTTGAACTTTTCCACATTTTACCACGTTACAACCACAAACGTAAATGTATTTTATTGGGATTTTATATGAAAGACCACTTCAGTTGATAGTCTGTCCCCTAAAATGGAGACAGAGTGATCAAGAAAGGGGAGAGATGTGTCAGAGACAGTTCAGGTGAATTTTACGGCAGAGTGGAAGTCAGTTGTGAAGTTAATGAAATCCATGAGTTCTACACAGGTGCAGGAAACCGCCCCAATGAGGTCATCGATTTACGGTGAAAGAGTCGGAGGATAGGGCCAGAGTACGCCTGAAACAATGACAGTTTGACGTAACCATCAAAAAGACAGGCATAGCTGGGGCCCATGCAAGTGGCCATGGCTCCACCTTTAATTTGGAAGTAGTTACAGGAGTCAAAGGATAAGTTGTTGAGGGTGAAGACAGGTTTTGCCAAGTGAAGGTTATTAAATTAGGTTAGGTGAGTGTTAGAGGGAAAGTAAGCCTTGGGTGGCAAGGCTAACATTTATTCTATTACCCTAGTTGGCTCTATGAAACTTATGATTAGCCTATTTAATAACTTCTGAATTCACTCTAAAATATTGATACGGTAGGGTGATCCAGATTTTTTCACTCAATAACCTGCAGGCCATGTGCCCATGTGCTACTGAATTTGCTGTGGAGTTTATTTTTGCAGAGATTGTATTAATGCTTTGCTTGTGTTGTCAGTTTTAAATGAATATATTTTTTAATGACATCTGTTCTAGTTGTAAAACTCAAGTGGAACTATTCATTTTAATTGTATTTTCCCTTTCCTCTGTAGAGGCTCTTGCTCCACTTGTGGCCATTGTGAATGAACCTGGAGCATTGATAATGAGTCCCTGGGTCATTCAATACAGCTAATATTAGTCCTCAATTGTACCCTTTCCAGCAGGAGGCACAGATTTTCTTCTGCTTAATCCAAGTGTGAGACTGAGTAGGACAGCTGCAAGGTCCCTATTCCATAAGATTACCCAAACTAGCACTTTGTTGCGCAGCTTTCTGATACATAGGGTTTACCAAATATTAGCATTGCATAATTGTTTTCCTCTTGCTCCATCTCAGAGGTGAGCAATTGAATTATTAATAACATCTGCAATGCTAGGTCCCACCTCATGCTGCAAAGATGTGAGGCAATTTCTATATAATGTTTGATGATTTATATACGTTGTAAAACAGCACTGGTTGTAAATATTTATTGATAAATAGCACTGTAGAGCTTTAAAATTATCAGCGAGTGCCATTTCCACTTATGTATTGAAAATTATAATTATGAGAAAAACATTTTCCACATTAATTTCCATCCTGCACTCAAATTCACTTGGACCATCTCCGACATCTCCCTACCATTTATGGATCTCACTATCTCCATCACAGGAGGCAGACTATTGAACATAGAAACATAGAAACATAAAAACATAGAAAATAGGTGCAGAAGTAGGCCATTCGGCCCTACGAGCCTGCACCGCCATTCAATATGATCATGGCTGATCATCCAACTGTATCCTGCACCTGCCTTCTCTCCATACCCCCCTGATCCCCTTAGTCACAAGGGCCACATCTAACTCCCTCTTAAATATAGCCAATGAACTGGCCTCAACTACCTTCTGTGGCAGAGAATTCCAGAGATTCACCACTCTCTGTGTGAAAAATGTTTTTCTCATCTTGATCCTAAAAGATTTCCCCCTTATCCTTGGACCATGACCCCTTGTTTTGGACTTCCCCGACATCGGGAATAATCTTCCTGCACCCAGCCTGTCGAACCCCATAAGAATTTTGTAAGTTCCTATAAGATCCCCCTCAATCTTCTAAATTCTAGCGATTACAAGCCGAGTCTATCCAGTCTTTTTTTATATGAAAGTCCTGACATCCCAGGAATCAATTAGTGGACCTTCTCTGTACTCCCTCTATGGCAAGAATGTCTTTCTTCTCACCCTGCTTCCTGTAAAGACTTTATCCCCTACTCCCAATTTCTACATCGCATCTGCGCCCAGGATGAAGTTTTCCATACTAGAACATCGGAGATGAGGTTAGGAAATGGGGGTTCCCCTCTTCCATTATAGATGGGGCTCTCATTAGTTCGCTGTTCCTCCAATTTTTCCTCCGAAAAACAGCATATTTCGCTTAGGTAGCTTGCACCCCAGTGGTGTGAGCATTGACTTCTCGAATTTCAAAGAGCCCTTGCTTTCCCTCTCTCTCCATCCCCAGTTCTCCCACCAGTCTTACTGTCTCCGATTCCATTCTATCGCTGTCCCGCGCACTCCCCTGACACCAGTCTGAAGAATGGTCTTCACCCAAAACGTCACCCATTCTTTCTCTCCAGAGATGCTGCCTGTCCAACTGAGTTACTTCAACATTCTGTGTATACATTATGAGCACATTGTTGGACTTTTTCCATTTGAAATGTTGCATAAATATTTGGAATAGACCCTTTTCGCTGTTTTCTGGTAAATGACAATTAAAATACAATGAGATTCCAAGCAGAATGCCCCAATTGTTTTTAACTTACTGGTGATATTCTGTTTGTCTGAAAAGAAGGAAAGGATTTAAGAAAAAGAAAATGAAACAATCAGGCGGTAAAAGCCACTTTTCCTATTCTTACCACATCCAGTTCCAAAGGGCAATGCAATTGGAAAGTGTCTTTCCTCTACCGACCGCACACCCACCCATTTCTAACTTTAGATGGTCCCAAGACCAATTGCTGTTGACTGAATCAGCTTGTTCTTTGGTGAAAAGCATTGACAATAAAGCATTATTGTATCTCTCAGGTTAGCTTGATTCCCCTCCCTATTTGCAAAACGAATGGATAGTAGGGTAAGTTTCTCATTGAAGCTTCTAGATTAAAATACAACATGATGAGATTCCAAGCAGAATGGCCCAATTGTTTTTATCTTAATGGTGATATTCTGTTTGTCTGAAAAGAAGTAAAGGATTAAATTGCAAGCAAAATCTACAGATTTTAGTATTCCCATGCATCATATTTTATAATGAAATCTATGCTGTTCAATTCATACTAATGTTTTTTTCTTTTACTTGGTATACAGTAAACATTGAATAGTAGGTCACCCTTTGCAGCTGGTGTGTGCTGACATCTGCACAATTTGAGTTTCATTTTTTGCAAATGCATCACATGAGAAAAGCAGTATTGCATACATTGGTCCTCTACCATTGTCAAGAATCCTCTGTGCATCTGTTCGAATTGCATAAAAATCTTACCAATTTGACTTGTCCATGTCATATTTAAATGAAAATTTCTTATGGAATGCTCCCCTGACCTTTGCTGATCTTTTTAAAGACAAATACTACACATCATTTTCAAGAAAAAATATACAGGCTGTTAATTGAATATCTAAAATTGGTATCATCTCCATGCATCTATTTATATGCTTGTTAGATTCTGTGTGGGCTGCAAGTTGAAATTAAATGATGTAAAGTTGACCATTATTTCAATCCATATAGCCCCAATTAATGGTGCATGATTTGAAAAAATTAGAATGTAAAGGCCGAAGCACAGGTGTTGATTTACAATAGAGCTAAGCATATATTTGTTTTCAGTTCTAGCCACAAAACAGTTATCAATTGATCTTTTTTGAATGCAAGTGCCAATAAACTTGAATGATGTCGAATGTTGGATCAGTTCTGTATTTGGGCTGCATTATCAGCAACCAAGAAATTAGATATCCCATATATATTGACAGTATCTATGTTGGGTACATGCATAACTTATATTTGGGAATTTATGGATGTTAAAACGGTGTCTTGAGAATTAACAACCAATCTCCACGTGTAGGGAGCTGTAATTCTAATTACAATAAACTGTGGTAATGAGACCGTTGGATAGCTTTGCACCTGCCAAACAGCAGCTCTGTAATTGTTAATGCCAGAGTTCTTTTTATTTAAAACGCAGTTCTATTTAAAATAACTTCTGCCAGTATTATGCTTGATTCAACATATTTGCATCTGGTTATTTCTGAAAACTTTTGGGAATCACTGAGCATTCTACAGTGCAACAGACTACACTTCCATGCTACTTTAATAAGTTTGCTGAATTAAAGGATAATACTGTAACACACCAAAATATAGGTCTTGTTAGTCCAGTTGGGTACATACCATGGATTCTTATGAAAATTATATATATTTTAAATAAATGCACATATCAATTTAATGGAATCTGCTCATAGGTTTTGATGAAAATCAAAAAGACAAAACATTAGATGCTAGATATTTGTTTTAAAAAGCAGAAAATACTGTTTCTCTTCTCACAGGCTCCATCTGTGAGAAGAGAAATAGATTTAATGTTTCAGGTCTTCTTCTTATCGCGTCCACACCCAAGATTAGAAGTTCTTCAGCCAGAGCTGAACACACTTCTTGGCATCTGCATACAATGGTGCCTATCTTGCTCTTCTTGTGCTTCTTGTGCGTGGTGGTGGAAAGATTGGTGAAAACATAGCCGCGATGTGAATGCTCTTTCCTTGACCCCATGTTTCAGGTTGAAGACCCTTTGATTGAACTGGGATGGAGAGAAAGTAACCACATTAAGCTGAGGAAGGGGAGATATCTCGTATAGGGTATAAACAGGAGTAGTCATCGGGATGAGATATAACAATTGTTATCTGCCCATTGAGTGGATGGGAACTTTAGAGAGTGTGAACATAAACAAAAGACCTTAGAGAAAGAAATGTGGGAATTGCAAACTGCAGAGTGTGAAGATATGCCTGGCAGGCCAGGCTGGGCATGCCCCCACTTCCAAAGGGAATAAAGTAGGCAAAAAAAATAAAAAGGCTGAGTCAATGTCATAAATGGACCTCATACAGACAGAAATCACGTGACCTGAAGTCGTAGAATTCAATATTTAGTCTGGAAGCCTGCAATACACCTCAATGGAAGAAAACTTGCATTGGGCCTCATGTTAACCATGCAGGAGATCACAGGTCAGAGTAGGAGTGGGATGGAGAATTAAAGTGGCAGACAATAAGAAGCTCATGGTCTCTCCTGCAGAATGAACTGGATACCCTACAGAGCATTCACCCAATATTTGTTGAATTTTGATGTGCTTAATTAATATTTCTTGCATCCATTTACAGAAGCATTAAAACATGCCTTAAATTGTGAAATTTCAGTAGGACATTCAAGAAATAAGTAATCAATCATCACAGTTCCAAGGCATATCTCAAGGAGTACTTCAGGGAGAATGTTTGAGGACCAACCATCTGCAGTTGCTTTGACAATCAATTTGCTTGCATCATAAGGTGGCATAATCATTGATAATTGCACATTGTTCAATTATATTTGCAACTCTTCATGGAGTAAGACAGACATTATTCAGAAAGAGAGTAATAAGTGCTACGTAACATTCACATTACTCAAATGCTGGGGAAGTAACTATCTCCATTTGAGAGTGGGTGAAACCATCTATCCCTAACCATCCTTCATTCTGAGTATTCACCATTGACCAAAAAAATTGATATTCAAGACCTGATCATAGGCTGGGTATCCTGTGGCGTTTATCTAAATTCCTGACATGCAAGCCTTTCCACCCTCTGTAACCGGATAGAAATTGAATACTTTGCTGTGTGCCTGGGTAGGTGCAGCTCCAACAAACTTAAACCTCAACACCATCCAGGAGAAAGCAGTTAGATTAACAATCTATCTACCACGCTAAATATTATTTCCCTCCACCACTGGTACTCTGAATTGCCTGTGTTTTGATGGCAGCTCTGTTAGGCTACATGTAAAACATGGATTAGCTTGCAAAATTAACATTTCTAATTTCTTAAGAAATGAGCGTAAAGTATTGCTCCTTCGTGAATGAAAAAAACATGATGTTGACAATCTGAAATAAAAATAGAAAATGATGGAAACACAGTAGGTCAGGCAAAATCGGTCCCTACCATTTTTGCTCGAATGTTGAGAATACTGTTGAATTAGTTTGATTTTTAGGCAGCCTATGATGTTGTTAAGTATTGTAGCCAATTGGACTAAAGTTACTTAGTTACTTTATAGTTACTTATGATTTTCCTAATTCCTATCAAGAGCTAATTTACAGTGACTAGTTAACCTACTAACCAGCATGTCTCATAAATCTGACAGAGTTTTTTTGATTGATGAGGGTAAGGTAGTGGAAGTTATCTGTATGGACTTTAGCACGGCCTTTGACAAGGTCCCATATGGTACAATCTGGAAGGTTAGATCGCATGGAATCCAAGGTGAGCTAGCCAATTGTATACAAAATTGGCTAAGAAGGAGTCAAAAGGGTTGTTGTGGAGGGTTGCTTTTCTGATTGAAGGTCTGTGACTAATGAGGTGCCACTGGGATCCCTGCTGGTTTCTCTGCTATTTGTCATGTAATGACAATGTGGTAAACGTTATTCGTAAATTTCTAGATTACACCAAAAATGGCGGTATAGTGGAGAGTGAGGAAGGAAATTTATGTTTACAATAAGTTTTAGATCGGTTGGAAGGTGGGTTAAGAAATGGCAAATAGAATTTTCTCTGTCAAGTGCAAGTTTTGCACTTTGGTATGTCAAACTATGCAGGAGATACGTAGTAAGTGGTAGAGCCCTGGGGAGTGTTGCAGACCAGAGACATCTAGGTGCATAGTTCCCTAAAAGTGGTGAGTCAGGTGGGCAGTGTGGTGAAGAAGGCATTTAACATCCCTAGCTTCATTGGGAAGTGTGATGAACACTAATGCAGCTGTACAAGTCGTTGGAAAGACTACACTTGGAGTACTGTGTAGTATCTGGTCACTCTGCTACAAAAAGGATGTAATTAAGTTGGAAAGCGTGCAGACAAGATTCACTAGATGTAACCAGGCTTGAATAATGAATCTTTGGATGAAATGTAATGGTCACTTTCTGCCAATTTGTATTCCTCCATGCTACTAATTAATCAAGCCATTACAGTATGTTCTCAAAAGTAAATTCTCAATCTTGATTGTGCAATGATGGAAAAGTAGCAAAATAAGCTATGTAGTTCATCAAAACAAGGCAAAGTATTTTTTTCTTGAGTCACCATAAGTCATTTTTGCATATCTTATATTGGCTGTTAAAAATCTGTTTTATTAAAACCTAACAACTGCATGTTTGCACATCTTCTCTGCACAGGTTGAAGCGTAGCACTGTTTGGAAAAAGTAAAAAGATTAGAAAATACATTTCACAATACATTTTTGTATCACCATCATGTGATTTGATTGAAATCTTTGCTATTTTAGTTTTGCTGTCCATATAGTAAATTGTTTCACATTTAAAAGTAAGGGTGATGAATTCTGCATGCTCTATGGTTTCTGCTTACATCAGGATTGCTCGAAAATAGTAAAATCCAACCATTTACTATAATGGCACAATTAAACAAAATACATTAAATATTTCCTGTTGGGCAGAAAATAGTTGACGTTTATTCTTTTAACATGGAATTGTTGATTTGTAGTAATGTGGTAAACAGGGGGTGCAAAGGAAAAATGTCTCTAAGTGGCGGAATGTGTAGTATGTTCGAATTATTTTATGGATATACCAGCAACATTGACTTCTAAAATAATTCTGCCTTTGACTCCTATGGGACATGCAAGCTGATTCCTGGTTACATCCCCATTGGCAGAAGCCTATAACTAACATTGTGCCACATTTTCTGCATTACAAATTCCTCGCTTGACTATAAAGTGTTTTGTGGGTGTCCTGAGATTGCAAATGGCATTATGTAAGTCCAAGTGTCTTTTTAATAGTAGTTCTGCATGGAACATATTACTAATAACGTCGCATGGATTGCCTATGACGCATGCACTCTTGCAGATAGAATGCTACTAGATAGGAGGTTTAGTAATTTTGTAATATTTAAAAAAATATCTATTCTAGAATTACTCCTGTAGTTAATGACTTTGTTCATTACAGTGTGTAATGTAAAATATTAAAAAGGTGATTCATTGGATACTGAATCTGCTGGTGATTCTGGTATTAAAAGAATTAACCAACAAATTATGCTATCATTACAAGACGCTGTGCACGAAGCATTGCTTATTTATTAACATCTGCCGTAATACAACGAGGATACATATGCCCCACTTGTTTATGCAACAAAACTTTCACTTGGGAAATAAACCCGCAAGTCACACAGCATCCTGACTTGAGAATATATATATTTTTTTATTGTTCTAAATCCGGGAACTTGTTCTTCAATCACTTTGCGGATGTATCTCAGCAGAAGGAATGAAATGGTTTAAGAAGGCACATCATGACGACATTCTCAAAGGCAATTATGGACATTTATATTTGTAACACATATCCATTGTCTAGCTCAGAAAATATAAAAGCTAATGGTTACATTAAACTAACCATAACTATTCAGGGAATCTAAGGCACTCCTCTTTTTCTAGGTCAGAAGTTATTTAAGATGTTATAGTTAATAGTCCCTCCCATGCAATTTCTATCTCGCTGTTGCTGTAATGAGGGGTCCACCTTGCTTTCAATTATCTCCCAATCAATTCCTCCTCCAACCAACCGATTAACTTCCTCGACAACCCATTCCCTTTCCCCAATACAAATGATAATTTCCCTTAAGGGAAGCACCCCCTTTTCATGCATGATCTCTAAAGTGAACCCTTCTGATCTTCCCAGCCACCTTTCACTTTAATCACCTTCACAATCAATGTGACACACGACTGGCCATGCAATTGTCTCCCTCTATTAGTGACGAGCTATTTGTAGATTAATGAAAGTATGATTATAATTTTTATGCATGGTTTTAAGGTTCTAAAATGCACATCTATCAGTCCACGAGGACTAAAACAATTTGGATTTCTGATCTAAACTCGATCAGTATTTGTTGAATATTATAAATGCACGTTACCTTTACTAACATGAACTTGTCAAAATGATTATCCAACTTGTACTTCGTAAACTTGGGTATTCCTTATAATTGAGAAAAAGTTGATACATACTTATACAAAAGTGTACACAGCATTGTATCATAATTTAAAAAGTTGCTTCTAATATATTAAAGCCATTTTATTTGTTACAAATGATCTTACTGTTATTTTCTGACACTTGTTTTGTAGAATCAGGTACGAATGTTTGCTTCTTGACATCATTACATAAACCTAAGGTTAATATATAATGCTGTGTATACTAATGTTCATTAATTTCAGCATGTTCATATTTATTCTTACACAGTATACTTTGTTTTGTGAGCTTATGTGTTCTTTAGAATTTAATATTCGTGGCTTTATAAGCATCATTTTTAATTTTACAAGCACGGTTTATGGCAGCAAATGTTTTTAACTTTTACATTCACTCTGCCCAGAATCTCCTATGCTATATGTCATGTGTGTGTGTGTGTGTATATATATATATATATATGTCACAGAGCTAATATACAGAGCCCGTTAACCCAGGATGTTATCATTTGCAGATTTTAACACTTTTATTTCATATAGGAAATAATAATGAATGTGGCTGCGGTACTTTCCATTTGTTAGACTTGTTCTTTTGCACATAGATAGAAATGTCGTATATGATTTTTTATTTTTTTTATTTTAGTTGTAATAGGTATAAAAATGCAAGAGATGTGTCCTGTTCTGCTGTGATGTTGATAGATTTTTGCTAATTAAAGATACCAAGGGATGTAGAACAGTACCAAAAGTTCATTTAATAACAGTATAATGTGATGGAAAAACAAACAAACCAATTTTTTTTTAAAAATAATTATTTGAGTGTATACTTCCACTGTGATCCTGCATTGAAAGGGTAACCTTTTGGACTAATGCAGAATGTTACAATAATCTTTAAATGACACACTCTCCATATTTTAAAGCAGAGAACAATAGACATAAATGTTTCCCCAACAGATGGAAAATAATCAAATATATTACTCAAAATATATTCATGAAAAGAAGATGCTTCAAACAATTGAATATTTATCAATTGAGAGCTGAGAAACTTTCATAAAATTTTCAAGAAAATCATAAGAGAATCATTCTCATAAATATTGTAGAAGTAAACGGGAAATTAGATTTACACAATCACAGGTATATAATCATGAAGACCCCCAAATGCCTTTGTGGGGAGAATACATGAAATAATGGAAACCTTCAAGAATATTAGTTTAACAAACTTTCCAAGTAATAAACAGCAGTTTTAATGTATTCATTTAACATAAGCAAGCAAGCTTAATCACGGCATATGCTACTAATATATTACAACAAATACATTTTGATTACAAAACTTTCTTAAAATAGCCGTGATAAAATTGCAGAATAATTCAAAATAAGAATTATAATTAACAGTAAATCAGTGTCTCTGCCAAAAGTGATATTCTCATCTAGGAACATTGAGCTTAATCGCCTAGAAAAATTGCAGACATTATGTGTAAATCTTAATACTGAATAGTTTAAAGATAGTGTAAGAAAAGTCTTGGCCTGTACGGAACCAGTTTCTTTAGAATAATGTCACAATTTTTTAATCAATAGAGTTAATAAATTAGATTAATTTATTAGATTGGCTGCTCGACTTAAAAAATGAAATACAATAGATTTGGACTTCGACATACATTAACATTTTTTCCACCAAACTTTTGTGTAGTTCCAGGAACAATTAATGCATTATGCATTGATATTGAAAAATAATGTAATGATTTGTAAATCCATATGCAACTTTAATTTTTCCGATAATGAGGTTGGAAATAACGGTAGTTTCTCATAATTTGTTCACTTTCATGCAATACAATAAGAATATAGACACAATTAATCAGTAAAATTCCCAGTGATGATATCTAATAATATTTAACTCTGGTGATTTTCTCATAGCAAGTATTTTTGTAATGGTTTCAAGAAAATTGCATGAGTAAGACAAATTGTTCAATATATTATTGCTGTTAAATAAACAAGTGTCGACTGAATCCTTTCTTAAAGGGCACAATTTCCTTTGAAATGCCTTTGCCGTTTGTTGAAAGTGATTGTTATGTTAATAATGATGTAACTAGAATATAATTCCTTCCACAGTAGGTAAACCTCACAAGTGCAACTATTGTGGTAGAAGCTACAAACAGCGCAGTTCACTGGAGGAGCATAAAGAACGCTGCCACAATTACCTGCAGAACACCGGCATGGAGGCTGCACAGCCCATGAATCACCAGGGTGGGTGGGATGATGTGGAGTTCCAGTTTGTAGTGACTCCTTCGTGATTTTACCTTGAGGCTGTGTGTTTTTGTATCTTTATAGTATGTACAGTTTAGATATTACTAACTGTGCTCCCCAGAATAACCAACCCAATGCAATTAGTCTTATTATCAAAATTACTATGATTAAAAGGAACTCGTAAACCAGAGTTATCCTGACATGGGCATAGAATTACTTCACATACTATATTTTCCTACTAGATGTATTTATATGATTGAATATTTACATGAGGAAGATTTACATTAGATAAATTTAGAGGAAAATGCCTAAATGTGTTTTTATTTAAATTATTATGCTAATGTTTTTTATCCAGCTGACATAAGTCTGTGCTTGTAGAAGTAGGCTGAATGTTATTTTTCCATTGTGCCAAATATACAAATGTAAAACCTAAAAAATAGTACATCAATTAAAACCATTTTTCCATCGTAAGATTTAATAAACGTTTTAGACTACCAGCCTACAGATTTTCTTCAAGCTACAGATTCACTAAATTATAACTAGGGAGTGTATTTTTTTTTATAACAACTATCAGTAGTCATTTTATAGCCCACAGATAGTTGTCAAATTCCAGTGTCTGATTTGACAATGACAATAATAGACAAATGATTTTTATTGCTTTCTTAATATTTAAAAACAAGAAAACCTCTTCAGAAATAAATTAGAGAATTCCTGACCACACATTCAAAATAGCAAAATTATTGTTAAATATTTCACAGTAGACGTGCTTGCATTTCAAATCTTTTAGGATATTAAATTAATTATGGTGCAGCAAAGAGAAAGGAATAGGACTTACTGGTAACATAAGGTGAAGGACAGTGGAAAGAGGATTTAGTGGGACATAAACGCTGTTATTTACATTTTATTTAATTTTGCATTAAATCATCAAATAAAAGCTGGGAAAAGTTTATGTTATGTAGAGTTCATAGTTAATTTAGAATTTATTTTTCCATTACAAAACCAGTGCTGAGTTATATCTTTAGCAGTTTTGAATGAAATTTTAGTTATTTCACTAAACGAGGTTCACATTACGGTTAGTAATAAAGTCTCCTCCACTCTCACACGTACTACAGTGGTAATTGGTGCACCATACAGTCCTTAAATCAAAGTTTTATCATTATATATTTGACTCCTACCACATTTTTGTAAGTATAATTTTACCTTTTATAATCCCTTGTAATGCCACCTAAGAAAGAGAGTGGGAGCTGCTTAGGGATTTAACGGTACTCCAGAGACATTTTCAGATTTTTCCACCCCTCATAATTGAGCGACACTAAACATTTTCATTACTGATTTGGCATGTATAACTAACAAAAATCCTACAATATTTGAATGGGTATATCTTTATTGGTCTGTAATATTAGTACGTAATATTTTTATTACTTGGCCTAACAATATTATTTACGTTTCAATTTGTGAAGTTTTTCTAACTTCGTACCTTCAGAAATAAAATTAGGAAGAATCTGTTTTGCCAGAGGGTGGATAATCTGTGGAATTCATTGCCACAACTGGCTGTGGAGGCCAAGTCTTTCAGTATTTTTAAACCGGAGATTGACAGGTTCTTGATTAGTAAGCATTGCAAAGGTTATAGGGAGAAAGTAGGTGAATGAGGTTGAGAGGGAAAGAGAGATCGCCATGTTTGAATAGTAAAGGAGATGATGGGCCGAATGGCCTAATTCTGCTCCTATGACAAGAGCTAACAAGGTAAAATATGAAAATATATTTAACTTAGATAAATTAAGCAAGGGTAAAGCATTGTTTTTCATCAGTTTCTTATTGAGTAAGCATTAGTTGATTTACATCTATGGTTGGGCAATATAGCTATTGTTGGGCAAAAAAACTTTAGCCAAAAACATTTTTTTCCCCAGTACTAATATCTTCTAATTTTACATGATAGAAAATCATGGGGAATAATTTAGTATAACCCAACCTATCCAGATCTCAATTTAGATGCAGATCATCTAACCTTCAATAGTTCAGCAGATACACCATTAATACTCTCTTAAGGTGTTTCAATACTCCTGATATGTGGATCTTATTGTTCTCAGTGAATGTAGCACATGCACCAGAAGATTGCTTTTGGATGAGTTCTAATAACTTAATTCCATTGTTCTTAAAATATTGAATTAGGACAAAGTATGATGCTGTATTTGAGAATGAAATGTCTTACAGAATCGTGTGTTCTCTTTTTGAATATTCTGTGTTCCATTCAGTAGATGATTACAAGGATCACGATACAGCAGCAGACCACATTCCCCTGATGCAGTTTGAGAGACCGGCAGTGATAGAAAGGCTGGCAAGCAATATGGGAAAACGTAAAAGCTCCACACCTCAAAAATTTGTTGGTGAGGTTTGCCATCTTTCTTTGTTATTAGGTATTGCATTGTTGTTAATGCTGCCTTTTCAAAGATAACCACATTCCAAAATAAATGAAAAAGAATGTAGTCAAAATATAGAATAAATTTGGACAATATTGTTGAATGCAAGTATTTAAACAAATATTAGTACTGTAATCAACATTATCACTATAATATTGATAATAGCTGATTCACCCCATTTTACTACTATGAAATATGGGATTTATGGAACAGTTAAGATGCTTGGCTGTTGCAATGGAGCTGGGTTTTATTTGCCTCATTACCTGAAGGTCATTTTTCAAGTCTGAGCTATGAAGAGGTAGATTAACTGGACATTCCTTGAGGTAAATTATAGGCCAGCTACCAAAGGAAATGTCATAAATTTGTCTAGACGTAGAAACCTCGAATCGTGAAAGGTTTGGATAGAGTGGATGTGAAGAAGATGTTTCCACACATGGGAGAGTCTAGGGGACCAGAGGTCGTAGCAGAATGTAGGAAGGAGATGAGAAGGAATCTCTTTAGTCAGAGGGTGGTAAATCTGTGGAATTCCTTGCCAAAAAAGGCTGTAGAGGCAAAGTCAATGGATATTTTTTGAGGCTGAGCTATATAGATTTTTGATTAGTACGGATGTCAGGGTTATGGGGAGAAAGCATGAGAATGGAATTGAGGGGGAGAGTTAGATCAGCCATGAATAAATGGTGGAGTAGACTTGATGGGCCGAATGGCCTAATTCTGCTCCTATCACCATGAAACGGACCAGATTTATAAAGTTAAAAAATTAGTTGCTATTGACTGACTTCTTCACTCTTCTAAAGCTTTTTAGACTGATATGATATTTGTGTGCATGTGTGCATTTGTCTTGCATTGATCACGTGGCCATCTTACACATTCCATGCATTATTATAGATCCAAAGCAACCATGTAATAGAACCAATTAGAAATCTGGAAATGTGCTCTTATTAAAACAAAAAATAAGCTTTATTCTTTGTTATTGTTTCAGTGATTGCACCCTTGCCTTTGAATAGCGGAATGATGAATACAGGTCCATTAATATAATTGACCACCCCAGACTCATTTGTGGATAATTGACCACCCCAGACTGTCAAGTTGCATTGGCCATTTCAGTTGGTGAACTTAAGATGATAAAGTCAGGAGTCTAATACAGGACCATCCAAAAGCCAGTTGTGGGTGTTATTGAGGCCTCCATCTAGATAATCCATGTTAGTCACATTTGAAATATTAGCTGATAATCTGTGATTTAAAATTTTGGAAGTAGAACTGAATATTAATCTTTATAATTATGATTCTACTTTTACTTGTGCAGTAGTCAAGTTGTCACATGTATTGTCATATGCACAGTATGGTAAGGTACAGGTACAATGACAAATCTTACTTGCAACAACATCAAAGGCACGTAGACTCAGACACGCACATATCAACTAATTATACATGAATTACACATAACATTTCTAAAAGACAGAAGCCTATAAAAAAAAAACATAATTAAAACATAATTAGACAAAACTAGTCCATAATTGTACAAGAGATGGATCATAGTGTTCTGTTGTCGAGGTATGATTAATTTGTATAGGTTGGTTCAAGAACCTGATAGTGGTAGAAAAGTAGGTGTTCCTGAACCTGGTGACGTGAAGTTTCTGTTCTTCCTGCCCCAGGTTGGGCAACAGAACATGGCTCAGATGAACATGGCTGAGTGTCTTTGATGATAGATGCTGACTTCTTGAGACAGCACCTCACAGACACGAGATGTATGCCCTTATTGAACCGGGTTGTGTTCACACCACTCAGTAGCTTCCTACATTCCTGTCTGTTGGAGTTGCCTTGCCAGACCATAATACAACCAGTTAGGATAATTTCGTAAAAGTGTGTTGGAGTATTCGGAGATGTACTGAATCTCTTTAAACTTCTAAGATAGTAGAGGTGCCTGGACACCTTCTTTGTAATGCTATCTATGGCTGGGTCCAGGACAGGTCATCGTGGATGTTAACAGTCAGGAATTTGAAGCTGCCAACTATCTCCACCAGCAATTTAGCAATTAAAACTGGTACTTGGTCTCCCGACTTCCTCTTTATGTAGTCAACACTCACTTCCTTAGTCTTGTTCATGCTGAGTGAGAGGCTGTTGTTGCAGCACCACTCAACAAGCTGTCTATCTCTTTCCTGTACTCTAATTCATCACCATCAGTTATTTGGCCAACCACAGCGGTGTTGTCGATGAATTTATGAATGGCATTAGAATTGAACTTAGCCATGCAGACATGTGTGTACAAAGAGTAAAGCGGGAGGCAAAGCATGCAGCCTTGGCGTGCACCTTTGTTAATAAATATTTCTGAGAATTATATTTATGTTATATATAAAAGGTTTGTTCACTTACCTGCAATGTATTTTTCTAGGTGAGAAGTTCATGCGTTTGAATTATCCAGACATCAATTGTAATATGAACTTGAATTATGAGAAAGAGGCAGAGTTCATGCATTCACACATGATGGATCAAGCTATCAATAATGCAATTACATACCTTGGGGCTGAATCCCTCAGACCGCTAATGCAACATCAGCCAAGTTCAATGGCAGAAGTGGTTCCGGTTATGAATTCAGTCTATTCTCAGATATACCATCCAACAAGGCTTGAAAGGCCAAGCAGCAGGGAAATAACAGAAAGCCACGAAAATACAGTTGATGGCCCAATCTCTCTTATAAGAGCAAAAAATCCAACGACGGAAAGAGTAATGTCTCCAAGTAACAGTTGTCTCGATTCTACTGATACAGAGAGCAGTCATGATGATCGAAGTGCTCAACAACACCCCGTAGTACCTGCCTTGATTCCTCAGAGCAAACGAAGTCCAGCCTACACAAAAGAGGAAACAAAGGCTCTGGAAGCCACAAAGGTTTTGTCTCATACCTCTAAAGAGATATATAGAGTCTTCAGTGAAGAGGGTGAGCAGATTAGGGCTTTCAAGTGCGAGCACTGTCGTGTGTTGTTTCTAGATCATGTTATGTACACCATCCACATGGGCTGCCATGGTTTCAGAGACCCATTTGAGTGCAACATTTGTGGCTACAGAAGCCACGATCGCTATGAATTCTCATCGCACATTGTTCGTGGAGAACACACATTCCACTAGGCCTTGAGCTTCTAGGACAGTGATGAAGAACTGTTTTTGAAGTCCCACATTGACATAACTGAAAGGCAGAAGTGGCCTGGTGACAGACAATTTGCCTGTTTTTTACTATCTATGGACCAAGAATATACTGCAATGAGTATATTCCACTCATTTACCGTAATATTGTTCTTTCATTTATATATGACATTGTGGGAATTAAAATTAGCCTTTAGTTTGAAATAAAATAAGTTGTCAGTCATGTCATCTTCAAAACTTTGTATCATTCATCTCGGTCATTGCGTAGGTTCAACTGTGATAAGCTAATGATTGACTCGTATATAGAATTTCAGTGATGAAATAAAGAATGATGCAGGGTCAAGGGTCAACTGTGTCTGAAACAATGCTGCACTTCCTTAATTGCTAAATGGAGTAAGGATAGAAGATTAATACTTTCTAGCCTTTCATAATTGTATTGTCCATTTGAGACACTCACTCAATGAAGGGAGGAACAGCAGAACAGAACCAAGCACTTATGATTTTTTATATACTTGCAATGATGACCAACTTAATTGAAAAGGAACAACGTAAATCTGAAAAGAAAAAGTTTGATTAAAGTACATTTATTCAATAGTTCAATGTTATTCCTGTGATGTCACTCCATTTTTGACTATTATAGTCTTAACTTGTTGATTCCTTATCTGCATTTTACAAGAAAGAGATGAATGATATAGTGCTAGTCAGATGTCAAGTATGACAACCTGTTTTGTGGCACTTGCTCCTTGAATAAAGAATACCTCTCACAATTAGATTGCTTGTTGAAGGGGGAACAAAATTAGGACCAAACTATGCACTTACTGGAAATTTTCATAAAGTACTGGAGACTGTTGTTAATTTCTGAACATATAGCAACAAGGGAAGGATGTATTAAAAACTGAAACTGTGATCATATAACTGATTGTGAAGCACTGTCAGTTTTGAACCAGACTCACTTCCTGTTTCATGTAGCATTTCTAATCTGGGACAAGTGTCCCTGTCCTAAATCCTCGGGCTTTTTTGTTGCTGAAGCATTAGGTATAAGCTGTTTACATATTTTTGTACTAAAGTGTAGTTTTATACATGAAAATGCTTGAAAAATAAAAGGTACATTAGCTTTGTAGTGCATTTGCTACTGGAATCGGATAACTGGAACCTCTTCCCTGGTTTGTTTAATGGTGGCAACATATGCTGGGTTTTTCAGTGTGAAACTTGATGTACATTTTCCTTTTAACCTACCTTTGTAAGAAGACTGAAACTGTAAACTTTTATGCAATTATTTAGAAAGTTTCAGCATTGACAATAATAGTATGTTTTAAATCTTTTGAAATGTCAATTCTGATGTTTAGCATTGGCAGCAGCTATTCGTAGCCCAAGATTAATTCTGAAGGCTTTCCCTCTTAACGTCTTGTGACTCAGAGGTGTAGGGATCACAAGAGTCCATAACAGACTCTCCAAACTTGAACCAGTTATAATATACAAATGAATGCAGTTTGCAAGTGCAATACTCCTTTTTTTTCTTGAATTGTATATTGTATTTTCTCAATTTAGAAAATAGTTTATGTAAATGTTTTTGAAATACATTAACTGATTCTTAAGACTTTGTTGAAAACCCCTGTTACTGTGATCTATAATAACATGGCTTGTTTTAAAAAAACAAAAAAAGTTACAGAATCTTTGTTAATATTTTTTTAGGAAAACTACTGTAAGGTTTGTACTGTCTGAGTGCGCAAATACTGAAATAAATTTAGGGAACCTCAGGAATGAATTGTGTGTGGCGTTTCACTCTCAATCTGTTTACTTGTTTGGAAAGATGAATTTTAATGAACTTTTTACATAAAAATGAAATTAACATTTTTTGCATTTGTTACACCTGAAGGTAATTATCACACAAGGACAAAAATGAAAAGGGTTTTTTCGTTTTTGTTTTATTTTTGTAATGCCAAATTTATTTTTAAAGTAATTTGCTTTCAATTAAATTGAAATGTAAGCAATGTGCATCAGGAGCTATCTATTAGAGTTCATAAGACTAAGCATAAATTGCAAATTTTAAGACTAAACTGGAAACATATTCAAGTAAGAATAATAATGGCTACAAAACCTATGAATTTGGAAGGAATTTAAAAGCATATTAGCAAAACTAGTTTGAGGACTAAATTAACTCTGTTCCAATGTAAGACTAAACTGGAAACATATTCAAGTAAGAATAATAATGGCTACAAAACCTATGAATTTGGAAGGAATTTAAAAGCATATTAGCAAAACTAGTTTGAGGACTAAATTAACTCTGTTCCAATGTAAGACTAAACTGGAAACATATTCAAGTAAGAATAATAATGGCTACAAAACCTATGAATTTGGAAGGAATTTAAAAGCATATTAGCAAAACTAGTTTGAGGACTAAATTAACTCTGTTCCAATGTTATTTTTAATAGCAGTTTTGGAATTATTTTGGATATTTAGGAATATTTCATTATATTTATTTTGGTAATAGTAAATTTGCAAAACAAAGTATTTAATCTATTATTGAAACACAAAGTGCCGGAGGAACTCAGTGAGTTAGGCAGCATCTGTGGAGGAAATGGTCAAGCGACGTTTCGGATCAGAGCCCTTTTATTGACAAAATAATTATTGCAGAATCTTAATTTTCTTTTTTAATTTTATTTATTTAATTAATTAAATTTAATTAGAAGTAATGTACAATAGTATAAACCAAGAATAACATAATACATTTCATGTACCGCTTCTTGATTTAAGCTTTAATAATAGGAAAGTAACAGAAGGAAGAAAAAGAGAAATAGAGAAAGTTAGATAAGATAGTGAGTAAGTGAAAGAGTGAAAAGAAAGAGCCCGTAATGACGTAGAACATGAGGAAGAGTAAAAGAAAGAATAAGAAAAAGAAAAAAAGGAAAATATAAGAAAATAAATTAAGATAAAAGGGGTGTACCTAATTCATATCTTTACACACCGCTCATCAGGTCCTGAAACAGTTTATTTCCAGAGTTATGCTTGTACCTTATGCTTGTAATAAGTCGATAAATGGAGACCAAATCTTTAAGAATTGATCTGATTAGCCTGCTAAGACGAATCTCATGTCTTCGAGGTGTAACATTTCGGACATATTTGAAATCCACATTTTTACCGTTGGTGTGGGTGCATTTTTCCGAAGTTTAAGTATAAGTTTTTTTGCAGTTATTAAGCCATAATTAAGGAGAA
Organism: Okamejei kenojei; assembly: GCA_035221665.1. Taxonomy (NCBI): domain Eukaryota; kingdom Metazoa; phylum Chordata; class Chondrichthyes; order Rajiformes; family Rajidae; genus Okamejei; species Okamejei kenojei. The sequence continues at coordinate 56,791,572 of CM069137.1, forward strand.
TCTTAATTTTCTTTCAGGCATAATTACCATCAGGTTTATACTGCCTGAATGCACAAATACTGAAATACATTTAGGGGTGCATTAAAATGTATTAACTGTATCCATGTATCTCAGATGAGCGTAAAGTATAAATGTACTTGCATTTGTTAATTGTCTTCCATTCTAGAGATTGATTCCATGCCAGTAACAAATTACTGAAATCACTCACATATCCAACTTATTTATTTTATGTTGTTGCAGTGCCTTGGAATTTATCATTATGTACAAGTGAAGAGGCATATGGGCATCAGTACATCAACCATCTTGAGCGTTGTCAGCATGAGCATTTTATCGGCACTGGGTCTGTACTCGCTGGAGTTTAGAAGAATGAGGGCGGACCTCATTGAAACATACAGAATAGTGAAAGACTTGAATAGCGTGGATGTTGAGAGGATGTTTCCACTAGTGGGGGAGTCTAGAACTAGAGGTCATAGTCTCAGAATTAAAGGATGTTATTTTAGGAAGGAGATTAGGAGTAATGTCTTTAGTCAGATGGGTGGTGAATCTGTAGAATTCTTTGCCACAGAAGGCTGTGGAGGCCAAGTCAGTGGATATTTTAAAAGCAGAGATAGACAAATTCTTGATTAGTACAGGTGTCAGAGGTTATGGGGAGAAGGGAGGAAAATGGGATCAGCCTTGATTGAATGGCAGAGTAGACTTGATGGGCTGAATGGCCTAATTCTACTCCTATTCCTTATGATCTTTCAAGTTGGTTTTTCAGGATTGCACCAGTGACAAATACATATCCAGACCTCACGATTAGCATGGTCATTTTGGTTACCCCAGACCAAATTCTCAGCATACTCAAACACTGAAATTAGCACTGAAAATAGCCTGACGTAAGAAGTTGCTACTGGTACATAAGCATCTAACATCGGCACAAGGCATCAAATCTCTGTTGTTGCCATCCTATGAACTCCTTTCACGTTGTAAAAGTAGGAAATGTCCAACAGAAGCTGCCACAATTTTCGAAAAAGAAACCCCTCAATGGATTATTTACATTGCCTCAAAATGATTCCCTCAAAATGTAATTCATAGTTAATGGAAGTTGAATTGATATGTTGTATTCCACAACCATATGACATCACATTGTCTTTTGAAGACATTTTAAAGCATAAACTCTGATACAACATGGCAGGTAATTTGGGTGTGGAGCAGGTTTCCATAAAAATCATACTTGGAAATTGCTGCCTCCAACTGTGCCTCTCAAGGGAGCATATTATGGTTTGGATATTCACTGGGGGGGATTAAGTGAGCAGAGTTTGAGAATGTTGAAGGGGAAATACAGATGCAGACGAGTCCATGTATGCTATGGAGTTGTAACTGTAATGTCAATATTTCAGCTCTGCTACTATTCCAGCCTTATTTCCAGTTTGTGTATCTCCTGCTGATGGTAGCAGTGAGATGTGGACATGGACAAAATGGTGAGGATGCTTGATGATAGATAATGCCTTCTTAAGGCAGCTCCTCATGTAGATGCTATTTTACCTAAGGCCTAGACAATCCAACTGCTAATTTATAACTTGTAAAGCAAATTTAATCAATTGCTTCCAGCCTCAACTAAGCCTTGCTCCTCAGAATGGTAAATCAGCAAAGAAAGCTTGAAAAGTTGGAGCTACCTTCCCTTTACCCTGCCATTTGTTTCTGAGCAGAGAAATGTATCTGGCAGGATTGATCTAAAAGATCAGATATGATAAGCCAAATGGCTTCAGCGCTGTAACAACTCGATGATTCAAAATCCATAGGGTCCAGTATGGTAAAATCCCCCCCAATTTCTCTTGATTCGTTGGTTTCAGAGGCAAGCATGTCATTTCTGATATAAAGTTAATGGATAGGACATCTTGCTAATCAGTTTATGTTTGAGTGGAGGAATTCTTCATCTTATTTTTCATTCTAATGACTTGCAGTTGATATAAATCATATATGTGATTGTGATGGATGCTTTAAACAAAACAAAATATAGTTTCTCATGTAAATGCCACTTTTGGATACACTTCCTGTGAAAATACGATTAATTCCTCTCATACAAATATATATATCACTTACCATGTTAAAATGTATGGTGCAACAGACTGAAACAATACTGAAACAGGCCTTTTGCCAACTACCTGCTGACAAAGATGCTGCATCTAAGCTCGTCTCAGTTGTGCATGTTTACTCCATATACCTCTAAACATTTCTTATCCACATACCTGTCCATATGGAAACATACCATTCTGCTCAACCAAACCATCTATGTTTTCTTTTTAAGATCAGGAAACCATGACAGTTAAGTGTGACTACCCTACTATGGACACAAAATGCTGGAGTAACTCAATGGCTCAGGGAGCATCTCAGGAGAATGTTCCTTTCATAGGTCACCCTGATCCGATACTTTTTTACTCTTCCTTCACCAATGTATTCAAACTAATCTTGCTGCTTTGAATAGTTTGTCAATTAACTACTTGCCTCTGGATGTGATAGTGAATCAGAAATAAATGAAAATGAGATGCAATATGAAGCATAGCAAAGTATATTTATTTAAAATTGGTGAAGTACTAACAGAGAGCAGACATTCATATTTATTGCTGTGGCATGAGATGCCACTGCCCCCACAATAATGGCTCTCACCCATCCAGATATTATGTATAACTGAGATGTCTTGGTTCAGTTCCTGCATTTTGCCCCGTGACTCAAATAGCTACCATGTGTTTTAACTAATTTTCAATGTAAACACCAATAAAATTGTAATTAATTAATTTATTGCCAGTCATTATAAGAGAAAATAAATTGATTATTGCATTAATTGTGCATTGTGCTATGTTAAATAATAGTGCATTTATTTAGTATGTTTTTGTACCTCAGGATGTCACAAATTACTTTTGTCATGTTCTCATTGTTGTTGGTAAACAAAGCTGTCAATTATTGCACAGCAATGTGCTAAATAGTGCAATGAGATAAATGAAATTGTTGGTATTACCTGGGGATGCAGTCATTTGAAATTCATGAGAATGGCCCTCTTTTGTGTCCACATAAGAGAGCAGACAGGACCTCAATTGATGGAATTGAGATTGAGATGTAAGACGGAACGGATATTGCATAAAAAGCTTTACACAAGGGCTTGCGTGTCTGAAATATAAGAGCATGAAAGTTTTTCCATTGTGACAATGGCAGGGAGGGCTTTGTCCATCCCACACAAATCCCATATTATCCACGATTTTTTACCTTTGGATAGAAGACACAAGGGGAATGTGAGATCTACAATGTTCAAAGAGTCAACAGCATTCAGATTCAATGGTGTGGAAGGGTGGTGGAAGCAAAATCAATCGGTGGTTTTGAAAGAGATCGAGTGGATACTCGATCTGGGGTGCATAGCCTCCTGTGACATGAGAATTCTATGATTCTACTGAGTAAGATTACCTACAGGGAAGCCACTAAATGTGTGTTCTGAGGTGAATATTTTGTTTTAGTTATCATGTTTAATTATGCTGCTTTTGCTGGAATATTTGGAGCTTTTATACTGTAGAAAATAGCTTAAATGCAGGACACCTGGGTCACGATTGGTGTCAGGTGAGGTTGTAGGATAGCCTAGGTATCAAGTGCCCAGAGACAAAGCTTGATGCCAGTTGTGGTCCAGAGGACTCAAATGACAACTCCCAATTGAACAACCCACAGATGACAGTGAATGAGATGAGTAACCAGATGTTTTGAGCACCAGTTGACCTGCCTGAAAGCCTATCGGGGCAAATTAGAGAGTACAGTTGCTTTCACGATCACAAGTTGATAATTTCCAGTGAGTTTGAGGTAGCCAGCTTCAAAGTTGCAAATCCAACCTCACTGCAGTGTCTTATGAGCTATTTTATGAAAGGGCAATGTTTGGCTGCTGCTGTGGAAGCTCTTGGCTCCTGGCTTCTGCCACCATGGCTTTGGATGGCACCAATGGTCAAATGGGCTTTCTGTTAATTAGCCCTCCGATGTGTTACGGGGAATGGTGAGGTGCTGCACTGTTAAATGTTGAAGGTCATCCCTGACTCCAGATAAAACTGCTTCAACCTCTACCTCTCATTTTCTATTTCTTTCCCACTCTTGAATGCAGGCTACCCCCAGCTCCTTGCGCATTCCTTTACTATTCAATGAGCCCTGGTCCTATACAATTGCTTTACACTGCCTTCCAAGAGTTACTGAAAGCGAATGATGACAACACACTGGACAAAATTCACATACATTTAAGAGTATTGTTCAGTTTGATCACCCCGCAAAACGAAGGATGTAATTATGGTGGAAAGAATGCAGCAAATATTTACAAGGATGTTGCCAGAATTCGAGGGATTGAGCTATAGAAAGAAATTGGGCAAACTGGGACTTAGGGGTGATCTTATAGAGGTGTATAAAATCATTTGCAGGATTGTTAGGGTGAATGCACAGAATGCCCAGGGTAGGAAAACCAAGAAGTAGAAAACACCATTTTACAGTGAGATGGGAAAGATTTAATAGGAACCTGATGGGTAACTTTTTTTTCAGATGATGGTGGGTATTTGGAATGAGCTGCCTGAGAAGGTAGTTGAGGCAGGTACAATTACAACATTTAAAGGACACTTGGACATGTACATGGATAGGAAATGTTTAGAGGGATATGGGGCAAATGGGACAGGATTAGATAGAGTATTTTGGTCAGCATAGACAGGTTAGGCCAAAGGATCTGTTTCCGTGCTGAATGATTATAATTCTGTACAATTTTGCTTGGAGCTATCTGGAAATGACCAGCATATTTTGTAGGTTGACTGAACATCCTGAATGTAGCTATCTTTTGAACATCCTCTGGTAGCGGATTCAAGACCCAAGGGTGTTTTATTGTCATATGACATGAAATGGAACAATTAATTATTATTTGTAGTAAGTCACTCTCAACTTCCAGGTCTCTATTCCAAAATAATCTAGCCAAGTCTATTCCATGTCTGAAATGTTATGAAATTGCAGGTAGTGCCAGGTTAGATGGGAACTCTTGTCCATCTGACAGAAGAAAGGCTCAAGGACAGTATCATGAAGAGGGAAAAGAAAGAGAGAGATACCTCCTTCCACCACCTGTATCTTACAAGTGATGGTTAAATTTTCCACAGAGGAGGTGGTAGAGGCAGATATAAATAAATATTTAGAAGATATTTTTACAGGTACTTAGATAGGAAAGGTGGTCAGAGGTAGAGGTATAATGCAGGCACATACGATTAGTGTAGATAAGTATCATGGTTATCATGGGCAAGGTGGAGCATAATCACTCCTTTCTGTACTATACAACTCAAACACACAATTCTCTGAGGCACATCTGGTTCATTTTATAAACTCCTGAACCACATTTTGAGATGTGAGGGATTTAGAGATTGTATGTTCCATTACCCATGTTGAAACTAAATTAAAACCACGTTGAAGCATGTCAAACATGCTAACGGTGTGATGAGCACCCAAGAAAAGATCTCTGTATCAAAACGGTAAACTTTAAATAAAGTCAAACTCATCAACCCTTTCGGTGATGATTGAAATCAGATCTTAATCATGCCATTTAAATTTTAAATTTGGGTTTTCCCTTCTTGGGTAGCCAATACTATAAACAGAAAGCTCAGATGATATGATAAGCCATAATTTGAATTCTGAGAAGAGGTTATTGCCTAGCAGCTAGAATTGCACAAATAGTAAGGTCTATAAAATATAATTTTCTATAAAATATAATTTGTAAATCTTTACTCTGCAGTTGGGAAAATTACCTTATCCAATCCAGGCACTACACCAATATTTAATTATGTCAGCATTTGGACATAATCTTTTGAAATTTCAGTTAATTCATGCCAGAACAATTGGGGTGATATAGTGGTTCAAGCAGTAGAGCTGCTGTCTCACATCTCCAGTGACCTAGATTCAATCCTGACCTCTGCTGCTGTCTGTGTAGAGTTTGCATGTTCTCCCTGTGACCATATAGATTATCTCCTGTTTCTCCGGTTTCCTACATTCAAATATGTGCTGGTTGGCAGGCCATTGAAAATTGTCCCAGTGTGTATGAGTGGCAGAACCTAGGAGGAATTAATGAGAATGTAGGGAGAATAAAATGGCCTTTAACATTCTAGACATTTTGTTAGTGTTACGGTTCCAACACAGGTCAATAGAATTAATATACAGATCAGCAAAGATCTAATTGAATGACAAACATTTTGAAGGATTGACAAGTCTCCTTGGGTTCCTATGGCCTTATAAATTCTTCAAACCTCTATTTCAAATGAGAATCCCTTGGCAAAACTCAGGCAATTCAGAATGTACCTCAGGAAGTTAGTTAAAAGTGACAATGTAAGCAATGCCCAGCAGACCAGGCTGCATCTGTGGAAAGAGAAACAGAGTTAAGGGCCTGTCCCACTTCGGCGATTTTTTAGGCGACTGTCGACGATTGTCATAGTTGTAGCAGGTCGCCGAAAAAACGGCGATTGGACCACCCCTACGACAATGTCTACGACAAGCTACAACAAGCTACAATAGTCTACGGCAAACTACCGACAACCGTTGACCAATTAGGACGTCAACCTACGACCACACAGGCAACAACCGAAGTCAACCTTAGTCCACCCGTGACAAGCTACGACTAGCTACAACCCTGTTGGCGGCAACTGAAGACAATTCAGTCGCCGGTACATGTCGTCGGTTGACGTAAGTTGACGTAGGTAGTCACCAATGGAATTCACCAAAGTCAGCACCGGCAACAACCTACGTCACCTGGTGACAACCTACGATAGCACCCACGTCAGGAGAAAGCAAGCTTCGCTCATTGGCGTCAACCCACTGTCGCCGAATGTTTTTGAACATGTTGAAAATCCAGCGGCGACCAGAAAGATGCTACGACTCTTTGGGTGACTGAGGAGACTACTCACGACCATACAGGCGACACCCCGGCGAACATGTGGCGACAGCCTAGTTGCCTGTAGTCGCCTAAAAAAATAGCCTAAGTGGGACAAGCCCTTTAATGTTTCATGTTGAGGACCTTTCATCGGTGGTACAAAACAGAACAGTCCAAGTTAAGACTTCTATCAATGATGGTGCAAGCTCATATCGGTTATGAAAAGATTAACGGCAATGCTAATTGGTTTCAGAGTTGCAATGCACGAGTTGAAAACAAAACGAATTGCCCAGTGATAGTCGGGAATTTCCCTTCACCCGGTGACAGGCACTCTTGGAGATAATAGACAAAGCTAGAGAAACAAAGATTACTTCAGTATCCCAACTAATATTTGACACTGCATTCAGTGCGCATACCTAGCCCCAATGCATGGAAACCCCATTAAAGTACCATCAACATTTGGAATATTCACAAAAAAGAATTATTTTAAATACTATTAGTGGGAAACTTGTCTCCACTTATTACAACAACTGGAAATTTAAACATACCGGTGCTGATACTTTCTCTTTTGCAATATGACTTGCTCTTTGTGACTGAGTTGAGTGCAAATTATGAGAAATTCTTCTCTTTGTAAATTGACTTGAATGGTAAGAATTAAAATATGAAAGTGGGATTTGCACATTTAATCATAATAGACATACTTAAGACCGAAAGCAAAAGCAATCACGTTTAGCATGGAATGTTCTTTTGTAAATGATTTGTAAGTCACAGCAAAGTGAAGGTGCGGTCGTGTGTAATTAGCTACGTGAGAATTCAAGTGATTTGAACTTAAATACAAACCCATCGTTTTACAACACTCACATAGGGGCACAGTTTAAAAACTGGGTTGAAAACCTGATTCTTTTCAAGTTTGCACGTGTTTAAGGTATACACTTCCTGAATTTACTCTTGGGACTAGATACATAGGGATATATTGTGAGCGAGTAATTCTGCAAAAAAACACAAAGGCGGAGATTTCACCGACATGCAGATTGCTTTCTAAAGTACTAGAGTACATACAATAAGACTGACAATGGCAGTAGGTTCAGCTTTCTGAGGCCGAAATACTACTTCTCTTTTACCATAGTTCCCACTTTTTGTCTTTCCACCCACATGGCACTGGCCCTAGTGATACTTACTCAAGTGAGGAACATTACATTGCTACAAGGGTGGAGGTTAATTTTGTTACTTTTCACTGTTAGGGCAGCAATCAGTTTGTTTTCCTATATCATGTGACCAGTGGTTAATTATCCTAGGTTTCATTAGAAATAATAGTTCCTGTAAAGTTGTTGGTAGTTTTAAACAATTTTAACACGGTCTTTATGTGTTATCGTAACTTGGTCTGCCACTTGGGGAGGTCCAGTTTAAACTGGATAATGGTAATGAAACAAAAGAAATAGCCGTTTAGTTTAGATATGCAGCTGTTGTATCTCTACACTCACACAGTGTCTACACTGACCATTGATCACCTGTTCACACTAGTTCTGTTATTCAATTTTCTCATTGAAACATAGAAACATAGAGATTAGGTGCAGGAGTAGGCCATTCGGTCCTTCGAGCCTGCACCGCCATTCATTATGATCATGGCTGATCATCCAACTCAGTATCCCGTACCTGCCTTCTCTCCATACCACCGATCCCCTTAGCCACAAGGGCCACATCTAACTCCCTCTTAAATATAGCCAATGAACTGGCCTCAACTACCCTCTGTGGCAGATAGTTCCAGAGACTCACCACTCTCTGTGTGAAAAAAGTCTTTCTCATCTCGGTCTTAAAGGATTTCCCCCTTATCCTTAAGCTGTGACCCCTTGTCCTGTACTTCCCCAACATCGGAAACAATATTACTGCATCTAGCCTGTCCAACCCCTTAAGAATTTTTAAGTTTCAATAAGATCCCCTCTCAATCTCCTATATTCTAGAGAGTATAAACTGAGTCTATCCAGTCTTTCTTCATAAGGCAGTCCTGACATCGCAGGAATCAGTCTGGTGAACCTTCTCTGCACTCCCTCTATGACAATAATGTCCTTCCTCAGATTTGGAGACCAGAACTGTACGCAATGCTCCAAGTGTGGTCTCACCAAGACCCTATACAACTGAAGTAGAACCTCCCTGCTCCTATACTCATCCACTCCCTTTACTCTAAGCGGAATTTACAGAGGCCAATTAACTGACAAACCTGCACATCTTTGGGATATGGGAGTAATCCAGAGCACCCGGAGGAAACTCACATGGTCACAGGGAGAATATGCAAATTCCACACAGACAACACCAAAGTCAAGATTGAGCCTGGGTCTCTAACACTGTGCGGCAACAGTTGTGCCATTGTGCCACCCGAACTGTTGCCACCGTAGTTGTTGGAATGAGTGAGTGCAACTAGTGTCAAAACAGATTGAATGGAAGGCTGCAATCAAAGGCTACAATCACATTGCTTGTGATTCTCCAGCATTTTAGTAATTGGGGATTAAACTATTCCTTCAGATGTTTTCAAGCTGTGATGTTGCCTTTGGTGTTTGTGAACATGTGAACTCAACCCTCCAGTAGCAATATGGCATTTCTCATTAATAGAAACATAGAAACATAGAAAAAAAAGGTGCAGAAGTAGGCCATTTGGTCCTTTGAGCCAGCACCGCCATTTAATATGATCATGGCTGATCATCCACAATCAGTGCCCAGTTCCTGCCTTCTCCCCAAATCCCCTGACTTGGCTATCTTCAAGAGCCCTATCTAGCTCTCTCTTGAACGTATCCAGAGAACCGGCCTCCACCGCCCTCTGAGGCAGAGAATTCCACAGACTCACAACTCTCTGTGTGAAAAAATGTTTCTTCATCTCCGTTCTAAATGGCTTACCCCATATTCTTAAACTGTGGCCCCTGGTTCTGGACTCACGCAACATCAGGAACATTTTCTGCCACTAGCATGTCCAAACCCTTAATAATCTTATGTGTTTCAAGAAGATATCCTCTCATCCTTCTAAATTCCAGAGTATACAAGGCCAGCCATTCTCTCAGCATATGACAGTCCCACATCCCGGGAATTAACCTATAAGGTTATATTATTCCTATTAGGTCACACGATATTGAGCCAAACATAAGGACACTGAAGATAGACACAAAATGCTGGAGTAACTCAGCAGGACAGGCAGCATCGCTCGAAAGAAGGAATGGGTGACGTTTCATTAATTTCTTCTCTCCAGAGATGCTGCCTGTCCTACTGAGTTACTACGGCATTTTGTCCCTTCAGTGTTTAACTAGCATCTGCAGTTCCTTCCTGCACATAAGGATATTGAATTCCTTTTCCGCTTTTTAGCCAATTAATCAAGCTATTCAATATCTGTTAAAGATATCTCAGGCCATCTGGAAAATTGGGCAAACTTCTTATTTTGGTAAAAGACCTATGAATGTCATCATGTCTTATAAATTCCTAATTAAAATCATCGATACAAATTGTGAACAGATATGATTAAAAGCTGAACCTTATTGGAAACTTACAACCGTTTTGAAAAATTATCAGAATCATACAGCATTGAAACAGCCCCTTTACCCCATGAATGCACATCAAGTAATCATCTATCTGTCTATCCGTCTATCCGTCTATCCGTCTATCCGTCTATCCATCCATTTATCCATCAATCTATCCATCCATCTATCCATCTATCTATCCATCTAAGGTACTCAAAAATGCTGGAGAAACTCAGCGGGTGCTGCAGCATCTATGGGGAGATAGGCAACGTTTCGGGCAGAAACCCTTCCTCAGTCTGAAGAAGGGTTTTGGCCCGAAATGTTGCCTATCTCCTTCGCTCCATAGATGCTGCTGCACCCGCTGAGTTTCTCCAGCATTTTTGTGTACCTTCGATTTTCCAGCATCTGCAGTTCCTTCTCACTCACAATATCCATCTATCCATCTATCTATCTATCCATCTATCTATCCATCTATCCATCCATCTATCCATCTATCCATCTATCTACCTTCTACCATTATATCATAATGAAAACTCTGATCTTGTGCTCTTCCGGTTTGCGTGGTTGTTCTCTATGCGCACAAACGGTACGCGATAGCACTACAAATTTTCGTCAGCTCACTCACCGTTCTCCTGTACTGAGGGTACAACAAATTTCTGTAGTATATTGTTAAAGTTAGTAAGGTTTAAATATCATAAAAAACACGAGCGCAAATCGATCTTTTCTCCTGCCAGTCAGAGCCGCGGGGATTGGTCTCTTCTCCTGTCACTCCACGAAACGATCCGCCCCTTCCTGCACCATGGTGTCCTTACGAGAGCGGAGATCTCCAACCGGACACAATTTTGGGAAAGACCAGAAGTGGCCCGCCCCGGAATCGGAGATGTCGCCAAACGGAAAGCAGAGAGTCTGATCCGGGAGGACAAGAGCGTCCAATGTCCTCTGTGAGTCCCAAACGCACCGCCATCACAACGCCCCGCGGCTCCAGCCCCTTCCCCTCTGGTCCCCCTCGCTGGCTCCTGCCCCCCTCCCCTGTGATAACCCCCTCTCCCACATGGCTTTTACCCCGTCTTTTCTCCGAACTCTCTCCCCCCCCCCCCCCCCCCCCCCCGCCGGCGTGGCCTTAGATGCTGGTGCTTCCGAGCCGAGCTGAGGATCTGAGGCCTGGCTCTATGGGCTTTGGTGGCTGATGCTCCTCCGGGGCACGGAAGAAGGGCTACGAGCGCCAACCTCGAGATCCTGGGGAGGGAGAGTGGGGAAGGAGAGGGGATAGCGGGAGAGGAGGGGAGGAGGGGAGTAGGGAAGGAAGAGGAGTTATGGAGGGAGGGAGGGAGAGACTGAGGGTAGGAGAAATGAGACGTGACGGAGGGATTGGGGAGGGTAGCAGGAGAGGGAAAAGAAGAGGAGTGTGGGGGAGGAGGGGGATTAGAGAGGAGAGGGGAGTAGAGGAGGGGGGAGTGGGGGAGGTAGGGAGTGGGGAATAGAGGGAGAGGAGGACAGTGGGAGAGGTGAGGAGGGATCGTGGGGGGGATAGGGGAGGTGAGGAGTGGGGAGGTGGGGGATAGAGGATAAGGGGGTAGGGAGGGGAGAGGAGCTATGGAGTGAAGGTAGGGGAAAGGAGAGGGAGAGAGAGTTGAGGGAGGGATTGGGGAGGGGAGGAGGAGAGGGGTAAGTAGAGGGAGGGCGAAGAGGAGGGGGAGAGAGTGCTAGGGATGAGGGGAAATTAGCTGTGCAGTTGGGGGCTATGGGTGAGTGGTGGAATATTGCATTGGCGACCAAGCCTCCTGTGTGAGAGGGAGCCAATGGGTCCCACATTCTAGTTTATACTAATTCTACACAATCTCACTTTATTGTACCCACTTTCCATCAACTCCTCTAAGATTCTAGCATTCAGTGCACACTAGGAGCAATTTACACAAGCCAATTAATTAATCAACTTTCATGTCTGTGAGATGTGGGTGGAGCTAAGAACAAGTTTACAAGTTTAAGGAGTAGAATTAGGCCATTTGGCCCATCTAGTCTGCTCTGCCATTCAATCATGGTGGATCTCTGCCTCCTAATCCCATTTTCTTGCCTTCTCCCCATAACCCTTGACATTGTTCTAATCAAGAACTTTTCTATCACTGCCTTAAAAATATCAGCTGACTTGGCCTCCACAGAACCTCTGTGGCAAGAGTTCCACAGATTATCTACCCGCTGACTAGATAAATTCCTCCTCACCTTTTTAAAAGAGCACCTTTTAATTCTGAGGCTAGGACCTCAGATTCTAGACTCTCCCACCAGTGGAAAAATCCTTTACACATCTACTCTATCTATGCCTTTCATTATTCTGTAAATTTCCCCCTCAACCTTCTAAACTCCAGCGAGTTGTGGCCCAGTGCTGTCTAATGTTCATCATATGCTAACACACTCATTCCTGGCATTATTCTTGCAAACCTCCTCTGGATCCTCTCCAGAGCCAGCACAACCTTCCTCAGATATGGGGCCCAAATTTGCTCACAGTACTCCAAATGCGGCCAGACAGTGCCTTTGAGAGCTTCAGCATTACAACTCTGTTTTTGTATTCCAGTCCTCCTGATATAATTGTTAGCATTGAATTCACCTGAGGTGAATTTATAATGGGGAAGAAGGAAATGGCAGAACAGTTAAATGAGTACTTTGGTCCTGTCTTCACTAAGGAAGAGAACCAATCTCCCAGAAATACTAGAGGACTGAGGATTTAGTGTTTGGAGGAATGGAAGGGAATCCACATTAGTCAGGAAATGGTGTTGGGACTGAAGGCAGATAAATCCCCAGGGCCTGGTGGTCTGCATCTCACAGTACTCAAGGAGGTGGCCCTAGAAATTGTCGATGCATTGGTGATCATTTTACAATGTTCTATTGACTCTGGATCAGTTCCTGTGGACTGGAGGGAAGCCAATGTACCTACATCTTTTAAGAAAGAAGGGAGTGAGAAAACGGGGAATTATAGGCAAGTTAGCCTTACAGTATATCGGTAGAGGGGAAGATACATGAATCGATTATTAAGGATGTTATAGCAGCGCATTTGGAAAGCAGTGACAGTATTGGTCAGTCAGCATGGATTTATGAAGGAGAAACCATGCTTGACTAATCTTCTGGAATTTTTTTGTGGATGTAACAAGTAGAATGGATAAGGGAGAGCCAGTGGATGTGGTGCATCTGGACTTTCAAAAATGCCTTTAACAAGGTTGCACACCAGAGATTAGTGAGCAAAGGTCGAGCACAGGGTATTGGGCAGATGCATGGCAGATGCTGTATAATGTGGAAAAATGTGAGGTTGTCTACTTTGGTGAAAAGAACAGGATGAAAGATTATTATCCAAATGGTGTCAGATTGGTAAAGGGGAGGTGCAACGAGACCTGGGTGTGCTTGTACGTCAGTCACTGAAAGTAAGCAGGGGGGGGGGTACACAAAAAGCTGGAGAAACTCAGCGGGTGCAGCAGCATCTAAGGAGCGAAGGAGATAGGCAGGGATAGACGTTTACCAGAGGACGGGAATTTCGAGACCCTTCTTCCAAGGAACAAATGTAGGTCCCTTGCAGTCAGAAACAGGTGAATTGCTCATGGGGAACAAGGACATGGCAGACCAACAAAACTACTTTCGTTCTGTCTTCACTAAGGATGATATAACTAATCTGCCGGAAATAGCAGGGGACCGGGGGTCAAATGAGATGGAGGAACTGAGTGAAATCCAGGTTAGCCGGGAAGTGGTGTTAGATAAATTGAATGGATTAAAGGCCGATAAATCCCCAGGGCCAGATAGGCTGCATCCCAGAGTGCTTATGAAAGTAGCCCCAGAAATAGTGGATGCATTAGTGATAATTTTTCAAAACACTTTCGATTCTGGAGTAGTTCCTGAGAATTGGAGGGTAGCTAATGTAACCCCACTTTTTTAAAAGGGAGGGAGAGAGAAAATGGGGAATTACAGACTTTCAGAAGGCTTTCGACAAGGTCCCACATAAGAGATTAGTATGCAAACTTAAAGCACACGGTATTGGGGGTTCAGTATTGATGTGGATAGAGAACTGGCTGGCAGACAGGAAGCAAAGAGTAGGAGTAAACGGGTCCTTTTCAGAATGGCAGGCAGTGACTAGTGGGTACCCCAAGGCTCAGTGCTGGGACCCCAGCTATTTACAATATATATTAATGATCTGGATGAGGGATTTGAATGCAACTTCTCCACGTTTGCGGATGACACGAAGCTAGGGGACAGTGTTAGATGTGAGTGGGATGCTAGGAGGCTGCAAGGTGACTTGGATAGGTTGGGTGAGTGGGCAAATGCATGGCAGATGCAGTATAATGTGGATACATGTGAGGTTATCCACTTTGGTGGCAAAAACAGGAAAGTACACTATTATATGAATGGTGGCCGATTAGGAAAAGGGGAGATGCAACAAGACCTGGGTGTCATGGTACACCAGTCATTGAAAGTAGGCATGCAGGTGCAGCAGGCAGTGAAGAAAGCGAATGGTATGTTAGCATTCGTAGCAAAAGGATTTGAGTATAAGTGCAGGGAGGTTCTAGTGCAGTTGCACAGGGTCTTGGTGAGAGCACACCTGGAATATTGCGTACAGTTTTGGTCTCCTAATCTGAGGAAAGACATTCTTGCCATAGAGAGAGTACAGAGAAGGTTCACCAGACTGATTTGTGGGATGGCAGGACTTTCATATGAAGAAAGACTGGATAGATTTGGCTTGTACTCACTAGAATTTAGAAGATTGAGGGGGGATCTTATAGAAACTTACAAAATTCTTAACGGGTTGGACAGGCTAGATGCAGGAAGATTGTTCCTGATGTTGGGGAAGTCCAGAACAAGGGGTCACAGTTTAAGGATAAGGGGGAAGTCTTTTCGGACTGAGATGAGAAAAACATTTTGCACACAGAGAGTAGTGAATCTGTGGAATTCTCTGCCACAGAAGGTAGTTGAGGCCAGTTCATTGGCTATATTTAAGAGGGAGTTAGATTTGGCCATTGTGGCTATGGGGATCAGGGGGTATTGAGAGAAGGCAGGTACAGGATACTGAGTTGGATGATCAGCCATGATCATATTGAATGGCGGTGCAGGCTCGAAGGGCCTAATGGCCTACTCCTGCACCTATTTTCTATGTTTCTATGTTATTGACCGGGATGGCGGGACTGACATACGAGGAAAGAATGGGTCGACTGGGCTTGTATTCACTGGAATTTAAAAGGATGAGAGGGTATCTTATAGAAGCATATCTAATTCTTAAGATTGGACAGGCTAGATGCAGGAAAAATATACCCGATGTTGGGGGAGTCCAGAACCAGGGGTCACAGTTTAAGAATAAGGGGTAAGCCATTTAGTACTGAGATGAGAAAAAAACATTTTCACCCACTGTTGTAGGTCTGTGGAAGAGTTAGATTTAACTCTTGGGTCTAGAGGAATTAAGGAATATGGGGAAAAAGCAGGAACGGGGCACTGATTTAAGATGACCAGCTATGATCATATTGAAGGGCTGAATGGCCTACTCCAGTACCTATTTTTCTATATTTCTATGTTTCCCTTCCCTACTACCGATTCGACTTGCTAATTAACTTTTTGGTTGTCCTGCACCAGATTTCCCAAGTTCCTTTGCACCTTCGATTTCTGGATTCTATCTCCCTTTAGAAAATAATCTACGTCTTTATTCTTATTACCAAAATGTATGACTCCGCACTTTGCTGTACTGAATTTTATCGTGCCACTTCTCTGCCCCCTCTCCTAACCTGTCCAGGTTTTTCTGCAGAGTTCTTGCTTCCTCTACACTACCTGCCCCTTTACCTATCATCTGCAAACTTGGCCACAAAACCTTCAATCACCTTATCCAATTCATTATTATACAACGTGAAGAGAAGCGCCCCCAGCACCGACCCTTGCGGAACTCCACTAGTCCCTGGCAGCCAACTCTTTGCCTTCTGCCATCCAGCCAACTCGCTATCCATGCTAGTATCTTACCTTCAATACCCTGGGCTCTCATCTTCCCTAGCAGCCTGATGTGCGGCACCTTATCGAAGGCCTTCTGAAAATCTAGATAAATAACATCCACAGGCTCTGTCTGTCTTGCTATTAACTTCCTCAAAGAACTCCAGCAGATTCGTCAGGCAAGATCTTCCCTTCACAAAACCATGCTGACTTTGGCCTATTTTATCGTGAACTTCCAAGTACCGCATAACCTCATATTTTATAATTGACTAAAATCTTACCAACCACCAAAATCAGGTTATCTGGCCTATAGTTTCCTCTCTTCTGCTTTGCATATTGTACAGTGGGGTGATGTTTGCAATTTTCCAATCTTCAGCGACCACTCCTAACTCTAGTGATTCCTGAAATATCACAACTAATGCCTCGACAATCTCTGAGGCGACCTGCTTCAGAACCCTGGGGTGCAGTCCATCTGGTCCAGGTGACTTATCCACCTCAGACCTTTCGGTTTTCCTAGCACCTTCTCCTTATACTCAGTTGTTTAGACTGTTAATAGTCTCAAAAGTTAAATACTTGCAGCTGTAATAGTGTGTAATTACAGCATCACACTTCAAATGAGGCTGCAAATCAACGTGGCAGTTTCACACTTTAGCAAAAAGTGGATCAACATATAGCTACAATAGTACATTGTCCACGAGTCACATGCCACTATCTGAGCTTTAAATCTGGATAATTTTAACATGGAAGCAAATGTGACCAATGTTTGAATGAAACTCACAATATCCTATGAGGAGAATCTGTTTTCAATCACAAGACATGTAAATCTTTTCTTGTGGTTGGTAGTGTCATTCTGCTAGGCTTCTGGATAGGGCTGAGAGTTGAAAAGACACCTGCTTTTCCCCTTACACAGCCAGCAGCGAGCCTTTCCTCCAATCCTACATCCTTATCAAGATGTAACTAA
This sequence comes from Okamejei kenojei, assembly GCA_035221665.1. Lineage (NCBI taxonomy): Eukaryota > Metazoa > Chordata > Chondrichthyes > Rajiformes > Rajidae > Okamejei > Okamejei kenojei. Next base: position 56,808,859 of record CM069137.1, read on the forward strand.
GGCCAGGCCAATGCTGTGCAGCTAGATAACGGGTTTCACTTCCAACTGCCGTCCATCTTATCTTACCTCTTGCAGCACTAACCAGAGTTATTTTCAGCTCTGCTTTTTGTTGCAACTTTCCCGCACACTCAAGAGGTCCATGTTTTACTGGACTACTTAATAGCAACGAGTTATCACTTAATAAATATTCTACAATCACTGACCAGCATTATCTTGAATTTTCTTCCAATTAGACATTCATCTCCTGGCTGCTGATGCAAGCAATTCAGTAAATAAATCATAGGGCATTTTGTGGTTAACAATTTCTTTGGATACTTGTATTTTCTTAGTGGGGATGGAATTTTTTTAAATGTATTTATTATATGGGATTATAGGGCAGTTTTTCTCAATGGAACGATCAGAGGCAGCAAAGCACTTGGAGATCCTGATCTCCAGACATCATGGTCTCCCAAACATTCAAAACTGTACTCTGATAATCCTGTGCAGCAATTGATGTGCAATGGCCACTCTATGTTAATTCAAATCACACACAGGCAACCCCCACTGCACAGTTGATACCTCCTGCCCCAACTGTGGCAGAGTCTGCTGTTGCCACATTGGTGTCATCAGTCATCTCAGAGTGAAAGCAAGACATCTTCCATCCTGAGAGAAAGGATGAATTCTCCAATGCAAAATTATTTCATTATTTGCTTTACACTTCTTTCTCCCTGCACTAACATATATTGGCGCTAAGAACTCCACGCTAGCACTGTCATGGGATGGTCTCAGTCCAAATAGGAACACTTATCAGAAGAATAAAACAAAGTGCTGAAGCAACTCAGTGGGTCAGAATGTATCTGTGAGGGATATGGACAAACAATGTTCTGACATATCAGAAGATTTGACTGGGCAGCTTCAATACTGACTGCAGGCTGCTCAGATTCCTTTCCATGTCCAGAGAGTGTGCGCTAAGCGGCAGTATTTCTCATGTGTGAGTTCCTGAAAAGTGATCCTGCTGGCTGAACTCCTAATTCTAAACGGTTGTTATGTCCATGGCTGGCACAGAGTGGATCGGGGTATGCATGGGTCTTGTGGCAAATATTACAACAATTCGCATTCAGCCATTGACCAAATAACTTTCCTAATGATGTAGGCCCATGGCCACCCTGCTTCTACCCTATCAGAGACACTCCCCCTCCCCCACCTGCCCTGCAGCCTTACAGGGATCTATTGTCTCTTTGCCAATTGTGATATAGTGGCGGAAATCCCGGGGGGTGGGGGGCCAGGGAGGACACGTCACCCCTCTGTTTTAAGAGGTGGGGGACGATCCCGCCCATTTTTTGTAAATTGGATTTTAAAACCCAGTGAAATCTCCGCTTTCCGCGAGACGGTGGGGATGAGACTGCTGATCGAGGGCGCCGATTGGACGAGAGAGACGTCGGTCAGCAGGCAATGGGGGCAGGACATGATGATTCAGCGCGATGATTGGAGGAGGGAGCTGTCGGTCAGAGGCGGAAGTAGGGGGGTGGGACTGAGGATAGAACGTGGTGATTGGAGGAGGGAGACGTGCCCAGGTCATAGGGTCACAATGGCAGCCTTGGACACAGACCTGCGCCTCATCTGCAGCCAGGATCAATCCTGGCCGGCTCACCAGTGCTGCAATCGCTGCCGAACTGCCACTGGACCATCCTCATCCCCACCTGAGTGCCCCCCCCCCCCCCCCCCACGATCAGGGGTGGCCAGAGACATCGGGAGTCAGACGGGCGCGGTGCCCCCAGGCCCACAGCCAACGCAGAGAAGCAGTGCTAAACCCAGCTCAACTCTGCCTCTCCCGCCGGTTTAACCTACAGCCCTGCCTAGACTTAAGGGAAATATGGCCCAGGTTACAGCCAGTGCGGAGAAGCAGCGCTAACTCCACGGCTCCGGACTGGTATTCTGTCAGTCCAGGCAGGGCTGTAGGTTAACACGGCGAGGCAGGCAGAGTTCAGCTGCATTTAGCACTGGATTGAGCTGTAATTACCATTCACAGGGCCCATGGCAGAAGCCTTGTGTGTGTGTGTGTGTGTGTGTGTGTGTGTGTGTGTGTGTGTGTGTGTGTGTGTGTGTGTGTGTGTGTGTGTGTGTGTGTGTGTGTGTGTGTGAGTGTGCGCATGCGCATGTGGCCGCCAAGAAATTGTCTCCCCCCTGTCCCCTCCATATTTTGATAGCGATTTCCGTCACTGCTGCTGAAGGGTCTTTGACCTGAAATGTTAACTTGTATTCTCTTTCCACAGGTGCTGCCTGACCTGCTGTGTATTTCCAGCATTTTTTGTGTTAGTGTTCCATCATCCACAATTCCTTTGATTTTCAACGGTTTTTACTTCCTCGTCGCACGGGTAGCTGTGAATCATTTTATCACAGTGAACACCACATTTCAACAAAGCCCAAGTGATTTAACCTTCCTTGGAGAACTGCACAACCAACCATACTGCCCGGGGGGGAGGGGGGGAGGGGGGGAGGGGGGGAGGGTGGATGCCCGTTGACAAGGGCCAGCTCTCTACGTCCGTGGCTCCTCACTCGACTGCGCTCATCAGCTACATAATCTCAGTCCGGGTACCACAAGAGCCGCACATGTTATTTTAATTTCATTCACAACATATGGATGTCACTGGAAAAGCCAGCATTTATTATTCCTGAACTGAAGAGGCTGTGAGGAACCGACCTCTTTCATCCAGGTGTGTAGGAAGGAACTGCAGATGCTGGTTTAAACCAAAGATAGACACAAAAAGCTGGAGTAACTCAACGGGACAGGCAGCATCTCTGGATAGAAGGAATGGGTAACGTTTTGGGTCAAGAAGGGTCTCGGCCAGCAACGTCACTCATTCCTTCTCTCCAGAGATGCTGCCTGTCCTGCTGAGTTACTCTAGCTTTTTGTGTCTATATCTTTCATCCAGGGTTGGAATGGGAAATGTTACCCAGCAGTGTGAGGATGTCATTTCGACAGCCAACACCAGAGGAAGAGCAGCGGAAGACCCTGATGGAGGGCTATGAGGCAGAACCTGGGGGGCAAAGGACCAGGGGAAAGAAGCACCTGTCGGGGATAGGTCTGCGGAAAGTTTAAAGGAGATCTGCTGGGCACATTACATACACAGAGTATGATGGATGCCTGGAATGTGCTGCCAGGTGTGTTGGTGGAAGCAGATATTTAAGAATCTAAGTGGTATTTCAGAATTTTTCAGATAGGCACAAGAATATGAATGGAGAACCAGAAGGCATAGGTTTGGAATTGAGAACCATAGGGCATAGGTTTATGGTGAAGGAGTAAAGATTTTATACGAATCTGAGGGGTAACTTTTTCACACATAGGGTGGTGGGTGTATGGAACGAGCTGCTGGAGGAGGTTGTCATTCCAGGGAATGTTGCAACGTTTAAGAAGCAGTTAGACATGAGCATGGATTGAAGAGGTTTAGAGGGATATGGGCCAAATGCAGGCAAGCGGGACTAGAGTAGATGGGCATGTTGGTTGGTGTAGGCAAGTTGGGCCGAAGGGCCTGTTTCCACAATGTATGACTTTTTGACTCTACAAATATATAGTGAATGGAGCGATGTGGAATATGCGCAGGCAGAAGAGATTAGTTTAACAGCATTGCGTTCAGCACAGATCTTGTGGACCAAACGTCCTGCCCATTGCACTCTGTTCTATGTTCTATGTTGTCCTGTACCACAATGGAAGTCAAAACCTGCATATCAGCTCCCAGTTGAGCAAAGCTGGGCAGCATGGTCAGCATTTTTTATACAACACCAAAGGTACTGTGTGGTGCATTAATGTTCAATAATGGAGAATAATTGCCCCTTGCACCAGATGCATTTAACATGTGCAGGTTGTGATCATGCCACATCAATTAAAGGAGAGGTGGGTACTGTCTCAAACTACTGTTGAAAGTGACTGCACAGTGTGGAGAGCACATGGAGTGGCAGAACATTAGGCATTCAAATGCTTGGACTGCTCATGATCCTCATAGTTGGTGAGCTTGAGAGAGGTTTTTTTCACACTCAAAGACTCAGGAACCTTCCTGTGTCTGAGAAGGTATTTGTCAGAGGAGATTCTCAGAGATGTGAATGGCATGAGTGGTCTCAGTGCAATAGGAGTTTAATGTCTCATATTGAAAGAGCTCATTGCATGACATGTCTACCAGTATATTCACTCCAGTCACTATTCTATGCACCATACCTTCGGCAGTCACAACCATCTCTAACACAATTAATGCCCTACATATCCACCGACACACCAAGATAATGCAAGCATTTTTAGTCAGTGAACACATTGTAAGGCAGTCACTGACTTCCCTCTCTTTTGCAAAATGAGTTGGTGAGAAACCACAGGCTGCAGCAGCAGTTCCTGTTGTGGTGACAGACAAAGGCATACAGAGGATTACGTGCTGGTGATCATGGGCTCAGCTACCACACTGACCATGGCGAGCAGTGGTCTAGAGATGATTAAGGATACAGTTTCCTCATGTGTATCCTTCATTCTCTCATTCTCTCCTTTTCATTTTCTGGTGTGTGATTTGCTCCCTCACACTTTCCTTCTGGCATATCCATTTCTTTTCACCTTAGGCACCTAGGACATGCCTCAGGCCTGGCTGACGAGCTCCAGAAGCTGAAGGAAAAGGCATTCCTTCTCCATCTGACTTTCACGGCTGCTAATGGCACCTCACAGCTGGCAGAGGGTGAATTAGAGCCGGGACCTGTGTGTACTGAGTCACCAGGCCAGTGTGCAGTATGATCAGAGGGAAAGGGTAGCTCATGTGGCAATCTCCCAGTGGACAAGATAATGTGCCAGCTCTACTTTGGAGGATTCAGACTGGGTTTACTACGGAGTAGCAGGCAGATGCTTGTGCACTCTGGGCTGCAGGCATGTCACAAGCTGGAGTTAATATTTCTAGCATAAGATGGCGACTAATTCCTTGTCGACATCGACAGCGGCATTGTATCCCAGGGCTCCATCCCAGCTTCCATTGCGATACAGGCAACATCACCCAACTTCCAGTTGTCATGTTTCAATGTATTTGGCTATATTACTACATGCTCATAATGTTCCCTCCAGATTTTATACCAGATGCCTTCCCCCATAGTGAATGAGCAATGTGCTATCTTCATTGCCTCTGTTAGATTACTCAAGTAGTTGCTGCCCTTGGCCTTCAGGCTGATGGAGGCCGAGGGTTTTTTATGTGCTGGCAAAGAAGCCTCAATTAGCTATTGCTGTTTATTTTGTTCCTCACACCCAAGCCAAAGTATCAAGGGTGAACATCTATGGATGTGTACAGTTATTGATGAAGACAGCAAAGTTTTGATTGTCAAGATTACGGGTAGAAATGTGTTCAGTTAGCAGATAATTTCTCTCTGCACTGTAGATCTCTATTTGCATGGAATTTCAATGATGAATCGCAGGCTACTTTGTGAGTTAATGGTTTTGTATTGTTAGATCTGCACTTGTGGAAGACAAGGAAATTGCATTCATCAGTAAACCTCATTGTGACGTACATGATTAAACCATTTTTAAGAGGTTGGAATGTGAAAGTGTCTCACTAAAGGACATGCAGACTCCAATATTCTATTGCAGCCACAGTAACTAAGTGTCTGATCCAATTGTGTTTCAGGCATCAAATCTTGGCCATTATTGTCAGGTGCCAAACATGAGGTTGTACATGCTTCAAGCATGTTTACACTGAACAAAACCACATGAATCAATCCGTAAAGCAATTGTACCATGTGTAGATGTGCCAACTACAATCCATCATTGAAATTCTATGCCAATGGTGAACCACAGCACAGAGAGAGAGACCATCTGCTGACTGTACATATTTCTATCCCGTAATATTAACAATAGAATCTTCCTTTTAATTCTAATAAATTAGAATTTTGTTTTTTAAAAAGAATTCCATTGACTGAACTGGGAAGGAAGATGAGAGCCAGTAAGAACAAGACAGAGTGATGAATAGCCCTGTATGGACACGAGGGGCAGGTGAGTAGGGACAGTGTTGACAGTAGGGAATTATAAACTGGGATTGGATCAGGTAAACCTTGAGCATGCAGAAGATGGAAGGAGGTATGGAGAGATGCAAAAATGCTGCGTGGATACTAAGGGAATAGAGAAAGCTGTCAGTGTAGCCTGGAGTGAATGAGCAGTAAGGTGTCTATGTTTGCCAGAACGTGAAGAGAATAAGACAGCGAGTATGGATTAGAGGAAGAAGGGAAGGAAGAGCCTTCATCAGCTATGGAATGAAGGGAACATGTGTGAGTATGCTCGAAGTAATTGGGTCTATATTAATTAAGGATGAAATGGATGAGAGGGTTAGAGTGGAGGAGTGTGATATTAAGTGTGGATATTGTCAACAGCGAAATGTAGAAAAAGGGGAGGAGTGGGTTCAATTGATTTGAGTGGAAGGTAGTGGGGATTTCTGACATGTGGAGGAGGGAGAAGTTGAATTAGTTGGAAATGGGAACCAACTGGAGAAAATTGAGGGAAGTGCCTGTGAAAATAAGACTGGTGGAAATGGAGGAAAGGTCACTGTGAATCAAAGGGGTAGAATGGGACAATAGGGCCAGTGTACATCGGGGGGCAGCAGGGGAGGAGAGGGCCAGGCTGAAGCAGAGAGGTGGAAGGGGAGGGGGGCTGCAGACTTCATTAGATTTGTTACAGGTGCTATGTGAGATCCTGAGTTGGAGGTGTTGGGGAGAGGCAATGTGAACCAGAGGAGAATGGGAGCAACTAGCCAGTGAACCAACGTGGTGGAAGAGGTTGAATGGACCAGTATAAAGCACACTGGGAGGAAAGGGCTCTGGGTGAACCAGAATGGTGGAACAATGGAGAAGCCAGAAATGAAGATAAACAAGGGGACTGGTGTGAACTAGAGAGTAGGAGATAGAGAGTGTTTTAATATTGTGTTTTAATATTGTATTCCCATAACAGAGAACCCCAGCGTTGAAGGAATGGACTGAGGGAGAAGGGAAGGAGGGCAAATATGGAGAGAGGGGTGGATTAGTGTGGATTAGAGAGTAATTAATTTGCTGGCAATGTCTGAAAGAGGAAACAAGTGTTCTTAGGGATGAGAGGGTAACCATTCTGAAAGTGCGCTGAAGTGCCATTCTGAAAGTTGAAAACGGTAAACAAGTAGATTTGGCAAAAGAAAGTGACATTTCCCTTTGGAAATGGCCCACTATTTATGGCATAGTAGAAGTTAGGAGACATTTATTAAGCATAATGAGGTTTGTTTCATTACAGATCCTGGGACATTCTTTCTGGCTGTTCATAATTGGAGATTTTAGGTGTTTTATCAGTATTTTTCATTTTGTCAGTCATGTTTTGCTGGTGTATCAGGTTGAAATGTTTGAACTGAGGAGCTTCAGAGGGGAAGAAATGTAAATGGAGAAAGTATGGATTTTAAGAGACAAGGATAATTATAATTGTAATTAATCTTAAGAGCCAAGTATGTAAACAAACCAGGAATTTGATTTGCCAACAATCATGCAAAAGAGCACCAATATACATAAACATAAACTTAAACGGCCACCACCACGGCGTGTGAGAATCCCCAGGGCACGCAGCATTAGCAGAGACCCACAGCCATCAGTTCAATGTCCAGGTCACACACACGCTCCTTCACCGTGATGTGTGCAGAGCTGTACCAACCGCAGCCCTGTCCGTCCGAACAGTCAGAAAGCCATCCACGCTCGCACTAGACTCCGGGATGTCCTCATGGAGCCATGTCCCCGCAAAACACCGAGATCTCTGAACTCACGGCACTCCCTCCGATTTCTCACCAGTGCAGGCAGCTACTTAAAGCTACAGTGCGGATGGAGATATGATGAAAAAGTCGCATCTCCATCAAGGAAAGAGATAAAAAAGGTTTCCCCAACCCCCACCCCCACATAATACAAAAACTAAAAGTGTACTAAAAACATGCAAGTAAACACAGGCCAAAACAGCAAAAGAAAAGATGAGACAGGCTGTTGGCAAGGCTGCCATGTAAAGCATCACCCGGTGACATTGGGGAATATAAATTAAAAAAAGATAAATACGAACCTGAAAATGAAATGGAACTGAATTTACAGAACTGCTATCAAAAGGAAACTTCTGTGCCCATACAATACACTTGTTTTGAAAAAAGAGAGATATCTACAATAATTATAGGAGGTATGAAGTAAATGAGGTGCTAGAGGAGTATAAAGAATGTAAAAAGAATCTTAAGAAAGAAATTAGGAAGGCTAAAAGAAGATATGAGGTTGCTTTGGCAAGAAAGGTGAAAGTAAATCCACAGGGTTTCTACAGCTATATTAATAGCAAAAGGATAACGGGGGATAAAATTGGACCATTAGAGAGATAGAATGGACAGCTATCTGCAGAGCCAAAAGAGATGGGGGAGATATTGAACAATTTATTTTCTTCGGTATTCACCAAGGAGAAGGATATTGAACTATGTGAAGTAAGGAAAAAAGTAGCTATGGAAACTATGAGATTCAAAGAGGAGGAAGTACTGACACTTTTGAAAAATATAAAAGTGGATAAGTCTCCAGGTCCTGATAGGTTATTCCCTAGGACATTGAGGGAAGTTAGTGTAGAAATAGCAGGAGCTATGACAGAAATATTTCAAATGTCATTAGAAACGGGAATAGTGCCGGAGGATTGGCGTACTGCGCATGTTGTTCCATTGTTTAAAAAGGGTTCAAAGAATAAACCTAGCAATTATAGACCTGTTAGTTTGACGTCAGTGGTGGGTAAATTAATGGAAAGGATACTTAGAGATAATATATATAAGCATCTGGATAAACAGGGTCTGATCAGGAAGAGCCAGCATGGATTTGTGCCTGGAAGGTCATGTTTGACAAACCTTCTTGAATTTTTTGAAGCGGTTACTAGGGAAATTGATGAGGGTAAAGCAGTGGATGTTGTCTATATGGATTTCAGTAAGGCCTTTGACAAGATTCCCCATGAAAGGTTGGTTAAGAAGGTTCAATCTTTGGGTGTTAATGGTGGAGTAGCAAGATGGATTCAACAGTGGCTGAATGGGAGATGTCAGAGAGTAATGGTGGATGGCTGTTTGTCAGGTTGGAAGCCGGTGACCAGTGGGGTGCCTCAAGGATCCGTCATGTACATCAATGATCTGGATGATGGGGAGGAAAATTGGATAAGTAAGTATGCAGATGATACTAAGATAGGTGGTGTTGTGGGTAATGAAGTAGATTTTCAAATTCTACAGAGAGATTTGGGCCATATGGAAAAGTGGGCTGAAAGATGGCAGATGGAGTTTAATGCTGATAAGTGTGAAGTGCTACATCATGGCAGGACAAATCAAAATAGGACGTACATGCTAAATGGTAGGGAATTGAGGAATGTTGTGGAACAGAGGGATCTAGGAATAACTGTGCATAGTTCCCTGAAGGTGGAATCGCATGTAGATGGTGTGGTAAAGAAAGCCTTTGGTGTGCTGGCCTTTATAAATCAGAGCATTGAATATAGGAGCAGGGAAGTAATGTTAAAATTGTACAAGGCATTGGTGAGACCAATTCTGGAGTATGGTGTACAATTTTGGTCGCCTAATTATAGGAAGGATGTCAACAAAATAGAGAGTACAGAGGAGATTTACTAGAATGTTGCCTGGGATCCAGCAACTATGTTACAGAGAAAGGTTGAACAAGTTAGGTCTTTATTCTTTGGAGCGCAGAAGGTTAAGGGGGGACTTGATTGAGGTCTTTAAAATGATGAAAGGGATAGACAGAGTTGACGTGGATAAGCTTTTCCCATTAAGGGTAGGGAAGATTCAAACAAGAAGGCATGACATGTGAATTAAGGGACGGAAGTTTAGGGGTAATGTGAGGGGGAACTTCTTTACTCAGAGGGTGGTGGCTGTGTGGAATGAGCTTCCAGCAGAAGTGGTGGAGGCAGGATCGATTTTAACATTTAAAAGTAAAGTGGATAGGTATATGGACGGGAAGGGAATGGAGGGGTATGGTCTGAGTGCAGGTAGATGGGACTAGGGGAAAACAAATGATCGGCACGGACTGGAAAGGCCGAGAGGGCCTGTTTCCGTGCTGTAATTGTTATATGGTTATATGGTTAATGCTACAATGCCCACTGAAATGAATGGACAGGAGCTCATCAGTCCCCATTGTGTGCATGCGAGACAAGACTTCCTTGCTTCCTTCCATTAAAATCTCTTATATTGTTTCCTTTTGCAGCTCATGTCCACTAGACAGAAATGGGCTTTAATCTCTTTATTCAGAAAACAAAGTGACCAAGCAGTGAAAGATGATCCATAGATACGAAGTTCACTCTTTGTGAAGCATGGCTGCTCTAGTATAAATAAAGCAAACTGCATGAGGAGCTCAGTGGGTCAAGCAGCATCCATGAAGGCAAAGTAATATTTTGCATTTCGGTCGAGATCTTGCATCTTCCTGCAGTTAATATTTTGTTACAGATTTCTGCATCTGCAGTCTCCCTTGTCTCCATGTGTAGGGAGGAACCATGTGTCTCCATTGTTGGTCTACTGTTGGGCCATAATCTATAGCAAAGTTAACTGAATCAGAAATTTTAATTACCTGATTGAACTATCTTATAAGGTATCTCATGTGCAGAACTGCACTTTGAATAAAACATCTCAATTGCTTAAAAAAATTATCACTACTGTGACTAATTGTATGTGTTTTGGGAGGATATTGAGATGTAGATTTTTCAGTCAGTATCTGTGCCATGTAATTCGGATCTAGAAAATACCAGAGATATTAGCTTCTCCAGCTATAGAAATAAGGAAGTGCAGATGCTAATTTATAAAAAAAAATACAAAGTGCTATGGTAACTCAATGGGTCAGGCAGCATCTCTGGAGAACATATGGGAGAGGGCAGAACTATGGAATGGGTCAAGGATCCATCAATGACAGCAGGGGTGGGAGCCACATTTACTAAAGAAGGAGCACATCTCGGATGTCCATAAATGGAAAGCCTCACTTTGGCAGCAGATGTGATTGAGACGGAGAAATTGAGAGTAGGGTAAAGTGTCTTTGCAAGAGGCAGGGTGGGAAGAGGTGTAGTCCAGATAAATGTGGGAGTCGTGGGGTTATAGTAGACGCTAGTCTGATGGAAACAGAGAGTTCAAGAAAGGTATCGGAGATAGTCCAAGTGAATTTGATGGCAGGGTGGAAGTTAGTGGTAAAGTAAACTAAATCAATGAGTTCTGCATGGGTGCAGGAGGCAGCCCTGTTGCAGTTAAAGATACAGCAGAAAAAGAGTTGAGGGATTGTGCCAGTGTATGTTTGGAATAAGGACTGTGATGTAACCAATAAAAAGGCAGGAATAGCTGGGGTCCATGTGAGTGTCCATGGCTACACTCACTTGAAGAAAGTGAGAAGAGTAAAAGAGAAGTTGTAGTGAGTGAGGATAAGTTTTACTATGTAGAGGAGTGTGTTAGTAGGGGGAAAGGATGGCATCAAGGTGTTTGGAGATGAATTATGTGGGGCAGGAGCAGGCAGAAACAATGTGTCTGCCAGGGCAGTCCTGTTTTGTGATTTGGGGAAGGAGATAGAAGCGGGCATTGCGGGGCAGCAGTACAATAATGTTGGGTTGGTGGCTGTGGAGGGGAGATCACCAGAGGTGATGAGATTGGTAACAGTTTGGGAGATGTTCCTGGTGTTCGTCTGTGGGGTCATGATCAAGTGATAGGTATGAGGAGATACACTGTGGCTTGCAAAAGTATTCATACCCTTTGAACTTTTCCACATTTTGTCACGTTACAATCACAAACATAAATGTATTTTATTGGGATTTTATGTGATAGACCAACACAAAGTGGTGCATAATTGTGAAGTGGAAGGAAAATGATACATGGTTTTTACAAATAAACTGAAAAGTGTGACGTGCAAAAGAATTCAGCCCCCTTTACTCTGATACCCCGAAATAAAATCCAGTGCAACCAATTGCCTTCAGAAGTCAACTAGTTAGTAAATAGAGTTCACTTGTGTGTAATCTAATCTCAGTATAAATACAGCTGTTCTGTGAAGGCTTCAGAGGTTTGTTAGAGAACATTAATGAACAAACAGCTTCATGAAGCCCAAGGAACACACCAGACAGGTAAGGGATAAGGTTGTGGAGAAGTTTAAAGCAGGGTTAGGTTATAAAAAATATCCCAAGCTTTGAACATCTCACGGAGCACTGTTCAATCCATCATCCGAAAATGGAAAGAGTATGGCACAACTGCAAACATACCAAGACATGGCCGTCCACCTAAACTAAAGGAGAGCATTGATCAAAGAAGCAGCCAAGAGGCCTATGGTAACTCTGGAGGAGCAGCAGAGATCCACAGCTCAGGTGGGAGAATCTGTCCACAGGACAACTATTAGTTGTGCACTCCACAAATCGGGCCTTTATGGAAGAGTGGCAAGAAGAAAGCCATTGTTGAAACAAAGCCATAAGAAGCCCCATTTGCAGTTTGCCACAAGCCATGTGGGGGACACAGAAAACATGTGGAGGAAGGTGCTCTGGTCTGATGAGACCAAAATTTAAGTTTTTGGCCTAAATGCAAAACGCTATGTGTGGCGGAAAACTAACGCTGCAAATCACAACCAACTAACACTGCAAATCACCCCACTGTGAAACATGGTGGTGGCAGCATCATGTTGTGGGGATGTTTTTCTTCAGCAGGGACAGGGAAGCTGGTCAGAGTTGATGGGAAGATGGATGGAGCCAAATACAGGGAAATCTTGGAAGAAAACCTGTTAGAGTCTGCAAAAGACTTGAGACTGGGGCGGAGATTCACCTTCCAGCAGGACAACAACCCTAAACATACAGCCAGAGCTACAATGGAATGATTTAGATCAAAGGATATTCATGTGTTAGAATGGCCCAGTCAATGTCCAGACCTAAATCCAATTGAGAATCTCTAGCAAGACTTGAAAATTGCTGTTCACAGACGCTCTCCATCCAATCTGACTGAGCTTGAGCTATTTTGCAAAGAAGAATGGGCAAAAATTTCAGTCTCTAGATGTGCAAAACTGGTAGAGACATACCCCCAAAGACTTGCAGCTGTAATTGCAGCGAAAGGTGGTTCTACAAAGTATTGACTCAGAGGGCTGAATACTTTTGCACGCCATACTTTTCAGTTTTTTATTTGTAAAAAAATGTGAAAACCATGTATCATTTTCCTTCCACATCACAATTATGCACCACTTTGTGTTGGTCTATCACATAAAATCCCAATAAAATACATTTACGTTTGTGGTTGTAATGTGACAAAATGTGGAAACGTTCGAGGGGTATGAATATTTTTGTAAGCCACTGTATCTGAGAGCAGTGATGGGTCATTTATGCTCTCATTAACAAGTGATGTGCAAGGATATAAGTGAAGATGTCAATAAGAATCACTCACCTGACGATCGGTGTCTGGGCTTGTTTTCAAAATAGGTTCACACAAGAGATAAATTTATATTTATTCATTCAAAATACATAGCCATCTCTCTCATGGAGAATGTCTAGTGTCCATCATTAACTGCTCCAGGACTAAGGAATAAAAGTCAACCACACAACTGTGGATCAGGAGTTTTATCTGGGTCAGAACCAGGGAAGGACCACAAATTTCCTTACCATATTATTGAACCGTGGAATTTAACCAACAACCCATTCATTTCATGACACGTTTACTAATCCAGCCTTCTCTTCAATTGCCTTCCATTGCCTGAATGGAGTTTCACAGCTGAGATAGTGGGGTTCAGAGACATGCTTCTTCATGAATGGAACCAGACTTCTGGATGAAAGCCCAGGAATGTAATCACTTTGCTGCAGCATTTCATATCATAACATGATGCCAGCAGAGTCAGTGAAACCATACCTTAATGTAAGCTACTCTCTGCAGAGTACAGAAGAGAGATGGACAGACTGACCAAATGGTGCCAGCACAATAACCTGACCCTCAACACCAGCAAAAGCAAGGAAATGATTGTGGACTTTGGAAGGAGTAGGATGGGGACCCACAGTCCCGTTTATATCAATGGGTAGATGGTGGAGAGGGTCAAGAGCTTCAATTCCTGGGCATGCAGAAGATCTCTCCTGGTCCGAGAACACTGATGCATTGATAAAGAAAACACATCAGTGCCTCTACTTCCTGAGAAGATTACGGAGAGTCGGTATGTCAAGGAGGACTCTCGCTAACTTCGACAGGTGCACTGAAGAGAGCATGTTGATCTGTTGCATCGTGGCTTGGTTCGGCAACTTGAGCGCCCAGGAGCAGAAAAGGAGACAAAAAGTAGTAAACATTGCCCAGTCCATCATTGGCTCTGACCTCCCTACCATCGAGGAGATCTATCACAGACACTGCCTCAAAAAGGCTGGCAGTATCATCAAGGACCCACACCATCCTGGCCACACACTCATCTCCCCACTACCTTCAGATAGAACATACAGGAGCCAGAGGACTGCAACGTCCAGATTCAAGAATAGCCTCTCCCCCACAGCCATCAGGCTATTAAACTCAAATGGATCAAAACTCTGAACATTAATAGACCATTATCTGTTTATTTGCACTTTATCTGTTTATTTATTCATGTGTGTATATATTTATATAATGGTATATGGGCACACTGATCTGTTCTATATTCATGCCTACTATATTCTGTTGTGCTGAAGCAAAAGTAAGAATTTCATCGTCCTATCTGGGACACATGACAATAAACTCTCTAGACCTGACTTGACGAGAGAGAAGGGAAGGAAACTGAACAACATCCAAAGCTGAAGCAATCGCACAGTGCAAGTGGAAGCATGACTTTCTCTTAAAATCAATAATTAAAAAGCACCCACATTAAACGACTTGCCTTTTCCCCAGTACTGAATGAGTTAAAAGGACCTTAACCATGATGATACTCACTAAGTAACAATCATGACTAAGACTCGGGTTAATAGTGAGATTAACCTACACGAGACTGAAGTGTGTGGGCAGAGTTTCTAGTCGGGAATATTTTTTTTCAACAGCAGCACTTTATGTGGGTTAAAATACTGTAAATGTGAAAAGAAGAAGGCTTCGGCAAGAATAAAGCAGAGAGTGAAACGTGAAGAAATACAAGTTGGTAAAGGTTTTCAGCTCAGGGACTGGATAAGATCATGTCTTTCTTTCAGTTTGCATGACATGAAGTTGGCTGGTTAATGTGGTTAGGTCTTTCGGTAGATGCTATGCCTGGGATTATCATTATCTCTGGGACACTGTCAACCGGAAGGAAAAGTTTCGAAATGACTTTGAACTGTGGAGAAAGGAATAAGTGCATTAGAACAGTGAAGCAACGGTAAGATGCGATTTAATCTCTTTTGCAGTATCTTTATTTTCCACATGTCAAATAAAGCTCATAAGATGTGAAGCCAAAACACACACTTAAATTAATACAATTCCAAATAAGCCAGAGTGTGGTTTTGCTATGAAATTCTTTTTCCAAATGTGACACGGGGTTAACTGTAATCATGACAAACTTTATTCCAAAATGTGTCTCCCACCACTTCCTTCAGAGCATGATAGCTGGGTGATTCACAGCAGAAGAGATATGCCTATGTTTACAATAAGAGCAATCATTTATCCACTCATCATAAACTCCCGAGCAATTAATTTAAAAGCTCCACTGTTCAGGAAGGCTTGTGTGTTTGCAAGCATTGGTCAAACGACAGTTATACACCTATTCAAAACCTAGGGAGAAACTGTGCAGCTACTCACATTCAAATTGCAGATACTGGTAAAATAAGGCTATTAGGTGGTCATACCGAAGTGTGGTTTTATGAACAATTTCCATTGCAGTGATATTGTAGAAATAGTGGACTCATTGGTGATCATTTTCCAATGTTCTATAGAGTCAGGATCAGTTCCTGTGTATTGGAGGATAGCTAATGTTACCCCACTTTTCAAGAAAGGAGCGAGAGAAAAAACGGAATTACAGACCAGTTAGCCTGACTGCCGTGGTGGGAAAGATGCCGGAGTCAATTATTAAAGAGGTAATAATGGGGCATTTGGATAGCAGTAAAAGGATTAGTCCAAGTCAACGTGGATTTATGAAAGGGAAATCATGCTCGACTCATCTTCTGGAATTTTGTGAGGATGTCACAAGTAAAATGGATGAAGGGGAGCCAGTGGATGTAGTGTATCTAGACTTTCAGAAAGCCTTTGATAATGTCCCTTATGGGAGACTGGTGACTAAAATTAGAGCACATGGTATTGAGGGTAGGGTGTTGACATGGATAGACAATTGGTTGGCAGACAGGAAGCAAAGAGTATGAGTGAACGGGTCTTCAGAATGGCAGGCAGTGGCGAGTGGAGTGCCGCAAAGCTTGGTGTTGGGGCCGCAACTGTTTACCATATATAATAATGATTTGGAAGTGGGAATTAGGAGCAACACTAGCAAGTTTGAGGATGACACAAAGCTGGGTGGCAGTGTGATGTGAAGAGGATGTTAGAAGGGTGCAGGGTGACCTGGACAGGTTGAGTGAGTGGGCAGATGCGTGGCAGATGCAGTATAATATAGATAAATGTGAGGTTATCCACTTCGGCAGCAAAAACAGGGGGGCAGATTATTATCTCAGTGGGGTTAGGTTAGATAAGGGGGAGGTACAGCGAGACCTGGGTGACTTTGTACACCAATCAATGAAAGTTGGCGTGCAGGTACAGCAGGCAGTGAAGAAACCTAATGGAATGTTGGCCTTCATAACAAGAGGATTTCAGTGTAGGAGTAAAGAGGTTCTTCTGCAGTTGTATAGGGCTCTGGTAAGACCACACCTGGAGTATTGTGTACAGCTTTGGTCTCCTAATTTGAGGAAGGACATACTTGTGATTGAGGCAGTGCAGCGTAGGTTCACAAGATTGATCCCTGGGATGGCGGGACTGTCATATGAGGAAAGATTGAAAAGACTAGGCTTGGATTCACTGGAGTTTAGAAGAATGAGGGGGGAATCTTATAGAAACATATAAAATTATAAAAGGACTGGACAAGCTAGATGCAGGAAAAAATGTTCCCAATGTTGGGCAAGTCCAGAGCCAGGGGCCACAGTCTTAGAATAAAGGGGAGGCCATTTAAGACTGAGGTGAGAAAAAACGTTTTCACCCAGAGAGTTGTGAATTTGTGGAATTCCCTGCCACAGAGAGCAGTGGAGGCCAAATCACTGGATGGATTTAAGAGAGAGTTAGATAGAGCTCTAGGGGTAGTGGAATCAAGGGATATGGGGAGAAGGCAGGCACGGGTTATTGATTGGGGACGATCAGCCAAGACCACAATGAATGCCGGAGCTGGCTCGAAGTTGTCAAATGGCCGCCTCCTGCACCTATTTTCTATATTTCTATGTTTCTATGTATTCGCTCAGCTCCAATGTCTCAAACAGACTTTTTTTTCTCTTTATTGGCATATGCTCATTTGAAGGCGTGGGTAACAGGATGAAAGTACTGTCTTTTGTGCAGTAAGTGTGGTTTAGACAGAAACTATTGTTGCCTGGAAATTGGATCAGACACATTTCAATGTGGTGAAACTGTTGGGTTCAACACTAGAACAATTTCAAGCCTTCCTCTCCAGGCAATCACAAAATTGGATGAAAGTTCAAAGTGCATTAGTGTATACCCTAGGTTGAAAGACGCTGCGCTCTTCCCTACGGAAGATGTGAGGGAAGCTCCCTACTGTTGCATTGTTGCAGTGTGATCACTGGGAAGGCTCATCAGATCTACAATTGTTCTTTATGGCAGCTACAGACCAACTGCATAGAAGGCCGCCATGAACTATGTGTGTGGCCATAACACACTCATGTCAGCCATATGCTAGTGCTGTGCGTGCCATTGTGATGAATGCAATGATAACTGGGGCAGAGATCTAGTGATTATGTTCATTGTGGGGCATAAAATAGAAAGTTTGCAACCATTGATGAACAAAACAATAATGTGTCTGCAAAAATCTCGTGCATTGTAAAATTAGGCTGACAGAAGTTATGTGCATTAGCTTAATTTCATTTTTAGTTTAGAGATATGGCACAGAAACAGGCCTTTTGGCCCTCTGACGTCACACTGACCAGTGATCTTCTGTACACTAACACTATCCTACACACCAGGGACAATTTACAATTTTTACCAAAGCCGAATTAACTTACCCACCTGTATGTCTTTGGAGAGTGGGAGGAAACTGGAGCACCCGGACAAAACCCATGTGGTCATGGGGACGATGTACAAACTCAGTACAAACAGCACCTGTAGTCAAGATGAAACCCGGGTCTTTGGCGCTGTAAGGAAGCAACTCTGCTACTGCCGCCCCACACTTTTGCCACATGCATAGATTGATGTTACAATAGAGACCATTTTGTCCATGTCACATTAGAGATTTCAGCAGGTTCTCATTGTTGTTTTTTGTGTGTGATTGCCACACAACAGTCACTTTCTCAAAATGGGAGGTCCAATTCTGGTTGGAACGTGTTGCCATGAATTGGTGACTTCTTCCACTGCACAACCTTCTCAAGCTACATTTGATTTTGGCATGCTATGTGTTAATTGCTCCAAATTCTGAACATGCATTGTTTAAAGAAAATTGCATAAATATTGATTATATTAATTGGGGCAGTGGAATTATGTTTTGTGATGGGAAAGAAAACTGGCTGAAAGGATTGATTCTGTGCATGGATATTTAACCTTCTGTGGACCTCAGCACAATTTTTTGGCCGTTCAATTCTCATATTTTAATTTTTAACTGTTCTTTCCTTCTATTTATTTTGTTGGTCTTATCTGCTGAAACTCTCATTATTTGTGCATGGCCTCTAGCATGTGGGGTAAATAGTAGCAATAATGTTTTCAAACTAAAATTGCTGTAGCCTCCAACACTCACAGTGGAGCCTTTTTGACTTTAGACTTTAGAGATACAGCGTGGAAACTGCCCATTCGGCCTCCTGAATTTGCGCCAACCAGCTATCACCCCGAAGACTAACACTATCCTATGTACTAGGGACAATTTTACAATTTTACAGATGCTAATTAACCTACATGGAGTGTGGAAGGAAACCGGAGCACCCGGAGAAAGCCCACACATCACAGGGACTGCCCATTTTAGATCCCTGGTATGTATCAGTCCCTACTAAATGCTCTGGAGTTGCAATGGACTTTGCCCAAAACAATTTATAGAGGGTGACTTTATAGAAATTTTTAGTCGGGTAAAAATTTTGATAAAACCAGGGGCTGATTCTAGCAGCAACATCAGATGCCAAAGGGCAAAGATTGTTCTTTTAAAGTACCAGCAGGAACTGATGGACCAATTGGCCTGATTTTGTTTCATTCTTTGAGAGTGTATCTGTCAGTACCTCATGTAACTGTTTATTCAGACGGATGTGCATAGCAATCGTCATTAACAGAAAAGTTGAAAGAGTGATTTTACTTCTTGCTAATGTTAAACGTGTGTGTGAGTATTATTGCTGGCTGCATTTACCTCCTCTCAGACTACAACATGCAGCCAATGCTCGTGTTCATGTTTAGTGATGGCATCCAAAGACCAACTTCTCCTCTATTCAGTTCAATGAATTTCAAAATAGCAAAGAATAGGAGTGATCGGGTCCTTTTCAGGCAAAGAGTAGGAGTGAACGGGTCCTTTTCAAGCAGTGGCGAGTGGAGTCCCGCAAGGCTTGGTGTTGGGGCCGCAATTGTTTACCATATATAAATGATTTGGAAGAGGGAATTAGGAGCAACACTAGCAAGTTGGCGGATGACACAAAGCTGGGTGGCAGTGTGAACTGTGAAGAGGATGTTAGGAGGTGGCAGGGGGACCTGGACAGGTTGAGTGAGGTTGCAGGGGGACCTGGACAGGTTGAGTGGGCAGATGTGTGGCAGATGCAGTATAATATAGATAAATGTGAGGTTATCCACTTTGGCAGCAAAAACAAGGAGGCAGATCATTATCTCAATAGGGTGAGGTTAGGTAAGGGGGAGGTACAGCGAGACCTGGGTGTCCTTGTTCACCGGTCACTGAAAGTTGGCATGCAGGTACAGCAGGAAGTGAAGAAAGCTAATGGAATGTTGGCCTTCATAACAAGAGGATTTCAGTACAGGAGTAAAGTGGTTCTTCTGCAGTTGTATAGGGCTCTGATGAGACCACATCTGGAGTATTGTGTACAGTTTTGGTCTCCTAATTTGAGGAAGGACATCCTTGTGATTGAGGCAGTGCAGCGCAAGTTCACGAGATTGATCCCTGGGATGGCGGGACTGTCATATGAGGAACGATTGAAAAGACTAGGCTTGTATTCACTGGAGCTTAGAAGGATGAGAGGGAATCTTATAGAAACATATAAAATTATAAAAGGACTGGACAAGCTAGATGCAGGAAAAATGTTCCCAATGTTGGGCGAGTCCAGAACCAAGGGCCACAGTCTTAGAATAAAGAGGAGGTCATTTAAGACTGAGCTGAGAAAAAAACTTTTTTACCCAGAGAGTTGTGAATTTATGGAATTCCCTGCCACAGAGGGCAGTGGAGGCCAAATCTCTGGATGGATTTAAGAGAGTTGGATAGAGCTCTAGGGGCTAGTGGAGTCAAGGGATATGGGGAGAAGGCAGGCACGGGTTATTGATAGCGGACGATCAGCCATGATCATATTGAATAGCGGTGCTGGCTCGAAGGGCCGAATGGCCTCCTCCTGCATCTATTTTCTATGTTTCTAAAATGTGTTGGCTTAGAAATACAGTGGCATCAGCACTCACTGTGTCTGAAATTCATACAACTGAAGTCAATGGAATGAATGGCAGAGGTTGAGCACAACCTGGGTTCACATCCAAACTGCATGCTTACTCACTAGAAGGAGAATTTTTATATTGTCTTTAACACTCAACATTTTCTAAATAATTGCATCGAGAGAAACAATCTCATCACAGTGACACGACAGTAGAGTTTCTGCCTTACTGCACCAGAGACCTGGGTTTGATCCTATCTATGCGTGCTGTCTGTATGGAGTTTGTACGTTCTCCCTGTGACCACATGGATTTTCTGCAGGTGCTCCACTTTCCTCCCACACTCCAAAGATACACATGTTTATAGGTTAGCTGGCTTCTGTAAAATTGTAAATTGTTCCTAGTGTGTACGATAGTGCCAGTGTGTGGGGTGGTCACTGTTTGGCATGGAGTTATTGGGCCAAAGGCCTATTTTCACAATGTATTTCTAAAGTCTAATGTCATCACATTAATCCTTCGCTTCTTGGATCTTTGTGAATCAGGACATGATTAAATACAATCACATTAAAGAAATCTCAATCCTTTGAAAATGAAAATTAATATGGTGAAAACAACACTTTTTTTAATGTTACGTTAATGGGTTACTTACTGCTTTAATTGCGTTCATCCCTATTCTTGTGGATGATGTTAATTTATCGATAAGCATAATATTACTAATGCTGTTTTTTGCAATAATTAGAAGGGGAGAAAGAACGATGTTCATCAGTGCATGGTACAGTGAAAGAGGAGAATTAGGAGAGAGAGAGATATTGATTAGTGGGGAACGGAAAGAGTGAGAAAGAGAAGAATGGTGATTATTACAGCATGTAGTGAGTGAGAGAAATGGGCATTGATTTCTGCAAAGAGCAGTGATCGAGAGAGGACACTAATCTAGGGTATGGTGAGAAATGGTAAAAAGTAGCCACAGGTCAGTGTAGAGACCAGTTAAAAGGTGATAGGAATGTACATTATTCAATGAAAGATCTCAGTGAAGGGAGGGGAGCATTGATTCATATGGCAGCAGAAACCCCCATCTGTTGCACACCCTCTACCTCTTACTGTTCTGCTGCATGCTCATCTTTTTTTAATCCCATCTATAGCACTGTCGTATGATGAAATAAATTCAAAGCATTCTGCAAGACAAGGCTGCAAAGATCCTTAATTTTTACTTAAAGGCTGGCCTTAATAGGTGATAGGTGATCGCTGGAGGATCATCACTGGTTGTCTGCGGCCCACTCCATCAGAGTTCCTCCCTGTGTTAGCTGGCGTAGCACCTGCAGCCCTGCGCAGAGAGCACCTAACCCACAGCCTGGTGAACAAAGCCTCAATGGACCCAAATCATGCCCTACACAACCTTGCCCAGTACTCCAACCCGGATCGTCAACGCCTGCCCTCCCGGCGCTCCTTCTCTCGTCATGCTGCCTCTCTTCGTAGCTCCGATTTCAACATGCTAAGAGCATGGAGAGCCTGCTGGCAGGACACCCAACATCCCGCCCAAATGACCGTCTACCCAAACACACTGTTGCCACCTGGTGCAGAACTGGTCCGCAGAGAGTGGGTTACACTGAATCGTCTGCGAACTGGTGTTGGGCGTTTCAATCATAACATGAAACGTTGGGGACTGCGCCCATCAGCAGCCTGTACTTGTGGACACCCCGACCAGACCGCACACCATGTAATCCACGACTGTCCCACCCTCAGCCCACCAGATACCAGTACCATCGACCTGACCAACCCCAATCCTGACACAGTGAACTGGCTGCGACGCCTGAATCAAACTGTGTAACTGACTCATACGCAAGAAGAAGAAGAAGTGATGTTTTGAGGATCAATCCTGGATATTGCACTTTTGATAGTGACAAGAGTTAAAGCTGCCTGATACAATACCACTCCATTGAGAAACAATTGGCTGAGGAAGAGAGATAATTACTCAAATTTGGATCTTCCTCATCCTTTGAAAGATATCTTTCTCATGTCACTCCTTGTCTCTCCAACTCCAAGCAGGTGGGAAACAAAAGCTACCATAATATCTTTTGGGAGATGAAATAGTTGATCCGAGAACAAATACATGAGCTGGAAAGGAGGAGAGATCGTTACGATGTGCAGTGCAATAAAGAATGTGGTTTAGATTAAGCTCCATGTTAGACAGAGATGTGCTGGGCACAAAGCTTTCCATGGACTTGGAGCTCTAGTTTAGTGCCTTGTAACTTCACCAAGGAAGTGCAATGTAGGGAACCATATTCCTTAAAGCAAACTAGACATAATCTAAGTGGAATGTAATTCCAAACCATCACTGACATATTGTGTGAGCGTGGTAGCTGCAGAATCCTACAACCACAAAGCCTTGTTGGTAACTTCCTGACTTGACATTTTGCATGGTTTTGCAGATGCCCATTTTATAAAGAGGTTTATTCATTATATCAATGAACATTTATACGTGTTTAATGTTGCAGCCTCAGGAACTGAAGACTGCTGTGCAACTTCTTCAAAGGACATAGCAGAAAATAGTTAGTAAAAAGAGGATGATTTTTCTTTTGTTTCTTTATAAAGATGGTTATTTATTATTAATTTAGAAAAACAAATAGAAGGGAACACTTATTTAATCAAGCAAGGATGTGTGTGTGTTGGGGTGGTTGGAAGGGAGAGGTCTGTGGGGAGGCTCATGTGGTAAACATCTCCCACCAGATATCAGTCCTGCAGAATTGGCCACCCTTCAAACCAGCTCCAGCAATGTTAGTCTGCATCTTTTTTGCAGATCAGAGGAGCTTGCTAGAGCATGGATGATACATTCTCACTGCCCAGAACCCCAGGGCCCTCCACAGAGCATGTGTTCCTGGCTTCAAACACACCAATTCAAATGAAGTAGATGAAGCCAGCAGTTGTCCACCATACACGCTCTCATCCAGCATCCTTAAGTTAGCCCCTGAGTTGTACTATTCCAAGGAGAAATAGAAATTCAAAGCCTGGCTAGCTTGTACCAATCTACTTTTCTTGCTGATTTTCTGTTATGGGAGTTATTTCCTCATTGGGCTGCAGTTCTCTCGGCCCCACTATACATCTGGAGCCGAGTATATTTACAGAACATTTGTAGAATAGCCACATGCCCCAGCATCATCACCAACCGATAGCCATTTAGCCCGCAGCTTTATATCTTCATCCAGTTCAACAATGTTACATAGCATTGAAGTCCTCCATCGCAAGCATTTTACTGGTCTCTGGGTTCCTTTGGCTCAGCAATGGTATCAAATGCCCCCTGAAACAAGCATGAAGTTCTCACTCCCAGCAAGGATGAGAATGAACAGTAAGTCTAATCAAATGTCAACGCAAAGATGGGACAGGAGGCCATTTCAATGAGGGGATAAAGGAAATCAAGGAAAGAAAGTTCATGAGAAAGGTCTCACTCCTGCAAATCCAACTTTGAGTCTCAAGGGAGAATCAACATTATATGCTGGAATTCCAATATAAATAAAATATTGAAGTGATTTACAGATAACATTTTGGAAAATTAGGGAATTGAGGACTGTGGAAAACTGGCACACAGAGGGGATGAGACCTGGGGCAGATCAGACGATCATATTGAATAGTGTGTCAGGCTTGAAGTGGCAAAGTGTCCTACTTCTGCTATTTTCTTCAGTTCTTTTAGTTTTAGAGATGGGTGTTTCCGTAAATAAGGGCACCAACCTGTGACATGGTTGGCCAAATTTGAAAGTTATTAAATCATAATGAAATACCACTGCATTAAAAATGAGCCTACATATGATCCTTTTGAGCTAATTTGTGATCAATATTGACCAAAATTTAACACTTTCAAAATTTGGG
Organism: Okamejei kenojei; assembly: GCA_035221665.1. Lineage (NCBI taxonomy): Eukaryota > Metazoa > Chordata > Chondrichthyes > Rajiformes > Rajidae > Okamejei > Okamejei kenojei. Next base: position 56,833,368 of record CM069137.1, read on the forward strand.
GAAAAAAAGAGAATGTTTTTAAACTGATTTCTAAGCTCCCTTACAAAATGTCGGCACGTAACCCATCACAAGGCCCGTAGTTGACACCAGTTATAATAGTAAGATTAAACAAGAACTTACCAGTTTGAAGTTTGATCTTGATTTTATGAGGAGTTACGATGAACGACTGAAGAAGGCCGTCAGTCATCATGTGCGTCAATCTTCAAAGCAGCAGTTTGGAATCATAGATAAAATAAGTTGACCTAAAGATAGTAAGATTTGGAGAACTAGAACTACCAGATGACCTGATAATATGAGGGTTGGGAGCGGTGGGCACGTAATCGCTCATTGTAACTCCTCATAAAATCAAGATCAAACTTTAAACTTGTAAGTTCTCATTTAATCTTACTATTTTACTTCGGAGTCACGTGAGTGACTACGTGAAGATTTCAAAGCTCTGTGATTTCACGCCGGTTCGAATCCAGGCGTCACACACTGAATGGGTTGACCATGGGTGAGTGAGAAAATATTAATGAATTCAGACATAACATAGTCAGGTAACAAAACCGATGCTTTAATGAAAAACAAAACAATAGTGACCCCGCTCAACCTGGGGGGAAACTATAAACAGAATTCAAAATGGTACGTGCAAACAGCCCCAGTCCGGCAATGGGTTTATTATAAAACCGGCGGAACATCCTTTCATTGGCCCATCCTGCCGCCGCTAGGATGCTGTCGAGGGGCACATCCATAGCCTTTGCTGCCGACGTTGATGCAGCCCTGGTGGAGTGAGATTTGTAAATATCAGTATCTACTCCTGCAACTTCCAGTACCTCTTTTAGCCATCTGGGAATGGTTTGTGTTGACGCCCTATGGTGTGGCTTTTTGTGGCTGATTAGGACAACTGACTCTGAGCCTCTGAGGCTCCTGGTGACTGTAATATACTGGTGCAAGTGATCGACCGCACATAGTCGAGGATCTTCTGGGTATGCCAAGAACTCAAGCCTGGGGACTGGCACCCGGCCCTGCTCTGTTTAACTAAATCATAAATGACAAATGTTATGGTGTTGGCAGTGGTGTGCATGTTGTCGAGTCACAGTTTGTGCAGAGTCTGGACTCGTTGCGCCATAATGACGCCATTAGCATGACCACCTTGAGGGTGAGCTTGTATAAGGATAGTGTGGTGGCTGACGGAGTAGTGTTAGCACCATGCTAACATCCCATGTGTTGGTATATCGTGGCCTGGGGGGTGTAGTGTTGTATATGCCCTTCATGAATCTGGTAATAGAGGGATGCTTTCCCACCGGTAGGGCCCCAGTTCCCAGTACTATGTATGAGGACAGTGCACTCCTGGCACTGTTGATGGCACTGTAGCCTAATTTCTGGTCATGATATAAGGTAGACAGAAATTCCAGTATGTCCGTGATGCACACAGTGTCATATGTAATGTTGGATGCCCGGTAATACGTCTCCCACTTCTTGATGTGGGAGACATACTGCTTTTGACATACACATTCCCATCTGCCCCCGTAACTGGAGCTGGTGTATGTTGCCCACCAGCCCAGGCCACTCGCATCGTTTGTATTATTACCGATGGTGTGTCAACTTGAATTTTCTTAGAACAGTGATATATATTGGTAGCCCACCAGTGTAATTCCGCAATGGTGTCTGGTGGTAAGTGCATATGTTCCCAGAATTTGCCTGCGTGAGATTTCAGGGCCTGTTCCTTTGAATGTTGTAAATTTTGGTAGTGCAAAGGTCCGAAGTGTACACCTGGAAAGGCTGCCGCAAGCTTGCCAATTATGCTTGCTACTTGTCTGATTGTTGGCTGCTGGTTAGCAATTAGCTTATTGCAGGCTTCCATCAAGTCTGACTGCTTGCCACCTGGCAGAGTCACTGATATTTGAATTGAGTTGATTGTAAACCCTAGGTAATCAATTACCCTGATTGGAGTCAATTTTAACTGGATGGATTACAAATCCCAGCCCCTCAAACATGAGTTTGGTAGCTGAAACAGATGCTATTGCTGATTCCTTTGTGTTCCCAATTATTAGAATGTCATCCAAATAAGCCATCACAATGTTGTTCTGTGCTCCTGGCAGTCCCAGAACCAGTTTTAGTAATTTTGTAAAAAGTCTGCGAGCTGAAGTCAGCCCATTTGGCAATGCCTTGAATTACCACATCTGCCCCATCCATTTAAATTTCAAATATCTCCTGTGTCCCTGTGTATTGGTACGTAGTAGTAAGCATCTTTTAGATCTATGCAAGCCATATAACATCCTTTGGAAACCAGCTGGATAGCTGTACCAAAGTTGTCCATTTTTAAATGTTTATACTGCACATTGGTATTGAGTTCCGTCAAGTCTAGGATAATACGACTTCCTCCATCCTTCTTTTGCTTGGGAAAAATGTTCGATACAAATAGGTATGATTCCTGGCGAGACCTCTGAATCACCCCTTTTGCATGTAAAGCCTGAATTTCAGCCTGTATCTCAAATCTTTCGTCGTGGAAACAGATATGTGCAATTTGGTAAATTTTGAGTGGGTGGCGACGAGCCAAGAAGGAACTCAATTTTAAACCCTTGTACACTGTGCAGTATGACTGGGTTTGCTGTAATCCAAATCCATTAATTCAAAAAATGTTTTTGCCTCCCCCCTACCTGTAAGTTAGAAGTGTGTAAATTGTCCCACAAGGGTTAGAATGTCCTACCGTGGGCGTTACTGACTATGTGGTCCTGGCCTCCAGCCTCCCTCCTTGGGACTGCTGGACTTTGCCTCCTGCCCATAAACCCCTAGGCTGGTTGCGCCTGGTGTGGAAGGCGGCATAGGGGTGGCCTCGTAGCGATGAGCCCCTGGGTGGAGTTGAGGCTCGGCTCATGAGGCGGAGAGTCTTGGCCTCATCATCCAGCTCTCTGACCTGCTTCGGCAGGTCATTTCCGAAGAGGTAGTTGGCCGGTTGGACATTGCTGGCCTTGCACAGCACAGCAAATTTCGGGTTTAGTGCCGGCTGTATTGCGCTCTTGTGCAGACAGGGCATTACAGAGGAGCCCCACAGCATCCTGTGGCCCGCTATCGATGGACCTGGCAAAAGCCGTTACCCCCAAGGCCAGTATTTTTAGAATTTTCTGGAGTTTAACCGCTTGGGCTCCTACCCCTGCTCCAATATGGCCCCAGATAGCATGGTTGACGGCCGGCACTCTGAGGGAGGCACAGTTGACAGGTGTGCTGTAGTGCCCGGTGGTCTCCTCCATAGGCCAGGTAGTTTAAGGTGGTGGCCAGCTCTTCATCCAAGGTCTCTCCGGTTGGGGTAGGTATGACGAACTAACAACCGAACCTGCCCAACAACGACCGTAAGTAACTTGTTAAAAAACACTTACCTCGGTTTTTAAAACTTACCGCTGGAGAGATGTAACGTGCCTGCCAGTCAGTCGTCGACGCATGCTTCAGACATAATGACGCGCATGACAACTGATGGCATTTCTTCATGTAGTCACTCACGTGACTCTGAAGTAAAATCACATTGTTTGAATTAAAACAAAAATCGTGACGAGTGGATTGATAACGTTAGACAATGGAGGGACTACAGAATGAGACATCGATAAAATAGGTGAGTAAACTAGATTTTTAGTTCATGATTTGAAGTTCTTTTCCTTATTATTTCAATGGAAAGCTTAAACACAAAATATAAACAATAAAAAAAGAAACAATAAATATAAAAACGGTTACTCTGCTTTTAATTCACACATTTCACGTGAAATGGACACTGCTACTAATGTTGTGTCCAAATGGACACTGCTACGTTATGCTGCAAAATCTTGGGGCATCAGAAAACCATCTCATTGGGTGATAAATCACAAAAATCATAAGCATAATCGGAATTTGGCTTGTATAGAGTTATTTAATTGCGAAATTAAAGTAATCATTCTGGTATAAATTAACCTAAGGATTTGATGAAATTCTGCTTAAAATGTCACAAAAAAGGCAAGAAAACACAGAGATGTCTGACATTTTTCTTTATGAAAACAGATGTATTTATTTTTGCTTCATCTCATACTTTTGGCTGTACACCATGATCTATACAGGAAATATTTAAAATACAGGATATGAAAGAATGGGAATATTACATAAAAAAACAGGAAAATAACCTGGAAGTTTGGAGACCTTCAGTTTTATGGAAACATCCAGATACAGCCTGAAAACAAGCCCTTCGGCCCACCAAGTCAATGCTGACCAATGGACATCCATACACTAGTTATTTCCTACACACTAGGGACAATTTAAAGATTCCAATTAGCCTACAAACCTGCACGTCTTTGGAGTGTGGGAGGAAACCAGAGCACCTGGAGAAAACCAACACGGTTCGGAGAGGGTAGTGAAGGCTCATTTTACTTCGGAGTCACGTGAGTGACTACGTGAAGAAGCCCCGCCTGGCGCTGGAACGGCATTACGTCGACATTGACGGCAGAAGCAAGAGTTGCAGAGCGCAGCTCCTCGCAGCGGCCGGAACGGACCCGCAGGTAAGTGTAAGGAAAAGTGGGGACGTTCTAAAAAAGACGTTACGCTGGTAAAACCAGCAAAAGAGAAAGTAAAAGTTAAAATCAGAGTAACGCTGGCGTACTGATTTAACCAGATAAATGGAAAAAAAAATGGAGAAGTCTCAAAGGAAAATTTTGCGAGTAAAAAGATCGTCCCGGGGTGAAGCTAAAGATACGGGACAAGAGTTTAGTGCGGATCCGGTTCCGATACCGGTGGCCGCTGATTCACCCGTTAGTGTGACTATAATTTCTCCAGAAATACAAACCACGGAGGAAAATGTAAAAAGAAATCCGTGAGGCCCGTGGTTTCTGATAATGACTCTGATAATGAAAGTCCTCCGGATAATAAAGCTATATGGCTAAAAATGGAACATATGGAGAAAGTGCTCCAAAATATAATGAGACAAGGGTCACAGTACCCAGAAGTTTCCCAAAATGACCCTGAGGGGTTTGAATATACAGAATATGGCTATGTGCCATATTGGGAATTTGAAACTCCAGACCCAGGATTACAAGTGTATCAGGGCTGCAAAAGACAGACCCTGCAAGTGGTGATGTGGATTATGAGTGCACACCACGAATAAAAAAGAGAAGGCCAGATGTGCCTGAGATGGCAAAAGATTTTGCTATACCTGAAGGAAGTGGTGAGGCCATGGAAGAAAACCTAGCTGCCAGTATTAATTATATGGTATCTCACCAACTTCAAGATTCTGTGATGATTGAAACAGCAGAATTATATAAAACACCGGAAAATTGCACCTCATTGAAGGTACCTACGGTTAATCCGTCTATATGGACGCCTATGACTCCAGGCATGAGAGGACAAGAAATAAGATTTCAAAGAATCCTCAAATTGATTTCTGCTGCTATTACTGCTTTTGGACGGCAAATGGAGGGGATGGAGATGGATAAAATTCAAAGAGGTACTTTGGGCTTATTATGCAATTCGTTCTATGAAATTAATTGTATGAGGAAAATTGCGATTCGGCCCATATTTCATCCAAGGTTTGCAGGTCTGTGTCGATCAAGTGGTGTTCAAGCTCCTGGTTATCTATTTGGAGAAAACCTGCCTAAACAAATAAGAGAAATGGATGAAGAGGCTAAATCTATTAGCCACATGAGACCTTTCGTCTTTGGACAAAAAAGGTATTTTTCGTCAAGAAGGGGATTTGATTTTGTAAACAGAGGCATGATCAGGAGTATGATAAGAAAATATTATCATCCGACACAGCCTAATGTTCACCCGTATACGGGGAGAAGGAGACCACCACGTTCATATGGAGAGGTACAAAAAAATTATTCTATGCTTAAAGAAACTGTGGACAAATCTCCAGTTGGAGGGAGATTACAAATGTTTTATGATGAATGGCTTGCCATCACATCTGATCAGTTTATTTTACAAACAGTTTCAGGAGCTACTATTACTTTTAAAGAAGGTGTTAATTCTCCGGTACAAAATAAACCTGCTTATGGTTTCATGTTTTCTGCAATTGAAGAGGCAGAAATAAATGTGGAAATTGACAAATTGTTTAAAAAAGGTGTTATTGAAAAAACTGTTGAACATGAGCATCAATTTGTGTCAAATATATTTCCAAGAAATAAAAAAGATGGTGGTTGCAGAATTATTCTGGACCTTACAAATCTTAATAAATTTGTCGAATATAAACATTTTAAAATGGAAACATTTAACACTGCAAGACATTTGATATCAGCAGGTTGTTATATGGCTACAATTGATTTAAAGGATGCGTACTATTCAGTACCAATACATCAGTTCTTTCGAAGGTATTTAAAATTTAATTGGCTGGGACAGCTGTGGCAATTCAAAGCTTTACCAAATGGGTTAAGTTCAGCTCCCAGGCTCTTTACAAAGCTGTTGAAACCAGCTTTAGCACAATTAAGAGCACAAAAGCACATCATTATGGCTTATCTGGATGACATTTTAATCATCAATAATAATCAGGAATCAGCTGGAGAATCAGTTTCAGCAACTAAAACTTTATTTGAAAAGTTAGGGTTCTTGATTCATCCAATTACGTCCCAGCTGCAGCCAGCACAGTCAATTAACTATTTGGGGTTTGTAATTAACTCAGTTACTATGTTAGTAACTTTGCCAACAGACAAGATTGATGATATTTTGGTGACCTGTAGCGGTCTCATTTACAAACCTTATCCCTCCATCCCAGAAGTAGCAAAGGTTATTGGTAAATTAGTAGCAGCATTTCCTGCAGTAGAATTTGGTCCATTACCTTACCAAGACCTTCAAAGGGACAAAATAAGAGCTCTAAAAAAGAGAGCAGGCCATTTTGATAGGCCTGTGCAATTAACAAAAGAAGCTTTATTGGAATTACAATGGTGGATTGAAAATGTCCCACAAGCTGCTAAAAACATTCTGATACAACAGCCTGAAGTAATTTTACAAACAGATGCTAGTGCTCTCGGATGGGGGGCGACAGATTCATTCACCAGCTGTGGGGGCAGATGGACTGTCCAAGAGGAAATGTTTCTCCAAACATATGGTATTAACTATTTAGAATTATTGGGTGCATTTTATGGGTTGAAGGCATATTGTTCTACAAAGAAGAATCTGCATGTACTGATACAATTAGACAATAAAACAGCTGTTGCATATATTAATCACATGGGTGGAGTCAGATCGGTATCATGTGATTGTTTGGTCAATCAGATATGGCAATGGTGTATTAACCACCAAATTTGGATTTCGGCAAATTACATCCCAGGTAAAGACAATGTGGTGGCAGACAATAGATCAAGGATGTTTAAAGATAACACAGAATGGATGTTGAACCCAGTAATTTTCAGTAAAATTGTGACTCAATATGGGTTACCAGACATTGATCTGTTTGCATCAAGACTAAATCATCAATTGCCTAAATATGTGTCTTGGGAACCAGATCCAGACGCAGTAGCAGTAGATGCTTTTTCACTAAACTGGGGGAATATGTTCTTTTATGCTTTTCCGCCATTTGCTCTGGTTCAGCAATGTCTGAAGAAAATAGAACAAGATTCTGCCACAGGCTTATTGGTAATTCCAAATTGGCCGACACAACCATGGTTCCCATTGATGTTAAACATGATTAAAGAACCATATATGTCAATTCCTAGCAGCAGTGATTTATTGATAAAACCAGTAACCAAAGAAATTCATCCATTACATGCTTATATGAATTTGTTAATCTGCAGGTTTTGACCAGACCACTACAGGAGCTTGGATTGTCGGATAGAACTATGGATATTATAGTCGCATCATGGCGAAATAGCACTCAGAGACAATATATGACACATATAAAGAAATGGGAAAATTTTTGCAGACAGTCAAATATATCCTATCATACTGTGAACATTGCAAACATATTGGAGTTCCTTGCCGAGTTGCATTTTGAACAACACTTAGGTTACAGTGCCATTAATAGTGCACGTAGTGCCTTATCATCTTATTTAGGACAAAACTCTGACCAGAAATCAATTGGATCACATCCATTAATATCCAGATTTATGAAAGGAATCTTTAACAAAAATCCACCCAAACCAAGATATACAGAAATTTGGGATGTTAGCATTGTACTTACCTTACTTAGTCAATGGACTCCAATCGAAGTTTGTCATTGGAAAGGTTAACATTTAAATTAGTAATGTTAAATTGGTTTCAGCTCAAAGGGTGCAAACATTACAAATGTTACGTTTAGACTGTATGCATGTGACTCCAGATAACATTGTGTTCTATGTTTATGATCTGATCAAACAAAGCAGACCAGGGAGAACTGGAGCAAAGGTAATGTTTCAAGCTTATCCCATTGATCCAACGTTGTGTGTAGTTAAACATTTGAATCATTATGTAAAAGTAACCAAAACTCTTCGAGGAGATGAAAAAACATTAATGATTACGCATAAGAAACCACACACAAAAGGTTCAGTGCAAACAATCTCAAGGTGGTTAAAACAGGTGTTACTTTTAGCAGGAGTAGACACTGATGTGTTCAAATCTCACTCCACCAGGGCAGCAGCTACATCCGCGGCGAAGTTACAGGACGTACCACTCGAACATATTTTAGAAACCGCAGGGTGGTGTAAAGAAGAAACGTTTTCAAAGTTTTACAATAAACCTGTTCACACAATGACAGGCTTTGGACACGCGGTGTTGGGTTCACTATAATCACCTGCTTTGTTTCACTATTGATTGATATTATCAATTATGTTATCACTTATATCTTTTATCACTTTGTAATGGTTCCCTCAGGTATAAAAGAGGGTTATTATATGTTCTTTTATCATTAAAAGATTTATGGAAAGAACTAAAACTAGTCTGGTTTTCTCATGTATGTGTTGACCTAGCTGGACTGTCGTATGGAAGAATTCTACGACATGAAAAACACAGAAGCTTCAAAATCTTCACGTAGTCACTCACGTGACTCCGAAGTAAAATAGTAAAATTAAACGAGAACTTACCAGTTCGAAGTTTGATCTTTATTTTATGAGGAGTAACGATGAGGGATTACGTGCCCTCCACTCCACACCCTCATAAAATAAATGATCATCTGGTAGTTCTAAATCTATGATGAGCCTTGCTATCTTACTCCGGCTATTGTGTTCTGTGTTTTTCATGCCGCTGCTTTGAAGTATGCCGTTCCAGCGCCAGGCGGGGCTTCTTCACGTAATCCCTCATCGTTACTCCTCATAAAATAAAGATCAAACTTCGAACTGGTAAGTTCTCGTTTAACCTTACTATTATCACACCTTATCTGCCTGGAAGTTATGTAAATAAAAGGAAGCAAATGATGAGAGGATGGATGATAAAGAAAACAATATTGGAACTGACGTACAAAACACTGCAACTGCTGGAAGTCTGAAATAAAGGAGAGTGCCAAGAATTACTTTAAAGGTCAGGTAAAGGAGGGGCAAACATTTAATGTTACCTGATGACAACCAAGTATTAGAACATTTCAGTACTGATACAAATTGGAAACACGGGTTATCTGAAATTGTTGACACATCTTCAGGTGAGAGGAGAGTGTTAAAATGAAACAGAAAATTCAAAGACAGCCATAGGGCTGAGCAGTAATATCATTAAGAATGGTTGGTGCCCCAGAACGAACACACTGTGGCAAATAATGTTGAATTCTGGTAATAAAGTCTACATATTATATAAAGGAACTGCAGATGCTGTTTTAAACCTATACATGGGTCTATACATGGATTTGGCAATATTTTGAGTTTGAAGGGAGTTTGATAAAAAACACTGCGGGACGCAACTTTGTAGAGAGATAACATTTTCCACGCTATCAGGGTAGTATGAGATAGAAGCAGGACCACACCACTCACAAAATGAAGAGGAGATGTTACAGCTGGCAAAGTCGTAGCCTTTGTCAAAGACCATTGGAGCATAAAAACACACCGACTGTAGCAGAATACCCTGAATCATTAATAATCTTACAGAAAAGTACGCACTGAGCAATCAATACAAAGCCACATTTTTCATTTAGGCACTTTGCAGTATTAAAAAAAGTATTCATCTGCAGGATTTGGCTAATGCCAGCATTTTGCACCTGTCCACAACTGCCCTGAACCCAATGTCTTAGTTTGCCATATCTGGGACCTGTTGGTCTGTGGCCACACATTGGCCTGACAGGGTATTCTTCCCTACAGATGTTCATTATGGGACAATCTAAAAGATCATCATTGTGCAGGAAGGAACTACAGATACTGGTTTAAACCAAAGATTTTAAAAAAAAGCTGGAGTTACTCAGCCGGTCAGGCAGCATCTCTGGAGAAAAGGAATAGGTGACATTTCGGACATTCTTCAGGTCTGAATGCTGACTGACCCGCTGAGTTACTCCAGCATTTCGTCTCCATCCACAAGTTCATCATTACTAATTGTTAGTTTTTATTGCAGATTTATTCAATTGTAGCGGTACAAAACGTGGAGACGTGAGGCAGGATCAAACAATAGTTTATTCAGGTGTTACATGTTAAGTTGGTCCGCTAACGTAATTATCATTGCTGCTGTAGCTGAGCGAGGTTGGTCTCTCGTGCTCAGCTACCTGTTGACTGCCTGGATCTCAAGGTGAGATATGTTTAAGTAGCAGGACACTCCCCCTAGCCCATGACGTCACGTGCCAGCCCTCGTAGCTACTGACGAGGGTTCGACCATAAGTGGTCGGTGTATCAGCTGACACCACACAATCAAATTTAACTTCCACAGCTACCATTACATGAGTTGAGCTCCTTTCACCTGATCAATAGCACAGGCCACTGGGTATCAGTTCAGTAAAGCCCCTGTCCACTGTACAAGGTAATTCAAGAGTTTTCCCCTGATTCGAACTCGGAGAATGTCCGTAGGAGTTCGTGGATGTCTCGTAGTGGCTCGTACATGTAAAAAGTAACCTTTTTTTTCATCACAAGTTGGATGTCCCGAGTCCCTACCATTAGGATTACAAGCTGCTACGAGACCTCCATGACCTCCTATGAACCCACTACGGACATTCTCCGAGTTCGAATCAGGGGAAAACTCGGGAATTAACTCGTACAGTGGGACAGGGCTTAACTTAATCTCTGTGTTCTACACTCATTTCAGCAATTTCAGAATTCCATGAACCTTACGAATTTTGAACATCCATAATATTTTCATTTCTGCCTCTCCCATTTACACCTTCTTTGGACTAACTTTTGTTCTTGTTCTTCCTCTTTCATTTTGCATCATCATCCTTTATGCCATGTAATCTCTCTTGCAATCGCCCCTATCAAAGTCCTTCCTTTTTATTCTCTCCTGCCCTTCCCCTTTCTTTGTATTTTTAAAGTTGTTTATCTATTTTTTTTTTAACCATTTCTGATGAAATGTTATCTTGTTTGCTTCTTAATCTTAATATACTGGAGGGAGGACTGAGTGGTTCCAGCTATTTCTGCTTCTACAACAACAAAATCTAAAGTAGAGTAAAATGTCTGATCATTTAAAAAAACCTGAGCACTTTAAAGCAAATTTAGCTACTTTAAACATCTAACAATCCATTGTAGAATGCTTTAAAACATATTTTGTAAAGACATAGCAGAGAGCTATTTTTAAAAAGGTTAGAGATGCATTTTATAAAATATTTTTGGAAATGCTAATAAATGAATATACCAAAAAGTTAGAGCAAGATTTAAATGAATATTTTCCACAAAATCCTGAAAGGAGATTTAAAATTCTACACAGTAAACCTTTGTTATAATGGACCATAGTGGTAGTGGTGGTGGTGGTGGGGGGGGCTGTGTGAATTGTGCATTTTATTACCGATTGTTCTCTATAACCGAGTAAGGTATAATCATTGTATCAGTAGTAGAAACAAACAACTGCAGTTGCTGGTTAATATACAAAAGGACACAAAATGCTGGAGTAACTTAGTATGTCAGGCAACATCTCTGGAGAACATAAATAGATGGCATTTTGGGTCAAAACCAAACTCTCGATTTTGAGTCATAAAGTAATAGAGTGTTACAGTGTGGAAACATGCCTTTCAGCCCAACTTGTCTACACTGGCCAACAATGTCCCAGCTACACTAGTCCCACTTGCCTGCACTTGTTCCATATCCCTCCAAACCTGTCCTATCCATGTACCTGTCCAACTGTTTATTAAAAGATGGGATAGTATAGAGATGGCAGCCTGTTCCATACACAAATGTTAGCCCTCGGATTCCTATTAATTATTTTCCCCTTCACCTTGAACCTATGTCCTCTGGTCCTTGATTCCCCTACAATGAGCAAGAGATTCTGTGCATCTATCCGATCTTTTCCTATCATGATTTTATACACCTCTATAAGATCACCCTCATCCTCCTGTGCTCCATAGAATAGAGACCCAGCCTACTCAAACTCTCCCTGTATCTCACACCCTCTAGTCCTGGCAATATCCTCGTAAATCTTTTTGAACCCTTTCCAGCTTGACAACATGTTTCCTATAACATGGTGCCCAGAACTGAACACAATATTCTAATTGCGGTCTCACCAATGTCTTATACAACTGCAACATGACCTCCCAACTTCTACACTCAATACTCTGACTGATGAAGGCCAAAGTGCAAAAAGCCTTTTTGACCCCGTTATCCACCTGCGACTCGACCTTCAAGGAATCATGCACCTGTACTCCTAGATCCCTCTGCTCTGCCACCCTACCCAAAGGCTTACCATTTACTGTGTAGGCCCTGCCCTTGTTTGATGTCCCAAAATGCAACACCTCCCACTTCTCTGTATTCAATTCCATTCACCATTCCTCCACCCACCTGGCCAATCGAACCAGATCCTGCTCCAATCTTTCACAACCATCTTCACTATCTGCAACCATTCACCTTTGTATCATCAGCAAATATGCTAATCTTGCCCTGTATATTCTCATCTAAATCATTAATGTAGATGACAATATTTAAAATAATATTTTTATATGATGGTTTAAGAAGATAATAGCATTTTTATAAAAGAGTTTGGGTAAAATTGAAAAGAAAACATAAATATAAGAACCAGTTTAAATGTCACAGATTCTTCCCTGTCTTTCAAAGCAGAAGACCAGTAGTATCCTTTCACCTCATAAGGTCATAAGGAATAGGAGTAGAATTAAGCTATTCGGCTCATCAAGTCTACTCCGCCATTAAATCATGGATGATCTATCTCTCCCTCCTAACTCCATTCCCCTCCCCATAACCTCTGACTCCTGATGTAGGATCTTTCATTCAGTCAAGAAACACAAAAGTTCTGTACAAGCACCTGCCCCGACATTAAACTTTGCAAAGAGTAGTGCACAGCCCCACCAAAGCATTCTGGATGAGAGTATTTGAACATTATGTGTAGAAATGCTGAAGGTGCTGTCAGTTGCATTGAGTATTATTAGTAATTAAAGACAATTTTGTCAATATTTTGCTAGGAAATCTGAACCAGGGAGCATTCAGGGAATAGTGCACCAGCTAAGGCTAAAATAGCAAAACAATTATAAAAAGGGTAATATTAAAGTTGGTATACAAAGACTTTAACGAAGACTTTAACAATACAAAGACTTTAACACTTTTGCCTTCCATCACAGTGAGGAGGTGCCTGGTGAACTCACTGTGGTGGATGTTAAATTTGTGTTTATTGTGTGTTTTTGATATTTTTATTATATGTATGACTGCAAGGCACAACATTTTGTTCAGCCCCAAAGGTCTGAATGACAATAAAGGATACTTTGACTTTTTGTTTTGGTATACCCAAATGCATGAACCTTTGGGGTAAAACCATTGATTAATGGCCCGAATAAAGATTGACGGTTCTAAACTAATAGCCACTAAAGAAACATGAATACATGTTAACTGGGGTTAGGTACTAAATGTTTCACGGTATTTCAGATGGACAGAGTGGAAAAGGAGTATGGTAGCCCTGGTAAAAAAGCACCATTTAAGAATAGTAGCAACAAATGGCCCTGATTTGGAAGTTCAGGAAATAGAATTTGTATGAATAGAGATAAGATCAAACGCAATACAAAAATGCCTCGTGGAATTAACATTTTTTCTAAGTGCTGTTGCACTGATAGTATATTGATCAAGAAATGAGATTGTAAGAAAGATAACATGAACTCTATAGTTTGTTCAAATAAAATTGACATAAAGCAGTGTGAAGGATGATATAAAAACAATTATTTGGAACATCTAACATGTTCAGCATGAAGCCAGTTCAGGGGACAGTTTATCATGTGTTATGAGCGGCAGATAATTAATAATCTCAGACCAAATGGGTTGAATTGGGATGTGATAAAATGAGTATAGAATTTTACATTTAGCTAGGGAGTGATATACTTAATTGTGAATTTGGAACACTAAATAAAGTCAGTTGCATTATTGTGATCCTCCTAAATGGTTGAATAAGCTGATAAATGTGATTAAAAGATTTGATGGCAAAAAAACATCAACACAAACATTTAAAATTTCCCAATAAGTAAACTTTTCACTGACAAATATAAAATGCCACAGGGCAAGTTTTCCATTCTAATGAAAAGTGTTAAAGATATTAATAGTTTAATGCTCTAATATGGAGAAATGGATGAGCCGATAAGAAAAGTTGCATCTTCCTTCCCAATAGGAGGCATTGTTCAGCTCCTTCACTCACAGAAGTGATTGAATTGTTTCATTGAAAGATACAGCATGGAAACAAGCCTTTAACCCATGATAACCATCAATCACCCATTCACACACTAGTTCTATGTTATCCCACTACTCATTTGCTCCCTACACATTAGGAACAATTTTACAGAAGCTAATTAACCTATAAACCTGCATTTCTTTGGATGTGGGAGGAAATTGGATTGCCCTGAGGAAACCCAGGCATTCACAAGGAGAACGTGCAAACTCCACACAGACAGCACCCAAGGTCTCTGGTGTTGTGAGGATCTCTGGCGGGTCTCTGGAGCTGTGAGGCAGCAGCTCTACTAGATGCGTCACTGTGCTGCCTAAGTGATGGTAGGACAATTTGCAATTCTTGTTGCAATTCTGCCAAAATATTGAATGCTTTTTGCAGATGAACATGGACACAATTCAGGAGTCAGGTGATTAGTGACAAGAAATAGTCATGCAGAAACACCTGATCATGATCAAGTGTAACAAAACTACCTAACCACTTTCCATTATCTTTTAAGGATTTTACCGCTGAGTCCCTTCTTCAAACTTTCAGGGGGCCACCAATGACCAGAATAAGCATAGACAATACTCAGGTACATGCTGATAAATAATAGAAAACATACATTCCGAGGAGGTGCTGAACAATAAGCTTATCCAGCAAGAGAGAGTTGAATCACATCATTAAATGGCATGATCATTTCAATGGCATTATCACTGCCAAGTTCCCGATCGTCAACATTCTAGGGTGTGTCCATCGAACAGAAACTTAACTGGACCAGTCGCATAAATGCCATGGTTTCAACAGCAAGAATTTGTAATCCTGCTGGGAGTGACACACCTGCCATTTCAAAGACTTTCACCACCTACAAGAAAGCTCTCACTCAACTGTACACAGGATAAACGAGTCAGGAGGCATGGCATCCCATCCGCCACCTTAAGTATTCACTCCATCCTACCCTGGTGCACCCATAACTCAATGAAGCTATGTCCTGAATCTATAATCTCTGTCATTCTGTGCAGATTGGAGGGTGGAAGATATTTAAAGGATAGTGTCATGAAAAAAGAGGGGGTGAGGGGGGGGGGGGGGGGGGGGGGGGGGGTAGGAGTGGAGATAGGGATCACAGATCAGTGAACCTTGGAACATATTGAAATTATTATTAAGAAAGATATAACAACTCTTACACATTTTTTATATGATTACTAGGCTAAGTGGGACTTGTTGGGTCCCAGCTTCACACGGGAGAGCTGGTCTCCCAACGCATTATTCCACCTGTCCACCAATTCCAATATACACACACAGAATCACACACACACACACACACACACACACACACTCATACATACACACACACACGCACGCTCACACACTCTCATGCTCTCACACACACACAGTCACACACACACCATATATATGACAGTAAGCTTTCTTGAATCGACTCACATGGTTGAGCGCAGCTCCACTGTGGGGCTTCTGCAGTGAGCAGCACTTCCGCAATCCGCGTGACCTCTGCACTTACCGGAAATTAGGCAATCAGCGCGACCTCTGCACTCACCAGAAATTACCCAATCAGCGCGACCTGTCCACTAAGCGGAAGTCACAAAATGAGCGGGACTTTTGGACTAAACACAGTCAGACCTAATAAAGCATTTATTCCTTCCAAACACAGTCAGACCTAATAAAGCATTTATTCTTTCCTAACACAGTTGGACCTAATAAAGCATTTATTCTTTCCAAACACAGTTGGACCTAATAAATCATTGCAGTTTCAAGCACGGGCAGGGCAGCATGCCAAACAATTCATGGCATTGCCATTCAGGGCTAACAAATCATTTATTGCAAGTACATTACAGACTCACAGTTCAGTTGATTCACAGCTTAGAATGACAGTTGTGGCCTCTCCCTCGCGATCTTGCAGAGTGACTGACTCATGTCCAGGCATCCGGGGTTTTATAGTCCTGCCCCCCCGGAAGGGGCGTTACCTTCATCGCAGTGATTGACATGCAAGAGGATCAATCAGCTGATCTCAAGGTTTTTTTAAACACATACCTTTTTTTTCATCGATGGGAAAAATCCTCTGGGCTGGCTCAACGGAGGAGGACTGTGAGTAAGATGGCCAAATATCACAGCGATACAGCGTAGCATTTTTTCTAAAATCAATATACAGCGCAGAAAGGAAGTGGTCAAGATGAGAATTTTAATTATATAGATGCAGAGTGAACAAAGATAAATCCTATATTGTTTTCTCTGGCAGTAACTATGAGGGTGAATCAGAGGAGCCAGTGAATGCAATATATATGGATTTTCAATAGGCCTTAACATGAAACATTGAAATCAAAACAAGACCAGCCTTTCTTGACCAGTGGTCAGTGAATATCCAGCATATTGTCTCAATGAAGCTGTTTAAATGTGTTTTTTTTGCTATTCTCTCCTTCCACAACATACCATGCTCTTGATATAATTCCAGATATCCTTACGACTTAAAAAGAGGTGCCCATCAAATCATGCTGTCTAATGGCCCCTGTTAATGTTCTGCGTCTATGACCTATTCTCCCCACATTCTTATCAACCTGACCCCCAGCCTCTACCACCCATCTACACGTGAATGCCAATTAACCTACAAACACGTATGTGGGGCAAAGATTGTGTTTCTATGTTACTTGTCCACGTAATTATTGTTATTGTTTGCCAATCGTGGCATTGAGTATAAAAGTTTTAAAGTCATGTTGCAGTTCTATAAAACTTTGTGTCTCTATATCGTACTCAAGGTAATCAATCTCCCGTCATGATGAAGTTCAGAACAAGAGTATTGGATGATGTGGCCTGTTCAATGGGAGGACATGCTAACATCCAAGAGCCCAATTATCCTGCCTGTAAACAGAAGAATTTGAGAGACCGCTTTAGTGTTTTTTTTCTAGTTGGAGTATAACTGTTATAACTGTTCTAGTTGCCACATTACAGGAAGGATGTGGATGGTTTGGAGAGAGGGTAGAAAGGGTTCACCAGAATGTTGCCTGGATTGAAGAGTGTTATCAAAATGAAGCAGCTGAACAAACTTATATGATTTATCTGGATCATTGGAAGATAAGTGGCCCTTTCAGAAGTTTTTAACACCAGGAGAGGCATAGACATGGCTGGTAATAAGGGTATCTAACCCAAGATGGAAATGTCAAATACAATGGAATAGTTTGAAGGTAAGATGGGGAAAGTTAAAAGACTCTATATGGTGTACATTTTTACACAAAGAATGATAGATGCATGGAATGTTCTGCCAGCAAAGGTTAAACGTATATACAGTGGCTTGCAAACGTTTTCATACCCCTTGAACTTTTCCACATTTTGTCACGTTACAACCACAAACGTAAATGTATTTTATTGGGATTTTAGGTGATAGACCAACACAAAGTGGCACATAATTGTGAAGTGGAAGGAAAATGATACATGGTTTCCAAATTTTTTTACAAATAAAAAAACTGAAAAGTGTGGCGTGCAAAAGTATTCAGCCCCCTTTACTCTGATACCCCTAAATAAAATCCAGTGCAACCAATTGCCTTCAGAAGTCACCTAATTAGTAAATAGAATCCACTTGTGTGTAATCTAATCTGAGTATAAATACAGCTTTTCTGTGAAGGCCTCAGAGGTTTGATAGAGAACGTTCATGAACAAACTGCATCATGAAGCCCAAGGAACACACCAGACATGTCAGGGATAAAGTTGTGGAGAAGTTTAAAGCAGGGTTAGGTTTTAAAAAATTATCCAAGCTTTGAACATCTCATGGAGCACTGTTCAATCATCATCCGAAAATGGAAAGAGTATGGCACAACTGCAAACCTACCAAGACATGGCCATCCACCTAAATTGACAGGCCGGGCAAGGAGAGCATTGATCAGAGAAGCAACCAAGAGGCCCATGGTAACTCTGGAAGAGCTGCAGAGATCCACAGCTCAGGTGGGTGAATCTGTGCACAGGACAACTATTAGTCGTGCACTCCACAAATCGGGCCTTTATGGAAGAGTGGCAAGAAGAAAGCCATTGTTGAAACAAAGCCATAAGAAGTCCCGTTTGCAGTTTGCCACAAGCCATGTGGAGGACACAGCAAACATGTGGAGGAAGGTGCTCAGGTCTGATGAGACCAAAATTGAAGTTGGGCCGAATGGATTCTTGGGCTGGTGGCTCAGTCACTCAAGCCTGTTGTGCTGGCAGCTCACTCACTCACGGCTGGTGGCTGGCAGTTGACTCACGCTATGTGTGGCAGAAAACTAACACTGCACATCACCCTGAACACACCATCCCCACTGTGAAACATGGTGATGGCAGCATCATGCTGTGGGAATGCTTTTCTTCAGCAGGGACAGGGAAGCTGGTCAGAGTTGATGGGAAGATGGATGGAACCAAATGCAAGGCAATCTTGGAAGAAAACCTGTTAGAGTCTGCAAAAGACTTGAGACTGGGGCGGAGGTTCACCCCAACGCAATATTCCACCTCTCAACCAATTCCAATATTGGTGGCCAGTGGGGGGGGGGGGGGGGGGGGGCTTTCTGGAGCGCTAGTGTGGGTGTTGTGGGCTGAAGGGACTGGTTTCCAGAGGGCTTGTATGGACATTTCAAGCAGGGTGCAAGGCCACCAAATTCAAGTGCAGTTTCATACCATTACAAGCTGGGTGCAAGGCCACTAAAGACAGCGAGTCGTGACCTCTTCCTCCTCCAATTTGCAGAGACTGAGCCATGCTCACGCTTCTGGGTTTTATAGTCCCTCCCCCCTCCCACCAGAAGGGGCATGGCCTTCATAGCGTGATTGACAGGAGAATCTCAAGATTTTTTAAACACTAATAACACTTTTATTTTTCTTTGATGGGAAAAATCCTCAGCACCTGATGAGCGGAGGGGTACTCTGAGTAAGATGGTCAAAAATCACAGCCGTATGTGGTAGCGTTTTTTCTAAAATCAATATAAAGCGCAAACAGGAAGTGGTCAAGATTAGACTTTTAATTATATAGAAGGCAAGGCAAGGCAACTTTAATTCGGCAAGGCAACTTTAATTCGGCAACACAGCTTTAGCATTTTCAAACCAAAGGCAACACAGCTTCAGCATTTCCAAACCCAAGGCAACACAGCATTAGCATTTCCAAACCAAAGGCAACACAGCATTAGCATTTCCAAATCAAAGGCAACACAGCTTTAGCATTTCCAATCCAAAGGCAACACAGCTTTAGCATTTCCAAACTATATTTTCAAACCACATTAAGGGCACTGACAGGTCAGTAAAACCACTCATAGTTTAGTAGACATGTGTTCAGTGTTATTCACAGCTTAGACTGAGAGACGTGACCCTCTCGCTCCCCCATCTTACAGAGACTGACTGAGGCACTCAACACTTCTGGGTTTTATAGTCCCTCCAGAAGGGGCGTGGCCTTCAGGTGAGAGAATCTCAACATTTATTAAACATTAATAACTCTTTTATTTTTCATCGATGGGAAAAATCCTCGTCCTGCGCAGCGGAGTAAGATGGCCAAAAATCACAACTGTAAGTGGCAGCTTTTTTTCTAAAATCAATATACAGAACAACAGGTAGTGGTCAAGATCAGACTTTTAGTAATATAGATAGTGACATTTAAGAGGTTTTTAGACGGATCCATGAACTTGCAGTGAATAGAGGGATAGAAAACATTTGCGTAAATGATGCGCAAATGATGCCCAAGAGGGACAGGCCCTTTAAGGGCCTGTTCCACTAACGTGATTTTTCAGCGACTGTCTTCGACCTTCAAGCTCAAGGGCACTCGCCTGAAAAACCTCGAGCTGTATCGACCGTCAGCGATGAAACCGTGAGCTGGATTGACCGTCAACACACACACACACACACACACACACACACACACACACACACACACACACACACACACACACACACACACACACACACACACACACACACACACACACACACACACACACACACACACATTACAAAGGTGGGGGCCAGGGAAAGTGGGGGAGCACTGTCTGAAATTCACACTCGCAATGAAGGTAAAAGACGGCTGGCACAATGTACGGCAAGTTCTTTAGAGAGCGCTAGGGGTGGGTGGGGGGAGGGAGAGAAGGGGGGGGAGGGAGAAGGGGGGGAGGGAGAAGGGGGGGAGGGAGAAGGGGGGGGAGGGAGAAGGGGGGGAGGGAGAAGGGGGGGGAGGGAGAAGGGGGGGGAGGGAGAAGGGGGGGGAGGGAGAAGGGGGGGGAGGGAGAAGGGGGGGGGGAGGGAGAAGGGGGGGGGGGAGGGAGAAGGGGGGGGAGGGGAGAAGGGGGGGGAGGGAGAAGGGGGGGGAGGGAGAAGGGGGGGAGGGAGAAGGGGGGGGAGGAGGGGGGGGAGGAGGGGGGGGAGGAGGGGGGAGAAGGGGGAGAAGGGGGGGAGAATGGGGGGAGGGAGAAGTGGGGGGATGAGAAGGGGGGAGAAGTGGGGACGGGGAGGAGGGGGGAGGACAAGGGGGTGGAGAGAAAAGTGCGGGGGAGAGAGAGGGAGAGGGGGACAAGGAGGGGGGAGAAGGATTGGGGGGAGAAGGAGTGGGGGGAAAGAAGGATTGGAGAATTCACTTTTAAGAAGTCAGACAACTTTTAATAAAGTTTAGCGGGCGTTTAACATTACCGGTTGGTTTTCCTTGGTTCTGAAAACTCCAATTAGCCAATTAAAATGCCCAGCCAGCAAAGGAGATTGCCTATGGCTACATCGACTGCCTAGCGACCCCACTCCACTGCATTATGAGTTCAAAAGAACCATGCTGCCCAATTTTTACTTGCGGAATTTTTTTTAACATGCTGAAAAAATTTCCTCGACCAAACTGAGGCTGCGAGTATGCGGAAACTTCCCTCGAGCATGAAGGAGATATCCAGTGATCTCCTCGTACCTCCTAGGACCACATGTTGACCATGCTGCGAGTTTGAGTCAAGCGCAAACTCCTCTAAACTCGCAAATTAGGTAATCGCAGTGGGACAGTCAAGTCAAGTCAAGTCAAAGTCAAAAGAGTTTATTGTCATGTGTCCCTGACAGGACAATGAAATTCTTGCTTTGCATAGCACAACAGAACATAGTAGGCATTGACTACAGTTATATACTTAAATACACACATTAATTAATAAATTAATAAAGTGCAAATTACAGATGGAGGGTTATTAATGTTCAGAGTTTTGTCTGAGCCAGGTTTAATAGCCTGATGGCGGTGGGGAAGTAGCTATTCCTGAACCGGGTTGTTGCAGTTCTCAGGCTCCTGTACCTTCTACCCGTAGGTAGCAGGGAGATGAGTGTGTGGACAGGGTGGTGTGGGTCATTGATGATGCTACCAGCCTTTTTGAGGCAACGGCTGTGGTTAATCCCCTCGATGGAAGGAAGGTCAGAGCCGATGATGGACTGGGTAGTGTTTACTACTTTTTGTAGTCTTTTCCTCTCCAGGGCACTCAAGTTGCCAAACCAAGCCACGATGCAACCAGTCAGCAAGCTCTCTACTGTGCACCTGTAGAAGTTAGAGAGAGTCCTCCTTGACAGACCGACTCTCCGTAATCTTCTCAGGAAGTAGAGGCGCTGATGAGCTTTCTTAATAATTGCATCTGTGTTCTCGGACCAGGAAAGATCTTCACAGATGTGCACGCCCAGGAATTTGAAGCTCTTGACCCTTTCAACCATCGACCCGTTGATATAAACAGGACTGTGGGTCCCCATCCTACTCCTTCCAAAGTCCACAATCAGTTCCTTGGTTTTGCTGGTGTTGAGGGCCAGGTTGTTGTGCTGGCACCATATGGACAGTCGGTCGATCTCTCTTCTGTACTCCGACTCATCCCCATCAGTGATACATCCCACTACAGTGGTGTCATCAGCGAACTTGATGATGGAGTTCGCACTGTGACCGGCTACGCAGTCATGAGTATAGAGTGAGTACAGCAGGGGGCTGAGCATGCAGCCTTGAGGTGCTCCCGTGCTGATTGTGATCGAGTCTGACACATTTCCACCAATACGAACAGTCTGTGGTCTGTGAATGAGGAAGTCGAGGATCCAATTGCAGAGGGATGCGCAGAGACCCAGTTCTGCGAGTTTGGTAACCAGCTTGGAGGGAATGATTGTGCTAAATGCCGAGCTGTAGTCAATGAATAACAGCCTGACATATGAGTTTTTGTTGTCCAAGTGGTCCAGAGCAGAGTGGAGGGCCAGCGAGATCGCGTCCACCGTTGATCTGTTGTGGTGGTAAGCGAACTTCAGTGTGTCCAGGTTTTTGTCAATGTAGGAGTTGATTTGCGCCATGATCAACCTCTCGAAGAATTTTATCACCACAGGCGTTAGTGCCACAGGTCGATAGTCATTGAGGCACGTCACCTTGCTCTTCTTGGGCACCGGTATTATTGATGCCCTTTTGAGGCAGGTGGGAACCTCAGACCTCAGAAGTGACAGGTTGAAAATGTCCGTAAAAACTCCAGCCAGTTGGTCCGCACAGGTTTTTAAAATACGACCAGGTATGCCATCAGGTCCAGATGCTTTTCGAGGGTTCACCCCTCTGAAGGATTTCCTGACGTCGGCCTCTGTGACTGAGACTGAAATACCATCACAGCGAATGGGGGCTCGGGAAGGCACATCGGTGTTCTCCCTATCAAAGCGTGCGTAAAATGCATTGAGCTCATCAGGGAGTGATGTATCGCCGACATCCGAGCTGCCTCCTGGTTTCGCCTTGTGATTGCATTCAGTCCCTGCCACAGCTGCCAAACATCTGTCTCATCCTCCAGTTTGGAGCAGAACTCCCTTTTGGCCTTTTTGATGGCCTTACCAAGGTCGTATCTGGACTTCGTGTAGACCACTGTATCATCAGACATGAAGGCCGACAAGCTTACCAAAAGCAGAACAAAACCTCAAGAACAGACTGTATGCCTGCTGAGATTCTGAAACTTGGCTGTGAGGAACCTCCGTTACAACAAAATCTCCCACTTCTGGAAAGATGAGAACATTCTGCTGGAACTGAGAGAAACTGTAATCATGGCTGTATTCAAGAATGAAGACAAGACTGATTGCAGTAAATGCAGAGGAATCTCTATATGGTCCACCCCAGAAATGGCAACCGCATGGACACACCCTAGTAGTCAACAGCTGCACCTCTAATAGAAGTATGGATTCCTGACACAGTGGATGTAATGTTTAAGAAGGAACTGCAGATGCTAGAAAATCAAGGTAGACAAAAGTGCTGGAGAAACTCAGCGAGTGAGGCAGAATTTATGGAGCGAAGGAAATAGGCAACGTTTCGGGCCAAAACCCTTCTTCAGACTGATGTGAGGGTGGGGGGGGGGGGGGGGGGGGGGGGGGGAAGGGGGGAAGAAGAAAGGAAGAGGTGGAGCCAGTGGGCTGAGGGTGAGCTGAGAAGGGGAGGAGAAAGTAAGGACTACCTGAAATGAGAGAAGTCAATGTTCATACCGCTGGGGTGCAAACTGCCCAAGCAAAATATGAGGTGCTGCTCCTCCAATTTACGATGGTCCTCACTCTAGCCATGGAGGAGGCCGAGGACAGAAAGGTTTGATTCGGAATGGGAGGGGGAGTTGAAGTGCTGAGCCACCGGGAGATTAGGTTGGTTATTGCAAACCGAGTGGAGGTGTTAGGCGAAGCGATCGCCAAGCCTACGCTTGGTCTCACCGATGTAGAGCAGCTGACATCTGGAGCAGCGGATCCAAAGATGAAGTTGGAGGAGGTGCAGGTGAACTTCACTGTGTAATCTTCACTGTGAAATAATTCCAAGAGAAATGCAGGGAGCAACATAATGGGAGCTTTTTGACTGGATCTCCGAAAAAGCTAATCGAGAAAAACTGTTGAACATTGCTCTCATTTGATGAAAATAATTTCAATCTTAACCTGAGAGCATTCAAGTTGGGACCATAGTGTAGGTTTACAATGGAGCCTATCCTGTTGTAGACTTGTGTCAAGCAAGGCTTGTTGGGGATGAGTTGCTGCAATAGGATGAGAAAGACCCCATGGTAGGGGGATCAAAAACAAGAAGGCAGAGATATACAGTGAGATGAAGGTGGCTGAAAAGGGATTCCAGGAGATATTTACACTGAGTGTGGTTGATAATTGGAATGCCCTGCCATAGCCTGTGGTGAGGAAATTAAAATTGGCATGGGCATGATGGGCCAAAGGGCCTGCTTCTGTACTAGGTCTGCCCAAGAGATTTCCCTTTCCATTGTTGCTTCTGGTGCTGCTTCCTCTCCTCCAGCACTTTTGGATGGTGTTATTTTTCTATCTACATTAAAAATCCAAAGTAAATATTATAGCAGTCATAAAATTAATGTGTTGACCAATAAGCTATATCAGTAATTATTTGCTAACTCTCTGCATTAGTCATTTAAACAACTAGAAGTAAGCTCAGGCAATTATCATTCCTTGGTCTTGCTGCTTCTTGTTTCTGCTTTGCATCGTCAAATTATCAGCATTGGGATACTCCTTGCATGAAAGTTGTCACATCTGTATGAGTCACATTTTCCCTTGTTGTGTTTTTAAGGGTTAATAGGTTTGGAGTTAACACCTGCTAGCAATGGCTCAATGTTTGCCCCCAGGAGAATTATACTTTCGTGTTTTTGTAATTAATCTCCCTAGAATCTTGACTTCTCTGTTGACTGGCCTTTTGCCCTCTGGAGCACTGAGTGTGGACCCAGCTATTGCTGTGACAGAAAGGGAATTTACAGACTCTCTGGGCAGGCAGGGTTTGGTCTTGCTGGTGATA
This sequence comes from Okamejei kenojei, assembly GCA_035221665.1. Taxonomy (NCBI): domain Eukaryota; kingdom Metazoa; phylum Chordata; class Chondrichthyes; order Rajiformes; family Rajidae; genus Okamejei; species Okamejei kenojei. The sequence continues at coordinate 56,858,740 of CM069137.1, forward strand.
TGCGAGTCTGCCATCAAGGCAAAAAAATATTAATTTTACATCTTTGGGAATGAGCTTTCTCATTTGAACGAAAGCTGCCGACAAGTTAAACACAGTAAAATTCTCACAGAATGTGTTGGGTGTAGAATAAACCTCAGTACTAATTAGGGATTAACGACAGGGTGATCAGATGAAGTGTTAAACTCTCTTTGCACTTTCCTACAAAATGCTTCCCATTTCTGGTAAATGCAGATTAGATACAGAATAATCTCCCTTCCTTTCTGCACAATATGCTACAACCTCTTCCTGTACTAGCCTGCCACTTAGCAAGAAACAACCTACTGGAGGAACTCAACGCATCTCTATGAGAAAAAGTGAGAAGCATCCGAGGAGGGAAATGGACAGACAATGTTTTAGACAATAGATAATAGACAATAGGTGCAGGAGCAGGCCATTTGGCCCATGATCATGGCTGATCATCCACAATCAGTACCCCGTTCCTGCCTTCTCCCCATATCCCCTGACTCCGCTATTTTAAAGAGCCCTATCTAGCTCTCTCTTGAAAGCATCCAGAGAACCTCCACCGCCCTCTGAGGCAGAGAATTCGATCACTAGCCTGCCACTTAGCGAGAAACAACCTACTGGAGGAACTCACCACTCTCTATGAGAAAAAGTGTTTCCTCGTCTCCGTTCTAAATGGCTTACTCCTTATTCTTAAACCAGTGGACCATGGTTCTGGACTCCCCCAAAATCGGGAATGTGTTTCCTGCCTCTTGTGTGTCCAAGCCCTTAACAATATTATATGTTTCAATGAGATTCCCTCTCATCCTTCTAAACTCCAGCTGCTCCATTCTCTCAGCATATGACAGTCCCGCCATCCCGGGAATTAACCTTGTAAACCTACGCTGCACTCCCTCAATAGCAAGTATGTCCTTCCTCAAATTAAGGGAACCGAAACTGCACACAAAACTCCAGGTGTGGTCTCACTAGGGCTCTGTACAACTGCAGAAGGAGCTCTTTGCTCCTATATTCGATTCCTCTTGTTATAAAGGCCAACATGCCATTCGCTTTCTTCATTGCCTGCTGTACCTGCATGCTTACTTTCATAGTCTGATGTACAAGGACCCCCAGATCCCTTTGTACTTCCCCTTTTCCCAACTTGACGCCATTTAGATAGTAATTTGCCTTCCTGCTTTTGCTACCAAAGTGGATAACCTCACATTTATCTGCATTAAACTTCATCTGCCATGCATCTGCCCACTCCCCCAACCTGTCCAAGTCACCCTGCATTCTCATAGCATCCTCCTCACAGTTCACACTGCCACCCAGCTTTGTGTCATCTGCAAATTTGCTAATGTTACTTTGAATCGCTTCATTGAAATTATTGATGTATATTGTAAATAGCTGCGGTGCCAGCACCGAGCCTTGCGGTACCCCACTAGTCACTGCCTGCCATTCTGAAAGGGACACTTTAACCCCTACTCTTTGTTTCCTGTCTGCCAACCACTTCTCTATCCATGTCAGCACTCTACCCCCATTACCATGTGACCTAATTTTGCCCACTAATCTCCTATGTGGGACCTTATCAAATGCTTTCTGAAAGTCCAGGAACACTACAACCACTGGTTCTCCTTTGTCCATTTTCCAAGTTACATCTTCGAAAAATTCCAGAAGATTAGTCAAGCATGATTTCCCCTTTGTAAATCCATGCTGACTTGGACTGATCCATTTACTGCTATCCAAATGTGCGGCTATCTCATCTTTTATAATTGACTCCGGCATCTTCCCCACCACCGATGTCAGGCTAACGTCTATAATTCCCCATTTTCTCTCTCCCGCCTTTCTTAAAAAGTAGGATAACACTAGCTGCCTTCCAATCCACAGGAACTGATCCTGATTCTACAGAACATTGGAAAATTATCACCAATGCATCCACGATTTCTAGAGCCACTTCCTTAAGTACCCTGGGATGCAGACCATCAGGCCCTGGGGATTTATCAGCCTTCAGTCCCATCAGTCTATCCAACACCATTTCCTGCCTAATGTGAATTTCCTTCAGTTCTTCTGTCACCCGAGATCCTCTGGCCACTTCTATATCAGGAAGATTGTTTGTGTTCTCCTTAGTGAAGACAGATCTTGTTCTCATATTTAGTTTTTACACTGTGCTCTCTCTGTATGTCTTTTTCTCTTTTCCATTTTTTTATTTCATTTCCATTTCCATTTTCCTATTTTTAATTATGTTAATCTGTATTATCATTTTTAACCAAAAGCCCTACTAGGGACAAGTGTTGTGAATTAGCTTTGGCTAAAAACACTATGATGCATACATCAGATGACTATTTCAAGTGTATCTATGTTTTTGTATCTGTCCCTATTTAAATAAACCTAAAAATAAATAAATAAATTAAAAAAAAATTAAAAAATAGATCCAAAGTACCTGTTCAACTCTTCTGCCATTTCCCTGCTCTCCATAATAAATTCACCTTTTTGGGTCTTCAAGGGTACAATTTTGGTCTTAACTAATGTTTTCCTCTTCACATACCTAAAGAAGCTTTTACTATCATGCTTTATATTCTTGCCTAGCTTACCTTCGTATCTCATCTTTCTCCCCGTATTGTCTTTTTGGTTATCTTCTGTTCTTTAAACATTACCCAATCCTCTTGCTTCCCGATCATCTTTGCTACGTTGTACTTTTCGCTTTAATTTTTATACCATCCCTGATGTCCCTTGTCAGCCTTGGTCGTCCCTTTCTCTCCTTGGAATCTTTCTTCCTCCAAGGAATGAACTGATCATGCATCTTCTGTATTATTCCTAGAAACACCTGCCATTTTTGTTCCACTGTCATCCCTGCTAGTGTATTCGTTCCTGTCAAATTTGGCCAGCTCCTCCCTCATGGCCCCATAGTCCCCTTTATTCAACTGCAACACTGACACCTCCAATCTACTCTTCTCCCTCTCCAATTGTTTTGGATTGGGACCCTTCACCTGGATTGAAAGATTAGAGGGGAGATGGCCAGTAAAGAGAGATGGATTGAGGCTGCAAGCGATTGGTGAGATAATGGGCTCAAATGCTGCCTGATCTGTTGAATTCCCCCAGTAGTTTGGTGTTTGCTCAACTAGTAGCAAACTAACCGGGTATGAGGCTGAGATGACCTAATTTCAATTTATAAATATCTTACAAAGATCCTTCCTTATAAATATATCTCTGGTAGTTCATGATAAAAGTGCTCTATAATGGTGGTACTGCATTGACCATTCTTGAAAATCAGCCCTATTTCATTGGTGGCAGGCATGTACTAATTTACTCATTATCTTCTTGCCGTAGGTATTTGTATCAAATCATGAAAACATTGATGGTCTATCTTATTTTCACCAATTCACACAATTCCTATTTGCCTTGATTTCCTTTCAACGTGCACTTCAATGATCGCAGCCTGTCAAATCCTCTCATGTTTCTCAAGTAAGTCACTTCTCATCTTGTTAACCCAGTTGTCTGGAGCTGTGAGACAGCTGATTAGTTTGCTGCACCTGTCCTTATAGTGCCCTGCCAGTAAGCCTAGCTGTTTTATGCATTTGAATTGTGTGCTGCACCTGCATGTTAGCATTCTGAGTCTGGCGATTGTTAAATAGATGGAATTATGGGCTAAGGGGGCTGCGTGAAGGTGGATAAAGAATGAAAATGGTCTAATCTTCGAGCCCCAGTGCAGAACCTGGTAACAGCTAACCCACTCTTAGGCGGGCAATGATGAAGCCCATCTGTCACCTGCTGGTTTGGGGAAGCCTGCAATAGTTATTCTGCAGTAGAGTAGGAAGTGATTTGCTGGGTGATGTGCCTTGCAATTGGGTAATGTGTCAGTTATCATTGTATCTATAACGTGAGATGATGATATGTGGATTGCAATGTGTTAACTCTGGGATCTGAGAGGAACTTGGGTATTAGTTTTTAGACTTTTAGACTTAGAGATACAGCGCAAAAACAGGCCCTTCGGCCCACCGAGTCTGCACCAACCAGCGATAACATCGTACACTGGCACTATCCTACGCACTAGGGACAATTTACAATGAACAGAAGCCAATTAACCTACAAACCTGTACATCTTTGGAACGTGTGAGTAAACCAGAGCACCCTGAGGAAACAGGGAGAACGTACAAACTCCGTACAGACAGCACCCATACTCAGGATAGAATCTGGGTCCCTGGCGCTGTAATGCAGCAAAACTACCGCTGTGCTGCCCAGGTTGATGGAGATTTTCAACAGAAGTGACAAGCTGAGCAGTGTCTAGGTCCACTGGGGCAGTTGGCAAGAGTTAGCATAGAACATAGAACAGTGCAGCACAGGAACAGGCCCCTCGGCCCACAATGTTTGTGCCAAACATGATGCCAAGTTAAACTGATCTCATTTGCGTGCATATACACCCAATCTCTCTATTCCCTGCACTTTTATGTGCCTACCTAAAGGTCTCTTAAATACCACTATCATATCTGCTTCCACCACACTCCTGGCAATGTTTTCCAGGCACCCGCCACCCTCTGTAAAATACTTGCCCGCAAATCTCTATTAACCTTTCTCCTTCTCACTTTATAGCTATGCCTTCCAATGTTGGGCATTTCCACCTTGGGAAAAAGGTTCTGGCTGTCTATCCTACCTGTGCCTCTCATAATTGTATATACTTCTATCATGTCTCCCCTCAATCTCCAATTTGCCAGAGAAAACAGTCCACGTCTATCCGACTTCTCCCTGGCAGCATTCTAGTAAACCTCGACTGCACCCTCTCCAGAGCCTTCACATCTTTCCTGTAATGGGGTGACCAGAACTACGAGCAATGTTCCAAATGTGGCCAAACCAAAATCCGATAGAGCTGCATCATGACTTACCGACTCTTATATTCAATGCCTACGGTGTGCTCAATGAAAGTGTAATACAAAACATGATGCTCTGCACGCCAATGATAATCCATGGGGAAATATCTTGTTGGGCTGCAGCAAGTCCTTACTCCAGTGAGGAGAAATGGAATTACATTTACATAGAAACATAGAAACATAGAAATTAGGTGCAGGAGTAGGCCATTCAGCCCTTCGAGCCTGCACCGCCATTCAATATGATCATGGCTGATCATTCAACTCAGTATCCCGTACCTGCCTTCTCTCCATACCCTCTGATCCCCTTAGCCACAAGGGCCACATCCAACTCACTCTTAAATATAGCCAATGAACTGGCCTCAACTACCCTCTGTGGCAGAGAGTTCCAGAGACTCACCACTCTCTGTGTGAAAAAAGTCTTTCTCATCTCGGTCTTAAAGGATTTCCCCCTTATCCTTAAGCTGTGACCCCTTGTCCTGGACTTCCCCAACATCGGGAACAATCTTCCTGCATCTAGCCTGTCCAACCCCTTAAGAATTTTGTAAGTTTCTATAAGATCCCCTCTCAATCTCCTAAATTCCAGAGAGTATAAACCGAGTCTATCCAGTCTTTCTTCATAAGACAGTCCTGACATCCCAGGAATCAGTCTGGTGAACCTTCTCTGCACTCCCTCTATGGCAATGCACTCCCTCTATGGCAATGCACTCCCTCTATGGCAAGTGGGGATGATGGACGGTTGTGGTGGTGAGGCAGGAATATTATTCAAGTCTTATGAAACAAATTATAAAGCAACTGCTTGCTGTAAACTGCAAAGTCTTTGTCTCTAACCAGGAGCAAAGAACCAGGGGACATAATTATGAGATTAAGATGCTATGAGTGAACATGAGCCGAATGCTTGACTGACATTTCTTATTACTGGGCTCTTTTATCTTCTAAACAATTCTTTGTTCATGCTCCTTGTTATTTGTGTCTGACAAAAATCTTCACAGTAAAATACAACATGAATGATTCCAGCTTACTCCAGGTCAAACAGTTTTCTATGCGACAGAAGATCTTGATTTTAGTCCTAATCTTTGCCCCAGTGCATCACATCCATTTCTCCACTGTTCACCATCAACAATTGTCTTTGGGCTTTGAGTTTTGTTTTACAAGAACAACAAAGAGGTAAATAAAAGATAGACACAAAATGCTGGAGGAACTCAACAGGACAGGCAGCATCTCCGGAGAGATAAATAAACTGTCCTATTTTGAAACCTACAAGTTTCAGGTACACTAAAGTGCATCTATCAGCAACTTGCTGAACTTCCGACAGCAGTTGATTTTGTCTGGGTCTGCATCCAGGAGGCAGCCTTAGATAAGAGTGAGTCCTCTGTTAAGCAGCTGCTCAGAACGAACTTCATCAGGGACCAATGTATCCCAGACCTTTTTAGCAAATACACAGTCCATGAATAAGTGAATAATCTTCTTATTTCCACCATAGACATCCGGAATTCAGCGTATAGTGAGAGCGAGACACTGGCCGTGCAGCAAGTTCTGATGGGGAGGACCCTTCTAACTGTTAGTCAGGTGAGATCTTGGTGTTTGCTGGTGAGTTTTGGCCTTGAGGCATTCTACCAAATTACTTTGACAGTCTTCGGGGAAACTACCTGCCAGTATGAGTTGAGTCTTGAGTTGAGTTGAGTTTATTGTTACGTGCATTGAGGTACAATGAAAAGCTTTTTTACGTGTTAGCCAGTTAGCAGAAAGGCAATACATGATTACAATCGAGCCATCCACAGTGAACAGATAGATGATAAAGGGAATAATGTGAATAACGTGTAGTGAAAGATAAAGCCAGTAAAATCTGATCATCGACAGTTCAATGAAGTAGATTGTAGTTTAGGACTGCATTCCAGTTGTTGGTAGGATGGCTCAGTTGCCTAATAGCATCCATCATGTCCAGCAAGATGTTCTGTGCTGCCCACTGTTTGATGAACTTGTGGTCAAAGGTGTTTTTTTCTGTAGAAATATTTCTATGAAGGTCAGGTAGTGGGACTAGGTACACCTGAAAGGGACATTGCATGGCATTGGGGCCAGTCCAATCCTTTGCAACACAGGATGGCCAGTAACACCTCATCTTGGAGTGACACTTGCTGACTGCATACTTAGGGTCTCTGTATAGTCCGATGGAGGTGCACGCCCAGATAGCCATCAGAATGAGGACGATTGAATGTCAGCTTACCCGGCCCCTTTCTCTGGAGACTTGTACAACACAATTATATGGATGCAATCTATCCTTGATATACAGATGAAATGGAAGATGGCTTGGGTGACTGCCAAGGCAGAAGAGTGGGGTATGAGCCACACCTGTAACATATACAGCAACACCCTGAGCACCTTGCACCTGATGACCAGGCTCTTACTAGACATCGAGAGGGATTATCCTCACCATAGCATTACCTATCTACTCCAGCCCATTAAAGGACACAGCCACCTTGATCCAGATCCCTCGTTCACCAAAGGAATAGTGACCACCTGTACCCAGCATTCTTTAAATGCATACTTGGACCAAACACACCTGCTCCACCCAGCTCACCATTCCGGTAAATATTTTTAACAAATCTATCTCGTTGATTCCCTTCCAAACCTTTTCCCTCTATAAGGAGTACCTCCCAGCTCGTATGCAGAACTGATTTCTCTGAGTGCAGCTGACGCTAACATTGCTCTCCCAGGCTAACAGGCACTGGGTTCATATTTGCTCTTACAATTGCCTCAGGCTTGGGTACAGCATTTACAGTGAACCATAGGCCTTTATCAACATGGTGAGTGGGGAATATGAGGCTTGTTGAGAATATTCACTTTCTGCCAACCGTGCTGGTTCAGAGGCCATTCAGTATCTGAAAAATGATGCAGTATGGCTGAATTTCTAGGTCACTCCTGTTCTTGCAAGTTTGTGCTATTTTAATATATACAATGGGAAGCTGCAGGAAATCACAAAGCCTTTTTGGGGTGTTAAAATGTACTGCTGCATATTCTTTTGATATCTGGTACTTCTGAAACATAAACTAAACAGGAAGAAACAAACCGATGATCTCTTGCAGTTAATAAAACTTTGAAAGCACTGCATTTTTGGGGTATTTTGTGACCTGTCTAATTGATTGGCAGGTAGAAAGGCACGTATTTGACCCTTCCCACAGTCCTCTAGGTCATGTTCTGTAACACCTTATTCAACTTCACAGAGTTTCCTTGCGTAGATTCTTGAGATATGTGGATTAGTGAGGAGGAGCCTGGAATATGAGACAGGATGAGGACGTCACTGAGGAAAAGAGGAATCCTGTTATACTGGTATGTTGGGCCACTCCTTTGGAATTGTTTAATTAGTCCCTATCTTTACAGAACCAAAGAAAATATGAGAGGAATTGTTATGTTGCAAGGTTAGTGTTGTTTTACATGTGATTTCTGTTTTCAAAAGATTTCCTCACCTAAAATATTTCACGATTTTAAGAACACCACCCAAAGATGCACCAAAAAAATGTTAACCAGAAGTTTCCCAATTCAATTCCAGAGTTTTAGAAATACAGCTCGGAAACAGGCACTTCGGCCCACCGAGGCCACGCTGGTCATTGATCACCAATTCACACGTGTTCAATAATATCCCACTTTCGCATCCACTCCCTAATTTAATCTACAAACCGGCACGTCTTTGGGATGTTGGAGGACACCAGAGCCACTCAGAAGAAACCCATGTGGTCACAAGGAGAATGTGCAAACTTCACACTGACAGCACCCAATGTCAGGATTGAATCCACGTCTCTGGTGCTGTGAGGCAGCAATTCTACCAGCTATGCCACTGCGCTGCCGATAGAGTTCGTTGGTCAGAACAGAAACAACAATTTTGTGACCTTTGATCTCAGTGCCCTAGGAGTTAGGAGGAGACATTAAACTGCCCAACAATTTGAGACAATGTCTGTTGAATAGATACTGCAGGAAATTACTTGTGGCTGTCAATCGGACAGGACAGGGTAGAGCTTGGCTCATCTGTCATGATTCTATCTTCCCTCACCCTCAACATTATTGATGTGTGTGTGTGTGTGTGTGCATGTGTGCACACTTGAATGTCCACAAGTGTATGTGTGTGGTGGTGCATGCATTTGTGTGAGTGTATGAGTGTGCTTGTGGGTGTTTTTGCATGCATATGTGATCAATGTGTGTAAAATGAAGAATAATCGGTGAAAGTATAAGGGATGTGCGGCTGCTGTTGGCAATGCAGATAAGACAGAGAAAGCATAACAGCATCTTTAGGAAAAGTGTAACACAAAAAGCCAACTTTCAAAACTGTTAAAGACATTTATAAAATAAGACTAAGATTCAGCTAAGTTTTAATCAATTGGTTTTCTAACCCATCTCTCGTTTTATCAAGAGCAGCTTGTATTTGTTTAATACCACCATTATAATAAAACGTCGTGCAGTAATGAATTAAAGGAACTTTGCAAGCTTGATCATCAGTAAAAGTTAGCAATGAGTCACAGAAGAACTTACGAAGCAGGCAAAATGTTAAGTCTAAGAAAGAGATATTAGTTGATAGTTCAGCCTGGACATTCCAGACATGGTTTCATATTACACCGAGGACCAAAGCACTCGCCCAATTCTCTTTCACCCCACCCCACTTTTTGTGTTCTAATTGGAGCAACATTAAGCAGAGGTGAAATCATTCTGTGGAAAGTCTGTGGACAAGTTACGCCAAATCTGTAAAGATATGCAGTCGTGGGGAGGTTCCTGCATTCATAGATATTACAATACCATAGATATTACAATACCCTGTTTAACATGAAATGAAAACATTGTTTTCAGTTATAAAACAGATAAATTAAAATGTTAATTTGTCCCCAGGTTCTATCTGTGATAATCTATTTTATGCTTAAACATTCTAAGTTATTGTTCTGTTGTTTTCTCAGGAAATAAAAAAAGAAAATAGTTTTTCTTACGCAGAGGTGCAAACTTTTGATAAAATACTTACAGCTTGAAGCAGTCTCGGCTGCCTCTTTATCTCTTTTATATCTGTTAGAAAATTGAGAAAATAAACATTCGAATGTCCTACTCCATTTGATAAGTGCAAAACTCATATTCTGACTTCTTTTGCACTAAATAAAATTTAAGCAACAAAATTAATTTCACACAAGGTACTTCATATCTTTATTCATTTGTGAACAGAATTTACATCTTTCTAATACAGCTTTAAACATTTTACAAATATAGATACATTTGCTAATATTGCCTATTGAAACTGATCTTTCTCACATACATTTTGGAATATATTGAATCATTTGCATGGTAATAATCTTGCAAACATTAAAGGCAATGCATTGGATGATAGAGAAATAAGCAGACTGAAGAAGGGTCCCGATCTGAAATGTCATATGTCCATTTCCCTGCACAAATTCTGCTTGATCTGCAGAATTCCTCCAGCAGTTAGTTTTTGCTCAAGATTCCAGTATCTACGATCTCTAGTGTCTGTATTAGAGAAATGACTGATTTAACGAAGACTGCGCCGTGGTGCAGCTCAGAGCTGCGGTCACACAGGTTCAGTGACCCAGATTCATACCTAATGTCCAATGCTGCCTGCGAGGTGTTAGCAAGTTCACCCAAGCTCACACTTCTCAAAGGCATACAGATTGGTAAGTCAACTAGCCGCTATAAACTGCACATAGTGCAAGGGTTCCCACCCTGGGGTAAATTTACCCCATGGGGTAAATTTCACCTACCCAGGGGGTAAATTTGTTGATTCTGGATTTGTACATATTTTTTCTCATTGACTGACTGTGTTTGGTTCTGGTATACCGGTATCTGTTCATCATAAGTTGTTCACAAATAAGTGAAATACCATTGTTATGTGCTATTAAAGTTGCCTGGGGTAAACAGGACGAAAAAGGTTGGGAACCCTTGACCTAGAGCGTGGGTGAATAGTAGAATATGACACAAGTTGTTGAGTTTACGGGTAACACAAAATTGCATTAGTATATATGGGATCTCGATGGTTGGCACAACTTAATGATTCAGAGGGCATGTTCTTGTGCTGTATGACTTTAAAAGAATGTGGAAGGGGAGCGGTATTGCAACAGATTTTGTGAATGTGCTTGAAAGATTTAATCAAAGTGGAATTGAAAAAATGAACAAGGTATTGAAGAAGCAACAAAAATGATGAAGCAGCAAACAGTGTTAAAATGTGGGCTGAGATTCCATTGTATCTCCTTGCTCATTCTCAGCATTCACTCTGTAAAAGTTTTTTGACCTGATTCTAATACTGACTGCTTGACAGGAATGCAGAGGGCAGGTAGTTTAATTGTCAGCAGAGCACAAATTGCGACATTCCCAGTGCGATCTATCTCCCTTCTCCCCTCCCCACTGCCATTTTAACCTGGTAGTCTTCTGATTCTACCGGAGCCCTTGTGAATTCATGTAAATAGGACACACATGGTCCTGCACATTATCCTACAAATAAACTTAAGCAGCATTTTCAGTGGCATGCACCAACACCTGCAACAAATCCATCTTCCTTTTATGGATTGAAAGACACATTTCCAATTTCCAGATTGATGCTTTGTTTCAGTATTTTTTCCTGCTTCCTTTTTGGTATTGGTTTATTATTGTCATGTGTACAGTGATACAATGAAAAGCTTTGTTTTGCGTAGCTATCCTGGCAGACCATACCACACATGAGTACATTAAGTAGTGCAAAAGATAAAATGCATGGAATGTAGAATATAATGTTACAGCTACATAGATAATAAAGAAAGTGCACGGGCTGTAATGAGGTAAATTGGTAGATTGCAAATTCTTATTTGCAGCCTGGACATAATCCTTACAGTTGTGCTCCTCATCGAACCGTAAAGTTTAAAGTCTAAAGAGCCAGGCTGAAGTATTCCTGATACTAAGACATGGGAAAATTCTGACCTTTCATGGTCTTTCTCTCCCTTTGGTTAAGCTTGTTGCCCATTCACAGGCCCGGAGTACCTCACACCTCTTGTGGTTTTCCACAATAATTTCACCACATTTCTGTTGTAGCAGAAAGGGCGTGCCACAGAAACTATGATAGGATCACGCCGGTAGACTATTAATATTCTGCAACGTAAACCCCCATTTTATGTGTGACTTCAAAACATTAGAGGGCATATAAATTCTCCCAGAAAAGCTCAATATAAATTTTTAAGGGAATCTGGTTTGCTTCCTGGGAAATATGTTGTGCAAGTTGGCTTCAGAAATCCTGGCAACAGATGTCTATCCCTCTACCAACTAATCTTCTCATTCACATTTAATTTTCCTTCTCTTTAAGTATTCTATTTAAAATTTGGAGACAACATTGTCTGAAAGTCTCCTGCACTTACAGGTATCTCCAAATACACACGTTATCTTTCTATCTCTCTCCCATTCTCCCATTGAAAGTGGTCCTCTTTATAATTGCTTTAACATTTAGAAGTTCCTTTCCCAGCCGGCTCACATTCAGAGATGGCAACTATTCCAGTTCTCATACACAGAAGTGAGTGTAACACATTACGCACTCAATGTGACAGCACAAATAAAACTGACTAAAATAAATCTGCTATTCTGCTTTTGACTCAGTGAAAAAATGTCCATTTGAAATCATACCAGACTTGAACGTGTAGGAAGGAACTGCAGATGATGGTTTAAACCGAAGATAAACACAAAGAGCTGGAGTAACTCAGCGGGACTGGTAGCATTGCTGGAGAGAAGGAATGGGTGACGTTTCAGCTCAAGACTCTTCTTCAGACTTGAACATTTTGGCTTGATTTTTGCTTGGACTGTGAGATGTGAAGTCAAATAATAAAATTCTCACTAGCAATCTGAGTAAAAGTTAAATGACGCAAGTAGGAGTGAACAGCAGAAAACTAATTTCCACAGCATTCACATTTTATGTGAGTTTAAACTGAGGTAGTCATAGTGATACAAAAGCAAAATACTGCAGACGCTGAAAATGAAAGCAGAAAATGCTCGAAATACTCAGCAGATCAGTGAATAAGAGTGATGAAGGGTCACAGACCTACCCAGATACTGAATATGCGTCAAATGTTTTATATATTTGAACAACATGATGTTGAAAGTGTAACTTCGCAGGAAAGATTTCCACAGAATGTGATATATTCCAACCAGCAAAGAATGCAGGAGAAAATCATCTCAGAATTTTTTTGGAGCCAGGGAAAGGGAATTAATCCATTGAGAGGCCCTCAAGTACTTTCATGGCATGCCCCACTGCCAATTTTCATAGAATTTGGTGGGTGATCAAAAAGATTGGGTTATGATTGTTATTGCACTATATTTGTTATTTATTGAACTCTTTTTTTCTCTTCCCCCATTATGTACTATGTTTGCATATTCACATATTCTGTTGTGCTGCAGCAAGTAAGAATGTCAATGTCCCATCCGGGACATATCACAATAAAACACTCTTGACTTGACTTGACCAGTGTGGGAAGGTGGGGTTGGGGCAGTGTTATCATGAGAATTTTATGGGACTTATCTGAGGTGGGCTTGCTGTACTGAACATTACGAGTCAGGATCTAACTCAGCTTGTTCTGTTTAAGTCAGCCATACACCAGGCTGCATTATAACATTCCTGTTACCTGGTATAATTGACAATTTATTATATTATTTTTTCATTGCATGCTTATTAGTGCTGTTGCTGCATTAATGTGCCTCTAAAGCTGCAGCAAGTTAGAATTTCATTATTCCATGATTGGCACATATGACAATTAAGTACTCTTGATTCTTGATTATGGCTGAGTAACACAGTTTTGTGCACTATAAAGTTGGTTAAATACATAAGGATGGTTTCCTTTATATCTAAATTCATTTTAAATATTTCTAATCAATTACTGTCACATATTAGTTTCATGCAAACATTTTATAATAATTATCTTTTCATTATTTCAAATCTATCTCAACTGCATTAACATTTCCTCAGTTTTTGCAGGCATTTAAAGCAGTTTAAAGGTCTTTGATGGCAAGGAGCTGTAAAATGGCTATCGGGGCATAGCTGGGGCAAGAGAGATGGGATCACATGTTCTCACTGTTGATAACCGGTGTTACTCACAGACCATTCGCAATGGGTGCGGATGGAGAGGGCTGGGTGGGGCTGTTCAAAGTAAATGCCACCATAAGACAGCACGGGTATTGAGGAAAAGGTTCAAATTTGATTGAGCAAGTGAAGTTCAAACTCAGGAAAGCATTTGACTGCATCTCTGTCTAAAATGGATGACCCCTTATTTTTTAAACTGTGACATCCTGTTCTAGATTCTAGCATCAGGCTGGATTGAACATGTTCTGGCTGAATTGCCTTTGCAAAGAAGGTGTGCATTAATTTTAATTAAGTTAGGTGCATAATCTAATTTTCCCAACTGACTTGGCAGTGCTTTGTTCCAGCTACGCCTTCAACTTGAAGGATCAGTTTATTTTACATATATGGTAATTTCAATTTGCGTTTTTCTGTTATGTCAAACAGTCAAAACATTAAGAGGGGCCATAAAGGGATGGATATGCAGACGATGATTCCTCTTGTGGGAGAGCTTGGAACTGGGGTCAATAGGACAGAGATGAAGTGAAACATTTTCTTTCTGCCCACTGCAAATCTCTAGAAGCAGATAGACAGTGGCATTTTAGAGATATTTAGATATATCTTATCCAAACATCAGTATGTACGAAATGTCCTGCTATCTACCTCTGATGACCCTCAGACTATCCTTGATCACATTTTGCTGGCTTTACCTTGCACAAAATGTTATTCCCTTATCATGGCTCTTAAATGGCTCTATTGTAATCATGTACTGTCTTTCTGCTGACTGGACAGCATGCAACAAAAACTTTTCACTGTACCTCGGTACACACAACAATAAACTAAACTGAACTGAACTGAAATGGAGGGATATGAGCATGTATAAACAGAAGGGGTTAGATTAATTTGCTGTGTTGTACTATGCTCAAAGGATTATGCAAGCAAATCCTTGAATAGTTTTCAGGAAAGAATAGTGGATCCTCAAATATCAAGGGGGTGAAAGGTTACAGAAAATAGACCTGAATGCAGAGTTGAGATTACAATCAGATCAGACATGATCTTATTCTATGGAAGAACAGGCTGCCCAGTCGAGTGGCCCACTCCTGTCTGTGGTTTTCAGTTTTATAATTTGTTTCTGTAGCTACGAAAGGAATAAAGACATGTACTTCTATCGCACTTTTCATATCTTCCGTCTATTGTTGTGGGTGTGGTCCGTACTGTATCTTGGGAAAGAAACAATAAACTTACATGAATAAAGATCCCACCAACAACAATATCTTCATGAGCATACCATGGGATTTAATATGGTGGTGGAGGGAGTGCCCATTCCTTCTCTCCAGAGATGCTGCCTGCCCTGCTGATACTCCCGCATTTTGTGTCTACCATGGGATTGACAGTAATATAATAGTTGTGGGTAAATATTGGCCATGATATACAGCAAGTTGTACTGCTTCCTCACAGCTCCAGGTTTGACCCTGTCCTACAGTGCTGTTTTCTGTTTGTAATTTCTCCAAAAGGAAACGTGGGCTTCCCTCTGATTGTCACACTTCCCAAAGACATGCTGATTGTTGGGTTAGGTGACCCTAGTGTAGGTTGTTGGCAAACATAATGAAGGAGAGGTGACAGACTTGTCTAAAAGAAGGTCATAGTGAAATAAGGATAGGGAATATATGTGCATTTAGATGGACAAGGACTGATTAGGGATAGTTAGCATGGTATGGTATGTGGGAGCGCATACGTTTTGTATGTGTGTCTCACAAATCTTATTGACTTTTGTGGATGTGACCAAAAAGAATGACGAGGGCAGAGCAGTAGACGTTGTATACATGGATTTCAGCAAAGCATTCGACAAGGTTCCGCATGGCTGCCCTGGAAGGTAAGAGAATACGGGATCCAAGGAGAAATAGCTGAATGGAAGAAAATTGGCTTTGTGGACAGAAGCAGAGA
Organism: Okamejei kenojei; assembly: GCA_035221665.1. Classification (NCBI taxonomy): domain Eukaryota; kingdom Metazoa; phylum Chordata; class Chondrichthyes; order Rajiformes; family Rajidae; genus Okamejei; species Okamejei kenojei. Next base: position 56,874,568 of record CM069137.1, read on the forward strand.
GTGATGGTGGAAGGTTGCTTTTAGGACTGGAGGCTTGTTACTTGTGGTGTGTCTCAAGGTTTGGTGCTGGGCCCATTGCTGTTTGTCATCGATGTCATTGATTTGGATGATTGGCATGATTGGCAAGTTTGCAGATGACATAAAAATGGGTGTTATTATAGATAGTGAAGATGGTTGTTAAAATTGCAGCAGGATCTTGATTGGTTGGGCAGGAGAGCTGAGGAATGGTTGTTTCTGATTTAATGCAGAGAAATGTGAGGTGTTGCTTTTTGGGAACCCCAATATGATTAGGATCTACACAGTGAATGGGAAGGCTCTGGGCAGTGTTGTAGAGCAGAGGGATCTGGGAGTGCAGATACATAGTTCCTTGAAAGTGGCATCTCAGGAAGATCAGATGGTCAAATATCGGATGGCCAATTTCAACATATTGGCCTTCATCAGTTAGGCTAATTGAGTATAGATGTTGGGAGGTCGTGTTGCAGTTATTTAAGACTTTGGTGAGGCCACATCTCGAGTATTGTGTTCAATTTTGGCCACCATTTTATAGCATAGATGTTGTCAAGCTGGAAAGGGTGCAGAGAAGATTTATGAGGATGTTGCCAGGACCTGAGGGCCTTACTTATAGGGAGAGGTGGAGCTGGCTAGGGCTTTATTCCTTGGAGCACAGGAGGATGAGGGGTGATCTTAAGGGGTGTACAAAATCATGAAGTAATAGATCGGGTAAAAGCACAGAGTATCTTGCCCAGCGTAGGGGAATCGAGAACCAGAGCACAGGTTTAAAGTGATGGAGTAAAGATTTAATAAGAACCTAAGCGATAACTTTTTTACACAAAGTGTGGTGGGTGCATGGAATTAACTGCTGGAGGAGGTTGTTGAGGTAGGTACTATCATAATTTTTTAGATGCATTAGTACAAGTGCATGGATAGGATAGGTTTAGAGGGATATAGGCCAAATGCAGGCAAGAGGGACTAGTGTACATGACGGTTAGTGTGGGCAAGTTGGGCCAAAGGGCCTGTTTCCATGCTGTTTGACTCTATGACTATGAATGGAAAAGATGGAATGGTTCCCCTGAGAACCAGCATGGATGCAATGGGCTGAATGTCCTTCTGTGTTGTAATAAGTAAGAGCATTGCAAAGACATCTTTAATGTTCAAATTAACACGTTGTGAAATTCCAATTCTTTTGGGGGTTGGGATGGAGGGGTGGGGGGGGGGGGGGGGCAGACAAGCCATTGTCAGGAATTTGCCACCTCTGATAGAGCCATGCTCCCTCAGTGCTGCACAAGGAGTGTCAGCCTCTATCTTGTGCTGGAGACTCTGAATTGAGCTTGAACCCAATATGCTAGGTGTTACTTAATCATACATGGATTTCAACTTGTGCCTCTGTTCATTTATGAATTCAGGGATGGTGCAAGTTATTACCCTCATGTTGTCTAGAGTGCAGTTGGATCCTGGATTTAATCAGGACTGATCTGATGTAGAAGTCCTATTCTTCAATATTCTTGCATTGTCCTTTTCCTGTTATACCCACTTCTTATTTTCTTGCGTCATTTTTCATTAGGAGAAGGCAAGTAAAGTCCAGGCCAGAAATACAACCCTGGAATGGCAGAGCTCATGATGACGTTGCTTAGCTCATCAGCACTGCATAGTTGTCTGTACATACTTTTATTCCCATCTCTTTTTATTCCACTGAGCTGGTTGATCTTTTATATTATTTAATGAGTTCCTGTTTCTCTGCCTAACGGTTGTCAGATCACTTAACCCATTAACTTCCACCGTGATATCAACAGTTCCATTAAAAGCACAGTTCCATTAAGTTTTATTTCTTAATGTCCCTTGACTATAGTAAAGTTTTCTAATCGGAGCAAAATGTTCCAGCTAAAATGAAAACAAGGTCTGTAGTGCAATTTCCACCTTTTCTTTTTATTTCAGTCTTCCAATATTTATATTTTTACTTAAATCTTGATCTGGCTGGGGTATTTTATCAATTTCTATTATCACCTTTTTTTATTGATTAATTGGCAGGACACGACATTATCCAAGTGGCCAGAGGATCTCTTGGGACATTTTCCATTTTCTCAATTTTTACAGTCAGTCACTTGATTGTTTCATCAAGTCCAGAGCCCTACACATTTTTTTCAGTGTAGGGCTCTGGACTTGATACATAGATTATCCCTTCTTATCAAATGCATCCGGGGGGGGGTAAAATATTGGAGGAGTTTTCAAATGGTTATGTTCCACCGATATACAGATCTAAACACTGTGTGATCCAATAGTTTATTGAAAGCTGTATCCTGTTACATGGTAATTTCAATTCTAAGAATAAAATTCTGTACATGGTTCCAGACTTTAGGGAGAAAATATTTCACTCCTTGACAGGGTTCCAAAGCAGATCTTAAGTGAGTAAACTTCCAACTGTTCATCTTAGGTTTGGGTGTAATTCTAAACAGAAATGCAAATCACCCCCATTGGACATCCCACCTAATAATAACTTTCTATAGAGCTATTAATTGAGGCAAAAAGAGTGTTTGGTTGCCTCATCATTTGTATTTTATTATTGAGGGATATCGGGAGATGAAATTATGTTTAAGATATTTTTATATCTGAGTGCTAATTATAATAATTCCTTTGTAAACACAGCACACTATTCTGCATTAATTATTAATGTCAGAGGATGCTAAGGACAATTTTATAACTCTGCATTAGAATCATCTCCATGTCTGGTACCTCTACTTTATTTGCACATCAGGAGCTATTCTCATTTTTACAAAAAGAAGTTGGGTATGACATGTGAGATCTGAAATAAAAACACACCACAAAAGTGAAAGGAATGATAAACACCTATGAAAAACATCAGCTGGGGATTTCCAACATTTTATCTTGTTTTTTTTCTGAATTACAGATTTCACTGAATTCATTATTCAAACATTCCAAAAACTGCCAGCCAAAAATAAAATCCTTCTGCAGATGCATTCCTCCTTTCTGTGGACAATTCTTAACCAGAGTAATATCCATCAACCTGTTTTAATTTTTTCAGAAAACAGCTGCAAATGGAAAAGTGTTATGTGGTTATGTAAATTTTTCAGATTTGACTTTACAATCTTCAACATCAAACTGTTACGGAAAATGGTTTCTGCAGAGCTTCTACACCCAAAGTTGTGTGCAGTTTAAGAAAGCTGCAAAGGAAACTCAGAGAACAGAGCGTTAATGATCAAACAAATCAGTGCAAATGTTCAAGTATCCTGTATCAATAGTGGACTTCCATTACTTTTTTGGAGATTTAATCCGAAGTCTGTGTAACAATCAAAAATGATTAACTATACTTTTTAGGGAGAATTATTTAGGTATTTATGTTTTAATAAAGCGTACAAAGCCCAGCAATTGATTTATCTCTTTCATAAATGCTGAGGTAAATAATTATTTGGTATTTTTGGTTTATAAGTATTGTTGTTGCCTCTTATATTATTCTGTCACTTAATGGTTCTAGTCCCATTTGGAAATGCTTCATTAATTTACATAGCAATAGATTTTCTTAACTATATGGATATGTTATTTTATAATTTTGTTTTTATCGGCCTTTATAATTTTCCTAGTTGCAATGCTGACTGATCTCTTCCTGTACTTCATTACTTTGTGCACCTGTCATGTTCATTTCTTCTAGAAACTTAGTCATTCCATCACATTTTTAAATTATTTTGAATATACATACAAATATTCATAATACATTTCATTTTCTGCCTTGATAAAAAATAACTTTGTTTGGGCACAAATGTCTTTCTCACATCTATGCATATTTTATCTGTGTTTTCTGTCAGTTAAAAAAATGTAAGAACAACTATTTGTAGTTACTTAATAGAATGTTGCAATTATCATGTCTAAAATCTTTTTCAGAAGTAGTTCATATCCAAACTTAACCAAATCACCACCAGGGTGGTGAATCTGTGGAATTATTTGCCACAGCAGGCAGTGGAGGTAAATTCAGAGGATATATTTAAGGCAGAGATAGCTAGATTCTTGATTAGTATGGATGTCAGAGGTAATGGGGAGAAGGCAGTGGAATGGGGTTCGGAGGTAGAGATAGATCAGCCATGATTGATTGGCAGAGTAGACTTGATAGGCTGAATGTCCTAATTGCACTACTATCTCCTATGATCTTATGATCTAAATCAAATGCATTTGCTTCCATCCCTCAATGTTTCAAATTTAAGATTCTCATTATTGTTGCTGAAATCCATCCAGTTCCATCCTCTCCAGCCCCATAATAGAAACATAGAAAGTAGGTGCAGGAGCAGACGATTCAGCCTTCGAGCCAGCACCACCATTCAATGTGATCATGGCTGATCATCCCGAATCAGTACCCTGTTCCTGCTTTTTCCCCATATCTCGTGATTTCATTAGCCCTAATGCTCCATGATACTCCACATTTGGCTTCTTGTCCATCACTCACTCACTTCATGCCTTCGACTGCCTAGATCTTCTCTGAACCGCTTTACTTCATCACCATCACTTTTTAAATTTGTTCGTTGAAATATATCTCTTTGAACAGGCTCTTCTTTTGCCTTGCTGCTAGTTCTTGCCATTTCCCCTTGTGTGAAGAGACTTGGGATGTTTTATTCATTCAAATGCAAGTTTCCTCCCATTTATATGCAATTGATTCATTGAAACACAGGTGGCACTAGGCAAGATTGCATGTTGAAGAGGACGTGGTGGGAGTTGTTTATGGTCAGCACGCAACTAAAGCTTTTCACTGTACCTCGGTACATATGACAATAAACTCAACTCAACTCAATTTAACAGCTCAAAACATGATAATTTTATACAATGCATAAATTTGAAACCTAAGAATTGGCCTGTCATTACTTTCAGTAGAGATTCAGAAGTTGCATTCGGACCCTGCCTTCTTGTGCTTGCCCTCTTCAACTGATTCAGTCTTCTGGAAATCTTTCCCTTAGCCCTACATCCTATCCATAGTATAAATGTCCCCACAACATCATTCCCTACCTTCACTGTTTGCCTTAATTCTTCCAACAGTGGCAGCATCTGCTGTTTCTTCCTACACAATAATATACTCAACTTCTACTTATGTGCATTAAAAATGTAACAAAATAGCTCATTGAGATTCTGTGTACATTTATTGCTAGAATACAAAAGCACATAGGTGGCACGGTGGCGCAGCAGTAGAGTGGCTCCCTTACAGCACTTGCAGTGCCAGAGACCTGGGTTCGATCCCGACCATGGGTACTGTCTGTACGGAGTTTGTACGTTCTCCCTGTGACTACATGGGTTTTCTTCGAGATCTTCGGTTTCCTCCCACTCTCCAAAGACGTACAGGCATGTAGGGAAAATTGGCTTGGTAAATGTAAAGATTGTCCCGAGTGTGTGTAGGATAGTGTTAATATGCAGGGATTACAGGTCAGCACGGACCCGGTGAGCTGAAGGGTCTTTTTCCACGCTGTAGCTCTAAACTAAAAAAATTAAAGGATGTAACTAGGAAAATTGACATGGGAGAGCCAGTGGATGTAGTGTACCTGGACTTTCAGAAAGCATTTGATAAGGTCCCACATAGGAGATTAGTGCGCAAAATTAGGGCACATGGTATTTGTTCCGGATGTTCCGGATGTTGGGGGAGTCCAGAACCAGGGGCCACAGTTTAAGAATATGGGGTAAGCCATTAAGAACGGAGATGAGGAAACACTTTTTGACACAGAGAGTTGTGAGTCTGTGGAATTCTCCGTCTCAGAGGGTGGTGGAGGCCGGTTATCTGGATACTTTCAAGAGAGAGCTAGATAGGGCTCTTAAAGATAGCAAAGTCAGGGGTTATGGGGAGACAGCTGGAACGGAGTAGCATTTGTGGAGGATCAGCCATTATCACATTGACTGTCTATTGTCTGTTGTCTAAACACAGAAGAACAAGAGCAAAGTGTATGTGACATTATCATAGGACATGTGTGCGTCCTTTATGAGAGTCGCTTATGACAAACTTAGCATTATTAACAGAAACCATTCAAATATTCTCTTTTTTGCAAAGATGATAAAAGGTGTCTGGGATTATCAAAATAAATATACTGTCAGTTGAAGCCATACATGAGCACAGTACTGTCCACTGAACATGGATTTTGCTGAATCGTAAAGTTTATGTAAATGCATTGAGACATTAAACCTTCAAGGCTTACCACATCTAAAGAATGCAACCGATATCCGCACTGAGATATATGACCCATTTCTCCTTCTGGAGTGTTGTCATACTGATTAAAATAATTTACATTGAAACTGATATTCTTAAAGTGTTAGAGAGTATTGCGTCCTGTACTTTTCCCACAAAAGTATGTTTTAGAAGAATTCCAACCATAGCAACTCCATTCCTTGCACGCCTCCTGTGAAGATATTTAAATTAATACAAAAACATTTCAAAGTTTCCAGGGAAACCTTACTAATTCATGGGTCAAAGATATTGCAATAACAGTCATTATCAACCTCAAGCAGCAGGACTGTCTATTGCTGTGAACAGACTGGTCTTCTAGGATGGCTTCTTAATGAATGTTCCAAAAAAAAGATTAGGATATTCCTCTCCATTGAATCTCTGAACATTTTTCCTGCATCTAGCCTGTCCAATTCCTTAAGAATTTTATATGTTTCTACAAGATAGACGATAAACAATAGGTGCAGGAGTAGGCTATTCGACCCTCTTCGAGCCAGCACAGCCATTTACTGTGATCATGGCTGATCATCCACAATCAGTACCCCCGTTCCTGCCTTCTCCCCATATGCCCTGACTCCGCTATCTTTACAAACTCTATCTAACTCTCTCTAGAAAGCATCCAGAGAATTGGCCTCTTCTGCCTTCGGAGGCAGAAATTTCCACAGATTCACAACCCTCCGTGTGAAAGATCCTCTCTCATCCCAAAATTCCAGTGAATATATGCCCAGTCGATCCATTCTTTCATCATATGTCAGTTCCGCCATACCGGGAATTAACCTGGTGAACCTACACTGCACTCCCTCAACAGCAAGAATATCCTTCCTCAAATTAGGAGACCAAAACTGAACAGAATATGCCAGGTGTGGTCTCACCAGGGCCCTGTACAACTGCAGTAGGACCTCCTTGCTCCTATACTCAAATCTTCTCGCTATGAATTGCAATGTGGGGAAAGAATTAGGAATAATGTTTAAAATGCAACAAAAACGAAAGGAGTAAAATATCAGATGCACATCGGAGTCTTATATAAAAGATGCAATCCACATTAAAAGGAAACTAGTCAAAACAAAGAACTGCAGCACAGAAACAAGCAGATGCTGGTTTACAAAAAAAGACACAAAATGCTGGAGTAACTCAGTGGGTCAGGCAGCATCTGGAGAATATGGATAGGAAAAAAATGCTGGAAGCAAGGTCGGGCATGACAAAGCCTGGCAAGTAATGGTGAGAGAGGGGTTGGTAGGCAGATTGTTGAAGATGAAAGGAGAAAAGGAGTGAGACAAAATGAATAAAGAGTTGCAAAGCTAGAAGGAATATAGGTGAAAGGGGAGGGGGGCAGAGAGAAATTGGTGTGTCAGGTAGGGCACAGGGGAGAGGAGTGGGGGGAAGACGGGTAGGGTAAAAAGGAGGGGGGGGGGAGGTTTGTAGTTACTTAAAATTGGAGAACACGATGTTCATACTTTTGGGTTGTAAGCTACCCAAGCGGAATATGAGGTGCTGTTCCTCCAGTTTGCGTGTGGTCTCACTCTGGCAATGGAGGAGGGTCTGGAGAGAGAGGTCAATATAAAAATGGGAAGAAGAGTTAAAATGATTAGCTACTGGGAGATACAGCTGGCCATGGCAACCAGGAAACAAGGCCAATGTTTAGGAGGCCACATTGGGAACACCAGATGCAGTAGATAATGTTAGATGTGGTGCATGTGAAGCCCTGTCTCATCTGGAAGGATTGTTGAGGTCTCTGGTGGGAGATGAGGGTGGTCTTGGGTCAGGTGTTACATCTCCTGCGGTTGCAGGGGAAGTATCTGGGGAGGGGGTTGTTTGATTGGGAAGAATGAGTGAATCAAGGTGTTGTGGAGGGAATGGTCTCTGTGGAAGGTGGAAAGGGAAGATGTGACTGGTAGTGGGAAATACATTGGAGGTAACAGAAATGTCAGAGAATAATGTGCTTGATTTGGTGGCTAGTGGGATGAAGGGTTAGGACCAGAGGAGCTTTATCCTTTACTGTTTGGGAAAAGAGTGGGAGTGGGAGCAAAATTACATGACACAGTGCAGATGTGGATGAATGATTTATCTATGACATCAGGGTGAAGCCACATTTGCCAAAGAAAGGATGTCCAAGAGTGAAAAGCCTCATCTTGGGAGCAGATGCAGCAGAGAAGAGAAATTGGGAATATGGGGTAGTGTCTTTGCAAGGCGCAGGGTGAATGGAAGTGTAGCCCTGATAACTGTGGGAGTCGGTGGTTTTGTAGTAGATGTCACTCGATAGCCTGTCCCCTGTGATGGAAGCAGAGAGATCAAGAAAGGGAGAAGTGGTGTCAGAGATAGTCCAAGTGAATTTGAGGACAGGGTGCAAGTTAGTGGAAAATAAATCAACGAGTTCTGCAGGGGTGCGGGAGGCAGTCCTGTTGCAGGCGTTGATGTAGGAAAGAAAGAGTTGGGGGATGGTGCCTATGTACTGAAAAAGGATTGTTCAACGTAACCGACAAAAAGGCAGGCATAGTTGGTGCCTATGCGAGTGCCCATGGCTCCTTCTACAACATGGAGAAAGTGAGATTCTTGAGGTGAGGACAAGTTCCACTGGGTGGAGGAGAGTGTTAATAGAGGGAAATTGAATGACTTCTTTATGAAGATGAAGAGGAATTTCTTTAGTCAGAGGGTGGTGAATCTGTGGAATTCAGTATCACAAAAGGCTGTGGAGGCCAAGTCAGTGGATTTTTCTAAGGCAGAGATAGATACATTCTTGATTAGTATGGGGGTCAGGGGTTATGGGGAGAAGAGCAGGAGAATGGGGTTGAAAGTGAGAGATAGATCTGCCATGATTGAATGGTGGAGTAGACGATGGGCTGAATGGCCCAATTCTGCTCCTATCACTTATGATAAAGAAATAATTCACAGATATTTTTCCAGGATAAGAATTTAAAACCTAGATGACATTGGCTTTAGGTGGGGGAGGAGAGATGTAAGAGAGACCTCGAGGGTAGCATGTTCTCCCAGATGGTAGTCCACAAACTACAGAAGTGGATACAGTTACAGTTTTCAAAAGACATTTGGGCGGATATATGGAGAAGAAGGGTTTCGAAGGATGTGGCCAAATGCAAGCAAATGGGACGAGCCCAGAATGGCAACTTGTTTGGCATTAACAAGATGGGCTGAAGGCAATTTAGATCATGCACATATAGTCCTGTATATCTCCGTGTCAGGAAACAGCTTCATGTCAGAACAGGAAGAGCTTCCATTTGCTGAATGTGCACTTCATCTGTCACCACAGGCAGTTCATTCAGGTCTCATTTCCTGACAGTAATCCTGACCTTTTCATACTGCATCAGCCCACAATACCCTCTCTGGGTGACAAGGGCAGACCACAAACCCAGTTCAGGGGTCCTGAGAGCAATCGGGGTGTCAATGGATGGTACTGAAGCAATGAGAGATGTGTTTGCACTGAGCAGACTACTGACACTTTGAAACACAGCCCAAGAAGACGTGGCACAATTAGAAAAACTTTGAAATTTCATTGGCAAATACCATTGACAGCTAGTGCTAGCTAGGACTATACTTCCTGATCTCTTCCTGCACTTCTGATGCTTTACCTTCTTTCCTATCACAACCCTTTTCCTCCTCTTCTCCTGAATGCATCTTTACCATGATAATACACCATGTCTCTTCTACTCCTTCTACATGGGGCGCTGGGTTGCTTGAAGTAAGCCTTCTTGTTGTGCAATGTTTCTCTCCTCTTTGGCCTCTGCTGTGCCCCAAGGGGTGTGGGGAATCTGCTGGAGCTTATTGGAATTAAAGGTTAGTGTGTAGTGGTGTGAGTAACCAGAAACGGATGAAGGGCTTCAGAAAGTACTCAGTGATTTGTCATGTTTGAGGGTGAGATTTCAATGAGAGAGAGGTAGAAGGAAAATAATGTTGGGAAATTCTCTGACTTTACCTGGTGGGGAAATTCCTCACTCGACCCATACCCAGACTGTGCCTCTTCCTGCCACCTCTTCCACCAAAACCTCAGTGCCAGATTACTGAAAACATTGGGTTCCAGGCAGAAATGGTATGAACAAATTTTGCTATCACTGCAATTTTGAGATTTGCAGCTGTTTATGTAATCAAATGATTGACCAGTTCATGTGTCAAATCTGCACATGTTTCTGGGCTCATTTTTGTCGGGTAACTTTAGTTGTTGTTTGCCAGTGGAGTTTTTGCAGCAATGGGATAAATTAGAATGAGCCTTCAGCTGACAATTTTCCAGTTTACAAAGCAGCTTTTTCCATGCATTCGAAGCATCAGATTCCATTCCTTTAGTTCTACTCTGCCAAAATTGGATCCATGTGCAGCTATTAATCAATCATTTTGATTATTTGTCAGTGCAGTGAATGAATGAGCAGGAGTTTCAAGGCTATTAGATAAATGGAAAGGTGAGGCATGGGTGAAATTGCCTTTGGCAGTAAATTCACCTGGATGAACAGGCATAGTTGTAGCAGACTTTTCACATCGTTCCAGCAGCTGCTACTTTTGTTTTCTTTTATCATAGCAAGTAATCAGAAATTCATGTTTCCCCAGTAGTAATGCCACATACATATAAAAAGTATTTCATACTTTGCTGAGGAGTAACTAGCTAAAGCTATTTCATGAAATCGTGTAGGCTGTGGGCAAGAGTGTACACAGTCAACGCTGAGAAAAAGTGAGAAGGGGAAGTTTAAAGCCCAAGTGTGGATGGTCAGCATCTGCAGGTGTTAGGGAGTGAAGGAAATGAAGAGATAATAAAATGATTCATCCACCTTTGTTTTTCTAAGCACAATGTGACTCAAGGTTAATCTTTATAGTTCGATTGTGGGTAAAACAGTAACAATTGTAAAATTGTAGTTATCGTATCTTCCTCTCCTATTGTTCAGGTACTCCTCGAATAAGCAGCAATTTATATGCACGTCTTCCAACATTGGAGCTCCAACCATGGGTGCTTGCGGACTTAACATCACAGAGCCCGTGGTCTCTGGCAGACACCGACTTCAGGAACTCCAAGCCGCAGGAGTTTCGACTGCCCCGACATGGGAGTTTCAAGTGCCCCGACACGGGAGCTTCGATCTCCCCGACGCGGGGGCTTTGCCCGCCGGCTGTGGGAGCTTTGATCGCCCCGATGGATGGTTCGTCTACCCCGACCATGGGAGAATAAAGAGGAAGACGATTGGACGTTTTTTGCTTTCCATCACTGAGAGGAATGTGGGGAATCTGCCGTGGTGGATGCTTATGTTAACTTTTATGTAGTTGTGCGTGTTGTTGCTTTTTTTTTCATATGGCTCTAAGGTAATTCTCATATCACTGTACCTTAATTCGCACATGTGACATTAAAAGACATTTGAAATCTTTGGACGTATTAATAACCCTGACCAAAGCAGGTTGGTCAATCACGAGAATATTTTTTTTATGGCCAATGCCATGCTTCATGTCTCCTTAATTCTGAGGGAGTCCACATTGCTGGACAACATCAGAGGCCTAGAAGAACAGATCCTGGATGACAAGGAGGTCCAGATCCTTGGATCCTCATGCAATTTCTGACCTCAAAATGCAACTGTGCATGATCCTGTTACCATGTTTATGTTGATGCAGAGACCATTGAACTAATCTTTTGCCTTGATGTCTTTCGACTTTCCTCTATTACTCCAGTCAATAATGCCATCCACATCTATAGATCAAACGGTATTGCTGATTTACCATTATTTTCACTGGCTTCAATACAGCGTGGACTTCTTCTCTGTGGCTTCTGGCTGTGAAGACTTCCCTTTCGTGAAGAAATCACATTGGGTGGTGTTGCATTGATGAACTAGAATTGCATGCTGAGGAAATGTGCTCTATGTTCTGATGGTTGAAACATATTGCGGTTTTAAAATAACATATTTGTGTCATGAAGTCATCCAGCATGGAAACAGGCCTTTTGACACGCTACATGCATGCTGATCGTACTGCATGGCTTCTGTTGCATATACAACGTTAACTTACATTAGTATCATCCACAAGCTTCCGATTCCACTTCGGAACAACCTTCTCTACAGCTCTCTGACTGCAGACTGTTGAGCTTGTACCTTGCACTGTGAAATTCTTTAGCATTCATCAATGCCATCTCCAGAGACAAGTTGCTTGCGTCAAATGTGAGACTTTGCAGGTTCAATAACTTCACTCATCAATCAAATCATAAATATACTTGCTACACAGCACAATATCTGAAAGCATGCTGAAGCTCAATCGCTGAGACAGGTCCAATGACACAATGTACTTGTCTGACTTCTGATCCCTAATTTTGAATGGTTAGTTCGCCACAACTCCTGATAGTTTAGGACTGAAATTATATCATACCTTTCTCATTACTTCACTAAACAAACATCAACTGCTTTCCATTGTTTTGAAACCTATTTCAGTTAAATAAATAGCTTCCTTCCACTCCCATTTAGCATAATTTTGCTCATGATTGCCAGTAATTTTTCCAAAGATTATTTGGTATGTATAACATTCTTATCCTTGTTTGAACTACAAGATTCCCACACTTGATCATATATTGTGTTGTTTTTACAGAGTCATAGCATAATTACTGCACAGAAAGAGGCCATTGGGCCCATTGTGTCCTTGGTGGTTCTGCATGGGTGTAATCCAGGAAAATGCCTTTTGGCCCACAATGTCTGTGTCAAACATGATGCCAAGCTAAACTAATCTACTCCGCCTACATGCGACCATTATTCATGTGCTTATCTGAAAGCCTCTTATACACAACTATCATAAAAGCTTCCACCACCATTCCTAGCAGCCCATTCCTGGCACCCACCACTCTGTGTGTACAATGGCATGTCTTTGATATTTCCATCATGAATATCTACCCTATCTATGCCTCACATAGTTTTATGAACTTGTATTAGGTCTTCCTTCTGCCTCCGACCCTCCCGAAAACGCAAACCAATTTTGTCAAACTCTCTCCTTATAGCTAATACATCTAATTTAGGCAGCATCCTGGTAAAACCTCCTTCATTAATTAAAATAACGTCCTAGCTACCCTGGCTGTGGCTTGCAGACTAAACCAGGCACAGTGGAAAGGATTTTTTCCACATGTCAACTTTATTCCACTGATGTCCACTGATTCTTTTCCACTCTGCATTGAGGAGAAATTCCCTCATTCGGTTTTGCCTGAATTCTTTATGACTTTAAATAGGTCTTAGTCTCCCATGTTTGAAGGAGAATAATTCCATCTTCTCCTGTCCATCCACAAAACCACATAACCAAAATGGCAAATCATATCAGCCATCATCTTATTGAATGGCAGAGCAGACACACATACAGCAAACAAGTAAGATCCTAAGGGGATTTGTCAGGGTAGATGTTCTATCCCAAAGAATTGTCTCCAATAGCATCCCAACCACTGACCTGAGGCTGTCCTGCCTATCTCTACTTCCTTTATTAAACAGAGGAACATCGTTGGTGACTCTCCATTCCTCTAGGACTTCACCTGTGGTGAGAAAAGGTGCAGAGATCTTTGCCAAGGCCAATGCAAGTTCCTCTCTTGCCTGTTTCCACAACCAGAGATAATCTCATCAGACCCTACGGATTTATCCACCTCAGTGAAGCAGTCAGCCAAAATAAGTACTCAAATGCACAGGAAGTTGATAATATCTTATATTTGAATGCAAATTTGCTAGGAAGAGCTCTTTGTCACTGCTGGCAATATTTTTTACTTTATTCAACATTTGTTTACTCTAAGCCTTTATGTTTTTCTTTCTGGTCCTATTTGCAGTGAGGTCTCACGATAATATTTCCTGTTGCTCTGTGGGCAGGGGACAGCTTATGGTGATTGTCAAATTTTCTTCTCTGAACATTTTCTATTGCCATTCTGGAATCAAATTTAATAATTCTGTCAGTTTTCTGTAAAAACTGGAATACACAAAGGAATTACAATTTTCTGTAATATCAATGTTTGATCCATGGTGTCAAAATACATTGAATTCCTCTTTTACTATACAGTATATGTTCTATGAACTTAACCAATGGTTCAGGGGCTGCATTGCACAAGGTTGTTTATATTTCTGTGAAACCCCAGTGGCCTGCATTAACATTATTGAAACTACTCCACCATTCTTTGCCGATAAGATTAAAATTTTGGTCACAAGAGCAAAAATGGAAGAAAGTATGTTTGAAATGTTAGTCGTGAGGGATGGATAGACTTGTCTATAGTTACAAGTCTTCCTTTCAAGTCCACTTTATAATGTCAACTAACACTTGAAGTGCAATGAACACCACCTTAAGAGGATAGAAAGGAAGAAACCTCAAAACTTTTGGGGAAATCAGAACTTACTGCAAAGTCATGAAATGGCCTGTTTAATGCATGTTCTTCAGGTCATCTGTTCTGCACATCTGCCTGAAACTACTTCAGAGTTTTATTCAACTCATGAACAGACTTCGATGAGAATATATGACTTCATCAATTTAGCTGGATTTTCAGAAAACATTAGCATATTGGTGAAATTGAATAGATTTGTCCTCTTTCTTTGTTTCGTTTTGAACAGAAGGGAATAGCGGAAGGCCACATGTGGATGTGAATAATGCTTAAATCAGCTGCATGGCAATGGATAGTTTTGGACTCAATATTGGTATTGTAAGCAACTATGTGGTGGAAGTAGCCATCTTGTGGGCAGGATAAATGTGGTGTGATAAAGATCCCACAGCAAATAGCACTATTTTTCACACCATATAGCCCAATATAGCCTTATAACCCCAACAATAGAAACATGGAAACATAGAAAATAGGTGCAAGAGAAGGTCATTCGGCTCTTCGAGCCTGCACCACCATTCAATATGATCATGGCTGATCATCCAACTCAGTCTCCTGTACCTGCCTTCTCTCCATACCCCCTGATCCCTTTAGCCACAGGGGCCACATCTAACTCCCTCTTAAATATAGCCAATGAACTGGCCTCAATTACATTCTGCTGCATAGAATTCCCCAAATTCACGACTCTGCGAGAAAAATGATTTTCTAATCTCGGTCCTAAAAGACTTCCCCCTTATCCTTAAACTGTGACCCCTTGTTCTGGACTTCCCCAACATCGGGAACAATCTTCCTGCATCTAGCATGTCCAACCCCTTAAGAATTTTGTAAGTCTCTATAAGATCCCCCCTCAATCTACTAAATTCTAGCGAGTACAAGCCAAGTCTATCCAGTCTTTCTTCATATGGAAGTCCTGCTATCCCAGGAATCAGTCTGGTGAACCTTCTCTGTACTCCCTCTATGGCAAGAATGTCTTTCCTCAGCTTAGGAGACCAAAACTGTACGCAATACTCCAGGTGAGGCCTCACCAAGACCCTGTGCAACTGCAGTAGAACCTCCCTGCTCTTGTACTCAAATCCTTTTGTTATGAATGCCAACATAGAATTTGCTTTCATCACTGCCTGCCGCACCTGCCTGCCTATTTTCAATGACTGGTATACCATGACACCCAGGTCTTGTTGCATCTCCCCTTTTCCTAATCGGCCACCATTCAGATAATAGTCCACATTATACTGCATCTGCCATGCATTTGCCCACTCACCCACCCTATCCAACTCACCTTGCAGCCTCATAGCATCCTCCTCACAGCTAACACTGCTCCCCAGCTTCATGTCATCTGCAAACTTGGAGATGTTGCATTCAATTCCCTCATCCAGATCATTCATATATATTGTAAATAGCCTTGCGGTACCCACTAGTCACTGCCTGCCATTCTGAAAAGGACCCCTTTACTCCTAAACTTTGCTTCCTGTCTGCCAGCCAGTTCTTTATCCACATCAATACTGAACCCCCAATACCGTGTACTTTAAGTTTGCATACTAATCTCTTATGCGGGACCTTGTCGAAAGCCTTCTGAAAGTCCAGATATAACACATCCACTGGTTCTCCCTTATCCACTCTACTAGTTACATCCTCGAAAAATTCTATAAGATTCGTCAGACATGAATTACCTTTCATAAATCCATGCTGACTTTGTCCAATGATTTCTCCACTTTCCAAATGTGCTGCTATCCCATCTTTAATAACTGACTCTAGCATTTTCCCCACTACCGATGTTAGACTAACTGGTCTGTAATTCCCCGTTTTCTCTCTCCCTCCCTTTTTAAAAAATTGGGTTACATTAGCTACCCTCCAATCCTCAGGAACAACTCCAGAATCTAAAGAGTTTTGAAAAATTATCACTAATGCATCCACTATTTCTGGGACTACTTCCTTAAGTACTCTGGGATGCAGCCCATCTGGCTCTGGGGATTTATCGGCCGTTAATCCATTCAATTTACCTAACAGCACTTCCCAGCTAAGCTGGATTTCACTCAGTTCCTCCATTTCATTTGACTCCCGGTCCCCTGCAATTTCCGGCAGATTATTTATGTCTTCTTTAGTGAAGACAGAACCAAAGTAGGTATTCAATTGGCCTGCCATGTCCATGTTCCCCATGATCAATTCACTAGTTTCTGACTGCAAGGGACCAACATTTGTTTTAACTAATCTTTTTCTCTTCACATATCTATAAAAACTTTTGCAGTCAGTTTTTATGTTCCCTGCCAGTTTGTTTTCATAATCTATTTTCCCTTTCCTAATTAAGCCCTTTGTCCTCCTCTGCTGGACTCTGAATTTCTCCCAGTCCTCTGGTAGGCTGCTTTTTCTGGCCTATTTGTATGCTTCATCTTTTGTTTTGATACTATCCTTGATTTCCCTTGTTATCCACGGATGCACTACCTTCCCTGATTTATTCTTTTGCCAAACTGGGATGAACAATTATTGTAGTCCATCCATGCAGTCTTTAAATGCCTTCCATTGCATATCTGCCATCAACCCTTTAAGAATCACTTGCCAGTCTACCTTGGCCAATTCATGTCTCATACACTCAAAGTTACCTTTCTTTATGTTCAGAACCCTTGTTTCTGAATTAACAATGTCACTCTTCATCCTAATGAAGAACTCAACCATATTATGGTCAAGCTTGCCCAAGCGACCATGCACAATAAGACTGCTAACTAACCCTTCCTCATTACTCAGTACCCGGTGTAGAATAGCCTGCTCTCTCGTTGGTTCCTCTACATGTTGGTTTAGAAAACTATCCTGCATACATTGCAAGAAATCCTCTTCCTCAGCACCCCTGGCAAATTTGATTCACCCAATCTACATGTAGGTTGAAGTCACCCATTATAACTGTTTTACCTTTGTTGCACGCATTTCTAATTTCCTGTTTGATGCCATCCCCAACTCCACTACTACTGTTAGGTGGCCTGTACACAACTCCCACTATCGTTTTCTTGCCCTTAGTGTTTCACAGCTCTACCCATATTGATTCCACATCCTCCAAGCTAATGCCCTTCCTTTCTATTGCATTAATCTCCTCACTAACCAACAACGCTACCCCACCTCCTTTTCCTTTCTGTCTATCCCTCCTGAATATTGAATATCGCTGGATGTTCAGCTCCCAGCCTTGGTCACCCTGGAGCCATGTCTCCGTGATCCCAACTATATCATATTCATTAATAACTATCTGCACATTCAACTCATCCACCTTATTACGAATGCTCCTTGCATTGAGGCACAAAGCCTCCAGGCTTGTTTTTACAACACTCTTCCCCCTATACAATTATGTTGAAAAGTGGTCCTTTTTGATTTTTGTCCTGTATTTTTCTGCCTGCCACTTTTACTTACTTCTACCCTCATTTTACACCCCTCTGTCTCTCTGCTCATGCTCCCATCCCCCTGCCACAATGCAGGTGTAACACTGAAATGAACCCTATATGAAACCCTAAGCAATATACAATTGCTTATATTTCTATCCTTTTCCAGTGTCTAATTTTGTTTGTGAATTTGACTCATTTAGTTCCAAAAACCTATGAGAGGTATCACAGACTCTAAATCAATCTGCACTTGCCTGAAATTGTCCCCTCGATACATCTGATTAAATAATACTGCACGTCAATAACTTATTTTGTATCTCAGCTCTCAATAATATTATTTCTGTTCAAATCATGTCTTATCCATAATGGTTATAATTTGTATAATATTATTTAGATTTTTCTGTTTATCCTGGTCATTTCAGAACTCTTTTTTTTTCATATTTCTACATGATATTCAACTATTGTGCCCATGATGGCTCCTAGAGAAATCCATTCAATCACATTTTTTCATTGATTTCCCTGGAACCTATTCTCTCCCACATGCCAAACAACACTCCCTGATTTTCTTGCCAGCCTTTGACATGAGGGGTAATTCATTAGAGCTAGCAACCAGCACCTTTCCCGGATGTGGGAGGAAACCAGGACACCCAGCAGAAAACCATGTGGCCATAGGAAGTACGTACAAACTCAATACAGTCAGAACTAGAATTGGGTTGCTGGACTAAAATTGAGATATCACCTTCAGCGCTACCATACTTTCCTATAACATGGCAACAGCAGTTCTAACAGACAGGTACATAAGAAAGCATGGCTTTTGTTTTGTTTGTTTTGCACTGGTGTTGACAGTCCACCAGTGTGACCTTTGCTTATGCACAAACAACAATGTCAGCAGATTGATAACAGACAGTATCGCAGTTCAACTCAATCTCATTCAGAGATATTTCAAATGATTGCATGTAGTGGATGGGTGGGGGGGGGGGGGATGATGTTAGTTAAATATTTTGCTCTACTTTTCTTAGTTTAGGTGCAGTGATCCAGATCATGAAAACATTTTCATTTGAATTATCAAATATATTCCCGCTGTATTATGTGTATTCTGCTCCATTGTGGACTCTCCTGACCTATTTACTTCTGCCGAATTTATTTTTAGACTGTCTACTTCCTCAGATGTAATTTGATCAAAAAGCCGCAAGTTGTTCATTTAACATATGCACTAGAAATTACCAACTCCAACAGTTGCGAGAGCTTATCGGAAAAGTAAATGAAATAAAATGGGAAGCAAGCCAAAGACAGACGATTGGTGTCTAAATTACTTTATAAGAATCCAAAAGTATCAAAAAAGAAACTTCAGAACATGGAGATTAGTAAGATTAATTGAGAACTTACCAGTTTGAAGTTTGATCTTTATTTTATGAGGCGTTACGTTGGTGATTACATGAAGAAGCCCTGCCAGTCCGCGTGCGCGCCAATCTTCAAAGCAGCAGTATGAAATCATAGGTAACAGCAAATGAAGTAATATAGTAAAATCAGCAACTTGAGAACTACCAGATGACCTTTGTGAGAGAAGGTTGGGAGTGGAGGGCACGTAATCACCAACGTAACTCCTTATAAAATAAAGATCAAACTTCAAACTGGTAAGTTCTCATTTAATCTTACTATTTTACTTCTGAGTCACGTGAGTGATTCCGTGAAGAGTTCAAAGCTCTGTGATTTCATGCAACAGATTCAAATCCCAGCGTCCCACTGATCGATTGACTCAGGATGAGTGAATAATCAACAATGCATTAACCATGACATTGATTCAAATGTATTAATGGTTTACGTTAATAAAGAAAATCAATAGCAAACCCTCTATCTCAGGGGAGGCTAAAGTGGACGCAAAACAGAATGGGCAAATAGCCCGTGTCAGCTATCGGCCTATGGTAAAAAAATGTAAAAATCAATTCAATTGACCATCCTGCGGTCGCGAGGATATGGTCGATGGGAACATCCATTGTCCTGGCTGCTGATGTTGATGCCGCCCTGGTGGAATGAGATGTTAAATTGTCTGTGTTAATACCTGCATAAACCAGAACCTGCTTCAGCCATCTTGAAATAGTCTGAACCGACCTTTTCTTGTGTGGTTGTTTGTCGCTAATAAACAATGCTGATTCCATACCTCTTAGGGTTCTGGTGGCCTTGATATAATATAGCAAGCCTGCCCTCACACATAGATGTGAGTCCGTGGGGTATGCCGAAATATGATCTTAAATCCTGCCACCCCTGGTCTGCTCTGCTTGTGTAGATCAGAAATGTAAAACGTAATGGCATCAGCCATTTCCATATTATCTAGCCACAGCTTTTGCAATGTCTGCCCTCGTTGTGCTGATACTAGTGTCATGACTAAGGATGTACCTGGAGCCCCCTGATGAAGTATTGTTAACACATTGTCAATATCCAATACTGCATATAATTGTAGTGAAAGAACTTGTGTTAAAGATATCTTTTACAAACTCGATATTCGGGGTTGAAACCCGACAGAGTGGGTCCCGTTTGCAGCAGCTAATATGATGGAAAGGCACGTTGGGCACAGTTAGTGGCCGTATAACTGAATTATTGTCAAAGACCATTTAAGAATGAACTGGAAGACATCAGTTATCTGTACCGTATTAAATGTAACATTAACATTAAGCAAACTGCTTCCGATCTCCTCAATAGGAAATGTGCTGCTTTTTTGGTCCTATCCCTGCACTCTGCAGTGAGCACATCCATGGATTGATGTGACAACCTGAGCCGTAAGGCAGTTCATTCAGAATGCATAAGTCAATAATTGTTTTATTATGCAGAGGCTGGTTTCCTGAACCACAGTTTGAACCAGCAAAGTTTTCATTTTTTAGAATAACCGTATACGGTTGTATTATTATGCCTGATGGAAGCAGGAAGCATGGCTGCATAGCCAGTCAGACAGAACGAAAGCAAGATCTTGCTGACTTTATTTCAAGACCCGACTGATGAGGTAAAATGGAGGAAGACATAAAAGAACATTCCTCCTTCTTGTAGCGAGAATGTATCTCTCCCCACTGTTATGCCACATATTTTTGCAATGTGAATAAGCATGAAACCAACATGTCGATATTTAATGTTCCATTGAACCATACTTTCATAATACTTTGTGATCCAATACCTATTCTGTGTTGTCATGGATCTGAACTTGATGATACACCAGTGTCAAAGGAGATTAGGTAAATTATTACAGGATACTATTACTTGATTGCCATGTAACTAACATATGCCACCACCATAGTGTATCAACTTGAAGTTGAGCATGTAGATTATGTATATTCGCTCAATAGCCCTTTACCCATGGGGTGCATCCAGTGTATATAGTTAGTTGATACCAACAACTGAAGAATTGGCAATTCATGCAAATCTCCTCCACTTCCAAACTAGAGACAATATTCACAATTTCCCACCTTAGAGCACTTAGCATCATAGAATCATAGAATCATAGAAAATAGGTGCAGGAGTAGGCCATTCGGCCCTTCGAGCCTGCACCACCATTCAATATGATCATGGCTGATCATCCAACTCAGTATCCTGCACTTGCCTTCTCTCCATACCCCCTGAACCCTTTAGCCACAAGGGCCACATCTAACTCCCTCTTAAATATAGCCAATGAACTGGCCTCAACTACCTTCTGTGGCAGAGAATTCCACAGACTCACCACTCTCTGTGATCTTCTCATCTCGGTCCTAAAAGACTTCCCCCTTATCCTAAAACTGTGACCCCTTGTTCTGGAGTTCCCCAACATCGGGAACAATCTTCCTGCATCTAGCCTGTCCAACCCCTTAAGAATTTTGTAAGTCTCTATAAGATCCCCCCCTCAATCTCCTAAATTCCAGCGAGTGCAAGCCGAGTCTATCCTGTCTTTCTTCATATGGAAGTCCTGCCATCCCAGGAATCAGTCTGGTGAACCTTCTCTGTACTCCCTCTATGGCAAGAATGTCTTTCCTCAGATTAGGAGACAAAAACTGTATGCAATACTCCAGGTGTGGCCTCACCAAGACCCTGTACAACTGCAGTAGAACCTCCCTGCTCTTGTACTCAAATCCTTTTGCTATGAATACCAACATAGCATTTGCTTTCTTCACTGCCTGCTGCACCAGACTACTTTCAATGACTGGTGTACCATGACACCTAGATCTCGTTGCATCTCCCCTTTTCCTAATCGGCCACCATTCAGATAATAGTCTACCCTCCTGTTTTTGGCCACCAAATTGGATAACTTCACATTTATCCACATTATACTGCATCTGCCATGCATTTGCCCACTCACCCAACCTATCCAAGTCACCTTGCAGCCTCCTAGCATCCTCCTCACAGCTAACACTGCCCCCCAGCTTCGTGTCATCCGCAAACTTGGAGATGTTGCATTCAATTCCCTCATTCAGATCATTGATATATATTGTAAATAGCTGGGGTCCGAGCACTGAGCCTTGCGGTACCCCACTAGTCACTGCCTGCTATTCTGAAAAGGACCCGTTTACTCCTACTCTTTGCTTCCTGTCTGCCAGTCAGTTCTCTATCTATATCAATACTGAACCCCCAATACCGTGAGCTTTAAGTTTGTATGCTAATCTCTTATGTGGGACCTTGTCAAAAGCCTTCTGAAAGTCCAGATATATAACACATCCACAGGTTCTCCCTTATCCACTCTACTAGTTCCATAAAATTCTATGATTCGTCAGACATGATTTACTTTTCATAAATCCATGCTGACTTTGTCCAATGATTTCACCGCTTTCCAAATGTGCTGCTATCCCATCCTTAATAACTGACTCTAGCATTTTCCCCACTACCGATGTTAGACTAACTGGTCTGTAATTCCCCGTTTACTCTCTCCCTCCCTTTTTTAAAAGTGGAGTTACATTAGCTACCCTCCAATCCTCAGGAACTACTCCAGAATCTAAAGAGTTTTGAAAAATTATCACTAATGCATCCACTATTTCTGGGGCTACTTCCTTAAGTACTCTGGGATGTAACTTATCTGGCCCTGGGGATGCCTTTAATCCATTCAATTTACCTAACACCACTTCCCGGCTAAGCAGGATTTCACTCAGTTCCTCCATCTCATTTGACCCCAGTCCCCTGTTATTTCCGGCAGATTATTTGTGTCTTCCTTTGTGAAGACAGAACCAAAGTAGTTATTCAATTGGTCTGCCATGTCCTTGATCCCCATGATCAATCCACCAGTTTCTGACTGCAAGGGACCTACATTTGTTTTAACTAACCTTTTTCTCTTCACATATCTATAAAAACTTTTGCAGTCCAATTTTATGTTCCGTGCCAGTTTTCTTTCATAATCTATTTTCCTTTTCCTAATTAAGCACTTTGTCCTCCTCTGCTGGACTCTGAATTTCTCCCAGTCCTCAGGTAGGCTGTTTTTTCTGGCCTATTTGTATGCTTCATCTTTTGTTTTGATACTATCCTTGATTTCCCTTGTTATCCACCGATGCACTACCTTCCCTGATTTATTCTTTTGCCAAACTGGGATAAACAATTGTTGTCCACATCATCCATGCAGCCTTTCATTGCATATCCACCGTCAACCCTTTAAGAATCACTTGCCAGTCTATCTTGGTCAATTCACGTCTCGTACCCTCAAAGTTACCTTTCTTTAAGTTCAGAACCCTTGTTTCTGAATTAACAATGTCACTCTCCACCCTAATGAAGAACTCAACCATATTATGGTCACTCTTGCCCAAGGGGCCACGCACAACAACACAGCTAACAAACCCTTCGTCATTACTCAGTACCAAGTCTAGAATAGCCTGCTCTCTCATTGGTTCCTCTACATGTTGGTTTAGAAAACTATCCTGCATACATTCCAAGAAATCCTCTTCCTCAGCACCCCTGCCAATTTGATTCACCCAATCTATATGTACAGTGGCTTGCAAATGTTTTTATACCCCTTGAACTTTTCCACATTTTGCCACATTACAACCACAAACTAAATGTATTTTATTGGGATGTTATGTGATAGACCAACACAAAGTGGCGCATAATTGTGCAGTGGAAGGAAAATGATACATGCTTTTCAAATTTTTTTACAAATAAAAAACTGAAAAGTGTGGCGTGCAAAAGTATTCAGCCCCCTTTACTCTGATACCCCTAAATAAAATCCAGTGCAACCAATTGCCTTCAGAAGTCACCTAATTAGTAAATAGAGTCCACTTGTGTGTAATTTAATCTCAGTATGAATACAGCTGTTCTGTGAAGGCTTCAGAGGTTTGTTAGAGAACATTAGTGAACAAACAGCATCATGAAGCCCAAGGAACACACCAGACAGGTCAGGGATAAAAGTTGTGGGGAAGTTTATAGCAGGGTTAGGTTATAAAAAAAATATCCCAAGCTTTGAACATCTCACGGAGCACTGTTCAATCCATCATCCGAAAATGGAAAGAGTATGGCACAACTGCAAACCTACCAAGACATGGCCGTCCACCTAAACTGACAGGCCGGGCAAGGAGAGCATTGATTAGAGTAGCAGCCAAGAGCAGACATGGTAACTCTGGAGGAGCTGCAGAGATCCACAGCTCAGGTGGGAGAATATGTCCACAGGACAACTATTAGTCGTGCACTCCACAAATCGGGCCTTTATGGAAGAGTGGCAAGAAGAAAGCCATTGGTGAAACAAAGCCATAAGAAGCCCCGATTGCAGTTTGCCAAAAGCCATGTGGGGGACACAGCAAACATGTGGAGGAAGATGCTCTGGTCTGCTGAGACCCAAAATTGAAGTTTTTGGCCTAAATGTAAAACGCTATGCGTGGCGGAAAACACTGCACATCACCCTGAACACACCATCCCCACTGTGAAACATGGTGGTGGCAGCATCATGCTGTGGGGATGCTTTTCTTCAGCAGGGACAGGGAAGCTGGTCAGAGTTGATGGGAAGATGGATGGAGCCAAATACAGGGCAATCATGGATGGAAACCTGTTAGAATCTGCAAAAGACTTGAGACTGGGGCGGAGGTTCACCTTCCAGCAGGACAACGACCCTAAACATACAGCCAGAGCTAAAATAGAATGGTTTAGATCAAAGCATATTCATGTGTTAGAATGGCCCAGTCAATGTCCAGACCTAAATCCAATTGAGAATCTCTGGCAAGACTTGAAAATTGCTGTTCACAGATGGTCTCCATCCAATCCGACTGAGCTTGAGCTATTTTGCAAAGAAGAATGGGCAAAAATTTCAGTCTCGCAAAGTGATAGAGACATGACTTGCCAAAGCAAAGTATTGATCAGGGGGAGAATACTTTTGCACGACAGTTTTTATTTTGGTAATAAAATGTAAAACCATGTATCATTTCCTTCCACTTACAAATGACTTGCACGTGACGTGAAAAATGTGGAAAATTTGTAAACTTTTTGCAAGCGTCACCCATTATAAGGTGCATTTCTAATCTCATGTTTTCCTACACTACTACTGTTAGTTGGCCTGTACACAACTCCAACAGCGTTTCCTTTTCTGCCCCTTAGTGTTTTGCAGCTCTACCCATATCGATTCCACATCCTCCAAGCTAATGTCCTTCCTTTCTATTGCGTTAATCCCCTCTCGAACCAGTAACGCTACTCCACCTCCTTTTCCTTTCTGTCTATCCTGAATATTGAATATCCCTGGATGTTCAGCTCCCAGCCGTGGTCACCCTGGAGCCATGTCTCTGTGATCCCAACTATATCATATTCATTAATAACTATCTGCACATTCAACTCATCCACCTTATTACGAATGCTCCTTGCATTGAGACAGAAAGCCTTCAGGCTTGTTTTTACAACACTCTTACCCCTTATACAATTATGTTGAAAAGTGGCCCTTCTTGATTTTAGCCCTGGATTTTTCTGCCTGCCACTTTCACTTTTCAACTTGCTACCTATTGCTTCTACCCTCATTTTACATCCGTGTGTCTCTCTGCTCATGCACCCATCCCCCTGCCACATTAGTTTAAATCCTCCCTGACAGCACTAGCAAACACTCGCCCAAGGACATTGGTTCCCTTCAAGCCCAAGTGCAGACCGTCCTGTTTGTACTGGTCCCACCTCCCCCAGAACTTGTTCCAATGTCCGAGAAATTTGAATCCCTCCCCCTTGCACCATTTTTCAAGCCACGTATTCATCTGCAAAACCCTCCTCTTTCTACTCTGACTAGCATGTGGCACTGGTGGGAGTCCAGAGATTATTACCTTTGAGGTCCTACTTTTAAGTTTATCTCCTAGCTCCCTAAATTCGCCTTGTAGGACCTCATCCCGTTTTTTACTTATATCGTTGGTGCCAATGTGCACCACGACAGCTGGCTGTTCACCCTCCCCTTCCAAAATGGTCTACTTGTAATCAGAATCAGTTTGTAAATAACTGAAATTCGACTGACCAAACTACTGGAGCAATGCAGAATTCTGTTTGTTCATCATTGTGACTTAGGTAGCTTCAGCTGGTAATAGCATAAGCTTGTTAACAATGATCTACATGTCATTTGAGAGGTTGCTACTTTGCACGTTGTCAGCTCCCTGACTTGCACAGCTACTTCACTTCCAACGGCTCAGAGGCCCACAGGAGCCGTTGGAAATGAAGGAGGGGGAGGAGCGACACCCGACCAAGCGGGGCTTGTTTTCCTCAGAGGCCCACAGGAGCCGTTGGAAGTGAAGGAGGGGGAGGAGCGACACCCGACCGGTAAGGTTAAAAATCAAGCACGGGGCTTACCGAAATCCATAACGTTCTATTTGGAGAAGCCGTTAATTGGTGGGAAGTGGACTAGGGTAAGCAGCTGATTGATGGGAAGTAGACTAGGGTAAGCAGCTGATTGACGATCAGATTTCAGCAGTTTGTAGTGATTTTGTATTGTGTTGATATTGTATCCTGTGTAAGGGTGGAGTATGAAGGCCAGGGCAGTGTACTGTTCTGGATGTCAGATGTGGGAGGTCAGGGAATCTGATAGCCCTCCAGACGTCCACATCTGCGCCAGGTGTGTCGAGATGGGGCTCCTAAAGGACCGTGTTAGGAACCTGGAGCAGCAGCTCGATGACCTCCGTCTGGTCAGGGAGAGTGAGAAGGTCATAGAGAGGAGCTACAGGGAGGTAGTCACTCCCAGACCGCAGGAGGCAGACAGGTGGGTCACGGTTAGGAAGGGCAAGAGGCAGGGGCTAGAGAGTACCCCTGTGACTGTACACCTGGAAAATAGGTACTCGGATTTGAGTACGATTGGAGGGGACAGTCTACCTGGGGGCAGCAACACCGGCCGGGTCTCCAGCACAGAGACCGGTCCTGATGCTCAGAATGGGAGATTTTGTGGACGCAGTCGGGAGACCCGGATGGTAGTTTGCATCCTTGGTGCCAGGGTCTCGCATGTGTCGGAACGTGTCCAAAAGATTCTGAAAAGGGAGGGAGAGGAGCCTGATGTTGGGGTACACATAGGTACCAATGACATAGGCAGAAAAAGAGATGAGGTCCTGAAGGGAGAATTTAGGGAGTTGGGGGGAAAGTTAAGAAGAACGACCAAAAGAGTAACGATTTCAGGATTACTCCCTGTGCCGCGTGATAGTGAGAATAGGAATGAAATGAGGTGGAGGATAAATGCGTGGCTGAGGGACTGGTGCAGTGGGCAGGGATTCAAGTTTCTTGATCACTGGGACCTCTTTTGGGGAAGGCATGATCTGTACAAAAAGGACAGGTTGCACTTGAACCTGAGGGAGACCAATATCCTGGCAGGGAGATTTGCAAAGGCTACTGGGGAGACTTTAAACTAGAAAGGCTGGGGGGAGGGACTCGGGTAGAGGGGGCTCGGAGACAGGGTGTGGGGCAAGAGGCAGCGAAGGGAAGCACTCGGACCCAAAATGTAGGCGAGAAAGAGGAAAAAGATAATTGTCTATTATTCTCTGTCTAATAAGGGATGGTGGGTTTATAAAATGTGTATATTTTAATGCTAGGAGCATTGTAAGAAAGGTGGATGAACTTAGAGCCTGGATTGACACCTGGAAATATGATGTTGTGGCAATCAGTGAAACATGGTTGCAGGACGGCTGTGATTGGAAACGAAATATTCCAGGATTTCATTGCTTCAGGTGTGATAGAATTGGAGGGATCAGAGGTGGATGTGTTGCATTGCTTGTCAGAGAGGATATTACAGCAGTGCTTTGGCAGGATAGATAAGAGGGCTCATCTAGGGAGGCTATTTGGGTGGAACTGAGAAGTGGGAACGGTGTAGCAACACTTTTAGGGGTGTATTATAGACCGCCAAATGGGGAACGAGAATTGGAAGAGCAAATATGTAAGGAGATAGCAGATATTAGTAGTAAGCACAAGGTAGTGATTGTGTGGAGATTTTCAATTTTTCCAAAAATAGACTGGGAAACACATTCTGTAAATGGCTGGATGGTTTGGAGTTTGTAAAATGTGTGCAGGATAGTTATTTGCAGCAGTACATAGAGGTTATCGGCCAGAGAAGGGGCAGTGCTGGACCTCCTGTTAGGAAATGAGGCAAGTCAGGTGACGGAGGTATGCGTTGGTGAGCATTTCGGGACCAGTGATCACAATACCATTAGTTTCAATATAATTATGGAGAGAGAGTCAGAACTGGGACCTAGGGTGGAGATTTTTGATTGGAGAAAGGCTAACTTTGAGGGAATGCGTTTAAGGATTTAAAAGGAGTGAATTGGGACACTGTTTCATGGGAAGGATGTAGAAGAGAAATTGAGGACATTTAAAGGGGAAATTGTAAGAGTACAAAATCTTTATGTCCCTGTTAGGGTGAAAGGAAATAATAAAAATTGGAAAGAGCCATGGTTTTCAAGGGAAATTGGACACGTTTCGAAAAAAGAGAGATATTTACAATAATTATTGGAGGCATGGAGTAAATGAGGTGCTAGAGGAGTATAAAGAATGTAAAAAGAATCTTAAGAAAGAAATTAGGAAGGCTAAAATAAGATATGAGGTTGCTTTGTCAAGAAAGGTGAAAGTAAATCCAAAGGGTTTCTACAGCTATATTAATAGCAAAAGGATAACGAGGGATAAAATTGGACCATTAGAGAGACAGAATGGACAGCTATCTGAAGAGCCAAAAGAGATGGGGGAGATATTGAACAATTTCTTTTCTTCGGTATTCACCAAGGAGAAGGATATTGAACTATGTGAGGTAAGGGAAAAAAGTAGAGTAGCTATGGAAACTATGAGATTCAAAGAGGAGGAAGTACTGACACTTTTGAAAAATATAAAAGTGGATAAGTCTCCAGGTCCTGACAGGATATTCCCTAGGACATTGAGGGAAGTTAGTGTAGAAATAGCAGGAGCAATGGCAGAAATATTTCAAATGTCATTAGAAATGGGAATAGTACCGGAGGATTGGCGTACTGCGCATGTTGTTCCATTGTTTAAAAAGGGTTCAAAGAATAAACCTAGCAATTATAGACCTGTTAGTTTGACATCAGTGGTGGGTAAATTAATGGAAAGGATACTTAGAGATAATATGTATAAGCATCTGGATAAACAGGGTCTGATCAGGAACAGTCAACATGGATTTGTGCCTGGAAGGTCATGTTTGACAAACCTTCTTGAGTTTTTTGAAGCAGTTACTAGGGAAATTGATGAGGGTAAAGCAGTGGATGTTGTCTATATGGCTTTCTGTAAGGCCTTTGACAAGGTTCCCCATGGAAGGTTGGTTAAGAAGGTTCAATCTTTGAGAGTTAATGGCGGAGTAGCAAGATGGATTCAACAGTGGCTGAATGGGAGATGTCAGAGAGTAATGGTGGATGGCTGTTTGTCAGGTTGGAAGCCGGTGACCAGTGGGGTGCCTCAGGGATCTGTGTTGGGTCCACTGTTGTTCATCATGTACATCAATGAGCTGGATGATGAGGTGGAAAATTGGATAAGTAAGTCAGATGCTAAGATAGGTGAAATGGTGGATAATGATAGATTTTCAATGTCTAAGATTTGGGCCATATGGAAAAGGTGAAAGGGCAGTTTAAGTGACTGTGGATACAAAAAATGAAGTAGATATACATTCAAAGTAGTATACACTGTTGAGATTGTCAGTGATTTTGATAGGACCATATGGAAAAGTGATATTCATTAAATTTTCATACTGTTAATAATATTTTGTATTATCATTGATTTTAAAATTTAAAATTATATATTTTATATAATTGAAAAAAGAATGAAATTAGTAATATTTATATTCGTAGATATTAAAAATTTAAGATTATGTTACTATACATTTTTTCTGATGGAGAAAGTGTCCTTGAAGTGCTATATCTTGGCAGGACAAATCAAAATAGGAACGTCCATGGTAAATGGTGGGGAATTGAGGAATGCTGTGGAACAGAGAGATCTAGGAATAATTGCGCATAGTTTCCTGAAGGTGGAATCGCATGTAGATGGGGTGGTAAAGAAAGCCTTTGGTGTGCTGGCCTTTATAAATCAGAGCATTGAATATAGGAGTAGGGAAGTAATATTAAAATTGTACAAGGCATTGGTAAGACCAATTCTGGAGTATGGTGTACAATTTGGTCGCCTAATTATAGGAAGGATGTCAACAAAATAGAGAGAGTACAGAGGAGATTTACTAGAATGTGCCTGGGTTCCAGCAACTATGTTACAGAGAAAGGTTGAACAAGTTAGGTCTTTATTCTTTGGAGCGCAGAAGGTTAAGGGGGGACTTGATTGAGGTCTTTAAAATGATGAAAGGGATAGACAGAGTTGACGTGGATAAGCTTTTCCCTTTGAGGGTAGGGAAGATTCAAACAAGAGGGCATGACATGCGAATTAAGGGACGGAAGTTTAGGGGTAACGTGAGGGGGAACTTCTTTACTCAGGGGGTGGTGGCTGTGTGGAATGAGCTTCCAGCAGAAGTGGTGGAGGCAGGATCGATTTTAACATTTAAAAGTAAAGTTGATAGGTATATGGACGGGAAGGGAATGGAGGGGTATGATCTGAGTGCAGGTAGATGGGACTAGGGGAAAACAAATGATCGGCACGGACTGGAAGGGCAGAGAGGGCCTGTTTTTGTGCTGTAATTGTTATATAGTTATATGGTTATATGGTTACCATATTGCCAATTACCCTTGATGAATAGGTCAGCTTTATAACAGGTTTCTATTAACTCCAATCTCTTGCCACAGGGCGGAGTCATAGGCTAATTAATAGTTAAAGGTAAATCCCAATGACCAACAAGTCTATTTGGTAACAACTTAAAGTTAACTGGATGGATGAGCCCAATTTCCCAAATATAGTTTGAGGCTGAAACAGATGATTTTAACAAAATACAGCATTAGAATATCATCAAGACAAGACATAACAAGTGTTTTTAAATTCTGAGTTCAAACAACGATTTTATTAATTAGTTAAATAACCTGGGTAAATAGTTTATCCCATTTTGCATGTTATTAGTACAGTTATCAATGCCTTTTGATCATTTCCAATGTCTCCGATGATCTCTGTAATGGGAACTGCATAGAATGGATCTTTGAGACCCTTATGAATCCGTTGTCAGTCAGTAAAGAAGTTTCCTATTTGGAAAGTTCATATGCGAGTTAACCGACATTCTCCATTTTTCATAATGAACAGGCCACTCCTGCCATAATTCCATGGGTGCTCCACACGATAACTCTGGCCCAATTTCCAAGCCTGTCTTAAAAGACAATCCTGGCCATAATACTGAGCCTCCCTCATAAATTTTGTCCAAAGGCAACTCTGGCCATTATACTGAGCCTGCCTAAATGACAATTCTGGCCCTAATTCCAAACTTGCTTGGAATCCTAGTATTGTGCAGTTTTACATGGTTAAATGCCTCTTAGCAGATGCTTTTATCATTTGTGTGTTGTACAAACAAATGTAAATATTACCCATGTTTCGGAAGTGCCAGACCCACCTTGTTGAGTAGGACTGGTAGGGTGCGTGTAACCCAGCTTCAGTAGGTGCACCAGCTTCAGTGACCTTTTGCACCACTTACTGCCGATGGACCGCCTGGAGTACCAGGTTCTGAAAACGATGAACCTTTGCCCGCCGTCGCCCCTTGATTCCGATAGCTCGTTTGCTTCATCCGCAAACATGTTTTTCCTGTTGAATAGGCCTTACCTGAATAGAAGGTCACTCCCTTTGCAATAATGTCCTTCCTCGTACGCAGGTGTGGCTCACAAGACCCTACAACTGAAGTAGAACCTCCCCCTGTACTCAATCCTTTTGCGAAAGCACTGCATGCATGCTCTTTCAATGACTGTGTACCATCACCAGGTTCGCTGCATCTCCCCTTTTCCTAATCGGCCACATTTATATAATTCGTCTGCTTTCTTTAGATAACCTCACATTTTTCCACATTAATCTGCCAAACAGTCACCAGTTAGCACAGTCTCCTTGCGTCCTCTGCCTAACCACTGCCCCCCTTAGTGTTCCACAAATTGGAGATATTGTCTTCATTCCCTCCCAAGATCCTGGGGTCAGAGAGTGGGACCCAATTCGTACATCAATAGCCCTAAATGCTTTAAGTTTGTATACTAATCTTTATGTGGGCTTGTCGAAATCTGGAAGCATTGGTTCTCCCTTATCCACGCTACTAGTTACATCCTCGATGATTTACCTTTCGTAAATCCTACCTGCGCTGATACAGCCCCCAGTGGAATCCTCAGGAAAACTACAGAATCTAAAGAGTTTTGGATTATCACTAATGCATCCACTATCTTCCTGAGCTACTTCTTAATTCTGTTGGGATGGCAAACTTTGTTGTCAGGAATGGTACCTCTGACACTTGCTCTTCATCCCTTGGGGTATGCTCCACAGCCATACCCTCAGACTCGGCGTCAGAATTACACTGACCCAGCCTGCTCTCCTCCTCCAAGAGGGAGATATGAAGCAGCCCTGTCGCAGGCACTGCTGGCGCGGCCTTTCCTACAGGCCGGCGCTGTCACACATTAAGCAGCCCTGTCCCAGGTGCTGCTGGCACGGGCTCTCCCGTAGGCCCGTGCTGTTACGGATCCGGTGTCTGACCCGGCATGGTGTCCTTCTCCAAGTGGGGACATTAATTTTGGAGTGTGGAGCTTCACCTGTGAATGGTTAAAATGACAACAGCATCCATGCAAATACACACTTATTACCAGAGGGGAGCCCTTGCAGCCCGAGTCCAATAAGGCGGATCGATTTATCGGTGATTTCACCCCATGCCTGGGGACCACCGTGTCTGTGAGCCGCTGACCGCACTGTCAGCGACTCTGGCGGTGATACTGCGTTCCTGCTTGATTTGCCCCTCCACGGGCATCACAGCAGGCTGGAAGCCACTGACCACCTTGTCAGTGGCTGGAATCGCGAACCCGACATCTATCGACTATCCGCTTCCGCGGTCGGAACCGGGGTCTCCCCACAGCCCATAGCCGATTCACTCGCCGGCCTTCGCCATAAATCTAGCAGGAAACCTCTGTGAAGAGAGGTTTCTGCTCGAACAGCAAACTCTGGTAAGTAATACAAAACTTACCTTCTAGGTTTAAATTTACTGCCGGCATGAGCGATGCCGTGCCAGTCCGGTGCTTCACCATGCGAACGGCGATATGACACGCATGCGGACTGGCGGGGCTTCTTCACGGAATCACTCACGTGACTCCGAAGTAAAATAACCAGTTGAAGGCAAATTTGCCAATAGTAGGTTGAAAGATACACAAGAGACCAGAATGAGAAGAAGTACAAAATTAGAGGAAGAGATTAAAAAAAAAAAGTTATTAGAGCAACTCTGGCAGATTTGAGGCTATGGGGAAATTGATGTGGAAGGATATGAATTTTAAAGTTGAATTATAGATAGATTGGACAGCAAATATAATGAAATCCTAGTACCAACGCTTTCTCTTCTCATTTCTTCACTCTCTAAGTATATAACTTTGACTGGAAATATACATTTTACATTAATTTGTACCTTTTGTTATACATTAATTACAGTCCCACCACCAAAGAGACCAAAATCATCCAACTAAGTGCATAGCTGGCATATACAAATCAATAACACACCAAGCAATGCTACAACTGAGTTATGGAGACAATTGGTTATTCAGTCTCATGATCCTGTGTTGCCAGCAGGTCTCTGGGGCTATAGCAAGTGTAAAATAAATGTTTGTACTGACCTTTGCTTTTGAGCCAACTCTTCATTGAAATCATGGGATTGTGGAATTCATTCTTTTGATGAGGCTGTTATTGGATTCAATTTATTACTAGCATTACAAAATTACAATCACTTGAAAAGCATACCTATATTTTTGATATAATTCTTCTTAGCATTAGTAGATCTACACACATGCAGGCAAGGGGAGAGTATTCCGTCACACTCTGGACTCATGCCTTCTCCTGGTGGGAAGCCTTTTGGGTGTGTCAGGAGCTGCGTCTCTCATGGTAGTACACCTATATGGGTGGTCCAGATAGGTTTCTGGTTCATTCACCTTGCAAATGATTGAAGATAAAGCGATAGGCCAATAAAAACTTTCCTTTGCACAATTCTTATCTTTTCTTTTGCTGAAATTTTAGTTTTAAAATACAGATATAGTATTGCTATCATTATTGGATCTGATATAAATATTTAGTGAGGACCCCAATTTCTTCCTGCCATGTTCCTTGCTCACTGTGGCAAGAATACAGTGGAACCAGAGAGAAATGTATCTGTTCAATTCCACTCCTCTCCCAGTTGCATCAAAATTAAAGTCATGATCAATGTCATGCAAGGACCAAGGGCTTGGTCAGCCCATTATATGACAGAGCAAACATATAGTCAATATATCTGTAGAAAGGGTAGCCTTAAAGAGAATTAGATAGGCAAGGGGGTTTAGAAAAAAGATCAATGATCCTTCATAATAACAATTTTCTGTCTGCAATTCTTCCTAATCAACTATGTTAAGAAATGTCACTTTCTGATCAGTGGTGTTAAGTGTAGACACTGTGATAGTTGAGGTCCATTCAAAATAATGGGGAAAGCCTAAACTAAGAATTAAAATATGTCTTTCTGGTGGAATTTCAAGAGCAGCAATGGGACAATTTGCTACTTAACAAGTTTAGTTTCAGGTCCTTGAACTGCTTTATTTCACAGTTAATTTGCGAAAGAGGTTTTAAAAAAATTGTTTTATTTGAAGGTCATAGACAGTTGCATTTGGTTGCAGTGTGCTTTGCTACTAGTGAATTGTCGAATACGGTCAAGGCAGCAGATTTCCTGTTGCACTTCCATACAAGCTGTGAAAAGACTTATATTGTTACTAAGAATATACAACACAGAAACAAGTATTTAATTATGCTAATCATTCCTATTCACTACTCGTGACTCCTTTTCTCTTTCTTTAACTGATTCTAAGAATTTAATCCTCTATTCTTTTCTCCCTCAAATCCTTATCAACCAACTCCCAATCCTTCCGTCCCCCTGACCAGTCTATTCACCATGGAAGTAATTTTATGTTACTTCTATGTTTGGTTGCTTGATATGTTTGTACCTTCTGCCTCAAGTCGAGCTTCATCTCGTGGAAAGGCTCTCCCTTCACAAGATTACATAATTTAATGGTAAGATTAAATGAGAACTTACCAGTTCGAAGTTTGATCGTTATTTTATGAGGAGTTACGATGAGGGATTACGTGAAGAGCCCGCCCTGGCGCTGGCAAACGGCATACTTCAAAGCAGCGGCATGAAAAAACACAGAACACAAATAGCCGAAGTAACATAGTAAGGCTCATAATAGACTTAGAACTACCAGATGATCATTTATTTTATGAGGGTGGGGAGTGGAGGGCACGTAATCCCTCATCGTAACTCCTCATAAAATAACGATCAAACTTCGAACTTGGTAAGTTCTCGTTTAATCTTACTATTTTACTTCGGAGTCACGTGAGTGACTACGTGAAGAGTTTAAAGCTTTCTGTGTTTTTTCGTGTCGTAGAATTTATTCCATACGACAGTACGACTCATTAACACAATAACGAGCGAATAACACATTTTCCCAAACATTGCCTCAAGTTATGTGATAAATAATTTTCACATTATAAAAAATGAAAATAATGCCATTTCTATTGAAAAGCAAATTTATCACAAATACCAATTGATATATATTTTTTATGGCATGACAAAGCAACAATTATAGCGAACCGAACATTGCGTGTCTAAATCTGACACCATGACTGGTTCCTTTATTTTAACAGTACTCTACAGCCTCCTGCGGCCTTGCATCTTTGCTCGAGTGGCTCATCCTGTGCCATTCCTGTGAATGTATTTTCCTCATTAACAGAGTGATTTTCCACCTTTCAGTGTCTAGTTCCTACTGAATGTATCCAATTATTAAAACCATCTAGAAATACATTCCTCTATAACCATCAGTTTTACTGAACCCAATGTGGTTTTTGTGTGTAATAAGCAGTCTCATTGCCACAGACTCTTACCTACTGCAACATTTTCATCAATGTTCACACACACACAACTTAAAGCCAGCAGGATGTGCTTATAGGTTTACCTTGGTTTTGTTTTCAGGTCTTCTTGGCGTGCTTTGTTTGGTAGATTCATAAACATATATGATAATGCAATTTGTATCCACATGCCATTATAACGTAACATTTGCAATGTTTGCACTCTTATATTGATACTAAAGTTATCAGAATTATTATTTTCAATGTTTAAGTTTTTTGAATCATAGATAGAGTTAAAGTCCATTTCTTAAGGCATTTCAAGATTTTTTTTATCTCCTGCCTTTATATTTTTTACAATTTTGGACAGATTATATATACATATACACATATCTATATCTATATCTATATCTATATCTATAATATATATATACACACACACAGATATATATTTTATTAACCTTTTTTAAAAAAAAATACAGTCTTTCTGACTTTTAAAAATATCCTGCCAAAATTGTGGAGCATCTAAACCTTTCTACCGTATTTTAAACGGTAACCAGTATCGGAAACCGGCCCCGTAATTATCTCTCGTCCCGATCGCTGGGTATTCCCCTGGGACGTTCTTTTTAAAACTCCGTTATTTTAACAGAGTATATCTGTTCAATTTAGACTTTTAATTTGTTTTTAAAACCTTTTAAATCCTGGTTTTCCACAGGCACGGAGTTTTCAAGTCCTAAAAAATTTTTTCAACAGCACTTACCTGCCGGTTCCAAACCTACTGCTGTCGAGGAGCTGTCTGTGCAGCTCCTGCTTCTGCCGTCAGCGTCGACGTAATGCGTTTGCCAGCGCCAGGCGGGGCTCTTCACGTAGTCACTCACGTGACTCCGAAGTAAAATGGTTCTCGTGTTAGACACCTCTGACTCTCATCTCTCCTAAAGATACCCATAATACCCATAATCTCATCCAAGACCAAAAATACCCATAATCTCATCCAAGCCATAATCGCATATTGCTGCTATCATCCATGTAAATCTTTCTTTTGCACAATCTCAGGCATTGCTACATCCTTCCCACCATACAAAAAAGATTATACATTACATCAAAATAAAATGTAACCAAGATTTGACATGTTCAGTATAACTACTTTCCAATTCCAACTCTCCAAAAATAATCCCACTGTGTTGTTTGCTTTCATCATCGCCTTAAGAACGTCTGTCATTGCTTGTATAGATTTGTATATTTGCAAATACTTGCATATTTAAAAAATAATTTCCTTCCTATCCCATTTTAGTCTTAATTTTCCATGTAATCCACGGGTTTATTTATGTTAGTTATCCAAAAGTAATACCACTATTTCAATTGTACTTAAAGTCCTTTTCCAATTATATTTTCCAAGTAAAAATATAATCTGAAAATATGTTCACGTATTGCATTCATTTTCACTGATTATCACTGGTTTTGAGACAGCTACAAATGTAAAATATACCATTAAAATATTTGAAATAAAATTTGAAAACACATTCTGCCACTCCAATTAGTCATATTTTATTCTTATTCTCTTCCTTGCACCTCAAGCTGCTATGATTCAGCAGGTAGTGCAGCTGTCTCACAATCCAGCAACCTAGGTTCAATCCTGTCCAGAACTGTCTGTGTGGAGTTTGATTATTTTCTGTGTGACCACGTCAATTACACCTATGCTTCAAAGATGTGGAGGTTGGTTGGCTAATTAACCCTAACTATAAATTGACCCTAGCATCAATGGGTGGCAGGAGATTCAGGAGGTAGTGGATTAATCAAGGGTGTGAGAATAGGTTACAGGTATAGAAGTGAAGGAATAGGATTGATGAGATTACCCCGAAAGCCTGCCTTAGCTGGATAGCTCCCCACTTGCTCACAAAGAAATATGGTGACTGCTAGGCTTCTATTACTTTGTAACCAAATCTGTTTATTTCATTAATCAGTGTATCAAATTGCATCTTACTGAAGACAGTTTGGAAATCAAGTTGAAATGAGGCCAGGCAGCATCTGTGGAGGGCAGGGATGGGCCGAGCGGCAGCAGCAGGCAGTTGGGCAGTACGGGGATGGACCGAGCGACGGCTGAGCCGGAGTGGGCAGAGGGAGGGAGGGAGTCGGGTTGCAGGGTGACCGAGCAGTTTGCGTGGAGTTTGAATAACACACACGCACACACACGCACACACACACACGATGCAAACTGGTCCAATCGTCAAGCCAACGGGTTCTAAACCACGGCTAACAATGAATGACCTGTGGAGGAAGGAACTGCTGATGCTGCTTTTTATGGAGGGAGGGAGGGAGTGACTGAGGGTAGGGGAAAGGCAGAGAGGGAGAGGTGACTGAGGGGGGGATTGGGGGATGAGGGGCAATGAGCCTCGCCTGCGCAGTAGGTGGCTATGTGTGAATGGTGGAATATTGCGTTGGGGAGGAGACCCAATGGGTCTGCACTCAGTCTAGTTTATTTATGAATGTCATTGAAATGAAGACGCAGGTCCATACACACTGGTGTGAATGTTTATCCCGAATGACCCATGACCTGGACATGCATATTTGTAATACCGAACTTGCTTATTGAGAGGGTCTCTAATTTAGTCCTGATAAAATATTATAATGCAGTAGCCACAAATACTCTAAGCAAAGTTGCATTTCTGTTTTTGTCATTTGCATTCCTTCTTTTTTTCAGCATAAAATGTTCTATTACACTTTTCTGGATATACTGATAAAATGCAAATCCTATCCTTGATGTTTTGTCAAAAGCAGCAATATCAGGGTGCTCTGCTGGTGTGGACAGTGTTCACCATCAGACACTGTACTGAAAGCAGTAATGTTGTTCCTTTCAGCTTGCTTTTCACTGTGCCAGGTGGTTCACTGGATAATGAGCAGTTTCCAGTGATGGAGACAGACTATGCTGCTCTTTAAACATGAGCTAATTATAACAGCAAGCTATTTCTGTGTCTGGAACAGAAAGAGCAGATTCATATGGAATATTTTGACTATTGTCCTATTGCCTCCATCTCCCTGTGAATAAAGACATCAATTAAATAGTCTATTTTGCCTATGCTTACTTTGCATTTTGTGGCTCTGGCATTGTACTGTGCAATTTAAGGCTGGGTGTCTAGACCTGATTCGAATTGAAGGGGGAACACAGTCTGTGTGGTTGAGGTGGCTGGAAAACTACACAGATCCTGTGGAATGAAGCCTGGGGAACTTTGACTGAACACTGTCAGTTTCTAACTAGCATCTGGTACGTATTGGAAGGGAGCGGGATGGCCGGCATTGGATGGTTACTGCCAGGAACGTGAAGCAATGATGCAGAAAACAATTTGAAGAAAGTTATTTCCTAATGCTCATCTGTCCGCTGCTGTTTGACTTTTTGGCAAAAGAGTTTCTTACAAATAAGAAATAGGGGGCTTCCGGTCGAGCTATGGAGGGCTAGAGACCAGCACCAGCTAGCTCCACGCAAAATCTGCTGGAATCTGCTGCAAAAAGTCTTAAATCTGGATCAAAAACCTCTGCTAGGTCATGCACATAGAGTGATGAGACGCCGTCCACGGACAGACGCCCCACCAAGCCAAATGATAGTGTAGGTGCAATACGACCATGTACTGGATGACATGATGAAGAAAATTGTTCGTACCAGGAATCTCACATATGAAGGAGACAAGATCAGCATTTATCGAGATTATCCTGTGGAGGTCTCCAGGAAGAGAGCGCTGTTTACAGAGAGAGGAAGAATACTCAGGGATGTACCAGGTCTGACGTACGGCCTGATGTACCCGGCAACATTAAGAGTCACCTACAGGAAGAAGGAACACATCTTCGCTAACCATAAGGATGCATTGGATTTCGCCCAGAACATCGAGAATATGACCGATGACTGAACATTACTCACAAAATACCTGAAGTCACCAAACATCATGACTTTGTAAAGATCTGATGGAACTTAAGCTGTTATACTTAAAGACAAATTAAATTGGACAAAGATTGTTGAGCAAGGTTTTCCCTATGGACATATCATACTCATTTTTACTATTAACATTAACAACTGACAAATACTAATCATAATTACTCATTACTACTAATAATTATTACTAATTGTTACTAATTACTTATAATTGGATTACTTAGAATTAGTTAAAATGGAAACTATAAGCGCGGTTGGATTTAGTTTGATTTCTCTTTTTTTTCTGTTCTCTCTTTTAGATATATATGAGATTTATACTGTCTTTTGAGAATAGTTGCCTTTTTAAAAACATATTTTTTATTAATGGATTATGAATACTTTGGTACTTAAAATGTTTTCCTCCACCCCTGTAAAATGTTGTTATTGAAAT
Source organism: Okamejei kenojei (assembly GCA_035221665.1). Taxonomy (NCBI): domain Eukaryota; kingdom Metazoa; phylum Chordata; class Chondrichthyes; order Rajiformes; family Rajidae; genus Okamejei; species Okamejei kenojei. The sequence goes on from CM069137.1 coordinate 56,915,131, forward strand.
TTCACCTTAAAGAGAGCATGGAGCTGGTAAAGTTTTTTTACTTTTCAAAGGCTACGGAAGGCTGTAGATGGCTAGCCACGTTAGTGTGGCTATCACTAACTGCACTAATTATAGATGTTTTTTTTCTTTCTTTTTGCACTTTACTAACCACCCACCCTATCATTCTTTTTATATAATATCCTATTATAATTTTTAGTTTGAATGGAATTATAAGTTTTACTAAAGGAGATATGTACGGGAGAAAGACCAACGAGATTTAAAATTCATCTATCTGATGTTCGGGTGTAATGTCGGGCTTGTTGCGCTGAGCCATCTGCTCTTTTATAGACCACCCTAAACAAAAGATGTAAGATTTGAATATGAAGATTGGGGATAAAGGAATCACATTTTGCAGCTGGAATGTTAAGGGGATTAACAAACCAATCAGGAGAGGTAAAGTATTAACACATTTAAAATCAATTAAAACAGATATAATATTCCTTCACGAAACTCACCTTAAAAAGGAAGCACAGCATAGATTAAAAGCTAAATAGATTGCTAAAACGTATCACTCCTCATTTTCGCATAAATCCAGATGTGATGCAATACTAATCCGCATAGGGATACCTTTTAAACATATATCATCTATAATGGACAATGATGGTAGATATATTGTATTAATAGGTGAGTTACATGCAAAAAAAGTGATTCTTATCAATGTTTATGGACCAAACTTTGATAGCCCCATGTTTTTCAAGAAAAGATTTAACATAATTCCAGAACTTACACAATACAAATTAATAATTGGAGGAGACTTAAATTGTACACTAGACCCTTATTTAGACAGATCATCAAGACAACGAAAAATAAAATCTCAGTCAAGTTAATTATTAAATGCATATATAGATACTACTAATATTAAGGACGTCTGGTGAATTGAAAACCCAACCGGACGAGAATATTCAATTTACTCATCGGTACATAAAACATATTCAAGAATAGATTATTTTTTAGTAGACTTGGGAGGAGCTCATCCCATTTACCTACAATTCGAAATATGATAACATTATAATCTCGGACCTTAACATTTACGATTAAACTAAATGGAAGGACGGAGAAACAGTCACAATGGAGACTCAACCCACAAATCTTAAATGAAAAAGTATGTCAGGAATATCTTAGTAAACAGTTGAATATGTTTTTTGAGACCAATGATTGCCCTGGAACGTCTGCCTCCCTTCTCTGGGAAACATTTAAAGCATTTGCCCGAGGAGCAATGAGCTCCTCCCAAGCATTTCACAATAAGGAGAATCAGGTTAAACAACAGGCACTGGTAAGGGAAATAAGACAATTAGACATAGAAAATGCGGCTGTACCAACTATGATAAAACATAATAAAATAACAGTATTGAAATATAAATAAAATAAAATATATTCAGACCAAGTTATAATTTTTTTTTTGTAAAATATTTTTATTAGAAGTATAATAAAAATATTTTTATTAGAAGTAAATACATATTAAGAAGGAATAACATAAAATAAAAAGATAGACATATTATTCGTCACATACATTCTTAATATTTTTAAAGTTTACAATCATTCTTATTCATACTTCTATACTTTTTATTATTTTATAACAGAAAGAAGATAGTAAAGAGAAATAACAAAGAGAAATAAAATAAAAGTAGAAAATCAATAATATGAGTGGAGTATTAAGCAGGCTATTCTTCATTGGAGATATATCAGTGGTCTATTATATATAGTTCTTCATCTATTCCTTCATTCAGGTTTCAGTCAGGCCCACGAACCAGACCACCTTGACCCTTTAAATATTCAATAAATGGAGACCGTTTTCCTCTGAATTGATCTAGCTTGTCCAAAAGGACAAGTCTTAATCTTTCCAGATGAATTGTCTCCGACATTTCTGTAATCCACATTTTGATTGTGGGGGATGTAGGACCTTTCCAAAATCTTAATATTAATTTTTTACCAATTATTAAACTATAATCGATAAAAAATATTTGCTGTGTTGTTAGTAGTTGATCCAATTCTAATATTCCTAATATGATTAATTTTGAATCTGGAGTCAGATTTGTATTAACTACATTCGAGATTATCTTAAAAATTTCTATCCAAAAGTTAGTAATTTTTATACATTTTGTGAATGAATGCGTTAGATTAGCTTCTAAATGCTGACATTTATCATATATAGCAGAAACATTTGAAAAAATTCTGTTTCATTTGGATTTTGAAAAGTGTAATCTATGTAAAACTTTAAATTGTATCAGAGTGTCTGGCATTTAATGAGCAGTGGTGTATATGTTGTAAACTTTCATTCTATACTTCTAGACTAATTGTTTGACCTAATTCGTTTTCCCATGCTTGCCTATATATTTCCGACATTGGTACATAATTTCCCAATAAAATATTATAAATATATGATATTAATTTTTCTGTGTTCGGATATTTATTTAGACATTCATCTAAAATTTCTATTTCTAAAATCCTGTGTGTTTGATTTAACATAGTCTCTAATTTGTAAATATCTAAAGTACTCTTTTGAGTGTAATCCATAATTTTGTTGTAATTCCTGAAATGAAAGAAAGAGACGTTCCCTGTAGAGATCACCCATCATTGAGGGTTTAAAAGTAATGTTGTTTACAATGGGAAGAGCCAGTGGTATACTTTCCAATTTTAATGTTTTCTTTAATTGTTTCCAGATACGTATCCCACTTTCTATTATTGGATTTCCTCTATAAATTTACATACTTATTTTAGTATTGGCAAATAAAATAGAGCTAATTTCGAAAGGTGAACAATCTTCCTTTTCCATTTTTAACCAGTTTGGCTGTTTATCTAATTCTTCCAACCAACAATTCATATTTTTAATATTAACTGCCCAGTAGTAAAACATAAAATTTAGCAGTGCAAAACCTCCATTTACTTTTGATTTACATAGATGTTTTTTATTTTTTCTATGGCTCTTATAATCCCAAATAAAATTGGTAACTATAGAGTTAAAGAAAGAACTGCAGATGCTGGAGAATCGAGGGTACACAAAAGGCTGGAGAAACTCAGCGGGTGCAGCAGCATTTAAGGAGCAAAGGAGATAGGCGGCGTTTCGGGTCGAGACCCTTCTTCCAGGAAGAAGGGTCTCGACCCGAAACGTCGCCTATCTCCTTCGCTCCTTAGATGCTGCTGCACCCGTTGATTTTCTCCAGCCTTTTGTGTACCCTTGGTAACTATAGAGTCCACTTTCTTAAAAAAAATTTTAGGAAGATATATTGGGATCAGTTGAAACAGGTATAATAATTGCGGAACAAAAATCATTTTTATCGCACTAATTCTACCTAGCATTGAAATAGGTAATGTTTTCCAATATAGGATATTCTTAAGTAGTTTATTCAGTAGGGGTGGGAAATTAGATTTAAATAAAGAATCATATCTTTTTGTTACATAAATTCCAAGATATTTGATTTTTTCATTTGCTATCTTAAAAGGAAATTGTTGTAGTATATGTGGGTTATTTCTCATTATTGGCATAAGTTCACTTTTATTCCAATTAATTCTATATCCTGAAAACAAGCCAAATTGAGTTATTAAATCTAATAAGTTAGGGATACTAGTTTCAGGCTTTGTAATATAAAGTAATACATCATCTGCGTATAAAGAGATTTTATTTTCAGTTTCTTTGGTTTCATACCCGTATATTTCAGGATGTAATCGCACGGATTGTGCTGATGGTTCAATTGCCAGTGCAAACAGTAGTGGGGATAGAGGACAACCGTGTCTACAGCCTCTGGATAAATTAAATTTAGTTGATAACATTTGATTTGTTAATATTCTAGCTGTTGGATTAGTATATAGTAGTTTAACCCATGTTATAAACTTCTCTCCTGACTGAAAGTTTCCATAACTGAAAATAAATAAGACCATTCTACCTGATCAAAAGCTTTCTCTGCGTCTAATGAAATAATTGCTAGATCTTTATTAATATTTATTTTCGAGTATATAATATTGAATAATCATCTCCGGTTATATGAGGAGTATCGTTTTGGTATAAATCCTGTTTGATCTGAATTAATTACTTTATTAATCACTGTATTTAGTATTTGTGCTAGTATTTTAGTTAATATTTTTTGATCAGTATTTAAAAGAGCTATGGCTCTATACAACCCTGGATCATCCAGATCTTTACCTAATTTAGGTATAAGCGTTATAATAGATTCATTTAATGTTTCTGGTAATTTCTGTTGTGCATAAATATATTCATAAAGTGTCTTCAAACGTGGTGCTATCAGATCATAGAATGTTTTATAAAATTCCGAACCTATACCATCCAGTCCTGGAGTTTTACCATTTTTTAATGACCTAATAGATTCTTCGATTTCTTTAGTAGTTATTTCAGCGTTTAATGATTCTCTATTTTCTAAATCCAGTCCTTTTAGATTACAATTTTTAAAAAAATGTTTCTATTCCTGTCCGGTTTTCTGTCATTTTGGCTGAATATAAATTTTTATAATATTGCAAAAATCTCTCATTTATATCTTTAATTTGTACTAGTAATTCACCTTTGTCTGATTTAATCCTATGGATTAATTTTTCTCCCTCGAATTTTCGTAATAGACGAGCCAATAATTTTAGTGGTTTATCTCCGAATTCAAACTGTATTTGTTTAGTATATTGGTAGAGTTTTACAACTTGGTCTGACTGTATTTTATTTAATTTATATTTCAATGCAGAGATTTTATTATGTTTTATCATGGTTGGGTTAGCAGCGTTTTCTGTGTCTAATTGTTTGATCTCCTTTTCCAATGCCTGTTGTTCCCTCCGATTCTCTTTATTATAAAATGCTTGAGAGGATATCATAATTCCCCGAACATACGCTTTAAAAGTTTCCCATAATAGGGACGAAGGTATTTCTGGCTTATCATTTATTTCAAAGAAAATCTTAATCTGTTTTGTGATGTATTCTTGAGTTATTTTGTCTTTTAAAATTTGTGGGTTAAATCTCCATTGTCCCTGTTTTTTCCATTTTACCAGTTATTTTAATCATAAAAGTTAAAGGTGCGTGATCTGAAATTATAATATTATGATATTTTGAATTATAAGTGAATGGGATAAGTTTTAAATCTACCAAAAAATAATCTATTTCCTGAATACGTTTTATGCACAGGTGAGTAAAATGACCAATCCGCAATAACCAACCCGACCTCCCGGTGGCTCAGCACTTCAACTCCCCCTCCCATTCCGCATCCGACCTCTCGGTCCTGGGCCTCCTCCACGGCCAGAGTGAGCAACACCGCAAGCTGGAGGAACAGCACCTCATATTCCGCTTGGGGAGTCTGCATCCTTTGGGCTTGAACATTGAATTTTCTCAATTCTGTTAACCCTTGCTGTCTCCTCCCCTTCCCACCTCTCCCTCAGCCCTCGGGCCCTGGCATTCCCTCTATCTCTATCTCCCTCCCCCACCCCAGTCGCACCAGCTTCTCATTTTCACACCACAAACAGCTTACAATGGCTTGTTCCCTTTATCATCGATACTTTTTTGCATATCTTTCATTCATTGTTCCTTATCTCTCCACATCACCGTCTATATCTCTCGTTTCCCTGATCCCTGACCAGTCTGAAGAAGGGTCTCGACCCGAAACGTCGCCTATCTCCTTCGCTCCTTAGATGCTGCTGCACCCGCTGAGTTTCTCCAGCTTTTTGTGTACCCTAGGCTAAGTCTACATATCTCTCCTCATAGACAAAATCTCCAATCTCAGGAATGAAAATGGTCAACCTTTGTTGTTGTCCTTCAATTGCAAGTATATCCTTCCTTAGGTCAGGAGAGAAGTGTACAGTATTCCAGACCCTATCAAGGCTGTTCAGACGTGGCATTTGGCAAAAGGTCATCCCAGCGGGCTGCGACCATACCTGGCAGCAGGCCTGGCTTGCCCATTGCGGAACTGGGAACTCACTGGAGAGGAAGTCCTTTGGCCCATCGAGTTCATGCTGACCATCAAATATTAATTATATATTAAATACATTTTCTGTTCTCCCCACATTCCCATCAACATCCCCCCTCCCCCCAGATTCTACCTCACATCTATACACTAGTAGCAATTCACAGTGGCCAATTGACCTACTAACCTGAACACATGGAGGAAACCCACTCAGTAACTTTGAGAATGTATGAACTCCACATAAAGTTCAGAATTTAACCCCCACTCTCTACTGTAGTGAGGCAGCAGCTCCACTAGCTGTATCTCTCTGTCTTGTATTGTCTCTGTATCCCAGTACAGCTGGAGGAGATTTCGGAAGGGAAAGTTTGTAGGGCAGGAGAATCAATGTATCAGTGATATTAGAGAGTTGGAGAGACATCGGAGAGGAGTGAGGAGTAATTGGGATTGAAGAATAGCAGAAGTTGAGTGAGAAAAACCAAAAACAGGGCTGGGGTGAGGATATTAGTGACCGGAAACATTGCGACACCCATGGGCTGTGGAATAAACAGAGACATTGGAGAATCTGTGACACCAGAAGAGATGAGCAGTGACACACCCAGGAAGCTGGGGGAATGTCAAGGGTCAGCTAGAAAGCCGCTGAAGGGGATGGGATAAATCAGCATAAGATCCATGAAAGATAGTGGCTGGACCATGATTTTGGATAGTCTGGGTGAAGAGTTTGATCTGGATGCAGGGATGGCCAAACATGGTGAGTATTGCCAAGATGTCTTCTAGTCCAAAAGTATTCAATTCAATTCAATTCAACTCAACTGCCTGGATTCCTGAGAACAGTGGTGTAGTGGTGCATCTAGTGGAGTCATGCCCTGCAGTACCAGAGTCCAATTTATGACTTTGGGTCCTGTCAGTGCTTGGTTTGCACATTCTCCATTTTACCATGTCGATTTTCTCTTGGTACTCCTTTCATCCCACATCCTAAAATACCTGCAGGTTAGTGGGTTAATTTGTTGATATAATCTCCCCCAAAGCCTCATAGAGTAATACAGCATGGAAACAGGTCATACAGCATACAACAGGTTGTACAACCCCCTCCCCCTCTTTTTTTCTTCCAGAGTAAGAAAAAATCCAGAGTGAAAAAAAAATTGGGGCACAATATTTTTTAATTCTACACCAGGACAGAGGGATCCTGGCCTTTGGGCTCCTTGCCCCTCTTGCAGCTATAAAGCCACTGGATGACCCTGGCAGTGTGCTCGATTGCAGAGGGCTGAGGCTTGTTCTTCCCCTGGAGCGGCTTGTTGTCGCTATCGCTGCTGCTGTAGAACGGCTTGCTCTCCGGGTCCGAGCAGGCTCGGGAGAAGCGGCAGCTGAGGTCGGAATGCGAATGCCGCAATCCGCCTTCACCGACCCGCCGTTTGAGCGGCTCCTTGGGGAGACCTGCTGCTGCTTCTTGGGGCGCTGCTGGCGTGGTTAATTGTGCGACTGGGGGAGGGAAGAGGAGGGGGGAGACAGGCTGTAGGAGGGGAGAGGAGGGAGGGGAGATGAGGGGGGTTGAGAGGAGGGGAGGGGAGTGGAAGGGGCAATGATTGTCAGATTTTTTAAGATTTTCATTAATAACTCAAAAAATTATTAGATTATTCAGAAAAGGTGATTTTGGACCAGGAGAAAATCTATACCTGAATATTTAAATTTTTTTACCGTTAGCGCATCGTTTTTTCGAGAAAATGTGATTATACACAAACAAACACACACACCAACAAACACACACATGAACAAACACAGACACATATCCAAGATCAGACTTGATATTATATTAATATTATTCATTCGCTTCTTTACCCCATCCCCGCCCTATCCACTCATGCATAGCCCCCAACTCACAGGCGCATCAAGAGAGGGAGGGGGGGGGGGGTAGAGACACAGAGAGAGGGGCAGAGACACAGAGGGGCAGAGGGAGACAGAGGGGAAGACAGAGAGAGAGAGAGGGGACAGAGAGATAGAGAGGGGGGAGAAGGAGAGAGAGAGGGGCAGAGAGAGAGGGGGAGAGAGAGAGAGAGGCAGAGAGAGAGAGAGCGAGGCAGAGAGAGAAAGAGACAGAGACAGAGAGAGGGGCAAGAGAGAGAGAGAGAGGCAGAGAGAGAGAGGCAGAGAGAGAGAGAGAGTGGCAGAGAGAGTGAGAGGGGAACAGAGAGAGAGAGGGGCAGAGAGAGGTAGGGGCAAAGGGAGAGGGGCAGAGAGAGAGCAGAGAGAGAGAGAGTTGGGGAAGAGGGGGGGCCGAGGGAGTCAGAGAAGGGGGAGGGGGGAAGAGGAAAGGGAAGGGGTGAAGAGGGGGGAAAGAGGCAGTGAAAGAGGGGGGGAATAAGGGGGAGAAAGAGGGGGAGACGAAGGTGGGGAGAGAGGGGGGAAGAGGGAGGGAAAGAGGGAGACGAGGGGTAAGAGGGGGAAAGGCGGGGAAGAGTGGGGGAAAGGGGGAAGAGGAGGGATGAGAGAGACCGGGGAGCGGGAGGTGGGGAGGGGAGAGGTGGAGGGAGAGGAGGAGGAGGGGGAGAGGAGGAGAAGGAGGGAGGAGGAGGAGGAGGGGAGAGGAGGAGAGGGTGAGAGGAGGAGGGGGCGGGGCAGAGGAGGAGGGGGGGGGAGGAGGAGGGGGGAGTGGAGGAGGTGGGAGAGGAGGAAGGGAGCGGGGAGTGGAGAGTGGGAAGCGGGCAGCAGGCAGCGGGCAGCAGGTAGTGGAGCATGGGTCGCCCGTCAACAAAAGGACTGCGTGTTCAGCGGCTTCAATCGAGAGCCCGGGGGGGGGGAGGTGTCTTCACAGGGGAGGATTGGTTCCTGAACGCAATACTCCCTTGCTCCTGGCTGGCAGCTCTCGGCTGCAGGCTTCAGGCTTCAGGCTGCAAGCTCCAGGCTTCAGGCTGCAAGCTCCAGGGGGGGAGTGGTCGGGTGGAACATAGTGCAGGCCGCGCGAAGCAAATCCATTATGATGTCATCACGTCATCAGCCAATGCAAGCCATTATTTTTTCTAAGTTCTTTCAGATTTTTGAACATTTTGTTTTATAACTCGAGAAATAAAGTATGAATTTTTCAGGTAAGACGATTTTGGAGTCCACGGAATAAATCTCTACCGGAATATGGAAAAAATTCGTCTTTTCGAGAAGATGTGATTTTACACATATATGCATCCGCACTTTTATAATTATAGAGATATGATTGAATCAAAATCAAGAATTATAAATTCACATTTCAAAAATGGTTTCATTATTCAGTAGTACTGATTTTCAGTATTCCATACTGATATTTGGGAATACATGAGGTTGCATGCAAAATACTGATTTTCAAAAATCTACTTACATTGTAGTACTTTCTATTGCATTTATGTGAGAAATATCGATTTCCCCAACAAAATACTAATTTTCAGCCATCAAAATACGGAAATGCTCAGTGAAATTTGGCAGCTCTGCAATTATTCACAATCACATAGTGTTTGAGAATTCGAAATGTGATTTGTGATCTTGTTTATGAGTCATCGTGGAACTAGAATTTGTTATAATAGAATGACAGTAAAATAGGTCAGTTTGAAAGCAATCATGGTAATGTAATAGTAAGATTAAATGAGAACTTACCAGTTTGAAGTTTGATCTTTATTTTATGAGGAGTTACGGTGAGCGATTATGCGAAGAAGGCCTGCCAGTGCGCATGCGCGTCAATCTTCAAAGCAGCGGCGTGAAATCACATTAACCACAGTCAAAGTAATATAGTAAGGCTCAGAAGACTAGAACTACCAGATGATCTTTGCGATTACCAGGGCCGGGAGCGGAGGGCACGTAATCGCACACCGTAACTCATAAAATAAAGATCAAACTTCAAACTGGTAAGTTATCATTTAATCTTACTATTTTACTTCGGAGTCACGTGACTGATTCCGTGAAGATTTCAAAGCTCTGTGATTTCATGCCGTAGATCCAGTTCCATACGACACACTGTTTCGGTTGACACAGGATAAACAAATAATGTATTTGAACATTGTTTGAATTATACAAATTAATGTTTTTAATAACAAAAAGGAACGTTAATAACCCCTCTCTCCCAGGGGGGAATTACAAAAAACGGAACCCAAAATAGCATGCCCAAATCCTGTCGTCGTGAGGGCAGGTTTGTCATAAAACCGTGAAAAAGTCCCTTAACTGGACCAATGTGGTCCCGAGGATTTGGTCTAAAGGGATGTCCAGTGCCCTCGCTACGGATGTTGACACTGCCCTGGTGGAGTGAGATTTAAACACATCAGTGCCTACTCCAGCACAATCCAAAACCTGTTTCAGCCATCTAGAAATGGTTTGTAATGTTGAGCATCGTTGTTTCAGAGCCTCTGAGACTCTTGGTGACCTCCATATATTGACGTAGGTGTGAAACTACACATAGCCTCAGGTTAATGGGGTATGCTCTTAAGTGTATTTTGGTTCCAAACATCCCTGGCCTGCTTTGTTTGATTAGATCATATACATAAAATGTAATATTATCTGCAGAAGAATGCATGCTGTCCAGTCGTAGCTTTTGCAATGTCTGGACCCGTTGCACTGAAACGAGTGCCATGAGCAAGGCCACTTTGAGCGTTAGTTTTTGGAAAGACAGAGATGTAATTGGAGCCCATTGCCCAAGCAGTGTGAGAACTAAGCTCACATCCCAGATTTCCGTATATCTAAGTCTGGGAGGGTTCTTGTTAAAAATACCTTTCATGAATAGGGACACCGATGGATGAGATCCGACAAAGTGTTGTCCCGACCCCTGCCATAAATAGGAGGACAAAGCACTCCTAGCACTATTAATGGCACTATAACTCAATTGCTCATCAAAGTGCAATGTAGCAAGGAGCTCCAATACATCAGGTATGCCTGCAGTGTGATAAGATATATTTGACTGTAAGCAGAACATCTCCCATTTCTTAATATGAGATACGTATTGTTTTTTTGTACTATCCCTCCAGGTCGCAGTACTTACATCCACCGGCCGACTGGAATGGACTGGTCAGAATCTGCAAACTAACAGATTAATACGATCATGGAAAGGTTGACTCTCTCCTGTGACAGGGCGAACCAACAAGTTGCTGCATTTAGGGATAACAATGAATGGCTGTGTCATCAGTCTCAGAACCAATGGGAACCATGGCTCTATGGGCCAGTCAGGAACTTCCAAAACGCCTGAAGCGGAGTCCTGCTCAATTTTGGTGAGACATTGGCTGATGAGGCAGAATGGGGGCAAAGCGTAAAAGAACATACCTCCCCAATGTCGTGAGAATGCATCCACCGCTACTGCCCCTGGATCTGGTTCCCATGAGACGTATTTAGGTAACTGGTGATTTAGCCTGGATGCAAACAGATCTATGTCTGGCAATCCATACTGGGAGGCAATCTTTTTGAAAACTTTTGGATTCAGCATCCATTCTGTGTTGTCATTAAATTTACGTGACCTGGTGTCTGCCACCACGTTATCTCTACCTGGTAGGTAGATAGCTGAGACCGAGCTGTTTCTAGGAATACACCAGTGCCAGATGAGGTTAGCCAGATTATCACATGATAATGACTTAATTCCACCCATGTGATTGATATATGCAACAGCTGTGGTAGTGTCAATCTGGAGCTGAGCATGAAAATCATTCATTGTTGAACAGTATGCTTTTAGGCCATAGAATGCCCCCAACAATTCTAAATAGTATATCCCATGCATCCGCAGGATTAATGCCTCTTGCATACTCCATCTGCTGCCACAGCTAGACTTGGTATCAGTGGCTCCCCATCCTGAAGCACTCACATCAGTTTGTAAAACAACTGAAGGTTCTTTAGTCAGAATGTTTCTAATACAATGTGAGACATTAGTTATCCACCATTGCAACTCGGTGATAGCTTCGACTGGCAATTGCATTGGTCTATCGAAATGACCTGCTTGTTTTTTGAGTGCCTGTTCCTTAGCTCGTTGCACATTCTGATAGTGTAGAGGCCCGAATTGCACTCCAGGGAAAGGTGCCACTAATTTGCCAATAACACTGGCCACTTGTCGGATGGAGAGTTGCTGTTCATCTACCAGATTGCTGCAGGCCTCCATAATTTCTAAAGTTTTGGCCGTAGGCAGAGTCACTGACATGTTAGTTGAATCAATGGTGAACCGCAAATAGTCAATGATTCTAGATGGCACTAATTTGGATTTAGTTCGATGGATGAGGAAACCGAACCTCTCAAACATATGTTTCGTAACTGAAACCGACAATTCAGCTGCCTCCTGAGTATTGCCTATGATCAGAACATCTTCCAAGTATGCTATCACAATGTGATTCTGAGCCCGGAGTAGATAACAGTTTTGTAAATAACCTAGGGGCTGAGGTTTACCCATTGGGCAAAGTTTTAAATTGCCACAGCTGTCACATCCAACTAAATTTCAAGTATCTACGGTATTTGTGATGAATTGGTACTGAATAATATGTATCTTTCAGATCTATACTCGCCATATAACGTACTTTGGAAACCAGTTGCTTAGCAGTGCTGAAAGTTTCCATTTAAAAATGTTTATACTGGACATAGGAGTTCAGTCGGGTTAGGTCTAGAATGACTCAACACCCACCATCCTTCTTTTACCTGGGGAATATATTAGACACAAATTGTTGAGGCTGATGAGCCATCCTTTCATTTACCCCTTTTTTGAATAATGTTTCAATTTCATCCTTTACCTGTAGAGTTTCTGGTTTTGAAAACACCAATACTCGACGGTGTATGTTATACGGGTGGATGTACTTCAGAGATAAACTCAATTCGAGACCCCTGGAAACTGTCCAGTATTAACGGATCTGATGTTATGCAGCACCATTCACCATAGAACATTTGCAATCTACCCCCTATTGGTGACTGGACTCTAGAGGATATGTCCTGGACAAGTCCAGTTACTCGTACCGCCATAGTTGCTGGATTCCTTTGTCTCCTAGTTCTGTTGGGGATGTGCACTGGTGCATGCCAATGGCATAGAGATGGAAGAGTCCGGCTTGGTCCTTGCCCTGCACCAGCGCCTGCGGCCCGTCTGAAGGGGTATGGTCTACGAGGTGGCATCCTGCCTGAGGAATATGTTTTGATGAGGCCGATTGTCTTTGCCTTGTCATCCAAGTCCTTGACTTGTTTTGCTAGATCCTCACCAAACAATAAGTTTGGTGGATGAATGTTGGAGGATTTGCATAAGGCTGCAAATCTTGGGTTGAGCGTAGGCTTGATGGCGGTTTTACTTAGGCAATTAATTTCGAAAGAGGCGTTACACAGCAGGGCCAACACATCCTGCTGTGTGTTCGATAGTGGTGCCCCTTCAACTGTCCTCCCAAATGCCGTTATTCCTGCTACAATTAATTTTAAGACTTTTTGCAGCCTTAACTCATGCGATCGCACGGTTGCGCCCATTTGCCCCCAGATGGCCTGGTTCACTGTGAGCACTCTGAGCGATGCACAGTTTACAGGTGTTTCATACCTTTTTGATGTTTAATCCATAATGGATTCTTGGAGCTGGTGAGAGGCCATATAATTGATGTTCCTGGCCAGATTTTCCTCAATTTCCTCACCAGTTCCTGCCGGTATGGCGAATTTACATGCCACATCCGGCACACCTGGAGCTAAGCTCGTGTGCTTTGGGATATGCTCCTCTGTTATACCACCAACTTCAGGGTCAGAGTGATACTGCCCTGGCTCTCCCTGCTCATGCATAAGGGAGGTATCATGCAGCCCTTGACCTGGCGCTGCTGGTATGGGTCCCCATGCAGACTCATGGACATATGGTTCATCCTGAAGGTACAGTTCTTCCCTATATGGACCTCTACTGAGGGCTGCTGGGGAAACCCGGGGGTATAAAACCCTGGCTGGAGCACCTCATGATTGAGTATTTTTTCTAAGAGGTGTTCCATTTTATCTAGACATCCCCAAACTTTTTTGCTGGTGGGAGGGGAGTTTTCTTGGCCTCACTCATCAGAGTCGACAGGCCTTATTGCCGCTGGCTGTATTGCTGGTGATTCTGGAGCCAGCGTAAGCGCCCGCCCGCTGGCCGCGGTCCCATGGTCAGTTTCTCTGATTTTGTCAGCGACACGCCTCGCCCTACCTTTAGTTGATTTCTCCATGTTCCTGCTGGCTCCTGAAACCAGCCTTATGGAACTTAAGCAAATTTGCAGCGGAGTTTAAAACTTACCTGCGAGTTTTTAACTTACCGCTGGTGGAGCTGTGCTCTCCAGCCAGTCGCTGCGCCATGCGTCTGATGTAATGACACGCATGCTCGCTGGTGGGCCACCTTCATGGAATCACTCACATGACTCTGAAGTAAAATTGCACATTTCATTTGACTTCAATTTTCATGATGGAAATTGAAGTCGGACTAAATGTTGTATTCACATCACTATTCCGTTGAAATTGACGTGATGCAAATTTGTTAGGTCAGGATGATCATTAAAGGTGCACTGCACATACTAAGACAGTCGAACAGTAACAGGCAATCAAATCAACATACAAAACATTTTCTAAAAAAAGGTTCTCTTTACTGCAAAAATGTACAGTATTTTATTTGCAGTTATTGCATGCTCATTTATAACATTTGACATAACATTTTACAACAGTACAACTTAATTATTAAAACAAGGACAATTTCAATTCTTGATTTAAAAAATGTATACAACAATGACCCCAACCATCCCATTCCACCCACTCATTAATCTTGACTCAACCAAAATTATTATGAAATATTGGTCATAGATTTGGTACAAAAATGCTCCAAAATAAGGCTCAGAATGCACCAGAGAGCATCTAAAACACCAGAGCTTCCAGGGCCAGCTTAAGGGCCGCCCATGATGGACTTCGAGCTTCATGCTCATGATGTGCGCTGCACGCTCATTATTTCACATACATTTTTTGTAATCCTGTCCTGCCATCCCCCTTTTTGAAAAGCTTTGTATGCACCTGTATAGTACCTGTTGTTCTACTACTGTTCCTGGCAGCTTGTTCCACCCTTTGTGTGAAAAAGTTGCCCTTCAGGTTCTCATTAAAATTTCAGTTCTCATTTTAAATCTGTGTCCTTTGGTTCTTGATTCTCCTACTCTGGATAAAATACTTTGCTTATGCACCCTCTCTCTGTCTCTCATGATTTTATACACTTCTATAAGATCATCCATCGGCCTCCTGCACTCCAAGAAAAAGAGTCCTAGCCTACCTGACCTCTCCCTGTAGCTTAGGCCCTCAAGTCATGCCGACATCCTTGTAGATCTTCCGTGCGCTCTTTTCACCTTAATGACATCAAAGCCTGTAGGTCAGAAGGTGCGAGATAGAATCTAAAGCAAGTAGAAGAGAAGGAGGGTACAATAAATGGGAATAGTGTGGAATTAGTGCAAATGAGTACAAACGGTTGGGGAGCCTGTTCTGTTTGGCCAAAGAGCCTGATTCTGCATTGCACGAGCCTTATTACAATCTCTATGACTCCTACCAGACATAGTTGGTGACTAGCATTCAGCCAGGCATTTATAAATAAACAATCAGGGTCCCTCTGGTTCATTGACTTCCAATGTGCCCCACCTACTGTCCTGCTGCTCATCTATTCCATTCATACCTGTGGGTTATTGAAGGATAGACTTGCACTGGACATGGTTCACAGAATATTCACTGGGTTAGTTCATGGGATAGAGAAATCGATTAATGGTTGAAACAAATGGGAACACTTGATAGGCTAGATGCTGCAAACATGTTTCAAATTATGGGAAATTTAAAAAAAAAGTTATTGTGTCAGAATAAGTGGGGTCACCTAATAAAAATGGAGATGAGGAAGAATTTCTTCTCTCAGAGAATTATTGGAATTTTCTATCATATAATTTGATGGAGGTTGAATCATTAAATATATTCAAGGGCAAGACACACAAATATTTGGTTTCTGGGGCAGTGAAGTGCTATGGGAAAGTGGAGCTGAAACCAAATGGAGCTGAAATCAGCAATGATCTTATTTCATGGTAGCAAAGACATGAACAACCACTCTTGCTTCTGTTTCTTATATATTTACAGGTATTGCCAACTTTGGAAAGATTTTAACATTGTCAATATTTTTATATTCTGTCTGACTCACACCAATGAAGGATACATTTCCTTCATTGCAATCTTAAGGATATATAGCACATATAGACTATTTAATACTCTGACCATTTCTTGAGTGAAAATTAGTCTTTAAACCTCCCTTTCACCCCTTGACCTTTTGTCTGTTCCATTGTTACCAATTCAAAAACTGAAAGTATTAGCAGTCATTTTAACCATCTGGGAGAGCCAGGAGAGAATCCGAGGATGTTAACATTTAAAGAATTTGGAAGCATATTCCCTAATCCATTTAAAGCGCTCATTTCACAAGCCAATAGGAATAAAGAGGAACATGGCTGGAGTCAGACCGTGTATAAAAGGAGATGATCACAGTTGCCAATCATCCCTCCCCCTCAGGCCATCATTACAGGAGCTTAGTATCTTCTTGTAGTTCCTTATAGAACAGTCCAGTGTCCAGCCATCTTCAGCTGATTCATCAATGACCTTCCTTCCTTCCTTCCTTCATAGAACATAGAACATAGAACAATACAGCACAGGTCTTTGATGCCTGTGCCAACCATGATGTCAAACTAAACACATTCCTTCTGCCTGTGCATAATCCATATCCCTCCATTCCCTTCTGACCTTAAAATGATGCCCTATAGTCTTTGACATTTCTACCCTGGGGAAAAGGTTTGATTGCCTACCATATCTATGCCTCTCAATTTAATACATTTCTATCAGGTCTCCCCTCAGTCTCTGACACTTCAGAGAAAAAAAAACAAATTTGTCCAATGTTTTCTTCAACCCTCTAATCCAGGCAGCATCCTCGTAAATCTCTTCTGCACCCTATCCAAAGTATCTACATATTTCCTGTATTGGGGAGCCCAGAACTGCTTATAATAATCCAAACACAGACTTAGATTCTATAAAGCTGCAATATGACTTCCTGTCGCCCTCACCAATGCCCTTACCAATAAAGGCAAACATACCATATTTCTTCTTTAATATTCTTTCCTCTTGTGTTGCTACTTTCAGGGATTATAGATTTGGACTCCAACATCCCTCTGTATATCAATGCTGTTAAGGATTCTGTTGTTAACAATATACTTTTACCTTGCATTTGACCTACCATTGTGCAACATCTCACACTTGCCAGTTTTTTTGGACATACTCAGTTTTCTCTGGATCACTGGAGATTCAGAGGGGGATCTGAGATAAGTAAGTAAAATCATGAAATAATAGGTAGGGTAGACAATTAGGACTATTTTCCAGGGTGGACATATCAAAGACTACAGGGCACAGCTTGAAGGTGAGAGGGGCAAAGTTTAAACGCGATTTGTGGGGCAATTTTACACAGAGGGTGGTGGGAGCCTGGAACGTACTGCAAGGAATAATGGTAGAGACAGATCTGATCATGGTGTTAAAGAGGCTTACAGATAGATTCATGGATATGTAGGGAATGGGGGATATGAATTGTATACAGGCAAATTAGATTAGTTTATTTTGGCTTCATATTTGGCACCGATATTATGAGCTTAAGGGCAGGGTTGAGCTGTCTTTGTTCTGTGTTGTTTGTTCTATGTTCTCCAAAAATATAAAATATGCTCTCTACTTCCTACTAAGACCAGGCAGAATCTGTCATTATTGGCCCAGTAGAAGGTACTAAAGCTTGAAAGAGCGCACCACCGGACTCTGGAATAGCTGCTTCCCCTCTGTTATCTGTAGAGCCAGGATGTTTAGACGCTAAAAATGTCTGAAATAGACAGGCAAAAGGCATAATAAAATTACAAAAAAAGGCATGAAAAAGACATCTATTAACAAAAAAGACATAAAAAGGCATTTATTTCCACCACCAAAATATGGTTAAAAACGATAATTATAAAGGTATACTACATTAAATGACCAAAATTGCCAGGTTGCACATAACTATCAATTTTTTTTCAAATTATCTGGTTTTAAACTATGCCGTCTGTCAGACAGAATATGACAGAATACAGTTGTGAAAAAAGTATTTCTACCCCAGCTGACCAGTGACGTGCGGTGAGGTCAATGTCTGGGGAGGCACTGTCTAGTATCAGTGGCCCAGCCCTCCCTGTATTGATCACCGCGTCTCCCCGAGGAGAGAGAGGGGTGGAGCAATGGCTTGGAGGGAGGAAGAGAGAAGAAAAGGGAGGGGGAGAGAGAGAGAGAAGGGAGAGACAGGAGGGGGAGAGAGAGAGGGAATGGAGAGAGAGAGAGAAGGGAGAGAGAGAGAGAGAGAGAGAGAGAGGAGGAGAGAGAGAGAAGGGGAGAGAGAGAGAAGGGAGAGAGAGAGGAGAGAGATAAAGAGGAGAGCGAGAGAAGGGGGAGAGAGAAGGGAGAGAGAGAGAGAGAGAGAGAGAGAGGGGGGGAGAGAGTGAGAAGGGGCAGTGAGAGAGAAGGGGGAGAGAGAAGGGAGAGAAGAAGGGAGAGAGAGAAGGGAGAGAGAGAGAAGGGAGAGAGAGAAAGAAGGGAGAGTGAGAGAGAGAAGGGAGAGAGAGAGAGAAGGGACAGAGAGAGAGAAGGGAGAGAGAGATGGGAGGGGGAAAGGAGAGAGAGAATGGGGAGAGAGAGAATGGGGAAGGGGGAGAGAGAGAGAGAAGGGAGAGACAGAAGGGAAGGGGAGAGAGAGAGGAGGGAATGGAGAGAGAGAGAGAAGGGAGAGAGAGAGAAGAGCGAGAGAGAGGCGGAGAGAGAGAGGAGAGAGCGAGAAGGGAGAGAGAGAGGAGAGAGATAAAGAGAGAGAGAGAAGGGGGGGAGAGAGAAGGGAGGGAGAGAGAGAGAAGGGAGAGAGAGTGAAGGGAGAGAGAGAGAAGGGGGAGAGAGGGGGAGAGAGTGAGAAGGGGTAGAGAGAGAGAAGGGGAGAGAGAAGGGAGAATAAGGGAGAGAGAGAAGGGAGAGAAAGAGAAGGGAGATAGAGAGAAAGAAGGGAGAGAGAGAGAGAGAGGAGAGAGCGAGAAGGGAGAGAGAGAGAGGACAGAGAGAGAGAGAGAAGGGAGAGAGAGAGGGGAGAGGGAGAAGGGAGAGAAAGGGAGAGAGAGATGGGGAGAGAGAGGAGAGAGAGAGAGAAGGGGGAGAGAGATGGGAGAGAGAAAGGAGAGAGAGAGAATGGGGACAGAGAGAGAAGGGGAGAGAGAGAAGGGAGAGATGAATGATGGCACGTTATAACGTGCAGCCGTCCCATTCTGCTGCTGAAGCTAGCTAACGTGGAGGAAGAGTGACGGAGCCTACGTAATTGACGCTCGCTCTTCCTCCACTGGGCTCAAGACACGCTCCCTTGTTAGGCAGATGTGATCACTGCCTCCCCTGGTGCTTTTTCATTGCAGTTTTATGTGAGACCAGGTAGCACAAATTTAATATATATTTTTTCAATTTATTTATTTATTTATTTATTTTTTATTAGAAGCAATGTATAGTAGTATAAACCACGGCCTATGACAACATACATTTTGTGTACAACTTCTATTTTAAATTTAACAAGAAAAAGGTAGAACAAGAGAGTAAGAACGAGAAAAAGAAAGAGTGGAGGAAGTAGTGATGTGTAAACCCCTAGACTACCAGAAGTGCAGTCCAGTGGTAAACAAGTAATAGCCTATAGAAAAATAAAGATAAAAACCCATAAAATAATTTTTAGAAAGAAATAAAAGAAAAGAGAAAAGAAAAAGAAAGAAAAAATTTAGGACCCTTATGTGTGGATATACCTGCTTCATATCTCACCACACCCATCACCCAGTTCATGAATCGTTTTCTTTCCAGAGTTGTGTTGCACCATATTATACTTGTAATGAATTAATAAAAGGAGACCATGTCTTTAAAAATGTTCTGATTTTCCTGCTAAGACGAGTCTCATATCTTCATGATGCAGCATCTCAGACATGCTTGTGATCCACATTTTAAGCGTTGGGGTGGATGCATTTTTCCAAAATGTAAGTATTGGAAGTTTTTTTGCCATTATCAGGCCGTAGTTAAGGAAACGTCTTTGAAATATTGATAACAGAGCAGGCACCTGTTGTTCCAAAAATAATAAATTCTGTATGGGGGTCCAGTTTTGTTTTTAATAGTTTTGTGAAGATTTCAAAGATTATTTCCAAAATGTATGGAGTTTTATGCAGGAGGCAAAGTAGTGTGTTATAGTTGCTTCGTGAGATAAACATTTGTCACAGATGGGTTATACATTTGGAAAAAATTGTTCAGTTTAGTTTTTGAGTAATATAGTCTATGTAATATTTTAAATTGGATTAAAATATATCTTACATTATTCGAGCAGTTATGTACATATAGAAGATATTTATCCCATCTGTATTTGGGAATTTTTAAATTTAATTCCTGTTCCCACTCTCTTCTGATTGCATCTGAGGATGGAATTTCTATATTTAGAATGATATTATACAAATATGATATTAAATTATTTGACGCTGTGTTTCTATTCATACCTTCATCTAATGCACAAATTTCCAATCTTTTTGATTCCAAGTCTTTCCCAGTGAGTAAACGTTTTATCTATAGTAGATGGTTTGAACGACAGATTATTAGTTATAGGAGAGAGAAGAGATAAATTTCTTAATTTAAGAGTAAGTTTTACTTGTCTCCAAATTCGTAAGGTATTATGAATGATCGGATTTTTTCTTGTATATTGTATTCTTCAACTTTATTGGGGAGAGAAAGGTCACGCCTATGTTAAAAGGCGAACAATCCTCTCTCTCCATTGTTAACCACTCTACCTGTTGGGCTGAATTGTCAAACCAGTAAATTACATTTTTAATATTCACTGCCCAGTAATAGTACAAGAAATTGGGGAGTGCCAGTCCACCAAATTCTCTGGGTTTGCATAGGTGTCGTCTATGGATCCTGTGTGATTTATAATTCCAAATAAAATTTGTGATGTTGGAGTCAAATTTTTTTTTTAAATTTTAGGTAGGTATATCGGTATTGCTTGAAATAAGTAGAGAATTTGTGGGAGAAAAATCAAATTTAATATTTCTATATGTGAAATAAGCTACCTGGACTATGGAAGGTGAGGAAATGTAATGAAGGGGTTTACAAACATTACATTGGTGACATACATAGAGATAGTAACAGGCACATGCTTATTACCCACAATCCATACATTTTCTGAGGTATTGCGCAATCAGAGGGGAGGTTCAGATTGCCACTGTCTCACCTCTCATCTCTCCATGTATTTGCAGCGGAACTGCGCAAATTTTGAGATTTTGACTATAAAAAATGATTAGATTCATATAGAAATGACATTTATAACACAGATCAGTGGAAAAATCTTTCTATTTATTGTATTTTATTATGATTTTTCTTAACAGCTATTTTCATTGGGAGTATGGCAGGTGAGGCTCTGCCTCCCCTGCCTCCCCTGACTGCACATCCCTGGTGCATACCTGAAACAAGCTACAAACTCTACATTAATGTCGATATCTTGTGCATTACAAATACCTTTGAGAATTTTAGCTATGTTTTGTATTTCTTCAAGATCTTTGTAAGCTAAAATTACCCTCTCACATTTTCCTTGTATATCTTCACCTACATCGCCAGGAACTTTAAGTACAAAGTAAAGCAAGTGAAGATGTAAACAACTGAGCAATAGTTCAGCTCTTTGACTTCCCCAAATACGTCCGATGTCAAGAAATACTCCTTTGATGGTTGACCTGCCTCCAGTGTACCAATGACCACATTCCCCACAGCATCAGTTATCTCATCTATTGAGATTCATATTTTGTTGCATGCAACTTCATCTCTAATTTTCTGCACAACAATGTTGAAGTTGCTGTCAACGTAATTTTTTTGTAATGATGACTCGCTTAGAATATGTTCCTCTGTGTATTTCCCTAAAAAAACCTCTGAGAGATTTGTTTTCCAATTTCCACAGTGGAATTCCAGCATCACTGAATGCGTTGCACAGATTACTCGAAAACTCAGATTTGCGATTTGCAGGGGTAGATCCTACAGGAGCGGGGATGCAGACCTCTACAGGCAGGCCAAGTACAAGCTGAGAAGAGGAATCAGAGCTGCCAAGGAAAGGTACTCTGAGAAGTTGAGGAGCAAGTTCTCAGCAAATGACTCTTCTTCAGTGTGGAAGGACTTGCAAGAAATCACAAGCTACAAGAGGAAAACCCACTGCTCCTTGGACAATCGTTAGCTGACCAACGACCAGAACGAGTTCTACTGCAGTTTTGATAAACAGAAACTTAACCCTGGTAACCCCAACCAACATTTCACATCTACTCACAGCTTGACTCCAGTTTGAAAAGACTGGACCCTTCCCCACCTACTCCTCCCCATTCTCCACTTCACATCTACTTAATGCATGACTCCAGTTTGCAAAGATTGGACCTTTCCCACGCACCTCTCTCCAATCACCACTTAACGCCCACTTACAGCCGGGTTTCGCACCGGTGGTGTAAATTTTCTTGTAAGTTACGTTAAAACGGCAAAATAGGCTGATTTAGGCACTCAATCGTGAAAAAGGCATTATCTTCCTGAAATCACCAAAAAAGGCATGAAAAGGCCCTTATGGCATTCATGGCAAAATGCGGGCTGTAGTTATCAGGTTTCTGAATAGTCCTTCCATAAACTGGCATACTGTCCGATTCACCTTGACCCCATTGCGGACATTGGACTTTGTCTATGGAGCTGATGTGCTACAATGCTGAGGACTATGTCCTGCATGCTGTATCTTTTCCTTTGCTCTAACTATTGTACTTGAGTTTGACTTGATTGTATTTATGAGATTAAGATTAGCTAGTTACATAAATTAAACCCAGCATATGATGGAAAAACGATTGCATGATCCCAACTAAATTTGGATGAACCGGATCTCGCACCCCACACCGCAGCCATCAATTAGTTGTTTTACAGATCTTCTATCACAAGGGCAAGAGCAGGGTGCTAACTGCAATTAGGTTCATTAAATGTTGCTTTTTGGAGCTTAGTCCCATGTTAGTGAGCTAAATATCTTTTCTCTGCTCAGATAGTCCTATTTACTGTAGCTTATCTCACTATATAGCATTGTGACTATTAGCATTTTTTCAAATATCTGAGTGAATAATATTAGATTGCCAACTGTTAAAAAAAAATTGAATGCATTTTAATGTTAATCTGATTTCATCAAAGCCCTGTAGGTCTCCAAGAAGCAGTGCAAGCAAAGTTTTTCTGACAAGATAAAAAAAAATCCAACTGATTTACCACTCTATGCTGCAGCATTCAAAACAAGCTTAGAAATAACTTTCCACATTGAAAAAGTCTTACTAGTGCAATGTACTGCTCTGAATGCAAAGATATGACATTTTAATATTTGGTCAATCTAATTAAAAGTATAACTACCAATCCAATTCTATTGACATGGTTAAGGGATGTGTTTGACCAGCTAGTTACTTTCACAATAAGCCAACCACATGTCTATTAAAACAGAATGTGTTGAGTTTTATGTGTTACTTTCCAATTGAAAAACACTTCCTTTATATCTGCAGATCAGTACCTGCCTCGGTTTGCTGGAAAGGATATGGTGCAGCTGAAGGGACATCCCCTTGGCTTTCGGACTCCTGCGTGTGCCCTACATTAAAAGAGGCATCTCACAACTGCAGAACCATGGTTATTTTTCTTACTGAGCTCTTTCAGCGTCATTCCTAACTTGGTACAAACATTATGAAGGAAATATCCAACATCATTTTTTTTAAACAATATTTTTTCTTGGATTTTACAGGGAAACATGTCCTCTTAGTTGTGCCATTATACCGTCAGATTAAATTGGCTGATAGTTCTCTTTCTAAATGTTGGTTCCCTACATTAACACAGGTAGTCAAGATTACCCCAGTTTGCATCTTTGAGTAAGAAATCTGACATTGAATAACGTGAAGAAAAACCTAGCAATGCAAATCAGAAATTGATTTTGAATCTTTCAATGTTATGTTGCCTCACTTCACGAGTACATCACAGTTCTCAGTTTTTCGGGCGAACTCACGGCATCATGCAGATGGGATCCTCCATGTAGAAGTAGCAGAAAAAAACAAAACCAGGTCAGATAAAGAAAATGTAGAACAGAATGCATGGCATTTGCCTCAGTTAGCCAGCCGTGGTTTAGACCATAAAAAATAGCCCTTCGTATCATAATGCAGTATAATGGCAATTACCTTGAAGGTCACCATGCAGCCAGGCCAGCGAGTGAGTGAGTGGATTGGCTGAAGGAAGGCTTTCTCCTAGGTGAGTCAAGTTCAGGAGGT
This sequence comes from Okamejei kenojei, assembly GCA_035221665.1. Taxonomy (NCBI): domain Eukaryota; kingdom Metazoa; phylum Chordata; class Chondrichthyes; order Rajiformes; family Rajidae; genus Okamejei; species Okamejei kenojei. The sequence goes on from CM069137.1 coordinate 56,939,354, forward strand.
TTAAAAAGAAAGTGTCAGCCCGGACGTCACTGAGGAGCAGCAGCCAGACCCGTGAGTGAGTGGATTGGCTGAGACATCCTAATTATTTGTGTGGATAGTTGACGATTAGATAAAATTAAGTTGAGGTCTAGGGGTGCGGCTTGTTGGGCATGGCCTTGTTGAGGTAAAGTGCGAGTCTTTGGCTTAAGAGTCTTCGGCGCTGAGGCAAGGATGCTACACTTGAATCGGTTGTGTGTTTAATTTAATTTAAATATTTAAACTTGTAATGACAGGAATGTGATTGCAGTGCATTTGTTGCAGGATGTGGGAAGTCAGGGGCACTGCTGGTGTCACTGACTACCACATCTGTGGGAACTATGTCCAGATGCAGCTCTTCAAGGACCGAGTTAGGGAACTTGAGCAGCAGTAGGATAACCTGCAGTCCATCTGAGACGACAAAAGCTTCCTGGACAGGACCTACAGTCAGGTCATCACTCCAAGAGTGCAGGAGGTTCGACGGGTAGAGACTGAAAGAAAGGGTATGAAGTGAGTGCAGGAGGGCTCGGTGGAAGTACCTCTTGGAAACAGGTACACCCTCTTGGGAGCTGTCGGGGCAGATGATGCTTCCAATCCGAGCGACGGACAGGTCTGTGACTTGAATCCTAGCGCTGAGACTCAACCGGCAAGACCGACATCAGGCAGAGCCATAGTGGCGGGTAATTCCATTGTCTGAGGTACGGACAGGAGATTCTGTGGCGACAGGCGAGACTCGAGGATGGTGTGTTGCCTCCCTGGTGCTAGGGTCAAAGACGTTTCAGGCCAACTTCAGAACATCCTCAGAGGGAAGGGAAGCAGCCTGAAGTGGTTGTGCATGTAGGCACAAATGACAATGGTTAGAAGAGGAAGGAGGTTCTGCAACGTGAGTATAGAGAACTAGGTAGGAGGCTGAAAAGAAGGACTTCCAGGGTGGTTATCTCTGGGTTGCTTCTAGAACCTTGTGTCTGTGAGGGTAGGAACAGGGAGAAAGGGGATATGAATTTGGTACAGGGCAGGGATTTAGATTTCTAGATCACTGGAATCTCTTCTGGGGCAGGGGTGACCTGTACAAAAGGGACGGGTTGCACCTTAATTGGAAGGGGACCGACATTTTGGCAGGCAGGTTTACTAGTGCTACACGGATGGGTTTAAACCAAAAAGTGGGAAGGGGGGTGGAGTCAACAACGTGGAAGGGTATTCATGTAGCTAACGGGAAAGAGAGTGTAGGAATGGTCATGTTTAAACTAACAGGGCAGGGGGATGGGTCCCAATGCAAGGAGACAGAGGGCCACAAAAAGGGGACAGAAGTGAAAGGTAGAAGGGAGATAAGAAAAACTAACCTGAACACTTTATGCCTTAATGCGAGGAGCGTTCGATATAAGGTGGATTCATTGAATGCGCAGTTAGTAGGTAAGGGATATGATATAATTGGAATCATGGAGACACGGCTTCAGGGTGACCAAGGCTGGGAGCAAAATATGCAGGGGTATTCAATATTCAGGATGGATAGACAGTAAAGAAGAGGTGGTGGGGTGGCATTGCTGGTTAAAGACGAGATTAATGCAATAGCAGGGAAAGACATCAGCTTGGATGTTGTAGAATCAGTATGGGTAGAACTGTGAAATAGCCAAGGGCTGAAAACCTTTGTGTGAGTTGTGTACAGACTACCAAACAGCAGTAGGGAGGTTGGGGATAGCTTTAAGCAGGAAATTAGGGATGCGTGTAGCAAAGGTACAGCAGTTATCATGGGTGACTTTAATCTACATATAGATTGGGCCAGCCAAATTGGTAACAGCGCTGTGGAGGATTTCCTGGAATGTATACGGTATAGATTTTTAAACCAATATGTAGAGGAACTGACCAGAGGGCAAGACTGGGTATTGTGTAATGAGGAAGGATCAGTTAGCGATCTTGTTGTGCAAGGCCCCTTGGGCAACAGTGACCATAATATGGTGAAATTCTGCAATAGGAAGGAGAGTGACACGGTTAATTCAGAGACTGGTGTCCTGAACTTGAATACAGGAGACTTTGAAGGTATGAGATGGTAATTGGCTAGCGTAGAGTGGTAAATTATACTTAAAGGGTTGACAGTGGAGATGCAATGGCAAAGATTTAAAGACCACATGGATGAACTGCAGAAATTGTTCATTCCTGTCTGGCGAAAAAATAAAACTGGGAAGGCGGCTCAACCGTGGCTGACAAGGGAAGTCAAGGATAATGTTAAATCCAAGGAAGAGGCATATAAATTCGCCAGAAGAAGCAGCAAACCAGAGGACTGGGAGAAATTTAGAACTCAACAGAGGAAGACAAAGGAGTTAATTAAGAGGGGGAAAAAAGAGCATGAAAGAAAGCTTGCGGGGAATATAAAAACAGACTGTAAAAGTTTCTTTAGATATGTAAAAAGGAAAAGATTAGTGATTGGAGGGGGGAAGACTGGACCGGCTCTCGGCAGCTGCACGCACACAGAATCGTGCCTCATTCACAGCCAGGATCGAACCCATGTCCCCAGCGGCGCACTGGACCTTCCCCAGTCCCCCCCCCCCCCCCCCCCCCTTGAGTGTCCCATCCCTGCACGGGGGGCGGCCGGATATATCTGGACCGATGGGACACCAGCACCCAGGCCCACAGACAGCACAGAGATGCGCCAACCCCAGCTCACCTCCACCTGTCCCACCGCGCCAACCGACAGCCCGGACAAACAACACTAGTGGCCCCTGGCCCACAGCCAGCGTGGAGAAGAAGCGACAACCCCACTCCAACTGCGGAGGAACCCGCACCCCAATGGGCCGCGAAGGTGACACGTGCCATTTCGCCCACGGCCTGGCCGAGCTCCGCTCCCTCAGCCGCCACTCCAAGTACAAGACGTACCTTGCACACCACTGGCTTCTACCCCTATGGTACCCGCTGTCACTTTATCCACAACCCTGAGGAGGGCGAGGTTCCTGGCCTCGCCTGTGCCAGAGCACCAGCCTGGGCTCAGCCTCCTCCGGCCCGGCACTCGACTGGGCCATGCTGCGGGCATCCTTCAGCCCCGACCTGTCCCAGAATCTGGGCTTGGGGCTGGGCAATGGAGGGGGAGGAGGTTGCTGCTGCTGCCAGCACCACCACAAGCACCATCAGCTCCAGCGGGTGCCCAGCCTGCCCATGGCTGGCAGGAGCCAGTCCACAGACTCGCTCTCTGAACAGTATGACTCCAGCAGCAGCATCTCCGAGTCGCCCGTCTTCGAGCAGGGCCGGTGGCTGCCCATATTCAGCAGGAACTCGGTGTCGGACTGAGGGGAGGGCGGTGGAGGTGGAAGGCTGCCGGCCAACTCAGTGGGACAGGCAGAGCCAAGCTGGAGCCAGTGGCTGCGGTGCCAGCTGCAAGTCCGGGGCCGCCCCACCAGCCCAGGGCCACCCCGGACACCTCCGGACAAGGACGGGATACTGGGGAGGGGACGGGGACCGCCCAGCAACAACTCAACAGCATCCACAGCGATGGAGAGCCGGACCCGACCACGGATGAAATGCAAGTCTGCACACAATGCAGCACCACCGTTGCCGAGACATGTTTTTCGCTTGTGACCTATGACCTGGGCATGCGCAGTCGGAATACCAAACTCACTTATTCATTGGAGCGAAGGAGATAGGCGACGTTTCGGGTCGAGACCCTTCTTCAGACTGAAGAAGGGTCTCGACCCGAAACGTCGCCTATCTCCTTCGCTCCTTAGATGCTGCTGCACCCGCTGAGTTTCTCCAGCTTTTTGTGTAACCCTCGATTCCCCAGCATCTGCAGTTTCTTCTTTATCACTTATTCATTGGATGTTTTCAAGAGAGAGTTACTTGATGGGATCTGAATACTTTGTAGATTTAGCTCTTAGGACTAAGGGAATCAGGGATGGGGAAAAAGCCAGAACGGGGCACTGATTTTGGATGATCAACCATGATTGCTGGCTAAAGGGCCGAATGTCCTTCTCCTGCACCTATTTTCTATGTTTCTGTTTCCATGTCTCTCACTGTCTCCTCTCCTTCAAAGCAAAACAAGAAAGACTTTGGGACATTTTTTCACAGGGCTAGTTCAACTTTAAAATCATTTTGTGCTGCATTACTATTTGGTGTTGGTATTTATTTACAGGTTCTTTGTTGCTTAGGGCCTGCCCCACTCAGGCTATTTTTTAGGCGACTACAGGCAACTAGGCTGTCGCCACATGGTCGTGCGTAGTCTCCTCAGTCGCCCAAATAGTCGTAGCATCTTCTGGTCGCCGCTGGATTTTCAACATGTTAAAAAATTTTGGCGACAGTGGGTTGAAGCCAACGAGCGTGGCTTGACTTCTCCTGACGTAGGTGCTGTCGTAGGTTGTCGCCAGGTGACGTAGGTTGTTGCTAGTGCTGATTTTGGTGAATTCCATTGGCGAATACCTACGTCAACCGGCGACAAGTACCGACGACTGAATTGTCTTCAGTTGTCTCGGTTGTCGCCTGTGTGGTCGTAGATTGTCGTAGGTGTGGTGGTAGGTGGCTGTGCTAATGGGTCGCCGGTTGTCGGTAGCTTGCTGTAGCTTGACGTCGACTAGGTGGTAGGTTGTTGTAGCTTGCCGCAGACATTGTCGTAGACATTGTCATCGGGGGGGTCCAGTCACCGGTTTTTCGGCAACCTGCTACGACTATGACAGTCACCTAAAAAATCGCCTAAGTGGGACAGACCCTTTAGGTATCTCGAGATTTAAGGAAGGAAGATTCTACATTTGAGTAGCACCTTTCATGGACACAAGGCCTATCAATTTGTTGCATGGTCTCTCCATTAATTTTTAAATGTTTGAGGTGCATTATGGTATAATGCAAGATTACAATGCTGTAATCATGGATTTTACTGCAAAATACCATAACAGCAATAAGAATAATTACAAAGTGGACATCAGTTTGAAAGGCAAGAGTACTGACAGTGAGCTGATGCCCTGTGAGCTATCTATCCTCAGAATATTACTTTGATCTGTTAATCTGTTGACATTAGCTACTTACGTTAGGACTCTGTTTCTCACTAGCAATGTCAAAGGTATGTTAGTCTGGTGACTTGATTGTAAAGAGTTATGTTATTATTGTCAGCCACAGATTGTAATTTGGAATTTTCTTCACTTGTCCCAGTTGTGTTTAGTTTTACGGAACTGAGCCTGTACTCGCCGGAGTTTAGAAGAATGAGGGGGCACCTCATTGAAACGTACCAAATAGTGAAAGGCTTGGATAGAATGGATGTGGAGAGGATGTTTCCACTAGTGGGAGAGTCTAGGACTAGAGGTCATAGTCTCAGAATTAAAGGACATTACTTTAGGAAGAAGATGAGAAGGAATTTCCTTAGTCAGAGGATGGTGAATGTGAGGAATTATTTGCCGCAGAAGCTGTGCAAGCCAAGTCAATGGATAATTTTAAGGCAGAGTATGGGTGTCAGGGGTAATGGGGAGAAGGCAGGAGAATGGTTTTAGGAGGGAGAGATAGATCTGCCATGATTGAATGGCAGAGTAGGCTTGATGGGGCCGAATGGCCTAATTCTGCTCGTATTACTTATGACCTTATGACATGTTGTTCATTAGCCTGAAACAAGATTGTATTCTGAGCACGGTCACCCCTAGAGATTATCAGGAGTAACATTTTCAAGGACGTTAACAACGTCTTCTTCAAGATATGTAATATCGTCTTTGGTCACCTGATCTGTAACCAAGCAAATTGGTGAAAGAGCATCCAAAAAGGCACTGAGCACATTCCTCAGGAGCAGGAAGAAGTCCAAAGCAAACACCATCTCAAAACCACCCACCTGCCAGCTCTATCAAGCTACTCCTGCCCCACCTGTAGCAGGCTTTTGGGTTCCGTATTGGGCTCCGCAGTTGTCTTCACACCCTCAGAACCACAGTGGAAGCAGTCACCGTCAATCCCAGGGGACTTCCTTAGAATTAAGATTATTCTACTTATAAAGTAAGCACGCTGTGTTCATACAACGTCTCCTAAAATACTTATCAATCACTAATATGGTGGTAATTTATAGAGAAGTATTACTGGAGCACTGGTTTTCACAGAAAGTAGTTGTGTTAGATTTGGTTCTGGATATATCACATGGGACAGCAAAATCAGTTCCCAAGTGCCAAATGCAAATCTACATGGCAATAGAATGTAGTACTGAGAGTCTGCCACTTCGTCAGAGATGTGATGGTTCAGATAAAACTTTGAACTGAAACCCCATTTATCTCCACTCGCAAAAATAAAATTCACAAGACATTCTTTCAAATAAGAGTTTTCCCAGAGGTCTGAGTAAAATGTATTCCACATATGATATCACAAAAACTGATGACTGGCTTATGTATCGTTGCTTTTTTGATGCTAAATTACTGAAGGGTTTTCGACATTCTAACAGTGATTATACTTCAAATGTTCCTAAGCATCTACCAAAGCTTGAAATAAATCAAGCTTTTCTATCCCTTTGTTTACTTTGAATAGTAACAGAGGTTTTTTTATTGCCTACTTAACCAGACAGCTTGAGGCTTATTTCAATACCTCATCCAAGTGTTGGCATTGCTAGCAATCCAATGTTATTTTCACAGCGGTGGTTTGTTGCCAAACCCGACCACAAACATCTGTAACATATTTCTATTAAGAATCGGAAGAGCAAGGTAAACTAAAAGCCACAATTTTAAAAGATGTACGAGAACAGAGATATCTAGGGTTACTTTTCGCATATTTTATTGTAAGTGGCAGGGCAGGTTAAAAATGCACGCGTCTACAGTATAGCATACAAGAGCAAGGAAGCCATGATGAACTTGTATAAAACACTGGTGTGCCTACCACTGGAGCATTGCATCCCTCTCTGTGCACGACACCTTCAGCAAGAAATGAATGCTTTTAAGGGAACCAAAAAGATTTATCACAATTATTCCAGCGAAGATTCACTTTAGTTACATGAAGACACATTAATAAGCTGGGAATGTTCTATTTGGAAATGGAGGTGATCTGATGCAAGTATTTAAAATCAAGAAGAATTAAGTTTGCGATTAAATCGTTCTGGAGAAACATTACTGATAATGTCAAGAACCAAGGAATGTAGGCTGAGGGTGATTGTTTCTTTGCGTAGTGAGTGGTTAGGGTCTGGAATGTACTATAGTAGTGGGGATGGAGGCAGATGCAACTGTAGCTTCAAGAAAAAGCTGGGTAGGTATCTGAAAGGAACAAATGTGCAGAGCTTTTGGGAGAAGGTCAATTGGACTAGCTAGATTGTCAAACTAGCATGAACTCAAAGGGCTGATTGGCCTTCCATGCTGTAAACATTTTGTGATATGAGTGCCAAAAATCCAAGTAAAGCTGAAAAAAAGACATTTTTTTAGCAACAATATTAACTTCACATCTTCAGTTTTCTCAGGTGTTTATTTAGGGATGCAGCAGGGAAACAGGCCCTTTGGCTTACCGAGTCCACATCGACCATCAATCCCCTGTTCACACTTATCTATGCTATCCCCATTTTCTCACACTAGGAACAATTTTACAGTTGCCAATTAACCTACTAAACCACACATTTTAGGGAAGTGGGAGAAAACTGGAACAACCTTAGGAAACCCATGCAGTTACAGGGAGAACATGCAAATTCCACACAGACAGTACCCAAGGTCAGGTTTGAACCTGGGTCTCTGGCGGTGTGAGAAAACATCTCTACCAGCTATGTCACTAGATCTTGGTGATCAAAAATTGACCAGATCATTCGGACTGCAGCATAATCAAAACTTTGGCCAATTGCAGCATGTTGGACCTACACTCCACCAATGCAGCACCATGGAGCTGCTATAGTGGGCAGGATGTTGAAATTGATCAAACCACTGAGAGATGAAACACCATTCAATTGAAGCCGTATTGATTCTGCAAGATTCAGCTCAGGTGCCAGTAATTCAAAATTACTGATGAGCAAACTCCAAGTGCAACATTTCATTCATTTTTTGATTACCTTATTGTACGTGCATTAGCTTTGATGGATTTCGATCTCAGGACCCAAATCCCATTGATGTTGCACTCTTGCTATTTAAACTATATCAGAATTATCGAAACAATACACCATGTCCATTGAGTACCCACTTGTACTTATCCCATTTATACCATCTAACCCATTGCTTTATATACCTTTGCATGTTAGGTCTCATCAAGATAATGCTTAAATAATATGAGTCTCTTCCTCTACCACTCTTTCCGCCAATGTGCTCTAGATTCCAGCCACTCTCTGGGTGAAAACAAAATCTTTTTCAAATCAGGATTACAGTAGGTAGGATGGTAAAGAAGGCATATGGCATACTTGCCTTCATTTGTTGGGCATTCTGTGTATGAATTAAAAAGCACGTTGCAGTTATATAAAACTTTGGCTCGGCTGCCTTTGAAGTATTGAATGCAGTCCTTGTTTCCGCATTATAGGAAGGGTAAAGATGCTTTCGAGAGGCAGCAGAAAATGTGTACTTGGATGCTGCCTGGATTAGAGGGTATTAGCTTCGAGAGGTTGGACAAACTTGGATTGTTTTTCTGGAGACTTAAGGAGACCTGAAAGAAGTATATAATATTATGAAAGACTTAGGTAGTATACAGTAGATACAGTATTTATTTAAGGGTAGAAATGTCCAATGCTGGAGAGTATAGTTTTAAGGAGTTCAGGCATGTTTTTTTAACCCAGTATGTGGTAGGTGCTCGGAATACATTGCTAGTGGTGGTGGAAGCAGCTACAACAGTAATGTTTAAGAGGCTTTATGACTGGCATGTGAACATGGAATAGTTCATGTGCAGGCAGATGGAGTTAATTTAATTTGGTATCATGATTGGCACAGACATCATGGGCTGAAAAGAATGTTATTGTGCTGTCCTGTTATGTTCCAAATCACCTCTAAGCCTCTTACCCTTCAACCCATGACTTCTAATTTTAGAGATATCTTTTGTAAGGAATAGTTTCATACAAAGGAAGAGTTTCATACTAATTCCCCTATCTATGTCCTTCACACCTTCTGTCACAGCTCCCGTCAGCCTCCTATGTTCCAAGGATAACAAACTTAGCCTATCCAGTCATTCCTCATTATTTAAATGCACCAGCCCAGTCAATATCCTGGTGAATGTTCACTGTACCCTTTCCAGTATAATCATATCCTTCCTGTAGTGTGGTGACCAGAACTATACACAGTATTCCAGATGTGGCCTCGCCAATGTTTTATAACGTTGTTATATTCCAAGTTAATCCATACAAATCACATCATAGTTCCATGCTCCTATTGCCTGAACCATAACCTGAGGTCATCTGAAAACATGTAACCCTGCCTTTGATGATAGTGAGGTTGCATTGCATCACTTGATAGATTCCACCAATTAAAGTGCAGAACATTTACTAAATCCTTATTGTCTTTCTCTCAGGTCCTATTTATCAACCCATGCATTGTACGGTATAGTCGAAGAGTTTGTTCCGTGCTGTTATAACTCTATGATTTTTGAACAAAATGCTGAGCACAAATCAGCTAACATTGTGTTTAAGATAAGAATGTCATGAATCATATATTTTAAATGTATTTTTAGTTTCTCACTGCTGAGAACTGCAGACGGTGGTTTATATATATGGTTGTCGTGTTATTGGATGCTATTAACAAGGTCAAGTTATTTGGTGCTATGTTCAATCATCAACATTTCTTGGAGTCATGGAGTCATAGAGTGATACAGTGTGGAAACAGACCCTTTAGCCACCTTGCCCACATGGGCCAACAAAATCCCAGCTACACTAGTCCCACTTGCCTGCGTTTGGTATATATCCCTCCAAACCTGTCCTATCCATGTACCTGTCTAACTGTTTCTTAAACAATGGGATAGTCCCAGCCTCAACCACCTACTCTGGCAGCTTGTTCCATACACTCACCACCCTTTATGTGAAAAGGTTACCCCTCGCATTCCTATTAAATCTTTTCCCCTTCACCTTGAACCTCTGTCCTCTGGTCCTCGATTCCCCTACTCTGGGCAAGAGACTCTGTGCATCTACCCAATCGATTCCTCTCATGATTTTGGACACCACTATGTATGGTCAGCTTTATTTGCAAATGGATCATTAATAACTGGATATGTTTAGAAAATGTCTTTAGGCAATGAACTGGATCAGATATGATTTAAAGCTACTGTGCTATGTAAAGACTTTAGTAACTGAGCCATATTCTGAATAAATACTCACCTATTTTGGTGATTGATTCAGGGGTTTCATTGCATTGCTGTGAAACACTTCTTCACACAGAGAGTTGTGAGTCTGTGGAATTCTCTGCCCCAGAGATCTTATAGAAACATATAAAATTATAAAAGGACTGGACAAGCTAGATACAGGAAAAATGTTCCCAATGTTGGGCGAGTCCAGAACCAGGGGCCAGAGTCTTAGAATAAAGGGGAAGCCATTTAAAACTGAGGTGATAAAAAACTTTTTCACCCAGAGAGTTGCGAATTTGTGGAATTCCCTACCACAGAGGGCAGTGGAGGCCAAGTCACTGGATGAATTTAAGAGATAATTAGATAGAGCTCTAGGGGCTAGTGGATCAAGGGATATGGGGAGAAGGCAGTCACGGGTTATTGATTGGGGACGATCAGCCATGATCACAATGAATGGCAGTGCTGGCTGAAAGGGTGGAATGGCCTCCTCCTGCAATTATTTTCTATGTTTCTATGTTTCTACGGTGGTGGAAGCCAGTTCTCTGGATAGTTTCAAGAGAGAGCTAGATAGGGCTCTTAAAGATAGCAGAGTCAGGGGATATGGGGAGAAGGCAGGAACGGGGTACTGATTAGGGATGATCAGCCATGATCACATTAAATGGCGGTGCTGGCTCAAATGGCCAAATGGCCTACTCCTGCACCTATTGTCTATTGTCTATTGTCTATTGTCTAAATTGGTGTGCTGGCTTTGGTTATTTAGTTGCCTCTATTGAATGGATTGTGAAGTATTGGTTATAGGAACGTAGATAAGCGGCAAGAGTGAGCCAGAAAGAAGCAATTCAGGGTTTCTATTCATTAAGAAAATGAATCCCATGAACAACTTAAAATGGAGAAGAAACTCTTTGGTTTGCACTGAAAACCAAGTGCCTTGGGAGCAAACAGAAGCCCTATGTGAGTGATGGTAGGAGCACATCACTACACAAATGGTCCACCACACTATCTGATTGGCCACACCTGCCACTTCTGCAGAAGAGACTATGGTTCCCACTTTGCCTCAAAGAACCAGAATGGACATGTGATCTTTGATCCCAACAGACTAGGAAGATGAAAAGACCAATAATGAGACCAGTAGTAGAAGCATCTGGAAAAACAAAATCTTTCCTCATTGAAAGGATAATATAATTGGGACAAGTTACAAGATGGGAAATCACAAAATATTTGGAAACAGGCTTTTTTACAGATAATGAATTGAAAATCTTTGTAAACATTGATGGAAGAACTATGAAAAAATAATGGATTATTTTAACTGGGGATATTTGATTTTCAGATTCAATACTAATTTTACATGCATAATAATATAATCCAGACCTATCCCTATTGGTTCTCACGGCGGGGGGATACGCTACAATGCAGTGACTAATTCCACACAACAGGTTATTACTACTTTAACTCATTCTATGGAGGGGAAAGAGTTTTCCAATTATGTTTAAATTTGACAACTGTTGGAAATGCAAAATGCTATGTTTTCAAATGGCATTGTCAATATGATGTGAGGATAGATGCCATATACCACAATAATAAACCCATAAATCTAGTAGTTCAATCCAAGCCAAATCATTTGTTATGTATTAATTTCACATATTGGCAATTTATTTTAGGATAGATCATACTAGCATTCACATTTAGGAAAAAAATGCCCGAATTGGGAAACTGAGCACTTTCATGTAATATCTGGCACCTTTCCCCATCGCCTGCCTTTCCCTTCACCTCCATGGCAGCCTTTCATGTATCTTTTCTGTGTCAAAGTTGCTGAAAGCCAACATGGAGGTGATGCAACCAATTAGGAAGAATGTTTAGTTTAGTTTAGAGATACCGTGTGGCAACAGGCTATTCAGTCCACCGAGATCGCACCAATCAGCAATCCTCGTACTTTGACACTATCCTATACATACTGGAGACAATTTACAATTATACCAAGCCAATTTACCTACATACCTGTACATCTCTGGAATTTTGGAGGAAACCAAAGATCTTGGAGAAAACCAAGATCACAGGGAGAACATACAAACTCTGTACAGACAGCACTTGTGGTCGGTATCGAACCCGAGTCTCAGGTGTTGCAAGCTCTGTAGGGCAACAACTCTACCTCTGAGCTACCATTCCACCCACATTATCCTTTATGATGATATTGTTTATAAATATAGTTGAGATAAATAATCAGCCACAATATTGATAATTGGTGGAGTAGGTTTACAGGGTCAATGGGTGAATGCTGCTTATAATTTTGAATATTATTTCAGATTCAAGATTCAAGATTCAAGAGAGTTTATTGCCATGTGGCCAAGATAGGACAATGAAATTCTTGCTTTGCTTCAGCACAACAGAAAAAGGTAGGCATAAATAAATACAGAACAGAATGGATCAGTGTGACCATATACCAATGAATATATATATGCACACATAAATAAACAGATAAAGTGCAATGGGCTATTATGTGACTGCTGCAGAAGTTTTCAATTAAGGAATCCTGGTCTTTTTTAGAGATTAACACTGCAAAAACCTGATATGACCTGTACATACCATGCAGGTCCCATATTAGCACATAACCCTGTATGCAAACTAGCAGAGTACTGTTTTACTTGGAAGATATACTTCAAAATGTTGGAGTAACTCAATGGAACAAACAGCATCTCTGGAGAGAAGGAATGAGTAACGTTTTGGGTCGAGACCCTTCTTCAGACTGAGAATCATGGGAGAAGGAGTCTAGAGATATGGAAGGGTAAAATGTGAAAACAAAAGATCAAAGCAGACGATAATAAGAAAATATAGAATGGTTCATTGTTAGCTGAGTGGAAGGTGACAATGAGGCATACAATCAGTAAAATTATTCAGGAGACCAGTGAAACTGGTTGGAGAACTATAGTGGGGGAGGGTCAGAGAGGGAAAGCAAGGGTTTCTTGAAGTTAGAGAAATTAAATTCCATACCGTTGGGTTGTAAACTACCTATCTTAAAAGAGGCTGGTGGAGGCATTTGGATTACATGCAGGCAGAAGAGATTTGTTTAACTTGTCTTCATGTTTGGCACAGACATTGTGGGCCAAAGGGCCATTTCCTGCACTGCAACCAGTGCTGAATGTTCCATGAAGGTCTAGAGAGTGAAGAAGCTATGACATGTTGAAGGTGGTGATAACATTGAAAGGAGTGAGGCAAAGGGAGAGCAGGCAATGTTCCAGGCTGGAAGGCAATAATGGTATGGCAGATATGCCAACTGATTCATGAGTGGAGGCAATGATGGGTACAGCACCAATACCAGATATTTGAGATGCTGGCAATGTGTCAGCAGTAAAAGTATAAATGTTGGACTGGTACCTATGGGTAATTTTTCACAGAGGTTGGATACTGAAAAATAGGAGATAAATCATTCCAGCGACATCAGAAAATCAAAAGTAATCACATCAGAAACCTGAGCTAAAGGATATTAGAGTGAATGGCAACTTTTAAAAGCGAAAAGCTATGAATTTTGATAGTGGTTTGGGAATTTTTTTTGCAACTAGTCTCATTGTCACAAAAATGGTAGGCTTACCTTACAAAATCACATTAATCTCTTCTGCATTTATAGGGTATCTGTACACATATCAATGATGACCACCGTGCCCTGATTATATCATACCATCCATTCTGGCCACATCCACACCCAACGCAACTTTTACAATTACTTCACCCCCTCCATTTATTGTCATCTTCTCCTTAAGCTGCACTTGTATCATCTTAGTCGTCTGGTTTTCAGCTCCCCTCTTATTTCTTCATCTTGCTTTTCTACCTCACAAAGTTTTCTATTCCCTGTCGTACAAGACTAATTTGCAAAGACTGAGGACAGGGGACGTTCATGACCAAAAGATAGGCAAAGACTTTATGAATTGCTGAGAGGATAGAACAGGGGTAGTAAGTGAAACATCTGGGAAGTTGGTGGGAGTTGATGTTTAAAAAGATGAGGATAGACACAAAAAGCTGGATTAACTCATCAAACACAAAAAGCTGGAGTAACTCATTAGACACAAAAAGCTGGTGTAACTCATAGACACAAAAAACTGGAGTAACTTCAAGACACAAATCGCTGGAGTAACTCGTGGACATAAAAAGATGAGAGTGTGTTGTGCTTCAATAGGTTTTTGATGGAAGAACAGGATTGAGCTTTGAGGGGACTGCCAAGGCTAGGGTTCCCACGAGTGGACAAAAACTGTAAGTGCACCTTAAACTGTGCTGGATTCAGTTCCTTTTTGCCCACTGCTTACTGGGCTGAATATGGAAAGCTGAATGGGTTGATGCCTGCACCCAGGAGTGTTTGTGTGAGAACCTAGCGCTGATAACGCTGCATAGGTCCACACTGTCGAAGCCTTACCCCAGTATGCTTTGACTGCCCTTTGACACGCTACAGTATCAGAGGAAGGAGTAGGCATGTTGTGAGTTTATCTGTCTCTATAACCTTCTCAGGCAGTGCATTACAAACTATAGCCACTCTCTGTGTGAAAATAGCTCTTCTTATCTCTCATTTAAACTTCTTACTCATTCAGCTTACCTTCAGCTTATGCTCTCTGGTTGTGCCTAGATCTGTGACTGTGCAACCTAGGGAATCCATGGAAGTGTAGGATTTTTATAAGATGGAGTGTCTAAATGCCAATGGTTCCCTCTTAAACCATCAGACCCAACCATAATGCTTCAGCCAAATATCCTACCATCCGCACTGAGCCGCAGCCACTGCTCAAAGTACCAACGGCCCATCACTCACCTATAAGCAATTTCTGTTATTAAGGTCTCATACCCAGTAGGTTTCACCTCATCTTCATGTAAGGCAAACCTCAGATGCACATTTTGTATTGGCAGCTACAGAACCATGTCATCTATCTATTTATACCCACTCTCTGTCACAGCTGAAGAAGGTGGAAAATTAAAGGCGGCAAGAATCACGCAGAAGTTGGGAAGGATGGCTACCTGCCATCGGTCTCTGGAGAAAATGGCGCAGTCTGTTACCAACAGGCTAGTGCCATGTATTGAATCTCATGGAAGCTACTGAGGAAAGGCACAAGATTATTAGCTTGAAAGTCCTTGCACCATGGCATGTGCTTATCTGCAAATTGAGCCTGGAATGTTCATTTTGTGATTGCTTTTCATGTTTGTATTGTGATCAAGAGGATGGAGTACTGATTAGTGCCAGAGGAAATAGTCAAAGTCAAAGTCAAAAGAGTTTATTGTCATGTGTCCCTGACAGGAAAATGAAATTCTTTCTTTGCTTAGCACAACAGAACATAGTAGGCATTGACTACAAAACAGATCAGTGTGTCCATATACCATTATATACGTAAATACATGAATAAATAAATTGATAAAGTGCTAATAACAGATAAAGGGGTATTAATGTTCAGAGTTAGAAAATAAGAGGGGGTGTCAGAGGTTATGGGGTGAAGGCTGGAGAATGGGGTTAGGAGCAAGAGATAGATCAGCCATAATAGTAAGATTAAACGAGAACTTACCAGTTTGAAGTTTGATCTTTATTTTATGAGGAGTAACGATGAGGGATTACGTGAAGAAGCCCCGCCTGGCGCTGGAACGGCATACTTCAAAGCAGCGGCATGAAAAACACAGAACACAATAGCCGGAGTAAGATAGCAAGGCTCATCATAGATTTAGAACTACCAGATGATCATTTATTTTATGCGGGTGTGGAGTGGAGGGCACGTAATCCCTCATCGTTACTCCTCATAAAATAAAGATCAAACTTCGAACTGGTAAGTTCTTGTTTAATCTTACTATTTTACTTCGGAGTCACGTGAGTGACTACGTGAAGATTTTGAAGCTTCTGTGTTTTTCATGTCGTAGGATTCTTCCATACGACAGTCCGGCTAGGTCAACACATATATGAGAAAACCAGACTAGTTTTAGTTCTTTCCATAAATCTTTTAATGATAAAAGAACATATAATAACCCTCTTTTATACCCGAGGGAACCATTACAAAGTGATAAAAGATATAAGTGATAACATAATTGATAATATCAATCAATAGTGAAACAAAGCAGGTGATTATAGTGAACCCGACACCGCGTGTCCAAAGCCTGTCATTGTGTGAACAGGTTTATTGTAGAACTTTGAAAAAGTTTCTTCTTTACACCACCATGCGGTTTCTACAATATGTTCGAGTGGTACGTCCTGTAACTTCGCCGCGGATGTAGCTGCTGCCCTGGTGGAGTGAGATTTGAACACATCAGTGTCTACTTCTGCTAAAAGTAACACCTGTTTTAACCACCTTGAAATTGTTTGCACTGAAGCTTTTGTGTGTGGTTTCTTATGCGTAATCAGTAATGTTTTTTCATTTCCTCGAAGAGTTTTGGTTACTTTTACATAATGATTCAAATGTTTAACTACACACAACGTTGGATCAATGGGATAAGCTTGAAACATTACCTTCACTCCAGTTCTCCCTGGTCTGCTTTGTTTGATCAGATCATAAACATAGAACACAATGTTATCTGCAGTCACATGCATACAGTCTAAACGTAACATTTGTAATGTTTGCACCCTTTGAGCTGAAACCAATGCCATTAACATTACTAATTTAAATGTTAACCTTTCCAATGACAAACCTTCGATTGGAGTCCATTGCCTAAGTAAGGTAAGTACAATGCTAACATCCCAAATTTCTGTATATCTTGGTTTGGGTGGAGTTTTGTTAAAGATTCCTTTAATAAATCTGGATATTAATGGATGTGATCCAATTGATTTCTGGTCAGAGATTTGTCCTAAATAAGATGATAAGGCACTACGTGCACTATTAATGGCACTGTAACTTAAGCGTTGTTCAAAATGCAACTCGGCAAGGAACTCCAATATGTTTGCAATGTTCACAGTATGATAGGATATATTTGACTGTCTGCAAAAATTTTCCCATTTCTTTATATGTGTCATATATTGTCTCTGAGTGCTATCTCGCCATGATGCGACTATAATATCCATAGTTCTATCCGACAATCCAAGCTCCTGTAGTGGTCTGGTCAAAACCTGCAGATTAACAAACTCATATAAGCATGTAATGGATGAATTTCTTTGGTTACTGGTTTTATCAATAAATCACTGCTGCTAGGAATTGACATATATGGTTCTTTAATTATGTTTAACATCAATGGGAACCATGGTTGTGTCGGCCAATTTGGAATTACCAATAACCCTGTGGCAGAATCTTGTTCTATTTTCTTCAGACATTGCTGAACCAGAGCAAATGGTGGAAAAGCATAAAAGAACATATTCCCCCAGTTTAGTGAAAAAGCATCTACTGCTACTGCGTCTGGATCTGGTTCCCAAGACACATATTTAGGCAATTGATGATTTAGTCTTGATGCAAACAGATCAATGTCTGGTAACCCATATTGAGTCACAATTTTACTGAAAATTACTGGGTTCAACATCCATTCTGTGTTATCTTTAAACATCCTTGATCTATTGTCTGCCACCACATTGTCTTTAACTGGGATGTAATTTGCCGAAATCCAAATTTGGTGGTTAATACACCATTGCCATATCTGATTGACCAAACAATCACATGATACCGATCTGACTCCACCCATGTGATTAATATATGCAACAGCTGTTTTATTGTCTAATTGTATCAGTACATGCAGATTCTTTTTTGTAGAACAATATGCCTTCAACCCATAAAATGCACCCAATAATTCTAAATAGTTAATACCATATGTTTGGAGAAACATTTCCTCTTGGACAGTCCACCTGCCCCCACAGCTGGTGAATGAATCTGTTGCCCCCCATCCGAGAGCACTAGCATCTGTTTGTAAAATTACTTCAGGCTGTTGTATCAGAATGTTTTTAGCAGCTTGTGGGACATTTTCAATCCACCATTGTAATTCCAATAAAGCTTCTTTTGTTAATTGCATAGGCCTATCAAAATAGCCTGCTCTCTTTTTTAAAGCTCTTATTTTGTCCCTTTGAAGATTTTGGTAATGTAATGGACCAAATTCTACTGCAGGAAATGCTGCTACTAGTTTACCAATAACCTTTGCTACTTCTCGGATGGAGGGATAAGGTTTGTGAATGAGACCCCTACAGGTCACCAAAATATCATCAATCTTATCTGTTGGCAAAGTTACTAACATAGTAACTGAGTTAATTACAAACCCCAAATAGTTAATTGACTGTGCTGGCTGCAGCTGGGACTTAATTGGATGAATCAAGAACCCTAACTTCTCAAATAAAGTTTTAGTTGCTGAAAGTGATTTTCCAGCTGATTCCTGATTACTATTGATGATTAAAATGTCATCCAGATAAGCCATAATGATGTGATTTTGTGCTCTTAATTGTGCTAAAGCTGGTTGCAACAGCTTTGTAAAGAGCCTGGGAGCTGAACTTAACCCATTTGGTAAAGCTTTGAATTGCCACAGCTGTCCCAGCCAATTAAATTTTAAATACCTTCGAAAGAACTGATGTATTGGTACTGAATAGTACGCATCCTTTAAATCAATTGTAGCCATATAACAACCTGCTGATATCAAATGTCTTGCAGTGTTAAATGTTTCCATTTTAAAATGTTTATATTCGACAAATTTATTAAGATTTGTAAGGTCCAGAATAATTCTGCAACCACCATCTTTTTTATTTCTTGGAAATATATTTGACACAAATTGATGCTCATGTTCAACAGTTTTTTCAATAACACCTTTTTTAAACAATTTGTAAATTTCCACATTTATTTCTGCCTCTTCAATTGCAGAAAACATGAAACCATAAGCAGGTTTATTTTGTACCGGAGAATTAACACCTTCTTTAAATGTAATAGTAGCTCCTGAACTGTTTGTAAAATAAACCGATCAGATGTGATGGCAAGTCATTCATCATAAAACATTTGTAATCTCCCTCCAACTGGAGATTTGTCCACAGTTTCTTTAAGCATAGAATAAATTTTTTGTACCTCTCCATATAAACGCGGTGGTCTCCTTCTCCCCGTATACGGGTGAACATTAGGTTGTGTCGGATGATAATATTTTCTTATCATACTCCTGCCTCTGTTTCCAAAATCAAATCCCCTTCTTGACGAAAAATACCTTTTTTGTCCAAAGACGAAAGGTCTCATGTGGCTAATAGATTTAGCCTCTTCATCCATTTCTCTTATTTGTTTAGGCAGGTTTTCTCCAAATAGATAACCAGGAGCTTGAACACCACTTGATCGACACAGACCTGCAAACCTTGGATGAAATATGGGCCGAATCGCAATTTTCCTCATACCATTAATTTCATAGAAGGAATTGCATAATAAGCCCAAAGTATCTTTTTGAATTTTATCCATCTCCAACCCCTCCATTTGGCTTCCAAAAGAAGAAATGGCAGCAGAAATCAATTTGAGGATTCTTTGAAATCTTATTTCTTGTCCTCTCATGCCTGGAGTCATAGGCGTCCATATAGACGGATTAACCGTAGGTACCTTCAATGAGGTGCAATTTTCCGGTGTTTTATATAATTCTGCTGTTTCAATCATCACAGAATCTTGAAGTTGGTGAGATACCATATAATTAATACTGGCAGCTAGGTTTTCTTCCATAGCCTCACCACTTCCTTCAGGTATAGCAAAATCTTTTGCCATCTCAGGCACATCTGGCCTTCTCTTTTTTTTTCGTGGTGTGCACTCATAATCCACATCACCACTTGCAGGGTCTGTCTTTTGCAGCCCTGATACACTTGGAATTATATCCAATGAGACTTCCTCCGCCCTTAATCCTGGGTCCGGAGTTTCAAATTCCCAATTTGGCACATAGGCATATTCTGTATATTCAAGCCCCTCAGGGTCATTTTGGGAAACTTCTGGGTACTGTGACCCTTGTCTCATTATATTTTGTGCACTTTCTCCATATGTTCCATTTTTAGCCATATAGCTTTATTATCCGGAGGACTTTCATTATCAGAGTCATTATCAGAAACCACGGGCCTCACGGATTTCTTTTTACATTTTCTAGGAACATTTTCCTCCGTGGTTTGTATTTCTGGAGAAATTATAGTCTCACTAACGGGTGAATCAGCGGCCACCGGTATCGGAACCGGATCCGCACTAAACTCTTGTCCCGTATCTTTAGCTTCACCCCGGGACGATCTTTTTACCCGCGAAATTTTCCTTTGAGACTTCTCCATTTTCTTTTCCATTTATCTGGCTAAATCAGTACGCCAGCGTGACTCTGATTTTAACTTTTACTTTCTCTTTTGCTGGTTTTACCAGCGTAACGTCTTTCTTAGAACGTCCCACTTTCCCTTACACTTACCTGCGGGTCCGTTCCGGCCGCTGCGAGGAGCTGCGCTCTGCAGCTCTTGCTTCTGCCGTTAGCGTCGACGTAATGCCGTTCCAGCGCCAGGCGGGGCTTCTTCACGTAGTCACTCACATGACTCCGAAGTAAAATTGAATGGCGGAGTTGACTTGATGGGCTAAATGGCCTAATTCTGCTCCTTATCACTGAGCATTGCAGTGTAGGTGAAATCATTCTTAATTTAATCCAAGCAGGAAGGATTTGTCTCAGCTATGATATGCTTTCCTTGTTATTCTCTTCTTGTCAAGTTCCAATACCTTAGCTTCTCTCATGGTTAGCATAGTGGAGCTGCTGCCTCATATCTCCAGTGACCCAGGTTTGATCTGGACCTCTTGTGCAGAATGTGCAAAGTTTACCTTCTCCCTGTGACTGTGGATTTCTGTTGGGTGCTCAGGTTTCCTCCCCCCAAAGACATGCAGCCTGGTTGGTTAAGTGACCGCTGTAAATTGTCCCAAGACTACAGGTGAGTGACAGAATTGTTGGGACTGTGGAGGGAATTGGTGGGGAATGGACTAGGTCTGTGAGCTGGCATTGATTTAATGAACTTGATAGCCTCTCTCAATCTGTCTCTCTGTCATAGGGAAATACAGCTGGTGGTGGCAACACAACCTTGTTAATGACAGGGATACCTACAGCAGAGCCCAGGGATCATCCAGGTACAGTAGGTCTCCTCCATCGTTACTGCATTGAAACTTCATAACGTCTTTGTGTCAATAACCCACTGAGCCACGTTTTCTGTGGCATTGTGGCTCCCATTGCACCCACTCCATTTTCTGTGGCCATGTTGGTCCCATTGCTGACACTCGTGCATGGGTTCCAGGTCCACAACATTCAGTAGCCTTGCAGGAAGCATCATGAATTCTGTGAAAGTATCTGCATGATGCCTTGTCAGTGGACATGCATTAGCTTCAATATGGGTATATGGGTGCATGCAGTAATTGGGTCATTATTAGAATGTATGTGGCTGTAACAATTTAAATAACTGCAGTGTATTACATCTCTCCTGCGATATTGTACGGTACGTGAGTGACTACGTGAAAAAGGCCGTCCCCACGCATGCGTGTCATTACGTCTGACGCATTGCGCAACGACTGGCTGGCGGGCGCATCGCTCCTTCCAGCAGATAAGTTTAAAAGACTCAGGTAAGTGTTTTAAAAACTTAGCTGAAGTCGTTGCTCCCAGTCTGGAGTGTGTTTTGTCTTACCGTATTTTCAGCTTCAGATTGTGGGAGATATGTCCAAAGTAAAGAGGTGAGCCGCGACCAAACCAGCTGCAGAAGACCACAGGCCTGTGGGCAGCATGCAACCACTAAATTCTCCTACAGGGCCGCTGGCAGAGCAGCCAGCGGCTACAGACTTGGTACTGCCAGAAAGCACCTTGGCTACTCCAAGGGGGAGAAAAGCCACTAATATGTCTGTGAGGGCCCTGGACTCAGAGGAGTCGGGCCAGGAGGTGGACTTCTATGGGCAGTGTTATCGGCAGGCTGGCCCATATGGAGAGCCTTGTGGAGAGGTTACTCCAGCACGATATGCTCCAAAGGACGGAGCTATCGGAGCCCGGGGAGTATATGGAACCCTAGGCAGCAGCACCTGTGTCAGGGCTGCATAATATCTCCCTGTCAGATGACGGGAGCGTACGAGGTCAGTACTATGCTGACCCAGATTACGGAGGCACAATTGGGCTACAGGGACCATCGGGTGTACTATCTATTGCATCCAGATTTGCATTCCCAGCCTTCACAGGTGAGCCATTGGATGAAGAGCTTGCAGTGAACATTAATTACATGGCTTCCCATCCACTGCAAGAACAAACGATGGAAGAGACAACTGCCAGGTATAACACTCCACTAAATTGTGCCTCACTGAGTGTCCCCATTGTTAACCAATCCATTTGGGGGCACATTGGAGGGGGCTTCCGAGCCCAAGAGGCTAAAATACAAAGAGTACTCCGGCTACTCGCCTCGGGCATCACAGCCTTTGTTAGGTCAGTGGAGGGGATACACAGCAGGACACAATGGCATTAATGTGCAATGCACATTTTGAAATCAATTGCATTAGAAAGAATGCCATCCGTCCTGCTATAAATCCTAAATTTGCTGGGCTACGTAAGTCGGGGAATGTACAACCCCCAATCCTCCTGTTCGGAGAAGACCTGACCAAACAGGTTAAAGAAGTCGATGAGGAGTCAAAGACTGTTGGCCTCATGAAGGTGCCTCCGAAGGTATCGTCTTTCCGGAGATTGTACCCCTACCCTCCTCTGCATACCAAACGGTTCACTGGCTATGGCAGACGTGGTGCGGAGCAACAGACACAGAGACCTTTTTTAGGGCAGGGCCCAAGCCGGGCCATGTTCAAGATGCGGCGCCCTCCAGCAGCCCTACCCCCCAGACCTCGGGGGCAGAAGCAGCGACCTTACTGCCAGTAAACTCTATGGCAGGTGAGACTGCGATGGATACATTACAAGTTGGGGAGAGATTGCAATTTTTCTTACATGAATGGCAGTGGATAACATCTAATCCATTTATACTGCATAGTATTCAAGGTTTCCAAATTGAGTTCATTTCTGACTTGCCTCCACCTACTCAGCACACACCTGGCCGTACTTTTGTGTTTTCACAACTGGAATGTATCAGTGCACAAAGAGAACTTGACTCTTTGTTCAAAAAAGGGGTAATTGAGAGGGCGAGGCATGAGTCTTATCAGTTTGTGTCCAATATCGTTACTGGGCAAAAGAAGGATGGAGGATGTAGAATTATCCTGGATTTGACAGAGCTTAACACCGTTGTGCAGTATAAACACTTCAAAATGGAAACTTTTGTCCTGCTAAACAACTGCTTTCCAATTGATGTTATATGGCAAGCATTGACCTCAAAGATGCTTACTATTCAGTGGCAATTCATGAACAGCACAGGAGATTTTTGAAGTTTAACTAGATGGATCAGTTGTGGCAGTTTAAAGCATTGCCCAATGGATTAACCTCAGCTCCAAGACTATTCACAAAATTGCTGAAACCAGTCCTGGAGTTACTCAGAGCACAGAATCATATTGTCATGGCATATTTGGATGACATTGTAGTCATTGGGAGGACTTTCGAATTAGCTGAATTATCTGTGTCAGCTACAATACTCGTTTTCGAAAAAATAGGATTCATAATCCATCCAGTTAAGTCTAAATTGGTGCCATCTACGATAATTGACTATTTGGGATTCACCATTAACTCAGTACACATGTCAGTGACTCTGCCTCGGGGCAAGCAATTAGAGTTAATTGAAGCCTGCAGGAAACTCATTGTTGATAATCACCCTTCTATTAGACATGTGGCTCGGGTAATTGGAAAATTAATGGCAGCGTTCCCAGCTGCTCAGTTCGGGCCTTTGCACTACCAAAACCTACAGCGTGCAAAGGAACAGGCACTTAAGCTTCAGATAGGTCATTTCGATAGACCCATGCAGCTACCAGCTGAGGCTCTGGCTGAGTTACAATGGTGGATTGCCAATATTCAGTGCTGCTCTAGTACCATTTTAGTCAATACACCATCAGTTATCCTACAGACTGATGCCAGTGCACTAGGATGGGGTGCTATCGATACCGTCTCGAGCTGCGGTGGCAGATGGGATCTGCCGGAAGCATCCCTTCTTCAATCACACGGTATTAACTATTTAGAGTTGTTGGGAGCACTCTATGGGTTAAAGGCTTTTTGTACCAACAGTTATCATGTGCATGTCCAACTACAGATTGACAACACTACTGCAGTAGCGTACATTAATCACATGGGTGGCAGTAAGTCTGTATCCTGTGATAGGTTGTCTAATCTCCTCTGGCACTGGTGTATTGCGAGGAACATCTGGGTTTCAGCTATCTATTTACCAGGTAGATATAACACAGTGGCAGACACCAGATCACGAGAGTTCATTGATAACAAAGAATGGATGTTAAATCACAAAGTGTTTCATGATATTATCCTTCGTTATGGTGCACCGGACATTGATCTGTTTGCTTCCAGGCTTAATCATCAGTTACCAATTTACGTGTCATGGGAGCCAGACCCAGGGTCAGTAGCGGTAGATGCATTCTCGCTACACTGGGGTGGTAAATATGTGTATGTTTTCCCCCCATTCTGCCTCATTACTCGATGTGTGGCAAAAATTCAGCAAGATTCTGCCACTGGCATTTTGGTCGTGCCAGACTGGCCTACTCAGCATTGGTTCCCTCTGGTTCTAGTCTTAATTACACAGCCTTTTATGACAGTGCCCAAGAGCAGAAATCTGCTGGTACACCCAGTGACAGGGGAAAGCCACCCTCTTCATGACCGTATAAAGTTGTTGGTTTGCAGATTCTGAGGAGACCGGTCCTGGGGCTCGGGCTTTCAGAGCGTACCATTGATGTCATCATTGCGGCCTGGAGGAAGAGCACATAGAAACAGTACATCTCTCACATAAGAAAATGGGAGATGTACTGTTTCATATCACACAGCTTCAATCATGGATGTTTTGGAATTTCTTTCGTCACCTTTTCACGATAACAAACTTAGTTACAGTGTCATTAACAGTGCCCGGAGGGCTTTGTCCAATTATTTATGGCTGGGGTCAGCAAACCACACAGTGGGCTCCAGTTTCATCTCTGTCCCTGCACCATCTAAGTAGTCATGCTCATGGCCCTGGTCTCAGCACAACGGGTCCAGATGCTACAAAAACTCAGACTGGACAGTATGGGTTCTTCCTGCAATAACATCACCTTTTATCGTTCGGGATCTCGTCAAGCAGAGCAGGCCAGGGGTACAAGGGCTCAAATTGAGTTTTTTTCAAATTGAGATCCACGAGTGTGTGTAGTATCATCTATAACGCAATACATAAAGGTCACAAAGAGCTTGAGAGGCTCGGAACTCTCCTTCTTTGTCAGCTACACCAAACCTCACAAACAGGTTATGGTACAGACCATCTCCTGATGGATTAAACAGGTTCTGGTGTGTGCAAGAGTGGACACTGACATTTTAAACATCATTCCACCAGGGCTGCATCAACATTAGTAGCAAGGGATATGGACGTATCTCTTGACCACATTCTGGCGGCTGCGGAATGGTTGAATGAGAGGATGTACCTGAGGTTTTATAATAAGCCTATCGCCAGATCCGGGATTTTTGCTGATTCTGTTTTAAGTTCTGTTTCACAGTTTCCCCCTGGGTAAGAGGGGTCACTGTTTATTTTCTTTCTTGTTATTAAAGCATTAGTATTGTTAAACATGTCATATTTTGAATGCATTAATTTTCTCACTCGTCCTGGTCAATTGATGCAGCTGTGACGCGTGGACTCATTCCTCAACATGAAATCACAGACCTTCAAAGTCTTCACGTAGTCATGTGATTCTGAAGTAAAATAGTAAGATTAAATGAGAACTTACCAGTTTGAAGTTTGATCGTTATTTTATGAGGAGTTACGTTGAGGGATTACGTGCCCTCCGCTTCCCTACCCTTGTAACTTAACGATCTTTCTGTAAGTTTTAGTCAACTATTGTCTTACTATTTTAGTTCAACAACGTTTTCTGTGACTTCACACCATTGCTTTGAAGATTGACGTACATGCATGGGGACGGCCTTCCTCACGTAATCCCTCAACGTAACTCCTCATAAAATAAAGATCAAACTTCAAACTGGTAAGTTCTCATTTAATCTTACTATTCTAAGCAGTCTTAAACACACTGTGTTCTATGCAAAGGAAATGAAATAAAATGTCCGAACAATAACATATGTAATGGTTTTAGCAGCACTGCAGTGATCCTGTCATTGCTCTATGAAATGAGGTTCATTCTCTTCAAATGACACTACCTATTCGACTATCTTGATGCATTAATGGCCCTCAGATTTCAGAATGTTGCTGATATCTCAAAAGAAGAAAGATTCTAAGGGGAGGAAGATGCAACCATGGCTGACAACGGAAGTTAGGGATGGAATAAAACTAAAGGAAAAGGTGTAGAAAAAGCAAAGAGTAGCAGGAAGCCAGAGGATTGGAAAACTTTCAAAGGGCAACAGAAGATAACAAAAAGGGCAATAAGGAGTGAAAAGATGAAGAATGAGGGTTAAGTTGGCCAAGAATATAAAGAAGGATAGTAAAAGCTTCTTTAGGTAAGTTAAGAGAAAATGATTAGTAAAGACAAATGTGGGTCCCTTGAAGGCAGAAACAGGTGAAATTATTATGGGGAGCAAGGAAATGGCAGAAGAGTTGAACAGGTGCTTTGATGCTGTCTTCACTAAGGAAGACACAAACAATCTCCCAGATATACTAGAGGACAGAGGATCTAGGGAGACAGAGGAACTGAAATAAATTTGCATTAGGCGAGAAATCGTATTGGGTAGATTGATGGGACTGAAGGCTGATAAATCCCCAGGTCCTGATGGTTTGCATCCCAGGGTACTCAAGGAGGTGGCTCTAGAAATTGTGGATGCATTGGTGATCCTTTTCCAATGTTCTATAGATTCAGGATTAGTTCCTGCGGATTGGAGGGTACCTAATGTTATCCCACTTTTCAAGAAAGGAGCAAGAGAGAAATCGGGGATAATAGACGTTAGCCTGACATCGGTGGTGGAGAAGATGACGGAGTCAATTATTAAAGAAGTAATAATGGCGCATTTCGATAGCAGTAAAAGGATTGGTCCAAGTCAGCATGGATTTATGAAGGGGAAATCCTGCTTGACTAATCTTCTTGAATTTTTTGAGGATGTGACAAATAAAATGGATGAAGGAGAGCCAGTGGATGTAATGTATCTGGACTTTCAGAAAGTCTTTGATAAGGTCCCACACAGGAGATTAGTGGGCAAAATTGGAACACATGGTATTGGGGGTAGGGTACTGACATGGATAGAGAATTGGTCGGCAGACATAAAACAAAAAGTAGGAATAAACGGGTCGCTGTCAGAATGGCAGGCAGTGGCGAGTGGAGTGCCGCAAGGCTCGGCGCTGGGGATGCAACTATTTACAATATATATTAATGATTTCGAGGATGGGATTAAAAGTAACACTAGCAAATTTGCAGATGACACAAAGCTGGATGGCAGTGTGAACTGCGAACAGGATGTTAAGAGGTTGCAGGGTAACTTGGACAGGTTGAGTGAGTGGGCAGATGCATGGCAGACGCAGTACAATGTAGATAAATGTGAGGTTATCCACTTTGGCAGCATGAAGGAGGGAGATTATTATCTCAATGGTGTCAGATAGGAAAAAGGGAAGTGCAACGAGACCTGAGTGTCCTTGTACACCAATCATTGAAAGTAAACATGCAGGTACAGCAGGCCGTGAAGAAAGCTAATGGCCATAATGAGAGGATTTGAGTATAGCAGTTGTACAGGGCCCTGGTGAGACCACATCTGGAGTATTGTGTGCAGTTTTGGTCTCCTAATTTGAGGAGGGACAGCCTTGCTACTGAGGCAGTGCAGCATAGGTTCACAAGGTTAATACCTGGGATGGCGGGACTGTGATATGAGAAAGGATTGAAAAGACTGGGCTTATATTCACTGGAATTTAGAAGGATGAGAGGGGATCTTATAGAAACATATAAAATTATAAAAGGACTGGACTAGCTGGATGCAGGAAAAATGTTCCCAATGTTGGAGTCCAGAACCAGGGGCCACAGTCTAAGAATAAAGGGGAGGTCATTTAAAACTGAGACGTGAAAAAAATGTTTGCACCCAGAGAGTTGTGAATTTGTGGCATTCTCTGCCACAGAAGGCAGTGGAGGTCAATTCACTGCATGAATTTAAAAGAGAGTTGGATAGAGCTCTTGGGGCTAGCTGAATCAAGGGATATAGGGAGAAGGCAGGCACGGGTTACTGATTGTGGATGATCAGCCATGATCACATTGAATGGATCGAAGGGGCAAATGGCCTCTTCCTGCATCTATTTTCTGTTTCTATGTTTAATAGCCTGGAGGTGCCAGACAAAGGTTTGCAGATGCCACCACCTTCACAGCCACTAACAGTCGTTCCTCACCAATTGTGAGGTTGACTTTGTGGTTTTGGCAGTTGGCAGAGATCAGTGAGACTTCCTCAGTAAAATACAAACATGTCAAATGTTGGTTGTCACTAAAGCTCAGGTGGAGAATTGCTCCTTGAAAACTGTGAGAGTTGCCCTTTATCTCTTCTTCCCCTCACCTCTTTCAACAACTTGAGTTGCAGTATCACCACCAGCCCCCCCACCCCCCACCATGGTCTTTTGAATCATATTCTGTTTGCAAAAGTAATGCTTTTTTGCAGGCAGAAATATGCTGGAATGCATTTAATGGTTCACACAACACTATTAGTTTTTGTACATAATTATGGTTTTTAACTTTTTTGGAGGTGTCGGTTCATTGCCTTGGCACGTATAGTCACAAAATAAGCATTGTCCAGAGGCATTCACTGTACCGATTGCACTCAAATGTTGACCAAGACATCTGATGGGACATTTTGCATTAAATCCATTTGTTGATAATTACCAATAGCCAGGTACATTTCTGTTCTATTTCTCCTTGAACATTTACTAATAAACTCACCATAAATCTTCTGACTTACAGTCAGCTCATTCACATCCTCTCGCCAGTACTTCCAAACCACTCCCAGCACCAGAGAAGGCTAATCTGTCAGCTGATGCTTGGCTTTCCACAACTAGCCAGCAGCACCAAAGGTCTTCTTGGTATCTGCAAGTCAAATAAGATTGAAACCTAAATGCAAGTTGAAACTGTGCAGTTGGAGATCCACCAGCAATGAACATGGAGTGGGAAGGTATCTTCTTCCTTCGGTCAATGCTACCAATAGCATAAAAAATCTCTATTGTTTGAAAGAACAGTTTGAAGGTATGATATTTTTGCTCCAGATGCGGTGATATCCTAAAGGGGCTGTCCCACTTTCCCGAGTTACTCACGAATTCTCCCGAGTTTTCCCCTTGATTCAAACTCGGAGAATGTCCGTAGTGAGTCCGTAGGAGTCCGTAGCGAGTCCGTAAGAGGCTGTAGGAGTCCGTAAATATAACGTAGCAGCTCGTTATGCCAGCCGTAGGTACTCGGGGTACCACGAATAAACAAAAAGCCCCAAGTACCTACAGTTGGCATCTCCGAGTTTAAATCAAGGGGAAAACTCGGGAGAATTTATGAGTAACTCGGGAAAGTGGGACAGGCTCTTAAGAGTGTAATGTGTTATCTATTTCTTCTGCTGGGTCCGGCTATCCCAATCATTGAGTGAGGACTTGTCCAGTGGGCTCTAATTCATGAGCAATGCGCAACTTTGCATCTGCTCTTAAAGCAGCTGTGGTGCTGTTCCAGAGTAGCTGTGCCCTTAAGCATCGAGCCATTTGCAAAGGGAGAGATGACTAGACTGTCAGAAATGGAAAAAATGATGGTCTGGCCCTCTCCCAGAGAAAAACAAAACAGCGGGGAATGGATCACAGGATGCGGAATATTAATTTCAGGAATTCCTAACAGTGACCCAGTTGTGAATTCGCCTTCGATGTAAGAAATAGCAGGCCTGTTAGAAAACTGTGGGAATGATTTCAATTGTGCATCTTACAGCAACTGACTTCATTCAAACATGTGAAGCATTTATGCAGAGAAAACTGGGAGTGCTCCCACTTACGTTCAATGATTGGGTTTAGATTATATTCCTCAGTGCAGTGCATAACAGCATTGTGCTTTGCAATGGAATATCTGGGCCCCATTCTCCAAGAATGTACCTCAATGCACAAAATCTACTATATGTTTTGCCTAAATTAGACCAGTCAGAATAAACTGAATAAACTGTCCTCATTAAAGCACATTAGTTAACTCAGTATTCAGTGTTTAAGGACATAGAAACATAGAAACATAGAAAATAGGTGCACAAGTAGGCCATTCGGCCGTTCGAGCCTGCACCGCCATTTAATATGATCATGGCTGATCATCTAACTCAGTATCCTGTACCTGCCTTCTCTCCATACCCCCTGATCCCTTTAGCCACAAGGGCCACATCTAACTCCCTCTTAAATATAGCCAATGAACTGGCCTCAACTACCTTCTGTGGCAGAGAATTCCAGAGACTCAACACTCTCTGTGTAAAAAATGTTTTCCTCATCTCGGTCCTAAAGGAATTCCCCCTTATCCTTAGACTGTGACCCCTTGTTCTGGAACTCCCCAACATCGGGAACAATCTTCCTGCATCTAGCCTATCCAACCCCTTAAGAATTTTGTAAGTTTCTATAAGATCCCCCTCAGTCTTCTAAATTCTAGCGAGTACAAGCTAAGTCTATCCAGTCTTTCCTCATATGAAAGTCCTGACATCCCAGGAATCAGTCTGGTGAACCTTCTCTATACCCCCTCTATGGCAAGAATGTATTTTCTCAGATTTGGAGACCAAAACTGTATGCAATACTCCAGGTGTGGTCTCACCAAAACCCTGTACAACTGCAGTAGAACCTCCCTGCTCCTATACTCAAATCCTTTCGCTATGAATACTAACATACCATTTGCTTTCTTCACTGCCTGCTGCACCTGCATGCCTACTTTCAATGATTGGTGTACCATGACACCCAGGTCTCGTTGCATTTCCCCTTTTCCTAATTTGCCACCATTCAGATAATAGTCTACTCTCCTGTTTTTGCCACCAAAGTGGATAACCTCACATTTATCCACATTATACTGCATCTGCCATGCATTTGCCCACTCACCCAGCCTATCCAAGTCACCTTGCAGCCTCCTAGCATCCTCCTCACACCTAACACTACCCCCCAGCTTAGTGTCATCCGCAAACTTGGAGATGTTGCATTCAATTCCCTCGTCCAAGTCATTAATATATATTGTAAATAGCTGGGGTACCCCACTAGTCAATGCCTGCCATTCTGAAAAGGACCCGTTTACTCCTACCCTTTGCTTCCTGTCTGCCAGTCAGTTTTCTATCCACATCAATACTGAACCCCCAATACCGTGAGCTTTAAGTTTCTATACTAATCTCTTATGCGAGACCTTGTTGAAAGCCTTCTGAAAGACTAGATATAACACATCCACTGGTTCTCCCTTATCCACTCTGCTAGTTACATCCTTAAAAAATTCTATAAGATTCGTCAGACATGATTTACCTTTTGTAAATCCTTGCTGACTTTGTCCAATGATATCACCACTTCCCAAATGTACTGCTATCCCATCTTTAATAATTGACTCTAGCAGTTTCCCCACTACCGATGTTAGACTAACTGGTCTGTAATTCCCCGTTTTCTCTCTCCCTCCTTTTTTTAAAAGTGGGGTTACATTAGCTACCCTCCAATCCTCAGGAACTACTCCAGAATCTAAGGAGTTTTCAAAAATTATCACTAATGCATCCATTATTTCTGTGGCTACTTCCTTGAGTACTCTGGGATGCAGACTATCTGGTCCTGGGGATTAATTGGCCTTTAATCCATTCAATTTACCCAACACCACTTCCCGGCTAACCTGGATTTCACTCAGTTCCTCCACCTTATTTGACCCACGGTCCCCTGCTATTTCCAGCAGATTACTTATGTCTTCCTTAGTGAAGACAGAACCAAAGTAGTTATTCAATTGGTCTGCCATGTCCTTGTTCCCCATGATCAATTCACCTGTTTCTGGCTGTAATGGACCTACATTTATTTTAACTAATCTCTTTCTCTTCATATATCTATAAAAACTTTTGCAGTCCGTTTTTATGTTCCCTGCCAGTTTTCTTTCATAATCTATTTTCCCTTTCCTAATTAAGCACTTTGTCCTGCTCTGCTGGACTCTGAATTTCTCCCAGTCCTCTGGTTGGCTGCTTTTTCTGGTTAATTTGTATGCTTCATCTTTTGTTTTTATACTATCCCTGATTTCCCTTGTTATCCATGGATGCACTATCTTCCCTGGTTTATTATTTTGCCAAACTGGGATGAACAATTGTTGTAGTTCATCCATGCAGTCTTTAAATACCTTCCATTGCACATCCACTGTCAACGCTTTAAGAATCACTTGCCAGTCTATCTTGGCCAATTCACGTCTCATACCTTCAAAGTTACCTTTCTTTAAGTTCAGAACCCTTGTTTCTGACTTAATTATGTCACTCTCCATCCTAATGAAGAACTCAACCATATTATGGTCGCTCTTGCCCAACGGGCCACGCACCACAAGACTGCTAACTAACCCTTCCTCATTACTCAATACCCAGTCTAGAATACCCTGCTCTCTTGTTGGTTCCTCTACATGTTGGTTTAGAAAACTATCACGCATACATTCCAAGAAATCCTCTTCCTCAGCACCCCTGCCCATTTGATTCACCCAATCTATATGTAGATTGAAGTCACCCATTATAACTGTTTTACCCTTGTTGCACGCATTTCTAATTTCCTGTTTGATGCCATCCCCAACTCCACTACTACTGTTAGGTGGCCTGTACACAACTCCCACTAGCGTTTTCTGCCCCTTAGAGTTTCACAGCTCTACCCATATCGATTTTGCATCCTCCAAACTAATGTCCTTCCTTCCTATTGCATTAATCTCCTCTCTCACCAACAATGCTACCCTACCTCCCTTTCCTTTCTGTCTATCCCTCCTGAATATTGAATATCCCTGGATGTTCAACTCCCAGCCTTAGTCCCCCTGGAGCCACGTCTCCGTGATCCCAACTATTGCATAGTCATTAATAGCTATCTGCACACTCAACTCGTCCATCTTATTACGAATCCTCCTTTCGTTGAGACACAAAGCCTTCAGGCTTGTTTTTACAACACTCTTACTCCTTATACAATTATGTTGACAAGTGGTCCCTTTTGATTTTTGCCCTGGAAACCCACCACCTCTTATTCTCTGTTTATTATTTTTTTCTTCTTTCCCCCCTACATGTTGGGTCTGAGTGCTTCCCTTCTCTGCCTCCTGCCTCATATCCTGTCTACTGGCTTTCTCTATTTGAGTCCCTCCCCCCAACCATTCTAGTTTAAAGTCCCCCCCCGGTAGCCTTTGCAAATGTCCCTGCCAGGATACTGGTCCCCTTCGGGTTCAAGTGCAACCCGTCCTTTATATTCAGGTCACTCCTTCCCCAAAAGAGGTTCCACTGATCCAGAAACTTGAATCCCTGCCCTCTGCACCAGTCCTTCAGCCAGGCATTTATCCTCCACCTTGCTCCATTCCTACTCTCATTGTCGCGTGGCACAGGAAGTAATCCTGAGATTGTTATGTTTGCGGTTCTTTTCCTTAACTCTCTTCCTAACTCCCTAAATTCTCCTTTCAGGATCTCTTCTCTTTTTTTTACCTATGTCATTGGTACCAATATGTACCATGACCTCATGCTCCTCTCCCTCCCTTTTCAAGATATCTTGGACGTGTTCAGACACATCCCAGACCCTGGCACCAGAGAGGCAAACTACCATCCGGGTCTCCGGACTGCATCCACAGAATTGCCAATCTGACCCCCTAACTATAGAGTCCCCTATTACTAATGCCCTCCTCTTCTTTTCCTTACCCTTCTGAGCAACAGGGCCGGTGTCTGTACCACAGGCCAGGTCGCTGTTGCTACCCCCAGGTAGACTGTCCCCCCCAACAGCACTCAAACAGGAGTACTTATTTCCAAGATTCACAGCCACTGGTGTAATCTCTAGCACCTGCCTCTGCCCCTTGCCTCTCCTACCCGTGACCCACGTGTCTGCCTCCTGTGGTTTTGGAGAGACTACCTCTCTGTAACTCCTCTCTATGACCTCCTCACTCTCCCTGACCAGATGGAGGTCATCGAGCTGCTGCTCCAGGTTCCTAACACACTCTTTAGGAGCCGCATCTCGACACACCTGGTGCAGATGCGGACGTCTGGAGGGCTACCCGACTCCATTACCTCCCACATCTGACACCCAGAACAGTAAGCTGCTCTGGCACTCATACTTCCCTTACCCTAGATACAATACAAAATACAATATACAATACAAAAATACAATACAAAATACAAAGTACAGTACACTACAAACTGCTGGAATCTGACTGCCAATCAGCTGCGTACTCAGTCCACCAATCAGCGGCTTCCTCAAGCCCAGTTGAATGGAATGTTACGGATTGAGAATGTTATGGATTTCGGCTCCTCCCTCACCAATGGCTCCTGGGCCTCTGTAAAAACAAAGCCCCACGCTGGGTTTTTGCACTCACCGCTCGGACGTCGCTCCTCCCTCACCAATGGCTCCTGGGCCTCTGTAAAAACAAAGCCCCGCACTGGGTTTTTACACTCACCGCTCGGACGTCGCTCCTCCCTCACCAACGGCTCCTGGCCCTCTGTCTATGACATTTTCATAGCATGAGATGGTGCCATATGAATTTAGCACATACATTTTTTCTGAAGTTTAACTTTTGTGCTTTCTTACATTGTTTTCCTCCAATTAAATATTAGCTTTTGCTGCAGTTTGTTGATGACTCCATCTCAATTCTATAATCCTTCTGTTCTTTCCATGGTGTATTTGGAAAGTTTTATTCAGCTGATTCAGTTTTTTAGCCCAGATGGTGATATATGCTTTTTACAATGCAACATCTGAAAACTTGTGGGTGATCTGAAACAGTGCTAGGACATTCAACATCAGACTCAGCAGAGGTAGAAACCCAATGATTAATCTTGTGAATTCACACTTCCTACCCACTCAACATAAATAGCCACCTGCTTAACCCTTTCAATACTGAAACATTCTTATCTGTGGTCCAATAAAAGATAACTTTCCACGTTACATCTTGGTGTCTGTAAATATTGTCTGAGAGCTGCTGGAACGTTTACATAGAAAGCAGTGTTTTCATGGGGTGGAAGATTGCAACCTTCACGTGGTGCGCCCTGTTTCGACTAATGCAATCAACTCGACGTGCACAAACGGAAGATCAAATAGAACAAGTTGTCCTACAATTTTAGGCTGTGCACGCCACACGAAAGAAGAAGTGTTTTCATGTAAGAAGCATTAGTGCGTTTTGACAACACTGATAATGACACGGAGGAGGCCATTTGGACCATTAGGTCTATGCTATCTCCCAGGAGAATAGTCCTATTAGTATCATTCATGCTCTCCTTGTATCTCTGGAGACCTCCAATTTATTTTGTCTCATGCATGCCCATCAACTCCCCTATAAGCTATTAATCTACACCAGGATAATTTACAGTGGTTAATGAATCTATAGGAATATCTTCAAAATTTGGAAGGAAACCGGAGCACCCAGACAAACCGTGGACAGCACAGTGGCGCAGCGGTAGAGTTGCTGTCTTAAAGTGCTTTCAGTGCCAGAGACCCGGGTTCAATCCAGAGCAGGTGCTGTCTGTATGGAGTTTGTACATTCTCCCTATGACTGCGTGGGTTTTCTCCGAGATCTTTGGTTTCCTCCCACACTCCAAAGACGAGAGGGTTTGTATATTGATTGGCTTTGTATAAATGTAAATTGTCCCTAGTGTGTGTAGGATAGTGTTAATGTGCGGGGACCGCTGGTCAGCGCAGACTTGGTGGGCCGAAGGGCCTGTTTCCGTGATGTATCTCTAAACTAAACTAGCCTAAAACCCATGTGGTCGCAAAGAGAATGTGCAAACTTCACTGCACCAGTACGAGAGGTCAGAATCCCGAGTCTCTGCAGCTTTGAAGCATCGATTGCTGCTGCCCTGGACCAAACACCAGTACTCAAATATCAGATTATGATTTTTTATTAGCAGTATCAGATTTTTTTTATTAGCAGTTTATAAAACAAACCAGAGTTATAGGATATAGATGAAAACCAGGAATACAGCAAATCCAGTGGCTGCTGAGTGTGGTGTGGTGGCACAGCTGTTAGTACCGCTGCCTCAAGGTTGAGTTTGATTTTCCAGTGCTGTGTGTGCGTATGTATATGTGTGTGTGTGGCATGTGTGTGGCGTGTGTGAGTGAACTGGGCACCTTCTTAATGTGAATTGTGTGGGTGACTACCCAGGGACTCATTTTTTGCTCCTGTCTTTGAACTATGTACTAGTAGGTGAATTGGCCATTGCCAATACCTTTCATGTACATAAGTGGAAAAATAATGAAAGGGGAGTTGATGAGTTTGTATTAGGGAATAATTAACAAAGCTATGGGGATATAAGAAGATGAGGAAATGGGAATGATGGGAGTTGGCAAGGACCTGATAGGCCAAATTGGCTGCTTCTGCATCTTTATGAGATGCAAGGAGCTTACATTGAAACCTGACGTATATTTTCAATTTTATGTGTAAGTAAATGTACTATTCATCATTATAAGTTGTGTCA
Organism: Okamejei kenojei; assembly: GCA_035221665.1. Classification (NCBI taxonomy): domain Eukaryota; kingdom Metazoa; phylum Chordata; class Chondrichthyes; order Rajiformes; family Rajidae; genus Okamejei; species Okamejei kenojei. Next base: position 56,976,068 of record CM069137.1, read on the forward strand.
CATAAGCAAATGTTGTAAGTATAGCATGGCTACGTTTTTTCAACTGCTTTGGGGAGAACATGTGTTGTAATACTTTGTCCAATTCTGCAGGGAGCCGAGTGTATGCTTGCTTGAAACATTCTAACAAGTGGCAATTCAGGAATGTGCTGTGTGACAAACACATAAAATTGATCCTGATGGTTCCTTAAACAACAGATATAGCCAATGTTGAAAGCAGAGCAGAAAGCTCTGATCAGAACCTCGATCTTGATATTGTTTTATGTAAACTTTTATTTTGTGAATTTGTCATGCTAGCTGAAGACCCAGAATCTTGTGCTTATAAATGCGTTAAGTTCAAACACTAGAGTAAAATATTTTTGACTCAATTATATGGAATCATGTGATCAAATAAATTAATAGCCTGACGAAGTGCAATTGACCCCACCGTATGTATAGCTTCATCCCCGCTGTTATGGGACACTTGAACATATCTCTCATATGTGGGGAATGCATTCTTCATCTTCCAGTATATTTTGTTATGAACTTTGCACATTTTTTTTTAATTGTACTTTCTCTGCACCTGTAACATTATATTACGCACTGTTTATTTTCTCTTTTGCACTGCCTAATGCTTTCATGCACAAATTGCTTGGAGAGCACACAAAACAAAATGCTCAGTGTATCTCAGTACACATGACAATAATATACCAATTCCACGGCATTTAAGAGATTTAAGATTCAAGATACAAGAGAGTTTATTGTCATGTGTCCCTGACAGGACAATGAAATTCTTGCTTTGCTTCAGCACAACAGAACATAGTAGGCATGATTACAGAACAGATCAGTGTGTCCATATACCATTATATAAATATATACACACATGAATAAATAAACTAATAAAGTGCAGATAACAGATAATGGGCTATTAATGTTCAAAGTTTTGTCTGATCCAAGTTTAATAGCCTGATGGCTGTGGGGAGGTAGCTATTCCTGAACCTGGTCGTTGCAGTCTTCAGGCTCCTGTACCTTCTACCTGAAGGTAGCGGGGAGATGAGTCTGTGCCCAGGATGGTGTGGGTCCTTGATGATACTGCCTGCCTTTTTGAGGCAGTGACTGCCTCGATGGAAGGGAGGTCAGAGCCGATGATGGACTGGGCAGTGTTTACTATTTTTTGTAGTCTTTTCCTCTCCAGGGCGTTCAAGTTGCCAAACCAAGCCACGATGCAACCGGTCAGCATGCTCTCTACTGTGCACCTGTAGAAGTTAGAGAGAGTCCTCCTTGACAAACCGACTCTCCACAATCTTCTCAGGAAGTAGAGGCACTGAATGTACTTTCTTAATAATTGCATCAGTGTTCTTGGACCAGGAAAGATCTTCAGAGATGTGCACGCCTAGGAATTTGAAGCTCTTGACCCTTTCAACCATCGAACCGTTGATATAAACGGAACTGTGGGTCCCCATCCTACTCCTTCCAAAGTCCACAATCAGTTCCTTGGTTTTGCTGGAGTTGAGGGCCAGGTTATTGTGCTGGCACCATATGGACAGTCGCTCAATCTCTCTTCTATACTCTGACTCTTCCCATCAGTGATACGTCCCACAACAGTGGTGTCGTCAGCGAACTTGATGATGGAGTTCGCACTATGACCGGCTACGCAGTCATGAGTATAGAGTGAGTACAGCAGGGGAATGAGCACGCAGCCTTGAGGTGCTCCCGTGCTGATTGTTATCGAGGCTGACACAATTTCCACCAATACGAACAGACTGTGGTCTGAAAATGAGGAAGTTGAGGATCCAATTGCAGAGAGTTTGGTAACCAGCTTGGAGGGGATGATTGTATTAAATGCCGAGCTGTAATCAATGAATAACAGCCTGACATATGAGGTTTTGTTGTCCAAGTGGTCCAGAGCGGAGTGGAGGGCCAACGAGATGGCATCCACCCTTGATCTGTTGTGGCGGTAAGCGAACTGCAGTGGATCCAGGTTTTTGTCAAGGTAGGAGTTGATTTGCGCCATGATCAACCTCTCAAACGCACTTCATCACCACAGGCTTTAGTGCCACTGGTCGATAGTCATGAGGCACGTCACCTTACTCTTCTTGGGCACTGGTATAATTGATGCCCTTTTAAAGCAGGTGGTAACCTCAGACCTCAGAAGTGAGAGGTTGAAAATGTCCGTAAAAACTCCAGCCAGTTGGTCCGCACAGGTTTTTAGAACACGACCGGGTATACCATCAGGTCCAGGACCTTGCCCATGGCAGATGATAGGCTTGTTGTATTGTTCCGTCTGCCCGCAGTAGTACCAGGTTGGCCATTTTCCACTCCTGTGGTGCTTGAGGATGGACCTTGAGAGGATTGGAAACTGATGTTCAGGGTCATTTCCTCCCTTGCTTCTCGAAGCAGCCTTTGCAACATTTCACATAGGGCCAATGGTATTTAGATTATAAGATCATGATCATGTGATAGGAGTGGAATTAGGCCATTCGGTCCATCAAGTCTACTCCACCATTCAATCATGGTTGATCTATCTCTATAACCTCTGACACCCGTACTAATCGGTTTCCTCCCAAACTCCATAGACGTACAGGTTTGTAGGTTAATTGTCTGGTATAAGTATAAATTGTAAATTGTCCCTAGTGTGTGTGTGTGTGTAGGATTATGTTAATGTGCGGGGATTGCTGGTTAGGCTGACTTGGTAGGCTGAAGGGCCTGTTTCCACACTGTATCTCCAAACTAAACTAATCAAGAATGTTAGAATATTTCTGTATTTTCTATGCTTATTTTATTTAATATTTTAACCTCATCTTCATCAAGTTCATTGCTCACTGAAGGTAGCAGCACACGTAGATAAGATGACTAAAAAGGCGTATGGTATGCTTGCCTTCATTGCTAGGGGCATTGAATATAACAGACATGATGCAGCTCTGAAGGACTTTAGGACTCTATATGCTGCATTTTGAGTTCTGCTTACACCATTACAGGAAAGATATGGAGACTTTGGAGAGGGTACTGGAGGTTTACCAGAATGCTGCCTGGATTTGAGAGTTTCAGTTACAGGAAGAGGTTGGAAAGACTTGGATTGTTTTCTCTGGAACATCGGAGGTTGAGAGGAGACTTGATAGAGTTATATAAAATGATGAGAGTCATAGAAAGTGTAGACAGTCAGAACCTTTTTTCTCAGGGTGGAAATTTCCAACACTAGAGGGTATAACTATAAGGTGAAAGGGGAAAAGTTTAATGGAGATGTGAGGGGCAAGTTTTTTTTACACAGAGAGTGATACAGGCCTGGAACACATCATCAGGAGTGGTAGTGAAGGCAGGTACAATGGTGGTGTTTAAGAGGCTTTTGGCTAAGTACATGAAAGTGCCGGCATTAGAGGGATATGAATCATGTAAATGAGATCAGTTTAACTTTGGCCCATCATGTTTGCCACAAACACCGTGGGCCAAAGGATCTGTTCATGTGCAGTTATGTTCTATGTTATTATCACAATATTTGTATCATTTTCTTCTTTTGAAAAGCAACTATGTTACAGAGAAAGGTTGAACAAGTTAGGTCTTTATTCTTTGGAGCGCAGAAGGTTAAGGGGGGACTTGATTGAGGTCTTTAAAATGATGAAAGGGATAGACAGAGTTGACGTGGATACGTTTTTCCCATTGAGGGTAGGGAAGATTCAAACAAGAGGGCATGACATGAGAATTAAGGGACAGAGGTTTCGGGGTAATGTGAGGGGGAACTTCTTTACTCAGAGGGTGGTGGCTGTGTGGAATGAGCTTCCAGCAGAAGTGGTGGAGGCAGGATCGATTTTAACATTTAAGAGTAAAGTGGATAGGTATATGGAAGTGAAGGGAATGGAGGGGTAAGGTCTGAGTGCAGGTAGATGGGACTAGGGGAAAACAAATGGTCGGCACGGACTGGAAGGGCCGAGAGGGCCTGTTTCCGTGCTGTAATTGTTATATGGTTATATGGTTATATGGTTATATGGTTATAAATGCAGTCTTCATTATATTACCAAGTATATCTTTTCCAAATACCTTTTCTTGGCTTCTATTAGGGTACTTGTTCTTTGTTTACCCTCTGGCTGTTTACGGCAATTATATATCTTCTTGATTTATCTTATTCATGTGCTCTTGATCATTTTCTGATGGAGATTATACTGCAAAAGAACGATGTCCAAAGTGAATTGTGCAGGAACTTCTCAAAAGTAATTTGCAGCACAAGTCTTCAACAGCTATTTTGTTTTGACATGTAAATAAAATAAATTATTTTATGGTTGATTGTTTCCTTCTGAGATTTGCTATTCAAGATCAGAATTATGTTGTTGTTTTTTGTTTGCTCAAATGATGCAAATCACAATGCAAATACAAAGAACCAAAATGTCTAATCCAACCAGTATGTCATTCATTTAAACCACAGCCCAGATTTCAAGTTCCAACTCTTTACTCCCTAGGTATTCACTGCTTCTTATCCCACTCCTGGTGCATAGGCCAAGGAGATCTAACATGAATCAGACCATCCACATTCTAATCCAGATCATTCATATATATCATAAACAATAGAAGTTCCACAACGATATTTGCAGAACACTATCAGTGACAGACTTCCAATTTAGAGAACCCTCTCCTTCACAATCACTCTATGCCGAAGCCAATTTTGTATCAAACTTACTGTTGCAACGTGACTTAATTTTCTGGACCAGCCTACTATGAAGGACCTTGTCAAATGACAAACTGAAGTTCATGTGGATAACATCCACTGCCCTACCCTTGTCAATCAACTTCACCGCTTCTTCAACAAAGCCAATTCTAGCTGTTAAAATTGTTTAATTTTAACAGCTAGAATTGTGTACTTTACTTTGTGTAAAATTGTGTACTTTAATTCCCCAATCCACTCCCACCATGGCCTTCTGCATTATTTTATGAGATCCAATACAAGCTAGGGGGACAGACCTTATCTTTCATCTGGGCGTGCTGCAGCCTTCTCAGCTCAATAATGAATTCTGCAGCTTTTGGTAACTCACTCTTTCTTAGTCTTTATCAGAACTGGCCATTTCTGCCTGTCATCATTTGGTTCAGTTGTTCTTCTATTAGTTTAGTCTGGCCTGGTGGATGCCTCACGTCTTTGTTATTATCCATACAGTACACAGAGAAAGAAATAGAATAGCTGTTAGGATCAGATTCTAACTGCCACGTTGTTATTTGATCCCACTGTACCACGTATTCCCATTGATCACCCTATTCCCCCCACCCCACACCCATCTTGTTCTTGCTCAATCGTGCTTTTCTTCAGCACCAGGATAATGGTGGTCTTCTTGGAGCTCATGGGTACCTCAGAACGGGATAGGGGGAGATTAACGATGTCCACGTATTCTCCTCCTAGCTGCTACCAAGGACATGATCAGGAACTCAATCTGAGCCAGTTGCTTTCCGTGTGCACCCTCAGGAAGGCCGAACTAACTTCTGCAACAGTGACCCTCGGAAGAAGCACACTTGAGTCTGAAGGGCTAGGTGTTACCGCCCTGTAGGAATAATCTTCAGTCTCAAATCAATACATCACAATTTGGCTTTCTTAGTTGGATCTTGATTCATTATATGAGGTACCGCAGATAAGTCCCAATTAACATTTAACCCCAGCAAGTTACTATAATCTAATACAGCAAACCAAATGTTATTGTTTTCAATGGAAAGCAAGCCCTTTGGCTCCTTGAGTCTGCACCAACATTTCATAAGATAACGATTGATCTGATATTAACCCCAATTCCACGTTTTCACCCCCTCTGAAAACCTTTAGTCGCTACTTTGCTTATTAAGAATCTATCTATCTCCACCTTAAAATAATCAAAGATCCCACTTTTATTCCCCTTTGGGGAAGGTTAGCAATATTCAGAGAAAAATAAATCATCTCAGTTCTATCTTATTGGACCATTTTTAAACAATGGCCCCCTGGTTCCATATTCTCCCAAAAGAGCAAATACCCTCTCCACACCAGCCTATTTTGACTCCTCAGGGTCTGGTATGTTTTTTTTTTAATTTAATATTTTTATTAAAAGCATTGCATATTATCTAAGGTACAACAGCACTTCAAATACAATTCAGACTTATCACAAACGTTGTACAGATATTACGGGATAATTTATATATGCTACTGTTTTTGATTTTTTTTTGGAAAGGTAAGGGAGTGAAAAAAAAGTAAAAGTATAAATCAATAATCAAGACGTTGTGATTAAATAATAATGATTATATAATAAAAAATAAAAAATAAAAAAGAATAAAGATAAACAAGAAAAATTAAAAAAAATAAAAACAATTATTATATAATATTTTTTTTTAAAAAGGAATACATCTTTCCATTGAATGGAACAGTTTCATATAACAATATCTATTGAGACATGTATACAGATCCCAATACGTTTTTTCATCTAATCCTACACCAGGGTACTTATTGAGTTACGGTGCTGAGCTCAGCTACCCCTTTACGTAATCAATGAATGGAGACCATATTTGTTCAAAAAGTTCATATTTGTCCATTAGGACAAACCTAATTCTCTCCAAATGTAACGTCTCCGACATTTCCACAGTCCACATTTTGATTGTGGGGGATAATGTTCCCTTCCAGAATTTTAATATTAATTTTTTTCCAATTATCAAACAGTAATCAAGAAAATTTCTTTGACTTACTGTTAATATTAAGCTTGAGTCAGGGACTCCTAATATTATTAACTTTAGATCAGGGTCCAATTTAGTTTTAAGAACCTCAGAGATGATTCCAAAAATATCAGCCCAATAACTATTAAGTTTTATGCATGTTACAAAACTATGCGTTGTTGGCTTCTAAATTCTGACACTTATCGCAAATAGAAGAAATGTTAGGAACAATTCTATTTAATTTCGTTTTTGAGTAGTGTAATCTATGTATTACTTTAAATTGTACCAAAGTATGCCTGGCATTTAATGAGCATCGGTGTATACGTTGTAAACTTTCTTTCCTAGTGTCTTTCATTATAGATAAACCTATTTCATTTTCCCATATCTGTCGGTATGATTCTGTTGTTGGGACTTCCCTATCCAAAAGAGTATTATATATGCACGCTATTAATTTTTCTGTATTTGGGTGCTTGTTAAGCCACTCATCCAATAATCCTGGCTCTCTATTCTTATAGTCTTGCATGTTTGACTTGATATAGTCTCTAATTTGTAAATACCTAAACAAGTTATTTGGGTGTAATCCATAGATATCTTTTAATTCTTGAAATGATAGAAATTTTCCTTTCCTGTAAAGATGTTCTATCCTTATAATTCCTAAATCTTTCCAGTGTCTAAACCCCTTATCAAATATAGGTTTAAATAAAGGATTATTCATAATTGGTAAACAGAGTGACATATTGTCCAGATGTAAAGTCTTAACTATTTGTTTCCAAATACGTATATTGCTATAAATTATAGGGTTATCCCCATAAGTTTTTTTTTGTACTTCACTTGGAACAAGAAGAATCGAACTTGTATCAAATGGTAAACCATTTGATAATCTTCCATTTCCATCTTTAGCCAAGCTGGTTCCTGCTCCATTTTTACCAGCCAAAAATTCATGTTCTTAATCTGAACCGCCCAAAAATAATATAAAAATTAGGTAGCGCTAATCCTCCATTTATCTTGGATTTACATAAATGTTTTTTACTTATTCTGTGATTTTTATAATCCCAAATAAAGCTGTTAATAATAGAATCGATTTTTTTGAAAAACAAATGTTGGGATATATAAAGGGAAAGCTTGAAATAAATATAATAATTGTGATAAAAAGACCATTTTTATAGCATTTATTCTGCCAATCATTGCTATTGGCAATGTTTTCCAGTATAAAATATTATTTTTTAGTTTAACCAATAACTGAGGATAATTTAATTTGAATAATAGATTACAAGATTTAGATACATTAATTCCTAGGTATTTAAATTTATCCGTAACTATTTTAAACGGAAATTGTTGTAACATGTTTACTTTTATTCCAGTTATAGGCATAATTTCACTTTTATTCCAATTCATTCTATATCCTGAAAATGTACCAAACTTATTTATAATGTTAAGTTAGGAATACTGATCTCCAGTTTTGTGATATATATTAAAACATCATCTGCATATAAAGATATTTTATTCGTTGTGGTATTAGTATTGTATCCATATATTTCTGGATCTGATCTAATCCTTTCGGCTAATGGCTCGATTGCGAGAGCAAATAATAAAGGTGATAATGGGCATCCTTGTCTACAACCCCTAGAAAGATTAAATTTAGCTGATAACATTTGGTTTGTTAGTATTTTTGCTGTAGGGTTGGAGTACAAAATTTTAACCCTTTTACAAAATTTATCGCCCAGTTGAAATTTCTGCACTATCTTAAATAAGTAAGGCAATTCAACCTGGTCGAATGCTTTTTCCGCATCTAGTGAAATGACAGCTAGTTCAATATCATTAACACTTTTTGAATATATGATATTGAATAGTCGTCTCAAGTTATAAGTGGAGTAACGTTCGGGAATAAAGCCTGTTTGATCATGATGTATTAGTTTATTAATCACTAAACTTAACCTTTGAGATAAAATTTTAGTTAATATTTTTTAATCAGTATTTAGAAGAGCAATTGCTCTATATGATCCAGGATCTTCCAGATCTTATCTACTTGAAGAATGAGTGTGATTGTAGACTCATTTAGAGTTTCTGGTAACTTTCCTTGATCGTAAGCATATTTATATATCGCTTGTAAACATGGGGAAATCAAGTCGTGACATTTCTTATAAAATTCAGCACTTAGGTCATCAGGGCCAGCGGCTTTTCCATTTTTCAACGATCTGATTGATTCCTCAATGTCTTTTACTGATATATCAGCATCTAACAAGTCTTTACCTTCCTGATCTAAACCTTTGATATGACATTCATGTAAGAATGCTTCCATTCCATCCGATTGCCCCGTCAGTTTGGTTGAATAAAGTTTTTGATAGTAATGCAGAAATCTGTCATTAATATCTTTTGGCAAAGTTAATATTTCTAAGCTGCCATGACAATAGTTTTTGTGGTTTGTCACCAAATTCAAAATGTACTTGTTTAGTCTGTTGAAAAAGTTTTATTACATGATTTGAGAATATTTTATTTAGCTTATATTTTAATATTGCAATTTTATTATGTATCACCTTAGATGGAGATATTGCATTTTCAATATCTAATTGCTTTATTTCATTTTCTAAAGTTTGGTGCATCTTTCGGTTTTCCTTATTAAGGTATGCTTGCGCAAATATTATAGCACCATGCATAAAGGCTTTAAATGTGTCCCAAAGAAGTGACGCTGAAATTCCGGGTTTGTCTTTAGTCTCAAAAAACAATTAATCTGTTTTATCAGATAATCATAACAAGCCTTTCCCTTTAAAATTTAAGGGTTGAGTCTCCATTGAGATTGTTTATTAGTTATACCTTTTAAATTTATCCTAAATGTTAATGGTGAATGATCCGAAATAATAATATTATGATATTTTGAGTCATACGTAAATGGAATTAATTTTGAGTCTATTAAAAAATAATCTATCCTTGAATAGGTTCCAAATACAGGTGAGTAAAATGAGATCTCCCGAAGGCTTATCAATTCTCCAAACATCCTTAACATTTGCAGTATTAATAAAGGAATTTGTAAATTTGCTTGATTTAGATGTAACTTTTCTTTTAGTAGATGATCTATCTTTAGATAATTATCTAAAGTACAGTTTAAATCCCCCCCAATTATTAGATTGTGTTGTGTAGATACCGGAATAGTATTAAATATTTTCTTTATAAACAACGGATTATCAAAATTAGGTCCATATACGTTCATAAGAACAACTTTCTTTGAATATAATTCACCCGTAATTATTATATAACTACCTTCAATATCTTCTATTATTGAGGTATGTTTAAATGGTATACCTTTACGTATAAGAATTGCAACCCCTCTAGACTTTTGTGTAAATGAAGAATGATACACTTTAGAAATCCATTTTGCTGTTAGTCTATATTGTGCATCCTTTTTGAGGTGTGTCTCTTGAAGAATGATTATATCTGTTTTAAGTCTATTTAAGTGAGCTAAAACCTTACCTCTTTTAATTGGTTCATTAATTCCTTTTACATTCCAACTGCAGAAGGTGATTCCATCACCCCCAGTTTTCATGTTAATGTCTTGCATTTTGGTGTTAAGGTGGATTATAATGGAGTAGATGTCTCAGCATGTCTATCCCAACCTCATACCCGTGCTTCAGATTGATGCATTTTAATATATGTAACGTTATCTTATGTACATATATTTTCAAACAAAATTCATAATACCATTCATAACTAAAAATGTAATATAAGACTTTATGTAAAACAAGAAAAAAGAATAAAAATAGGAATAATAGACGTTAATAGAGTTAGTAATGTGCAGAGGGTAAAGGGTAACTACAGCTATTTTAAGTGTAGTTAGTGTTAGCCACACTAGTGTGGCTATTAATCTAACGACTTCCGTTATTAAAAAAAGATATTAATCGTTCCAGCTCCAGATTTTCCTTAATGAAAATTTTTTAATTGCCTTAAGGGCTATTTATATAGGGGTGGGGTGCTAAGTTTTAATGATTATAGATTATGAACATTTATTTGAATTTCTAATAATATCATAACTGTTTTGGGAGGGATAGCATTCAATTTTAAGTGATAGTTAATACTAAACTATTCCTGTTATATGTTAGTTTTTTAGTGTATTTAAGAGTCCATTATTCTTCCTCCTTCTCAGGGTCTGGTATGTTTTAATCAAATCCACTCTCACTCTCACTCAGGGTGGCTCAGCGATAGAGTTGCTGCCTTACAGCGAAAGCCGCGCTGGAGACTCGGGTTCGATCCTGACTACGGGTGCTGTCTGTACGGAGTTTGTACGTTCTCCCCGTGACCTGTGTGGGTTTCCTCCAAGATCTTCTGTTTTCTCCCACACTCCAAAGATGTACAGGTATGTAGGTTAATTGGCTTGGTAAATGTAATAATTGTCTAGTAGGTATAGGATAGTGTTAATGTGCGGGGATCGCCGGTGAGCCAAAAGGGCCTGTTTCCACGCTGTATCTCTAAACTAAACTAAACCAGCAGTATGAGTGTGAGTGTGCGTGTACGCCTGTGAGTGTGTGCTGTGTGTGTGGGTGTATGTTTATCTGTGTGAGTGCGTGAGCATCTGGGTGTGTGTGTGTGTGTGTGTGTGTGTGTGTGTGTGTGTGTGTATGCGTGCGTTGTGTGAGTGCATGCGTGTTTGTGTGTGCACACCTGTGAGTGCGTGTCTGTGCTTGTGGGTGTCTGTTTGTGAGTGTATGTGTGAGTGTGTATGTATCTGTGTGTGCATGTGTGTACACGCCTGTGAGTGAGCGTCTGTGTGTGCGGGTGTATGTTTCTGTGTTTGTGTGAGCCTCTGTGTGTGTGTGTGTGTGTGTGTGTGTGTGTGTGTGTGTGTATGAGTGCTTGCCTGTGTGTACACTTAACTGTGTCTGTGCGTGTGGGTGTATGTTTGTGAATGTATGTGTGAATGTGTATGCATCTGTGTGTGTACACTTGTGAGTGAGTGTCGGTGTGTCTGGGTTATGTTTGTGAGTGTGTGTGTGAACATCCGTGTGTGTGAACATCTGTGTGGGTGTGTATGTGTGTATGCGCGTGTGCGAGTGTGTGTGTGCATGCGTGTACGCATGTGTGTGCATGCGTGCGTGCATGTGTCTGTCTGTCTGTCATTATGCTGTCATACTGTGTGCGTGTATGTTTGTCAGTGTATGTGTGAGCGTCTGTGTGTTTATGCTCGTGCGAGTGTGTGCATGCGCGTGAGTGTGTGCGTGCATGTGTGTGTGCACATGTGTGCATGCATGCGTGTGTGGCTGTCTGTCTGTTTGCAATTATGCTGTATGCTGTATATATAGGGTAGACTGTCAGAACCTTGTGCCTTGGGTGAAAATGCAAAAAACTAGAGGTCACAACTTTAAGGAGAAAGGGGCAAAGTTTAAAGGAGATGTGTGGCACGTTTATTACAAAGCTTTGTGGGTGTTTGGATTGCTCTGCCGGGTTTAGTGGTGGAGGCAGAGATGATAATGGCATTTAACAGGGTTTTAGATGGATGTGCAGAAAATGGGAGATGTGCAGGCAGATAAGATTGGTTTATCTTGGCATCATGTTCAGTACAAACATTGTTGTCCAAAAGGCCTATTCCAGTACTGTACTTTTCTATGTTCTAAGATGGATGCTGAGAGGATATTTTACCTAGTAGTTGTGTGTAAAATGAGGGGTTGGTTTCACAATAAGGGATCATTCATCTGAGAAGGAGATGAGCAACAATTTAATCTCTCAGAGGATTCTGACGGTTTATAATTGCTTACCTCACAGAGCTGTGTAGGCAAAGTTATTGAACATATTCAGCCTGTGAATAAAAGATATTTAGATTACACTCGGTTCAAAGGATATGGGGAGAGTGTGGGAAAATTGTGTAGAGGCTATGTATGAACCAGACATGATAGTCAATGATGGTGCAGGCTCAAGAGGTTAATTGGCCAACACTCCCTCATAAAATCATAAGAGATAGGAGTAGAATTAGGCCATTCGGCCCATCAAGTCTGCCATTCAATCGGACCTATCTCTCCCTCCCAGCTCAATTCTCCTGCCTTCTCCCCATAACCTCTGACACCCGTCTAATCAATAAATCCTTATAATCCTACATAGGGTAAAATGGTTAAAAATCCCAAATGTCCTTCCTGGACACACTGCAGAGGACACACTGGTGACAATCTGTGTGTTTCATAGTTGTCATGAATTAGACTACCTTTTGTTTAACAAATTCCAGGTTATTAATCCAATTTAATTGCCACATCTGCCATGATAAGATTTGAAATTCGATCTCCAAAAGTGTAGACCAGGCCTCTGAGTACTAAACTGTTCCCTTAACGGAGGAGGAGCCGGCGTGCCTTTTTACTTTGTCAGCACCGTAAGTGGCTGCTATTTGTATGAAGCAAAGATTTTCACTGTGCCTAGTCACATGTAACAATAAAGTTGAGTAAGTAAGTATTCCAAATAACCTCTGCACCAATGCCATAACCCCATTATATCACCAAACCTTTAAATTAGAGAACAGCATAACCTGTTAGACAATCAGCATAACCTGTTAAACACTGAATATGCAGTACAATTTTATTTAGATTACTAATGTCAATCCTGTTTACTGTCCAAACTGAGACAAGTATAATGAATGCAACATCATTGGAAATAACAGCTCACTTGACACAAATCAACCTCCAATCATGGTTTATACAATGCAATGATATGTCAAAGTGAAGGAAAAAGGAAGATAGACTGTCTGTGAAGTGATGTCAATTGACATTACTCAAATGAATTACCACAGTTGGGGGATTTACCATAATAACTGATACAAAAGATTATGATATTACGTTATAGTTGCCTATCAAAGGTATGAATTCATCATGTGGGAACGGAATATTGCTTGTCAAGTTGAAGCTATTAGAATTAAACACGCTGATGCACATGCATCACACCCATTGCTGGCACACACTGTAGAATTGACACGCGGATTTTCCCACTCCCATGTCCTGCTGTGAATAGGAAGTCATGCGGAAAAGAAACAAACAAATTTCCAGGGTAGAGAAAAATGTTGGAGAAACTCAGCGGGTGAGGCAGCATCTATGGAATGAAGGAATAGGCGACGTTTCGGGTCGAGACCGTTTTTCAGTCTGAATCTCCAGAATATTTATTCCCTCCCATATCTTTACTATTCCACCACACCTTGTTATTTAATCTACAAATAACATACTACAAGATTGGAATTTCCAAATGAGCAAAAAAACAAAATAAAACATATTATTCCAACAGCAGTCCAAATACAGGGACAAATTTATAATGGTATCCTATTAGCCCACAACAGAAACTTTATCCTCCGCTCCATCCTTCAAACTACATTGTTTCACAACATAAGAACCTATGTAATTAGGAGCGGGAGTAGGACAAATGACTCCTCAAACCTACCCATTAATTCAATATCATCTACCCTGTACCTCAACTGCTAATACAAGATTACCCCCAATCTATATCTTTACTAATTAAACTAACAATGCACATAGCCATGCAAATACCAAATTTCCTTCTGAGGAAGCCTGAAAAATTAATGCAGGTTAAATCATAGTTTCAGGCTTCTTCATCACATCATTTAGGTGTTGGAAAAGGAGCATTTTATTAATAGGGTTAGAGGAAGAAAGGTGAGAAATGGTTCAATAGTGCATTCAGAAAGCAGTAGTTGTGACATTAAATTGGGTAGTATTGTAGATTGTGAAGATATTGTCAAAAATTGCAACAGGATCTTGATCAGTTGGGCTGAGGAATGGTTAATAGAATTTAATTCATAGAAGTGTGAGGTGTTGCATTTTGGGAAGTCTGACCATGGCAGAACCTACCCAGGGAGTGGCAGGGCTCTAGGGAGTGTTGTAGATCAGAGGGGTCTACGTATGCAGGTACATAGTTCCTTGAAAGTAGTGGCACAGGTAGATAAAGTGGTCAAGAGAGCTTTTGACAAATTGGCCATCAGAGAGTATTGAATATAGAAGTTGGGAGGTCATGCTACAGTTAAATAAGACATTGATGAGGCCACATTTAGATTGTGTTCATTTTTGGTCACCCTGTTATAGGAAAGATGTTGTCCATCTGGAAAGGGTACAGAGAAGATTGATGAGGATGTTATTGAGGGCCTGAGCTGTAGAGAGAGTTTGAGTAGGCTAGTACTATATTCCTATAGAGCAGTAGGTTAAGGGGTTATCTTGTAGAGGTGTGCACAATCAGGGAGATTTAATAGGAACCTGAAGGGCACCTTTTTACACAAAGGGTGGTAGATATATAAATAAGCTGCCAGAGGATGTAGTTGATGCAGGATATGGGCCAAACACAGGACTGGTGTAGATGGGGCACGCTGGTCGGAATGGACAGGTTGGGCTGAATGGGCCTGTTTCCACACTGTATGATTCTATAATGGATAGACTGTTTCTGTGCTTTCAGTGCTGTTCAATTTAACTATGGTCCTATAAAATTGCTTAATCAATTGCATTGCCATTAAACATATTTCCTTGTAACACTTTCATCATGATTAAAGTAATTCATGTCTCAAGACTCCATTTTTTCCCTCCACCATCAATCCCTCTATTACAACCTTCAGTGACAGTTCCCCCTCCCTCGGATGCCGTTCTTATCCCTATCACTGGCTGACAGGCCAGGAAAGGCCAATCCTCAGCATCATTGGCAACAGTGGGGTCCAATTAGCTGACATTGTATTGGCCACTTAAACCTCATCAGCCTACCCCCTACAAAACCCAGGCATTCCAGCCAGAAGGGAGAAGTGGGAGGCCTCCCTGCTAGCTGTGTTCCTCTGCTGCAGGTTTAAGGAGCTACTGGGACAAACCTGAGACCACCAGTGCCACTGTGTGGTCAAGACCGAGTGGATGGGAAGAAGCCCTAGCCAACAGGGCCTCTACTGAGGCTAAGACGGAGTAATTGGGGCAAGCTGGAGATGGCCAGTTCCTCTTTCTACCTACAGATAATGAGGGAATGTGTCCATATACAGAGGCAAAGACTGAGCCACCTCTTCAAACCCAAACCCGAGATTGCCAGGACCACCTCATATGTGCCCTGTAGGTAAAAGGCAGTACACCCATGCAGTCCTGGACTTTCTTGTCACTGTAAATAAAACTACGTATCTTTGAGTTCATCCTACTACAAGTGTCAGTGCGGTCACTGCCTAAACTGGCATCGTCCCCGACGCCACAATTCATTATTGATTTAACAAAATAACAATCGCTCTTAGAAAAGAAGTAGGCTTTAATGGTCAAACCAATATAAAAGTGTTAAACTATCCAAGGTTGTTGTTTTATCACTGAGCTCTTTCTGTGTGAAGATTGCTGTAATCTTCAATTGAACTGGCATATGCAATTGACTCTGTTTATTGTTCAATATACTTTGGGTGTCAAATTTGATAAAGCATGTTTTAGTTTAAACGTGGAAACAGGCCCTGCAGCACACCACGTCCGTGCCAGCCAATGATCCCCATACACTAACATTATCCTACATACACTAAGGATAATTTACATTTATAATAAGCCAATTAACCTACAAACCTGTACGTCTTGGAGTGTGGGACAAAACCGAACATCTTGGAGAAAACTGATGAAAGTCAAGGGGAGAACTTACAAATTCTGTACAGACCAGCATCCGTACTTGGGATCAAACCCGGGTCTCTGGCGCTGTAAGGCAGCAACTCTACCGCTGTGCCCACTACATGGCTTGAAGTTGTTCACTTGCACTTTGTATTCATGTTACACTTGATAAAATTCAAGCACATTGGTTTGACATTCTGCAGGGTCCAAATAATTGTGCCCATTCTATTCAGCACTTGCCGTCCAATGCTTGCAGTCCAGCTACCCTCAAACTTGTAATCGTTTACAGCCATTGATTTGCCAATGCCACATTTAGCTCATGGATCCCAGCTGGTGTTACGCTGATGATACCAGAGCCACTGTGGTGATCTCAATGCCATACTAACTTGGGTACTCTTTTTTGGTTTTGCAGTGAATTTTCCACAATGTGGGCATGAGTCTCATTGTGGGTACACAAAAAGCTGGAGAAACTCAGCGGGTGCAGCAGCATCTAAGGAGCTCCTTAGATGCTGCTGCACCCGCTGAGTTTCTCCAGCTTTTTGTGTACCCTCGATTCTCCAGCATCTGCAGTTCCTTCTTTAAAAAAAATGAGTCTCATTGTGTGCAGCCTTTCTTTTTTTTTATTTTTTTTAAATTTATTTATTATAGAAACAAAATAATAACAGAGTACATTATTTTACTATAGTAAAAATACATAATATTAATGATCAATTCATACTATTAATATTATTTGTATTGTTCTAAATTATAAATTTCAAGGTTATATATTTTATATAACTAAGAATACATGATACTAATAATACATTTATAATATTAGCAATATACTCATACTGTTAATACTATTTATTTTGTCTCTAATTTTAAGTATAATGCTAAATATTATGTGATTAATAATATGAAATACTAGTAAAATGTTTATAATATTCATTATATTTTCGTAAAGTTAACAATATTTGTGTTATCACTGATTTTAAATTTAAAATTATTATATAATTGAAAATACACAATTTTATATAATTAAAAATATAAGATACTAATAATATTCTCATGAAATTAATAATATTTATATTCGTACCGGTATTAAGAGGTTAAGATCATTTGTTTCTATACTATTTTCTAATTTTTTATATAGATATAAGAAAATAGAAAAAAGAATAAAGAATAAGAAAGGTTTGATGGAGAATAGAATATTCGTCATTAATTCGCCCTTAAAGATATATTCATGATTTATTATATATATTTCTTCATCCATTCAAATATCCAGGCCTCAGTCAAGTCCTCGCGCCGAACCGTTATGACCCTGTAAATATTTAATATACGGAGACCAAATCCTTCTGAAGAGGTCTAACCTATCCATAAGGATAAGCCTCAATCTCTCCAAATGGAGTGTCTCCGACATTTCTGTATTCCACATTTTGATTGTTGGGAATGCAGGGCCTTTCCAAAATTTTAATATTAATTTTTTCCCAATTATTAGACAGTAGTCAATAAAAGTTCTTTGATTCATTGTTATTAGTTGGTCAGTTTCAAATATTCCAAGTATAATTAACTTTGGGTCAGGAGTCATACTTATATTGACAACATTCGAAATTATCTTAAATATTTCATTCCAGTATTCTACAATTTTTATACAGTTAGTAAATGAATGTGACAAATTTGCTTCTGAAATTTGACATTTATCACATGTAGGAGATATCTTTGGGAAAATATAATGTAATTTAGATTTAGAATAATGTAATCTATGTAGTATTTTAAACTGTATAAGGGAATGTTTAGCATTTAACGAGCAATAATGTATATGTTGTAGACTTCCATCCCATATTTCTGGTCTTATTATTTGACCTAATTCCTTTTCCCAAGACTCTCTATATGTTTCTGTTGATGGGGTATCATTTTCCAATAAAATATTATATATATATGATATCATTTTTTCCGTATGTGGGTGTTTATTCAAGCATTCATCTAAAATTTCTGTCTTTCTATTTCTAAATTCTTGTATATTTGCAGAAGCATAATTTCTAATTTGTAAATATCTAAAATATTCTTTATTGTGTAGCCCATAAATTTGTTGTAACTCTTGAAATGAAAGAAAAATATTTTCCTTATAAAGATCATATAAAGAGTGTGCAGCCTTTCTGCCTGGGTTTCATTCACAATAGCTTTTCCCAATCAATCAGTTGCTGAATGAACAAGAGTACTTTCAAATTTAATCGACCCTACTGTAGAGATGGAGGTGGGAATGCAATGACCTCGGGCCAAAGAGTTGACAGCCGAACCTTAACTCCTCCCACACACTATTCTCAGTGGGGTGGGTGGTTTAAAATAAAAGTCTGGATCTTTGCCTTCTTTAGCTTTCTCCTTGATGACAATCTTGATGTGGTGAAGAGGGTTATGCAACCTCATAATCTAAAATTCATATGTAGGATGTATAAATACTTACTGGAACACAATATGATTTCACGGCATTATATTCTTCTTGTTAATGTGAATATTGAATAGATTATGGTAATTAATTAAATATAAATGACATAGCCTGAGCCTTCTCTGTCGACTGCCAGACTTCAAAAAGTAATTCTGTCTATGCGTCACACATTACCTGTGACAAGCCATGCACTCATGTAATGGAGGGTTATTTTGTTGAGGGCAAGATTGTCCTGGTTGGTAACATAATACTTGAGATGGCTTACTTTAGCACAAACCACTCACCTCTATTGTATTTCTTTTCAAAGTAAGTTATACATTTCCAACACATCAAATTTTACTCCACCAGAAGTGTATTGAATCTATATCACACAAAATTCTACATGGGTCGAATATGTAATAAACCAAAGTTTACCTCGGTACACATGATCATAAACCAAACTGAACTGCCTTGCAATGAATGGATAGATTGAAACATTATTGAACAAATCCTTTATTGCACTATTAACCTGCATTTGGCAAATACGCTTTCACAATAAGGCAGTCTAATTCTGAATGATGTAAGCATCACCACAAGTGAAAACGTATCCCTTCCAAACTTCTGTAAGGTTCAACTGGAGGCAATACGTGATCTATCTCACTTTCCCCAAACAACATCTAGTTTATTCATTAATTTTGCAAATATAACATAATGTTTCCTTTCACAGTGCAAGACCTATCATTTCAGTTGACCTACACGATTTACAACATTTTAGCATGATATATATATTTTTTCATATAGTGCATTCAGAAAGTATTCAGACCCCTTCACTTTTTCCACATTTTGTTATGTTACAGCCTTATTTTAAAATGGATTAAGCAATTTTTAATCATCAATCTACACACAATACCCCTTAATTAAAAAGCGAAAACAGGTGTTTTGAAATGTTTGAAAAGTAATTAAAAAGAAATAACTGAAATAGCACATTTACATAAGTATTCAGATCCTTTAGTCAGTACTTGGTTGAGGCACCTTTGGCAGCGATTACAGCCTTGTCTTCTTGGGTATGACGTTACAAGCTTGGCACACCTGTATTTGGGTAATTTCTCTCATTCTTCTCTGCAGATCCTCTCAAGCTCTGTCAGGTTGGATGGGGAGCATCGATGCACAGCTTTTTTCAGGTCACTCCAGAGATGTTCAATCAGGTTCAAGTCCGGGCTCTGGCTGTGTCACTCAAGGACATTCACAGACTTGACACAAAGCCACTTATGCGTTTTCTTGGCTGTGTGCTTAGGGTCGTTGTCCTTATGGAAGTTGAACCTCCACCCCAGTCTTAGGTCCAGAATGCTCTGGAGCAGGTTTTTTTCAAGGATCTCTCTGTACTTTGCTCCGTTCATCTTTCCCTTGATCCTGACTAGTCTCCCAGTTCCTGCCACTGAAAAACATCCCCCCAGCATGATGCTGCCACCACCATACTTCACCGTAGGTATGGTATTGGCCAGGTGATGACCGGTGCCTGGTTTCCTTCAGATGTGATGCTTGGCATTCAGGCCAATGAGTTCAATCTTGGTTTTATCAGACCAGAACACCAGTGAAAACAACCCTTTTGGGAAACTCCAAGCGGGCTGTCATGTGCCTTTTGAGGTGTACGTTCCGTCCAGCCACTCTGTCATAAAGGTCTGATTGCTGGAGTGCCGCTGATATAGTTGTCCTTCTGGAAGTTTCTCCCATCTCCACAGAGCTCTGGCAGAGTGACCATCGGGTTCTTGGTCATCTCCTTGACCAAGGCCCTTCTCCCCCACATTGCTCAGTTTGGCCGGGCGGCCAGCTCTAAGAAGAGTCCCTGTGGTTCAAAGTTTCTTCCATTTAAGAAGAGGCCACTGTGCTCTTCAGGAACTGCAATGCTGCAGAAATTCTTTTATACCCTTTCCCAGATCTGTGGCTCGACACAATCCTGTTTCGGAGGTCTACGGACAATTCCTTCGTCTTCATGACTTGGTTTTTGCTCTGACATGAATTGTCAAGTGCGCAACCTTATAAAGACAGGTGTGTGCCTTTTGAAATCATGTCTAATTAATTTAATTACCACTGGTGGACTCCAATCAAGTTGTAGAAATATCTCAAGAATAATCAATAGAAACAGGATAAACATTAGCTCAACTTTGACTGTCACAGCAAAGGGTCTGGATATTTTTAATCATGAATCATGATTCATGATTAAAAATATGAATATAATCCATTTGAGAATGAGGCTGCAACGTGACAAAATGTGGAAAAAGTGAAGGGGTCCGAATACTTTCTGAATGCACTGTAGAGTCATAGAGTCACAGAGTGGCACAATGTGGAAACAGGCACTTCGGCCCAACTCGGCAACAATGTCCCAGCTACACTCATTCCACTTGCTTGCGCTTGGTCCATATCCCTCCAAACCTGTCCAGTACATGTACCCGTCTTAAACTACGGGATAGTCCCAGCCTCAACTACCTCCTCTGGCAGCTTGCTCCATACACCCACCACCCTTTGTGTGAAAAAGTCATCCCACAGATTCCTATTAAATATTTTCCCCTTCACCTTGAATTTATATCCTTTGATCATCGATTCCCCAACTCTTGGCAAGACATTCTTGGCATCTACCTGATCTATTAACCATATAACAATTACAGCACGGAAACAGGCCCTCTCGGCCCTTCCAGTCCGTGCCGACCATTTGTTTTCCCCTAGTCCCATCTACCTGCACTCAGACCATACCCCTCCATTCCCTTCACGTCCATATACCTATCCACTTTACTTTTAAATGTTAAAATCGATCTTGCCTCCACCACTTCTGCTGGAAGCTCATTCCACACAGCCACCACCCTCTGAGTAAAGAAGTTCCCCCTCACGTTAACCCTAAACTTCTGTCCCTTAATTCTCATGTCATGCCCTCTTGTTTGAATCTTCCCTACCCTCAATGGGAAAAACGTATCCACGTCAACTCTGTCTATCCCTTTCATCATTTTAAAGACCTCAATCAAGTCCCCCCTTAACCTTCTGCGCTCCAAAGAATAAAGACCTAACTTGTTTAACCTTTCTCTGTAACATAGCTGCTGGAACCCTGGCAACATTCTAGTAAATCTCCTCTGTACTCTCTCTATTTTGTTGACATCCTTCCTATAATTAGGCGACCAAAATTGTACACCATACTCCAGAATTGGTCTTACCAATGCCTTGTACAATTTTAACATTACTTCCCTACTCCTATATTCAATGCTCTGATTTATAAAGGCTAGCACACCAAAGGCTTTCTTTACCACCCTATCTACATGCGATTCCACCTTCAGGGAACTATGCACAGTTATTCCTAGATCCCTCTGTTCCACAGCATTCCTCAATTCCCTACTATTCCTCTCATGATTTTGAATACCTCTATGAGAACTCCCCTTATCCTCCTGCACTCCATGGAATAGAGACCCAACCTATTTCACCTCTCTCTAGAGCTCACATCCTCTAGTCAAGGCAACCTAAATCTTTTCAGAACCCTTTCAAGCTTGACAATATCTTTCCTATAACATGGTCTCACCAACGTCTTATACAATTGCAACATGGCCTCACAACTTCTATACTCAATCCTCTGACTGATGAAGGCCAAAGTGCCAAAGCCATTTTGACCACCTTATCAACCTGCGACTCGACCTTCAAAGAACAATGCACCTGTACTCCTAGATCCCTCTGCTCCGCAACACCACCCAGAGGCCTACCATTTACTGTGTAGTTCCTGCCCCTGTTCAACGTCCCAAAATGCAACACCTCACACTTTTCTGGATTAAATTCCAACAACCATTCCTCTGCCCACCTGGCCAATCGATCCAGATCATTTTTCACAACCATCTTCACTATCTGCAAAACCACTAACTTTTGTATCATCAGTAAACTTGCTAATCTTTCCCTATATGTTCTCATCCAAATCATTGATGTAGATGACAAACAATAAAAGGTCCAACACCAAACCCTGAGGCACACCACTAGTCCGAGAAGCAACTTTCCACCATCTTCCTCTGCTTTCTTCCATGGAGTCAATTTGCTATCAACCTCTAATCCAGGCAGTATTTTGGTAAACCTCCTTTTCACTTAAAAAATTACCATGCCAGATAAGCATGCACTTGATTGGGTAACTGAGTGGCATTAATAGGCCCCTCTGCATCACCATGCATAGATCATCTATGCCAACCATCCAGTATCCATCCATTTACCAGGACTCGGTCTATATCCTTCTATCTTCTGGCAATTGAAGTGTAGCAAGGATAAGGGCAAGGTGATGGGAGATCAAGAGACTGCCAAGAAGAGCATTTGAACCATTCAAAGTATTTCAAGGATAGATAGGCTGAGGTAATCAAAGGCAGTCAATAAAGTGTAACTAGTGGCAGGCAGCCTTTTGTAAATGATTGAAAATTCAACACAAATTAGATGAAATATCAAAGTTGCAGTTAAAAATATTCAGCTAGCGTAAGCAATTATGTCAGTAGCAGTCAGCACAATGAAGACACTGCTAACCTTCTAACCTTGAGAAACCGAGACTTCTGTGGTGAATAAGTTGTTTGGCATGCTCGTCTTCACCAGTCAGGGTATTGAGTACATTGGGACATTCAAGTTACAATTGTACAATTGTGAGACCACTCTTGGGTTATTGTATGCAGTTCTGGTGCCCAGCAATAGAAAGCATGTCATGAAGCTGGAAAGGATGCAGAAAAGGATTATGAGGATGTTACCATAATTTGAGGGTTTGAGTTGTAAAGAGAGACTGGACAGGATAGAACTTATTTCACTGGAGTTTGGGAAGTTGAGAAGTAATCTTGTAGAGTTATATAAAATCATAAACAGCATAGATAAGGTAAAATGTCACTGTATTTTTTCTAGAGTAGGAATTATAAAACTAGAAGGCATAGATTTAAGGTGTGAGGGGAAAGATTTAAAAAGAACTTGAGGGGCAACTTTTTCACATTGTGGGTGGTAGTATATCGAATGAGTTGCCAAGGGATACTGAAGGGACAGGTACAATTACAATGTTTAAAAGACGATTAGACAGGTACTTAGTTAGTAAAGGTTTGTAGTGATGTGGGTCAAATACAGGCAAATGGGACTAGCTCAAGAGCACATGTTGGACAACGTTTCCCCTGCTTCTGTGACACTCAATTTGTTTTATTTTTCAGTGATCCAGCTGTTTGCTGCATCAGACTTTGGCTTACTAATATTTTAAATATAAATTCATCAAATTGGATATTAAATGTAAGATAAAAGTCCATCAAAATGTGGTTACCAATTTGAAAATATTTGTTGTTCCAAATACATTTAGTGGATCTTGATTTTTTTCTTTCCAATTTCATCTTAGATAATTTATTGTTTTCAGCTGCAGTGATTGGAACCCACAGGCAGGTGAAAAACATGTCTTGGCTCTCTGGCAACCTTAATATTTGGCACTTGTCACAACTACAGTGCATTCAGAAATTATTTAGATCCCTTCACTTGTTCCACATTTTGTTACGTTACAGCCTTATTCTAAAATTGATTAAATTCTTATTCTTTATCAACGATCTACACACAATAACCCATAGTAAAAAAGCGAAAACAGGTGTTTAGAAATTTTTGCAAAGTAATTAAAAAGAAATAACTGAAATATCACATTTACATTAGCATTCAGACCCTTTACTCAGTACTTTGTTGAGACACCTTTGGTAGCGATTACAGCCTCAAGTCTTCTTGGATATAACGTTACAAGCTTGGCACACCTGTATTTGGGTAATTTCACCCTTCCTTCTCAGCAGATCCTCTCAAGCTCTGTCAGGTTGGATGGGGAGCGTCGATGCACAGCTATTTCCAGGTCACTCCAGAGATGTTCGATCGGGTTCGAGTCTGCGCTCTGGCTGGGTTATTCAAGGACATTCACAGACTTTCACGAAGCCACTCCTGCGATGTCTTGGCTGTGTGCTTAGGGTCATTTGAGAAAGTTTAAAGATATAAAAGTTACAAAATAGATTCAGCTGTAGGTTTAGAAGCAATAAAATGGATGCTTAACCTTTCTCCTATTAAACTAGCAAGGCTACAGCATCAGAACAAAAATGTTTTCTCCCTTCTTCCATAACACTAGCGAGATAACAGCACAAATACATGAATGTTTTCCTCTATGATATAAACATCAGGAGAATGTTAAGACACTTGGCTCGTACTCTTTATTCTATAAGATTGTAATGTGCATCAACAAGGTAAAAAAACCAAGTGATTGATCTGCAGGAAAAACAGCTTCTTCAGCATAACCATATAAGGGCTAATCTATCCTCTCTCGGAAGAACTTGTCAATCCTAACATCAAGAGGCTGTACAATGCTCTGTAAGATAAAGTATTGCTGAATTGCTGATTATTGGGGTATAAAAATATCTGATTGAACATTACCTCTTTGTATGGGGATAGAGTGAATCTATAGTCTGTATTTTACATACTATAAGAATTTACTGTCACGACCGCCTGGGTGGAATAAAGATTTTAATGCTTTATTACTAATTTTTGTGTTGTTGTCTGTTTGAAGTAAAAATGAACCTTTACACGTTGTCTTATTGGAAGGTGAACTTCCGTCCCAGTCTGAGGTCCAGAACGCTCTGGAGCAGGTTTTTGCATCAAGGATTTCTCTGTACTTTGCTCCGTTCATATTTTCCTCGATCCTGACTAATCTGTCAGTTGCTGCCACTGAAAAACATCCCCACAGCATGATGCTGCCACCACCATGCTTCACCGTAGGTATGGTATTAGCCAGGTGATGAGCGGTGCCTGGTTTCCTCCAGACATGACGCTTGTCATTCAGGCCAAAGAGTTCAATCTTGGTTTAATCAGATCATATAATCTTGTTTCTCATGCCTTCTACCATAAAGGCCTGACTGGTGGAGTGCTGCAGATATAGTTGTCCTTCTGGAAGGTTCTCACATCTCCACGGAGGAACTCTGGAGCTCTGTCAGAGTGACCATCAGGTTCTTGGTCATCTCCTTGACTAAGGCCCTTCTCCCCGATTGCTCAGTTTGGCTGGGCATCCAGCTCTATGAAGAGTCCTGGTGGTTCCAAAGTTGACGGAGGCCACTGTGCTCTTCGGGACATGCAATGCTGCAGAAATTGTTTTGTACCCTTACCCAGATTTGTGTCTCGACACAATCTTGTCTTGGAGTTCTATGAAGACACTTGGAGTCCTTCATCTTCATGGCTTGGTTTTTGCTCTGACATGCACTGCCAACAGTGGGACCTTAGGTGTGTGCCTTTCCAATCAAGTCCAATCAATTTAATTTACCACTGGTGCACTCCAATCAAGTTGTAGAAACGTCTCAAGCATAATCAATGGAAACAGGATGAACAAGATGAACCTAAATTTTGAGTGTCATCACAAAAGGTCTGAATATTTATGTAATTGTGATATTTCAGTTATTTCTTTTTAATAATTTGCAAACATTTCTAAATGCCTGTTTTCACTTCTTCATTCTGGGGTATTGTGTGTGGATTGATGATTAAAAAAATGAATTGAATCCATTTTAAAATTAGGCTGTAACATAACAAAATGTGGAAAAAGTGAAGGGGTCTAAATACTTTCTGAATGCACTGTATGCATTTACTGGCTAATTAAGTGAGAAACATTTTGACATCTTTGCGATCTTCATTTTATCTTCGAACAACAAATCAGAGAAAAAACTGAAAAAAACACCATTAAAAGTTGAAATTGCTTGTCAGTACCTGTGGAAAAAAGTTTCAGTTCAAAGACCATTCATCAGAATGTGAAAGAGTAGGTTTCCTTCGTTTTTGATTTAAATTCAGATTTCCAGAATGACAGTTTTTGTCATTTATTTATTCTATGTACATTTACATACAGGGTATCTCTCATTTCCCTCTCCTGTGACTCTCTGAAGAAGGGTCTCAATCCAAAATGACACATCTCCCTTTTCTCCAGGGATGCTGCCTGGCCTGCTGAGTTACTTCAACTTTTGTGTCTATTTATAGTTTTCAATTATTGTTTACAGCAAAGAACCCATGTGAAAGTAACCACTTAAAAATCTGGTATTTGGTCTTTGCACTAGCTGTCATGATATTTTGTCCATCAAAATGACATCTCTATGAGGTCTTTATGGATGATAAGCTGTATTAATGAATGATCATTCACAACATAGATCTTCCTATTTTTACCAACTCTGTTGTGCAAATGTTATAAATGGTTAGTAGGAATTGATGCCTATGTGTATTTGCCATTCTTATGGGCCTGTCCCACTTAGGCGACTTTTTAGTCGACTGCAGGAGGCTATGCAGTCGCTACATGGTCGCCACATGTTCGCGGGTTGTTGCCGGGGAGTCACCTTCGTGGTCGTGAGGAGTTCCCGCATTGTGGGAACTAGTCACAGCCTCATTATGACAACTAGAATGAAGCCTCCATGGAGAGTAGCGAGAATTCGCGTGCCGTAGGTGGGTCGCCAGGAGGTCCTAGTGGGTTGCTAGGAGGTCGAAGATTCTCATAAGTTCTTGTAAAT
The DNA here is from genome assembly GCA_035221665.1 of Okamejei kenojei. Taxonomy (NCBI): domain Eukaryota; kingdom Metazoa; phylum Chordata; class Chondrichthyes; order Rajiformes; family Rajidae; genus Okamejei; species Okamejei kenojei. The sequence goes on from CM069137.1 coordinate 57,003,178, forward strand.
TGTAGCCGGTGCTGACCGGTGAATTTCATTGGCTCATTGGGGAAAAAAAACGTGAGCAGTAGTTTTCAGAACCAAAGTTAACCGATCGATAATGTTAAATGTCAGCCAAACTTCACAGCCGTGTATCTCTGGCTTCTTAAAAGTTGTCTGGCTTCTTAAAGGTTGTCTCCATTCCTTCTCCCTCTTCCCCATTCACCCCCTCTCCCCCAACCTCTCCCCCACCTTTCCCATCCCTTCCTCCTCACCCCCTTCCCCCCCCATTTCCCCACCCCCGTCTCCCCCCTCTTTTAAAGGACTTACTGTACACTGTGCTTTGCTGTCAATTACAGCACCAACCTTCCTGTTCATCGCAGTGCGTGTCTGCATCACCTTGGCTTTGCACTGTGTGAATTTCAGACAACGCTCCCCCACTTGCCTTGTCCCCCGTCTGTGATGTGTTTTTGTGTTCCACTCTGACAGTTGCCGTTCCAGTTGCCAGTTTTTCAGGCGACTGACGGCAACTTAACTGTCGCTGGCAATCGCCTGAAAAATCGACTAAGTGGGACAGGCCCATTACGCCTTGGAATGAGTTGGATTTTAAAATGCAGCAAATGACAAAATATTTTGTTAGTTGGTAAAGTCCTTTCAAGTGTGAATCAACAGATATTGTTTGTGTATAAAACTGGACTGTTTTGGATTTAAAGTCACTTTATTTTGTTTTTGTTTGTGGTAATTCCACCAAGAGTATATGAGAAGAGAAGTTTGGAGTGATATAAGATTTTTAGAGAAAACCTTTCATTATGTTTCATGGATATAGAATGGTCTTCATGTAGATGTCACTTTAAATGAACACTATAATGAGGGAATCAGCAGAGAAGGTCAATAACTAAGTTACAGTCTGTAAATTTCATGGTGTTTTCGCTCAACTACCTTTTTCGGATAGCTGAGGAATGTTTCCAGGTTTACTTGAGACAAAGAAAGTAACAGAGATGGTTGCACTGCCCATTAATAGAAAAGTCCTGAGAAGCAAAAAAGGTCATTGCCTTACCTATAAGATTGATTGGAGGCAACACTGAATTTAACATCTTACAACTTTCACTGTTCATATCTCTTTTCAAGAGAGAGTTAGATTTAGCTCTTAGAGCTAAAGGAATCAAGGGATATGGGGGAAAAGCTAGAACGAGGTACTGATTTTGGATGATCAGCCATGATCATATTGAATGGTGGTGCTGGCTCGAACGGCCAAATGGTCTAATCCTGCATTTATTTTCTATGTTTCTATGTTCCTATGTTTCTATGTGCATCCTGGATTCCCCTCTGGTAGAAACATTGTGGTAAACATTTTCAAAATGGGGTTCATTTGCAGAAGGGATGGGTATATCACTAGCAAGTCTAGTGACATACCCATCCCTTCTGCAAATGAACCCCATTTTGGTCGGTGTCAAAACTGTTTTATTGTCATATGTACTGAAACAGAACAATACTTACTTGCAGTAACATAACAGAAATGAAGAGCCTCCTCTGAAGCCAAGACGGAGTGGCCAGAGAAATCTGAGACCGACAGTGCCTCTAACTGTCCAAAGACACCAAAGGACTGTGCCCACACCTAGAGGTAAAGGCTGAGCTTAATATGCCTGGGTTTATAAGTAGGTTGACAAGGTTTCAGGATGAGCCTGAAGTCACCAGAGCCTTCCCTTCAAGCCCAAGGCTGTGCTGCCAGGACAAGCGTGTGACTACCAGCACCTACCATTGAACCAAGGGTGAACTGTAGGAACAAACCTGATCACCATGCCTCCTCCTTTGAGATATCTATACACAGAGAAAATTACATCCTGTTGTCAATGAGTAGGTACTTTACATCTCCAAAAAGAAAGAAATGCACAGTAGATAAGATGCCTTGATATTTCTCAGTTGGTGTTATCACTACTGAAGCTGGCACATATTGTGTGTTCCTTTAAATCAACTTGATGTGAAACAATTTAAATATAAGATAGAGTGTGCCTCTCTCCAAGTAATAATTAACAGAGTTGTTCTCAGTTTACAGAAGCACTATCATTGACCATAATTAAATACTTTAAAAGATTGGTCATGACCCACATCTGCATCAGTGTCCTGGACAATCTCGACTCCCTGCAATTTGCATACAGGAAAAATAGAACTACAGATGATACCATCTCGCTTGCACTACATTCAGCTCCCAATCACCTTGACAGTAAGGATACCTACATAAGGATGATATTCCCAAAACCTAGGTTGAGCTTCAGTGGAGCATCGTAGGATATGAAGGAATGAGAGTGGAGAATCAAAATAATGGCCAACTAAGGACTCAAGGTCACCCTTACACATTGAATGGGGTGTTCTGCTAAACATCACCCAATTGATTTTAATTTCTCCAACTCAGAGGACACTAAATCTTCAAATGCAGCACACTGAATTGACCGGAATGCAAGTAAATCACTAAAAGGGGTATATAGGTTTAGTTTAGTTTAATTTAGAGATACAGCACGGAAACAGGCCCTTCTGCCCACCGGATCTGCGCCGACCAGCGATCCCCACACATTAGCACTATCCCATACCCACAAGGGACAATTTTTACATTTACAATAAGCCAATTAACCTACAAACCTGTACGTCTAAAGACGTGTGGGAGGAAACCGAAGATCTCAGAGAAAACCCATGCAGTTCACAGGGAGAACGTACAAACTCTGTTCAGACAGCACCCTTAGTCGGGATTGAACCGGGGTCTCTGGCACTGCTTTCACTGTAAGGCAGCAACTCTACCGCTGCGTCACTGTGACCGCCCTAAAATTTCAACAGGCCCGAGTCCTATAGGTGCGCTGGTGGGGAAGGCGGAAAGCTAAGACAATGGAACAGTACTTACGGGAAGCTAGGTGGGAGGAAGTGTTGTTAAGTTAGATGTGGGAATCTATGGGTTAATGCTGCCTGCTGATGGCTACCGTCTCCCTGAAATGGACATGGGGAGTCGAGAAAAGGAAAGGAAGAGACAAACGTGAAAATGAGAGTAGTGTGGAAATTGATAAAAAATGTGATAAAACTACGGAGTCCTGTACATACAAGCAGCAGTGTTGATGCAGCAATTAATGTACCTGGTAGAGAGCGGAGGGAGGAGAGCCTGAGGAGGATCAGAACATGGAAAATATCATATACCACCATATAGAAACAGGAGTAGCTTGTCCATGTGTGCTCTTGTAGACACCCATTTATTTAAAGTAATTGAGTCAAGTTAAAGGAAAACCTGTTTTTATTTCAAGCTTCCAACTTGTAAAGTATTTTGCTTTTGGAACCTGATAGAGCCCAATGCACTTACAATGCCTACCTGTGCTGTGTGAATGTCATAATGTGTAGTTAGCTCATTATGTTGATCGCCCTTCAGCTGTGCCGGTGGTGAAGTTGCTCATGGCAGAACAGGAATATTTAAGAACACGGTGCAAATAAATTAGATAATGCCATTGCCTTGGGTTGCTGAATGTAAGCCACACTGGTGAATCAGGCATTGATAATATGCAACAATCCAGAGATCACAGGCCCAGAGCTGCGGCTCTGCTGAACAGTTTTCGAACCAAAGTGAAATTGCTTGCTGGTTTCATAGTCTGGTTGGCTGGAAAAAATACAGATGAGATTGCAGTCTGTTATTTATGCAATCTGGAATGTAAATCATCTTCATTTATCATCAAAGGCAGCAGCCAGAGCAGGATGTGTTCAACACATCAAAGGTAAATGTGGAGCTGGGCATTTCCACTACTGATGCCTACTAAGAGATGAGATAGTGCCTCTGTTGGTCATTGTAACCCATAGAATGGATCAAGCCTCTGTGCATGGAGAATTTTCGATGACATTAACAGAGCTTTCTGTGGTTAAATGCCCGACTGCCAATATACATGAAACAAGTCATTCTGCAAATAAACTCCAATTTCTCCACATATAGGTAAACTGAAATTTGTGGGTCTCCGATGCTGACTTCTACATCCTGTTGACACCTCTGAACTCTTTCCCAGCAACTAGGGCAAAGTAGCAAGTACGTTTGTGTCATCTTGTATTAGTGGCTTTGAATTCTATAAGATGGGCCAGCAAGTGTTTCCTCCATTAGCAGTGCCACATCCTGCTACATTGGTGACATGTATCTGTGCTGTTACATATGTAGGACTAATCGACTCCATCTGCAAAAGTTGTGCTCCAACCTCTTAAAATGAAAACAACTTTCCTTTCTGTTCAGACAGTAAACACACTGCTGGAGGACCTCATCGGGTCAAGCAGCATCTGCAGAGGCAAGCAGATCACCAACATTTCATATAGAAACCCAGCATTAGGACAGAGAGTGGAGAGGAAAATAGCCAGTGTATAGTAATGAGAGGGAGGCTGAGACAGAGATTGGTAGGTGATAGGTGGAACTGGATTGAGGGATGAGGTGGTGGACAGACGGGGCCAGGTGGCGGAGGGGAGGTGGAAAGACAAGGCCTGAAATAGAGGCTAGAAGGTGGTAAGTGCAACCTGATGACATAAAGGAGGCAAGTATTGGTAGCGAAAAGGAAGGGATTTAAAAAATGAACGAAATGAGAGAGGCAGTGTGTGTGGGACCTGTCGACAGTGTAGTGTATTGTACTTATACAATATATGGTCCTTTTTCTGTGCTGTTGGAAGGAACGCTATTATTGGGAGTCAGTGGGGTTGCGATGCTCTGTGAGGAACTATTGGCTTCAGCGGGGCGGCACAGCAATTAGCAGTAGTTAGTGCTGGCGCTTCACGCCTGAGGGACTGGTTTCAATCCAGACTCTGGCTGCTGTCTGTGAAGTTTAAATATTCTCTCCTTGTGACAGTGTGCCTTTCTACCCAGTTTCATCCCACATGCCAGAGATGTAATAATAAATTAATTGGCTTCTGCAACTGACCCTTTGTTGAAGGTAAAAGGCAAAGGAATCAAAGGGACGTTGATGAAAATGCAGGAGAGAGAATGTTGTAGGGTACAGGAAATTAAGGAGAAGCGTGTACGACAGAAGTGATTACACCTCTGATTTCCTTATTTGCCTCCTTACCCTTACATTATTAAGAATAAGCATAAGACTTACCAGGGCTGCTCGTTAACATGCAGTCTTGATGTTAGGCCATCTCTGGAATTCAAGTTTTAAAAAAAATCTATTTTAAAGTTTGGAGTTGAATGTCTCTGGCATAAGCCAATGAGCTTTGGTAACCAAGGCCTTGGTGAAAATATCCTATGTGATTGTGCCATTGAGTACACCTTCCATCTCTTTGCTATCAGTGTTGGCAACTGCCCCTTTTGCTGTACAACATGTTTCAGTCCTGACACAAAATCTGCTGCCATGCCAAACCTGGACAGAGCAAGGTGTTCCACTCACTAAACCAGCTATGTAGTCCAGGAAAGACCAATTGGGAAGTGCAGCATTAGGATAATGGATTGAGGCACACTTGTACGCTCTTTTCGAGTGAATTCAGAACAGGCATCAAAGGAAAAGAGCAAGAGATAGTCATCATCAAAGTTTGCCTGTGATTGAATATAGGTCACAAGATGAAAAGGCAGCTTGCAACTCACCGAGATAACCAGTCTCCTGAATAAAGAAAAGCAAAATAAAAATAAATAATCTACCTGATAACTTTCCTAAATGTGATTTATGTCTCTTTGAGTTCCTGTTCTGCAGTTCATGTCCATTTAGTTGAAAGCAACTCAGTTTTATCCTAACTTTGAACTGTCTGTTTTTTTTTCCATTTCTTGTCTTTAATTATACATCTCCCACTTTTAACCAAATTAAAGTAAAACCAACAGGAAATCGTGAGAGTTGGATGGAGAATTCAGGTTATTAATGATGAAAGGCCATTGACACAACATTTTAACTTCACAGAAGCTGTTGGGCTTTTTGAGTGGTTCCTTGCATTTTGAGTTTTAACTTTGGGGACATGTAATTGTGAGTTTCGGATTAGTCTCCAAGCACAACACCTTTTTTTCATCTTTTAGATGGTAAATCCCCATGTGAGAAATAATCAGACTACTCACATACATAGTAGATTAATTTCTAACTCTGAAACTCTCGAGGTGAATGGTAAGTAAAGGTGGTGGGTTTTCAGCCACTTACTTCTTGTCCAGATTTGGCTGTATTGCTCAGTTTGATATAGAGAGCCAAATGCTCGTTTCACTACTTCACTAATTCCAGCAAGAAATACGTGGGTGGGTAATAAAGTATGGGAAATTGGTGTATAATACTGACATTTTATTTTTAGCACTTACGTGAGAATTTCTTCCCCATAGAGAATAGGCTGGTGAAATTAGCACATTACAGGAGTCTGTAGGGCAGAATCAAGCTGACCAACAGATGACAGCTCAGTAGGGGGCTGCCTGACATCAGCCGCACACAATGCAGCAGAATGGTGCAGTCTTTGACAGTAGGATGTAGAGAATCCAAGGTTACCTGGTCATCTCTGTCTTTAGTCACAAATATAATTCAAGTAGGAAAGTAAGTATATAGCACCTGGTCAGATCTAGCAATAGAATCACGAAAATAGGGTCAATACATTTTAACACCTTCTCACATCTGTGGAGAAATGAAGGTAATTTTATGCAGTAAAAAGGCAAATAATAGTACAGCTAATGTTTAACATCTAAATAGTGAACAAGCAGCCTTGTAGGATTAGAAAATTGATTCATATTCAGCTTCTGAAGGTTGCGTGTTATTCAAAAATATATCTGGATTGATTATGTGTAGAAGATAGACACAAAAAGCTGGAGTAACTCAGCGGGTCAAGCAGCATCTCTGAAGAAGGGTCTCGACTAATAACATCACCCATTCCTTTTCTCCAGAGATGATGCCTGTCCTGCTGAGTTACTCTAGCATTTTGTGTCTATCCCTGGATTGATTATTTCTCACATAAACAAATGATGGTTTGTATTTTTAAAGGAAACAAATTAACTTTTATTGTTCGTTAGATATAAAAAATTGACATCACTTTTGAATTCATTGTTGGAGAAGAAATGGAGGTGGAGTGTTGCTGTAAAAAATGTCACCAAAATGAATGACCTCAAAATAAGAACTTCAACCATAATGATAAGGCTATGAATTGTAATGTGGGAGATACATTTTCACAATATATTTATGTTGGATCTCTTCCAGAGCAATTCTAAATTAATTTCACTGTTTGATTCAATTATAAATTAAATGTAAAGAACAATTGAAGAATCAAACAAAACAATTATACCATCCATTGTATTGGCAATATGTTTAAATATTTGCTCAAATAAAAAATCTTCATTAGAGACTACACAAATCTTTAAATGCATTTGTACATGATTTTAACAAAATATTGCTCCTTTAATCTTTATGAGGAATTCTTCACAGCATTTGATATATTTTTTTGAAATAAAGTTAGGAAATGCTGTGAATTACTATGATAAAACATAGTACAACACATTAGTTGGACATTAAAATAATTTTAATATGATGCTTTATTTAAATCTGAGGTTTCATGTGATCTTTTATTTCAGGTGAACACTATCTTGATATTTTTGAAAGATGAATTCTCAAATTCCAGTTGAATTTAAGGTCTGCAACAACTGTTATATGTACTTATGGATAGAGAGCAAGATAAGAGCTTCATGACCACTGTTTCTATGAAGGGAATGAGCAATGAATGACCAGTCCCTCTATAATTCTAATATATATAGGAGAAATGTTGAGCAGGATGCTGTCAATGTTGTCAGATAGATACCTTATTACTGGTGCAGGCCTTGGTTTGACATTTCATACAACAGATGGTAATGATGATAATAATCCTTCCGACGAATGGTTAAATGTTCAGCTAAATACCAGGGTGGGGTTTGAATATACCTCCTGTTTCAGAATATGAAAACTATTGTACACATATTCCTCCAAACATTCTAGACATCAATTCTCCAAGATCGTAATGTAAAGGCAGATAGAAATGTTAGTAATTAAATATTTAAGAACAAAGTCTGTGCAAAGACTGAGATAAACCAGTTATCCATAAAAAATAAACAACTAAAATTGATTCTGTTGGTGTATGATTTAATTGTCAGCATGTACCTAGACACTGTGGTTTATTTAGTTGTGGTGAAAAACCATGAAAGTTTAATCCAACCTGAATTCAGCGCATATTCGCACATTTGCATCTCACAGGTGGTGTGCCACAATTAACATTGACGAGCAGGGACCCTGACTAATTTTTCCATTCATAATCGATGATACTGAGGTCAGTTTTTGTATCTTTACTGTTGCCTAGCACAGACAGGGTATCAGGTCTGAATCTCTGATGATGTTTCTGGGCAACCCTTTCTTCATTCTTTCAATATGGCAGTTATACTAGCTTTATTTTATCATGGGTTAATGATGTTATTGAATTGTTTTGCAATAGATTATTGACACTGATGAGATTGATGTTAGAAAGCACAATTTATAGTACAAGAAACAAAAGTAAATAGTGTAGATTATGGGTTGTAAAATGGATGTTTACAACTTTTATTTTGAATTTTTTGAGAACATAATCACCAATAGTCATAACCTGCTTTTATATCAAGTGCTTTGTGTAGTAAAATATCATTAGATTAAATCAAACCAAAGTTAAAAACATTTACTCAACACAGCTACATAACAAAATAGGAGATTATCCCTAAACCCAGAATGATTCAACTGCTGTAAAATGTAAGAGTCCCACTGATAGACATAAATTTACAAGAGTGCAAGTTTAGGTTCTTTATGTAGCTTTAGATACTGGCAGCAAGGATCAATTTATAGCAATCACTGTTTGTGTAAATTAACTATTTTAATGCAGAAGGTGTTGTAAGGAATAAATAATTCACAATAGTCAAATAGCACAAGTTGTCACATCACTTAAATTGGTAACAATGGGTTTAATAAAAGTGAGAAATTGAACTTCATGCAAACGTATTAATCATTTGGCTGTAAATCATAGTCTTTGAAGTTTGAAATATATATGTTGTTGGGTAGCTTTTGCTTTGTTTGCAAGGAAAATCTATGACATCTACTATCAGTGGCAAGTTTGCTTATATATCTACAATGAACTTCAACGTGTACTTATAGATGCCATTACAAATTGTAGAAACTGTTAGTAAAAGCCTTCAAATCCAAATAAAAACAGGGTAAATGCTTATAAAAAACTATAGGTCCATTGAAATATATTTTACTTAAAGGTTACTAGAGGATTTGAGGCAATTTGAAGACACCTTTTCCATTGCATTGTGCTTATTTTTTTGCACTTTGCATTTACACCAAATAGGAAATAAAATTATCTAATTAAAAAAAAAAACTATTATTTCCTCTCCTTCATTTTTAAAAGTAATAATACTGTGGAGAAATGAGGGCAGAAGTGCTTTGTGACTCATTCTGTATGTTCTCAAAGAATGGCAGTGAGATAGCATATTGCCTGATGCAGGGGAGAAGGGCCAGAAACAACCTACATTTTACTACACTGCACCCTTGCAAGTGAACCAAGCAAATTGTCTGGGAGCACTTGATGAAGTCTGTCCTTTCTCACTGTCAGTTTTATAGGTTTGTGGCACCAGGATGGTGCTGCTTAGATGGTAGTGCACACCAAACACTGCATACTGTTAAAACAGTTTATAAAATCCCTTTCTCAGATGCATTTCACCACATAATCTGATGTCTCTGATGTGCTGGAATCTAGGCCACACCAAAAGTGCAGCACATAATCCAAAATGAGGTGACAAAGGCAGTATTGAAGGACTTACTCTGTTGTCCCTTTTTAGCTGAAATTATGACATTCATATATCAATGGGATGGCAGCATTTATTGCCTATTGACCAGTATTGGCCAACAACTATAAATTTTGGCCTGACCAACACTTATCCCTGAACCAACAGTACTATTTCAGTCTGTCTCAATGTTACCCTTGGGAAGTTTATGAAATTATCATATCTACCACAGAACAACAGAAAATTACACTTCAAAGGTCAATTATTGGCTTTGATACATTTATGAAATCACCTGATCTTCTTTCTTTTACATGTTTATAAATAAATCAGATAGCTTTCCTTACATGAGGACCTTTAAAATCCATGAATCACTCAGACATTGGTTAGATATTGGTTGAGGAAACATGAACAAATGATTAAGAGTGCCGATTAAGACCACAAAATTGCTATTAATCATTGAGATGAACTGGAGTTGGAAAAAAAGACACACAATTGGAACTGAAACTCTAACATTGATAACGTGTCACATAAGTGAAATCCAATTATTAAACAAATAATTGGGTACTATTCAGCCTTTGATTTGGTCACAAGGACTGTGGTGTCAAGTCGCTAAGAAACTCCTGAAACTTTACTCTTTGTAATTTACCACTTCTGTCAGAGAATGGTGGTGAAGTATATCTTGGGCAGTAGTCAAAAGTCTGGTGGAAGGTTAGCAACCCATTTGCATTACTCTGTCCTGTTTGCACAACTATCATCTCAAATTCCACCATCGATGCCCCCACACTGAAAGTAAGAAATTAAATTCAAATATACAATGACATTTATGTGGACTCGCTGCCAATCCCACTGCCCCATACGCCCCCTCCCCCCCCGCATATGCACACACTCTCACCCTTCTCCTGCTACACTATGATCGGCATGAGTTGGAATTTGATTTATTTTGATAAACTGTAAGCTTCATACTTAAGAATAATGCAAGAAACATATCATTCAGAAAATGAGATAAATTAGCAAATCATCTTACTAGGAAGACGTAAACTTAAAAATATTAGGTTGCAGAACAGGGCTAAGGGAAAATGAGTTGTTCAACATTTTTTTCAAACATTTGTACAGTTTATTGCAAAGCATTTACTGGAGATAACATTAATACAATTCTTCTGCCAGCATACATTGGCATTGCATGAGAAACCCGAGAGGGGCATTAAACCAACTCAAGTACCTCCCATAAGCACTTATTCTCGATTTAATGTTATTTTTCATGATTTGTCCAAATGTCAAGTGGTAATTTCAGCTAACTCTATCTGCAAAACACTTGTAATGTGGTTTACTTCAATCATTGCCATCTGTAGATGGTTTATTACTGCGTCAGTATTAATGTCACTGTTTTAATTAATCAACCTCAACAAACACCAACTAAATTGTGTTGTGTGGCTTTATGTGAGCTACATGATGATTTAGGACAAGAAATACATTTTAAAAATGTAAATAATGGTTTGTTAGACCTTTGATTATTGTTCCAGGTTTCTCTGTGCATCTGAATGTAAGAAGCAAATGACCACAGACATGTTCAGTGCAACAACAGCAATAGTTCTCTACTTCTCTTTTCGTACACAGAAGCCTGCTCGGTTTAATTCTTCCTTCTCATCGCCATAGGCAATGAGCCATTATGAGCTCTAATTATGAAGTGATGCCCTCCAGCTCGAGAAGTCTCCATCAGCCGCAGGCTTCCAAATTCTCCATAAAAACCTTGCAGGGGATCTCTCTCAGTGAGTCCCAGGCCAGCACTGGGAACTCCTGATGGACAGTACTCCCAGATTATTTACTTAGGGCTACCCTCTTCTCTCAGCACATTTACAACTCCCAAATACCCCAATGTCCCCTCCTTCATCCAATGACATCTTCAGCTATCTCTGGTCCAACCAGTCATAACTCACAATAGACATAAAAAGCTGGGGTACCTCAGCGGGACAGGCAGCATCTCTGGAGAGAAGGAATGGGAGACGTTTCGGGTCCCTTCTTCAAGCTAGTTAGGGAAAAGGGAAATGAGAGATATAGATGATGATGTAGAGAGATAAAGAATGAAAGATATGCAAAAAAGTATCGATGATAAAGGTAACAGGCCATTGTTAGCTGTTTGATGGGTGAAACCAAAATCAAAATTCATACCACTGGACTGTAAGCTGCCCAGGCGAAATATGAGGTGCTGTTCCTACAATTTGCATTTAGCATCACTATGACAATGGAGGAGACCTGGGACAGAAAGGTCAGTGTGGGAATGGAATGAATGATAATGATGGAAGACATTTAATTACTCTGAAGGTGAAGAATCTTTGCAATTCTGCACTACAGAATGCTGTGGAAATCCAATCCAGAGATCGAAGTATATCTGCATCTTAGAGGAATAAAATGATATGAAGATGGTGCAAGAGAATGGGGTTAAGGTAGAAGATCACCCATGATGTTATTGAATGAAGGAGCTGATTTAAGGTCCTGCCCCACTTGGGCGCCACTGTTGGCGACAGCATGTAATGATGTAGTGACACTCAGTGACGCGTGGTATTTCCCTGTCACCCCTGCATTTTGGAATGTTCAAAATCCAGGGGCAACATCTGGCTGTCCAATAATGGTGTGCGCCCTGTCACACACTGACGTATTCTGGTCTGCGGGTGATGCCCGGTTAGGTTGTGATTTATCGGACAGTGGGACAACATGCCCTCTGGTGCTTGTTGATCTCCCCCTGGGGATTCCTTTTCACTATGTACTGTCACTTGGTATTTGGCCCACGGTTTCATCACTCTTATCCAAATCTATTTGCCTTACACTTGCCCTTCCATCGATTTGTGGGAGTCAGTCTGGATCCACCCTAGGTTTGAGTTTATGCTAGATTTAGGCATTGGGCTCTTTCGTCTATAGAGCTTCTATCCATAGCCTCTCTGCTCTTTTCCGTCTCCCTGTTGTCCAATTTATGTTTGTTTCCAGGCCCATGATCTCTAGGGACTGGATCCCATGTTGCTGGAAGTGTCTGCTAATGGGTATGGATTGGTTCCCCCTTCTGATGTTGCTGAGGTGTCCTGTCAATCTGACTCTGATGCTGTTACCTGTTTCGCCTATGTACAGTAGGTTACACTCTTTACATCTAATTGCATACACCACATTCTAATTGCATACACCACCTAACTCTATGACGATACTCTGACAACTATACTTCTGCCCATGGACTGGATAGTTGTTAAAGTGGTACAACTGCCGAAATGAGTACAAATGGATCGAGCAAGTCAAATCCTTTATTAAAGTCTATGGATCAATACTCTGTAAAAGATCATTTTGAAATAACAAGGACAGTCACGTGAAAATAAGATCCCATCACATTAATTCAGTCAAATGTTTTTCAGGAGCTTAGAGAGAGACAATAAAGAGGAGAACTGTTGTTTTGATATGGATGATTATAAGGTACTTGGCAAAGTTCCAAATTACAAAGTGATCAGAAGTGCAAGAAGCCTCTTGAATCCAAGGGCAAGCTAAATCCAAAAGTTGGTTTGGGAAAGAAGGTGCAGAGTTATGGTCAAAGGAAGTTTTAATGAGAGATGGGGCGTCACAAGATTTGAAGCCAGGTCCTTTACTTTTTGTGCTCTCATTCACCAAAAATGTATTAATCAATGGTAACTGAAAACTAGTAAAACCTACTGAGACCATTTGAATTTTATTGTTGACATCAATTTAACTTATTACCGTAAGGTATATTTTATCACATACATGAAATATTTTTCTGCCAGAATGTGGCTCAATACATTAATAGTATGCATATACTATCCAATCACATTTGTTAGTGAACAATATATTCATAGGGTTTTGTCAGAGGGTACCTTTAGTCAGAGGGTAATTAATCTGTGGAACTCATTCACAGAGGGCTTCGGATCCCAAGTCAGTGGATATTTTTAAGGCAGAGATAGACAAATTCTTGATTAGAACGGGTGTCAAGGGTTATGGGGAGAAGGCAGGAAAATGCTAGTGAGGGCAGGAACAGGGAGATATGGAATCTGAATGTATGGCTGGGGACTAGTGCAGGGAGCAAGGATTTAGCTTTATAGACCATTGGGATCTCTTCTGGGGTAGGGGTGACCTGTACAAAAGGGACGGGTTACACCTTAACTGGTGGGGGACCAACATTCTTGCAGGCAGGTTTGCTAATACTACACGTGGGGATTTAAACTAAATAGTGGGGTGGAGGGATTGACAAATTGAGAGTATAAAGATGGAGTTAAAAGGGAAGTGAGTACAGGAAAAGTTACAAAAGACTCCTGAATTAATGGGAAGGAAAATTTGAGAAGAGTTAAGAGAGTAGGTCAGGGCCAATAGTGACCAGAGTGAGAGGGGAGGTGTTGTATATGAAAGTGTTGTATATGAATGCGCAAAGTATAAGAAATAAAGTGGATGAGCTTGAGGCTCAGTTAGAAATTGGCAAGTATGATGTTGTGGGAATTACAGAGGCATGGCTGCAAGAGAACCAGGGCTTGGAACTGAATATTCAAGGGTATGTCCTATCGAAAAGACAGACAGGTGGGCAGAGGGGGTGGGGTAGCTCTGTTGGTGAGGAAATAAATTCACTCTTGCGAGGGGTGACACAGAATCAGGAGATGTAGAGACAGTATGGATAGAACTGAGGAATTGTAAGGGTAAAAATACCCTAATGGGAGTTATCTACCAGCCCCCAAACAGTAGCCTGATATAGGGTGCAAGTTGAATCAAGAGTTAAAATTGGCATGTCGTAAAGATAATGCTATGTTACTGGAGATTTCAACATGCAGGTAGACTGGGAAAATCAGGTTGGTACTGGACACCAAGAAAGGGAGTTTGTGGAGTGCCTCTGTGATGGATTCTTAAAGCAGCTTGTACTGGAGCCTACCAGGGAGAAGGCAATTCTGGATTATGTAATGAACCGGATTTGATAAGGGAACTCGAGGTAAAGGAACCATTGGGAGATAGTGGCCATAATATGATGTTTTAATCTACAATTTGAGAGGGAGAATTGGAAGTGTGAGTATTATAGTTGAACAAAGGGGATAATGGAGCCATGAGGCAGGAGCACCAAAGTTGACTGGAAAGATACCCTAGCAGCGATGACAGTGGAACAACAATGGCAGGTATTTCTGGGAATAATACAGTAGGTGCAGGATCAGTTCATTCCAAAGAGGAAGAGTAAGCCACGGTCGCCACTTACTCCCCTTCCAAGGGGAGTAAGGGGCGACCGTGGCTGACAAGGGAAGTCAGTGACAGTGTAAAAATAAAAGAGAAGAATAACATAGCAATGATGAGCGGGAAGCCAGAGGATTGGAACCATTTTAAAGAGCAACAGAAGATAACTAAAAAAGCAATATGGGGAGAAAAGATGAGTTATGAAGGTAAGCTAGCCAAGAATATAAAGATAGTAAAAGCTACTTTTGGTAGGTGAAGAGGAAAAAATTAGTTAAGACCAAAGTGGGACCCTTGAAGACTGAAAAAGGTGAATTTAATATGGGGAACAAGGAAATGGTGGACAGGTTGAACAGGTACTTTGGATCTGCCTTCACTAAGGAAGACACAAACAATCCCGCTGATGTACTAGTGGTCAGAGGATCTGGGGTGACGGAGGAACTGAAGGAAATTCACTTTAGGCAGGAAATTGTGTTGGGTAGACTGATGGGACTGAAGGCTGATAAATTCCCAGGGCCTGATGGTCTGCATCCCAGGGAACTTATGGAAGTGGCTCTAGAAATCATGGGTGATCATTTTCCAATGTTCTATAGATTCAGGAACAGTTCTTGTGGATTGGAGGGTAGCTAATGTTATCACACTTTTTAAGAAAGGTGGGAGAGAGAAAATAGAAAATTATAGACCAGTTAGCCTGACATCGGAGGTGGGGAAGATGCTGGAGTCGTCTATAAAAGATGAAGTTGCGGCATATTTGGATAGCAGTAACAGGATTGGTCCGAGTCAGCATGGATTTATGAAGGGGAAATCATGCTTGACTAATCTTCTGGAATTCTTTGAGGATGTAACTAGGAAAATGGACAAGAGAGAGCCAGTAAATGTAGTGTACCTGGACTTTTAGAAAGCATTTGATAAGGTCGCTCATAGGAGATTAGTGGACAAAATTAGAGCACATGGTATTGGGGGTAGAGTGCTGACATGGATAGAAAATTGGTTGGCAGACAGGAAACAATGAGTAGGAATAAACGTGTCCCTTTCAGAATGGCAGGCAGTAACTAGTGGGGTGCCACATGGCTCGGTGCCCGAACAGCAGCTATTTACAATATAAATGAATGATTTAGATGAACAAGTAACATTAGCAAATTTGCAGATGACACAATGCTGGGTGGAAGGGTGAACTGTGAGGAGGATGCAGGGTGAGGATGCAGGGTGACTTGGATAGGTTGGATGAGTGGGCAAATGCATGGCAGATGCAGTTTAATGTGGATAAATGTGAGGTTATCCACTTCGGTAGCAAAAACAGGAGGTCAGATTATTATCTGAATGGTGTCAAGTTGGGAAAAGGAGAAGTACAGCGAGAGCTGGGAGTCCTTGTTCATCAGTCACTGAAAGTAAGCATGCAGGTACAGCAGGCAGTGAAGAAAGCCAATGCCATGTTGGCCTTCATAACAAGAGGAATTGAGTATTGGAGCAAAGAGTTCCTTCTGCAGCTGTACAGGACCCTGGTGAGACTACACCTGGAATATTGTGTGCAGTTTTGGTCTCCAAATTTGAGGAAGGACATTCTTGCTATTGAGGGAGTGCAGCGTAGATTCACAGGTTAATTCCCAGGATGGCGGGACTGTCATATGTTGATAGAATAGAGTGGCTGGGCTTGTATACTATGAAATTTAGAAGGATGAGATGGGATCTTATTGAAACATATAAGATTATTAGGGGTTGGGCACGCTAGAGGCAGGAAACATTCCCGATGTTGGGGGAGTCCAGAACCAGGGGCCACAGTTTAAGAATAAGGGGTAAGCCATTTAGAACGGAGATGAGGACAATCTTTTTTCACAAGGTGAGTTGTGAATCTGTGGAATTCTCTGCAGTGCAGGCCAATTCTCTGGAGGCTTTCAAGCTCTTAAAGATAGCGGAGTCAAGGAATATGGGGAGAAGGCAGGAACGGTGTACTGATTGTGGATGATCAGCCATGATCACATTAAATGGCGGTGCTGGCTCGAAGGGCCGAATGACCTACTCCTGCACCTATTGTCTATTGCATATTGTCTATTAAATGGCGGAGTAAACTCAATGGGCCTAATTCCACTCCTATAACTTGTGTAACTTGTGAATTTATGAATGATTGGCATTACTGTGATGACCTGGGAATAGACAATTCTGGAATACAAAGATTTGGGCTACAACGGGAGAATTTGTCTGTGCATATTCAATTCAATTCAATCTTTATTGTCATTGTGCGGTGTACAATACAGAGACAACAAAATGCAGTTGGTATCTCTGAAGTGCGAACTTACGAATAAACAAGTAATACATATACATATGCAGTGGTGTCCATGCAATTTGCTGGTGATTGGATAGTCCGGGGGAGGGGGGGGGGGGGGGGGTGAGGGGTGGAGACAGGCAGTCATTGAGGTGCAGCGTTGAGAAGTGTGACAGCCGCAGGGAAGAAGCTGTTCTTGAGCCTGCTGGTCCGGCAGCAGATGGACCTGTAGCGTCTCCCGGATGGGAGGAGGGTAAACAGTCTGTGGTTGGGGTGTGAGCTATCGCTGACGATGCTGTGCGCCCTGCGCAGGCATCATTTACTATGGACAGACTCAATGGAGGGGAGTGATGAGCCTGTGATGCGTTGGGCGATCTTCACCACCCTCTGCACAGCTTTCCGGTCGGCGACAGAGCAGTTACCATACCATACTGTGATGCAGTTGGTAAGGATGCTCTCGATGGTGCAGCGGTAGAAGTTCAGCAGAATCTGGGGAGCCAGGTGGACCTTCTTAAGTCTCCTCAGGAAGAAGAGACGCTGGTGAGCCTTCTTGATCAGCGAGGATGTGTTGTGGGTCCAGGAGAGGTCATCGGAGATGTTGAACCCCAGGAACCTGAAGCTGGAGACACGTTCCACCTCCGTCCCGTTGATATGGATGGGGTTGTGCGTGCAGCCTCTCGATCTCCTGAAGTCAACAATGAGCTCCTTGGTCTTCTTGGAGTTGAGGGCCAGGTTATTGTCGGCACACCATGCTGTTAGGAGCTGAACCTCCTCCCTGTAGGCCGACTCATCGATGTCGCTGATGAGGCCAATCACCGTCGTGTCATCTGCACACTTGATGATGGTGTTGGTACCATGTACAGGTATGCAGTCGTAGGTGAAGAGGGAGTAGAGGAGGGGGCTCAGCACGCAGCCCTGGGGAACGCCAGTGTTATCCAACGTAATGGACTGTGGTCTGTTGGTTAGAATGTCCAGTAACCAATTGCAGAGGGAGGGGTAGATGCCCAGATCATCGAGTTTGGCGATCAATTTCAAGGGGATAATGGTGTTGAATGCTGAGCTGTAGTCGATGAACAGCATTCTCACATAAGTGTTTCTGTTGTCGAGGTGGGAGAGGGCGGAGTGGAGTGCCGTTGAGATGGCATCCTCCGTGCTCCTGTTCTTGCGGTATGCAAACTGGTAGGGGTCCAGAGTGGGAGGTAGGCAGCTTTTGAGGTGTGCCATGACCAGCCTTTCAAAGCACTTGCCGATGATAGGGGTGAGTGCAACTGGGCGGAAGTCATTGAGGCTCGCCGCAGTGGAGTGTTTTGGCACTGGCACGATGGAGGTAGTTTTGAGGCACGTGGGGACAACTGCCTAGGCAAGTGACAGGTTGAAGATGTCAGTCCAGACGTCTGTCAGCTGTGCAGCACAGGTCCTGAGGACGCGCCCGGGGATGCCGTCAGGGCCGGCAGCCTTACGTACATTGATCCTACTCAGTGCCACGTGCACGTCGTAGGGGTTGAGTGTGAGGGGCTGGTGGTCATCGGGGAGCACAGCCTTGATGGCCAACTCTTGGTTGTCCCTTTCAAAGCGGCCATAAAAGTGATTGAGTTCCTCGAGGAAGGATGCGTCGCTGGAAGTGGGGGTGGAGTTGGTGGCTCTGTAGTCAGTGATGGCCTGGATGCCATGCCACATGCTTCGGGGGTCGGGGTTGCTGTCGAAGTGCTCCTCTTATCTGCAGCTTTGTATCTGTGTTTGGCGTTCTTGATGCCCCTCTTCAGATTGGCCCTCGATGAACTATAAGCACGGTCATCGCCTGACCTGAAAGCCGAGTCCCGTGCCTTTAGCAGTCGCCTGACCTCCCTGTTCATCCATGGCTTCTGATTTGGGTATGCGGTGATTTGTTTGAGAATGGTGACACTATTAATGGAGGAATTGATGAAGTCCAGAACAGAGGAAGTATAGGCGTCAATGTCAGTGTGGGAGTCAAGGGTGGCCTGAGCTGCAAACGCATCCCAGTCAGTGTTACCAAAACGCTGCTGGAGTGTGGAGTCCGCTTCATCTGACCAAACCTTGACTGTCCTCACTGTGGGTTTAACGCATCTGATGAGTGGGGAGTATGTAGGGAGCAGGAACAATGATAAGTGATCAGACTGACCAAGGTGGGGGAGGGGGATGGCTTTGTATGCTTCAGCCATGTTGGTGTAGACTTTGTCCAGTGTCCACTCTAGTGGCGAAGGAGACATGTTGGTGGAATTTGGGGAGTACAGTCTTCAGGTTGGAGTGATTGAAGTCACCCGCAACAATGAAGGCTGCATCTGGATTGAGGGTCAGTTGTTTGCTAATGGCAATATGCAGTTCTTTCATTGCAAACTTGGCATTAGCATCAGGAGGGATATAGGCTGCAGTCACAACTGTGGAGGTAAACTCTCTGGGCAGATAGAACGGTCTGCACTTAACCAAGAGGAACTCAAGGTTGGCTGAGCAGTGACTCTCAATGATGGTGGTGTCTGTGCACCATGCTTTGTTTACATACATGCACAGACCCCAACCTCTGGTCTTACCGGAGTCAGATGTTCTGTCTGCTCTGAGTGTGTGTCGACCCGCTAGCTCAATGGCTCAGAGTTCAGCCAGGTTTCGGTGAGGATCAGGATGCTTCAATCCTTGATCCAGTTGTAGGAGGCAACCAGAAAACGGAGGTCATCCATCTTGTTTGCCAGGGAATGGACGTTGGCAAGGAAAAGGCTAGGGATGGATGGCCTGTGTGGGGCTCGCTCCAACCTTGCCTTCAATGTTTTTACCATGACCTTTACCATGGCTGTTTAGATACAACATAGAAAATTAAGGTTTTTTGCAAAATTTTAATTAACAACCAGATGCACCTAATCTTGCAAAACATTGATAACAACCTTACTAAAAAGAAAATGTAGTTGCTATCAATGACCCAGACAATATGGGAGTCATAATTATGAGGTTTGCATATATTGATAGTGAAGTTGAGACCAGAAAATCCCAATAGGCTAGTTATCCAGGACAAATGAAGGCAAATGGAATTTTATCCCGAGCAGCGTGAAATAATATTGTTGGGAAGGACTCGTGTGGAGAGGCTAAGCAGTAAGTAAGTGGTTACTGAGAAATATAAAAGTAGTTTGGAGAGGACTCAATGACTGATGGTAGCAGGGCCAGTAGATATGTCCGTTGGGAGGGTGCACTGTACAACATTCAACATGCAACTTGTTCTTATTAATTGACAAGCCTTGCAATTTCTGGGTTAGCCTGACTCCCTTTAAAAAAACATTTTTCTGTGTGTACAAATGAATGGAAGAATGTGGCTAATACAACCCCAAATTTGACCTTACTTCTTATTTAATGAACTGTAAGCCCTTCTAATACATAATTGGTATTAACTTTTCACCTCCTCAGCATTTCAACTACACCTTTCTTAATCAAGACAGATGCAAAGTATCTCATCTATGCCCTTGTGTTCCATGAGTAGCTCAAATCACCCTCACGTCTTCTCTTATTATCCCTAAATGGATTTATATTTCTGTGAATGTTAGTTGACTGTTAATTCTCAATGTCTTACCTTGCCCTTCTTTCCAATTTAGTATTTCCCCAAAACTGAGAGTCTTAGTTTTGCAACTTTCTCATCAGTTGTCTATGACATTTCATTATTAGCTGATTTGTTATCGTGTTTGGAATAGCTATATAACTAAAAGTCTCATCTTGACCACTTCCTATCAGTGCTGTATATTGATTTTAGAAAAAATGTTAACATATGTCGCTATGATTTTTGGCCATCTTACTCACAGTCCTCCTCCGCTGAGGCAGCCCTGAGGATTTTTTTGATTGTTGAAAAAAAAAAAGTTATGAGTGTTTAAAAAATCTTGAGATCAGCTGATTGGTCCTCTCGCCTGTCAATCACCATGACAAACGTAACGGCCCTTAACGTAATGTAACGGACTATAAAACCCCGGATTCCTGGATGCGAGTCAGTCACTCTGAAAGATCACGAAGGAGAGTCCACAACTGTGATTCTAAGCAGTGAATCAACTGAACTGTGAGTCTGCAATGAACTTGCAATAAATGATTTGTTAGCCTTTAATGACAATGCAATGAGTTGTTTGGCAATTCGGTGGCCTGTACACGGCTAGAAATGCTATGAAATTGAATTTGGTGGACTGCACTCTGCTTGAAATGCTATGAAATTGAATTTAGTGGCCTGTACTTTACTTGAAATGCTATGAAATTGAATTTGGTGGCCTGCACTCTGCTTGAAATGCTATGAAATTGAATTTGGTGGCCTGCACTCTGTTTGACATCAGGCCCGAGTGACTGAGCTGCCAGCCCACCAGGCCTGAGTGACTGAGCTGCCAGCCCAATAATCCATTTGGCCCACAATGTCCATACTAGCCCTCTGGAAACCAGTCCCTTCACCACACAACACCCATACTAGTGCTCCAGAA
Source organism: Okamejei kenojei (assembly GCA_035221665.1). Lineage (NCBI taxonomy): Eukaryota > Metazoa > Chordata > Chondrichthyes > Rajiformes > Rajidae > Okamejei > Okamejei kenojei. Next base: position 57,024,767 of record CM069137.1, read on the forward strand.
AGCCCTAAACCCCCCCCCCCCCCCACACTGGCCACCAATATTGGAATTGGTGGAGAGGTGGAATATTGTGTTGGGGGACCAGCCCTTCCGTGTGAACATGGGACCCAATGGATCCCACTTAGTCTAGTATTGAATATAGTCCCGCTACTAGTCTCCTGTTTGTTAAAATGTTTTTCTTCCTGCACCTCCCTCTCATTCAATTGTCTTCCCCTTCACATTATCTGATTTCTAATCTATAGTATTTCTTAGGCTTTTATTAGATCTCCTTCTCATTCTTTTTAAGCACCTCTTGCCAAAATGTTCTCCTACATTTATTGCTCTTATCTGCTTTGCATCATTTCCTATTACTGACCCCAACAACGAGTGTCTTAGTGGGTTTTGGATTTTTATGAGTGGATCTTAGAAACTCCTTTCCTCTTTTTACCTCTTCTCGCACCTTTATTTGGGAGTCATTGAAATCACCCACGGCTATCATGCTACATCATTCACCGATGTTTATACCATAAATGGAAATACTAAAAAAAAAGCCTTTTAATCCAAAAGAGCCATTTCGTCACGATTTTTAAATGGCAATTTTAACTCAACATTTTCATGTAGTTTGATGGGTATAGTATAAATAACTTAAACTGTTTAGAATGATTTGAAGATAATGGATAGATTAATGAATAATGCACAAGCAAAGAATATATGAATAATGCCTAGAATAAAATGACTCGGGGACAAGTAATAGTGAAACAACAAGTCAATCGATGCAGACATATACCATAATAGTCAGACAAACAATGAGAGATACAGAGATGAAGGATAGATTGAAAATAAATAAACAATTGGCAAAATGATAAATTGGAGGAAGATGAATAAATAATGAACAAATAACAGATAGATAAACAGCAGGCAAACGAGGAAGAAATTTAATAAATCGGTGACAGTTACAAATATTAGCTTAGGGAGAGCGATAAATAAATGATAAAAAGTGATAGATGGGTAAATCACAGAGAAATGAACAAAGGAAAGATAAAGATTAATAACTGATAACATAAAATCAAGGAGCTTGCCTTTCCTGATTTCTGGGTGTCCCAGCACAAGTGGTAAGTACTTCTCCTGAGCAGTGACTGTTGCAGTGTATGCAAATGTAATATAAGGAATTTGCACGTAACAAGAAAATAACTGACTAGAGCTTTAGTTTTAGCTGTCGGGCTGATACTAGGTATGCCCATGGTACTGAGAGAATTGTCCCATTTCTCCTTTGAATAAAGGCATGGGATTTTACTAAGTAGACAGGATTTATCGCATTTGCTGACCAATGGCACGTTTAACAGCACGGCAGCTTTTCTGCTCTGCATTGCATGGGCCGCGGAACCAGAGGGGCTGGGAGCTGGGGGCTGCAGCCACCCCCCACTTTTTTAAGCGATGTTTCCCCCGGGATTTAGCGGCCAGCCCAGCTTTAGTGACCAACACGGACGGTTTAGTGTCTGCAGGAAGCACCAACCTCACCCGTAACACACCGGGAGGGGGGAGGGGGGGGGTCAGCAACTCACTACGGTAGGGGCGGGCTGGCCCGCGGGCCCGTGAACGAGAAGGGGTGGAGGCTTCCCACACACACACACACACACGGAGCCTTGTGGAAGCGAGCGATGGAAGGAGGGGTCTGAGGGCACGTCAAGGGGTCAGACTGATGGAGAACCTTTGTGGAGAACGCTGCTGAACAACCCAACCTCCCTGCTCCTATTTATAGGGAGGTTTCACGTCAGTCGGGTCATGTTGCTACGCTACTCCAATTGGAGTACACGCGATGAACTGCAGGTCAGCACTGACCATTGTTTCCAGCGTAGCGGACCCGTTAAAACCCGCCGAAATTGCCACATTTTGCGCTGTAAATAATTATGGAAATCGGGATAAGCGTGAGAGACATTTAGCCTACATCAGAATTTAAAAAAGTGAGGAGAAATTACGATAGATAGAAGCGTGAGCTGAAGGGGCAACAACAGCTAAAGTGCTTGACGAACATTGGCCGTTTGCTCACTGCATTTCATCAACTAAGGCATTATTTGTGTTTTTTTCTTGATTCCTTTGGCATCTAAAACGTTTCAGAACTGATAAATCTGGCTGTAAAATGTTTAAATCGCCCAAGGTTCTCAAGTAAGTTTTTACATACAAAAAGCAAACGCCTCTGAAGCAAAATTTACAGCCCGATTTATCACTTCTGAGACTTTTTAGATACCAAAGGAATCAAGAAAAAACACAAATAATGTCTTACTGTTGATGAAATGCAGTGAGCAAACGCGATAATTCCCAATATTTTCTATTCTGATATCTGCACGGCCAATGTTCGCCAAACACTTAGTTGCTGTTGTCCCTTCAGCTCTCGCTTCTCTTTACATTCATTTTGCTCCACTTTTGGGATTCTGAAGTTGGGTACGTGTCTCTCACACTTACCCCGACTTACACATTTTTTTACAGCGCAAAAATTCAACATTTTGGCGGTTTTTAACAGGTAGGAAAGTACGCGTTTCTTGCATTAATAACATATACCGAAAGTTACGGATGTCCTCTAGATGGATTGAGTGGCTCCGTGCGTCAAGCCCTATGACCCAGTGACCTTACGTGCAAACCCCCTATAGTGGAATCAGGGACAAAAAAACAGAGAGCTGCCATGTCAAACGCTGGCTAACCCCGGATAGATTCTAGGATCAGCTCTGGTCTCATACCAGGAAGGATGTCAAGAATTCATAGGGAAGCCAGAATGGGTGAGCAATTAAAGGTCTCAGTCATGTGTAGACTCTCGGGCTATTTACGTTGCAGGGGAGGAGAGTAGGAACTGACAGCATGTTCACAATCCTGTGGAGGAACAAACAAGGAGAAGTTGTTCCAAGAGATGTACAACATGGACTTTGGTGATCACACCAGCAGCAATCGGCAGAGAGTGGAGAGACAGCGCTTCAGGAGACCTTTCACAAAGAGGGCTGGGCCTAGCACTGAAGGGGAAACCTTATAAAAGTCTGGGAGGAAGGGCAAGGCAAAAGGGGAGATGGACACAAAATGCTGGAGTAATTCATGAAGGCAGCTTCTCTGGAGAAAATGAATGGGCGACGTATTGTTTCGGGTCGGGACCCTTCTTCAGAGATGCTGCCTGGTCCACTGAATTACTCAAGCATGTTGTTTCTATTTTCGGTACAAATCAGCGTCTGCAGTTCCTTCCTACACAAGGTAAAAGTGGACATAGGAGGGTGCTCGTTCAAAGAGTCGGGCTAGGCTCAATGGACCCAATGGCCGCCATCCACTGACTCCAGCAGCAATATTAGTGCCAACTCCACGCCTCCCTGCATGTCAGAATCTCCAGCGCAACACAACCCGTCTTGCCCAACACACCCTCCTGCCCTAACACCACTCTCCGACCCCTCCCCCTCCCCCCCCCCCCCACCACAGCATACCCCACCCACCCGGGGCGCTTTGCCCTCTCGGGTACTATGTGTGCCACACTGTCTCACTGACCCTGAGCCCCGCTCACCGGGCAGTCCCTCCATCACCACGTCCATCTACACGCCCGGAAACACAGCGATAAATGGAGCGGGTGCCCGATAACCAGTGCCTCAGTGACCTGTCGCCTGGATCCCCCGGTAACCGATTCCCCTGATACCTAGTGCCCGGTGACCGGTGTCCCAGGCAGGTGGGGTATATATCCCCCCATTTTATGAGGTGGGGGATGGCCTGTATTATTATCCCCCAGTTTTTGGAAGTCGAGCAATAACAAAAATAATAATCACCTGCTCCTATCTCTCATGTAGGCTCTACATTATCTTAAAAATACTTCAAATAAACAACATTGAAATCATACTTCTATGCATTAAAACATGATTTTAATACATCAAATTTCTATAAGTCCCCACTGTGGGACCCCCTCCCACACCCTTGCCGGGGCCGGTGATCAGTGATCGCTCAGCCCCCCTACTTTCAAAAATGCTCCGCGGCACCTGCATTGTACCAGCAGTCTGGATTATGTGCCATACCACAAGTGTGCTTCCTTGTTTGCCAAATGCACGAGACTGATCCAGAGACGAGGGAAGGCTCTATTTCAATCCAGGCTTTACTTTATTTTTTTTATTGATTGCATGAGATAAGTAATTAATGAATGATGGATCAGTTATACATAAGTAGATAAATGAAAAGCTTGCAAATGGTTTAAAGATTAATAAATAAAACAACACCTACGTCTCAGATAAAACATATTGAATGGCGGTGCAGGCTCGAAGGGCCGAATGGCCTATTCCTGCACCTATTTTCTATGTTTCTATGTAAATTATCCCTAGTGTCTAGAGAGGGGATGAAAATGTAGGACATTGTAGAACTCGTGTGAACGAGTTAAATGACGGTCAGCATGGACTTGGTGTGCCAAAGGGCTATTTCTATGCTGTATCTTCCAAACAAAAAGAATTGCAGGCAAATAGAAAGTTGATGGAGGGATGGGTGGATTATGGTGTAAGAGAGTGATATAAGCATTGATGATGTATCAATCTTCAAGAATGGCTCGATTGTAATCATGTATTGTCTTTCCGCTGACTGGATAGCAAGTCAAAGAGTATTTCACTATGCTTCGGTACACGTGGCAATAAACTGAAACTGAAGGAAAAGGATACTATCATTGTTCAAGAGAATCAGGGGCAGTATGGATGGGATTATACTTCATAAGGAGGAGATACAAGAGAAGTTGTCTGTGCTTAAACATACCTTATGAACCTGGAGCTGCAGTAAGCCCTAGCATGAATAAAGTTCAGAATAAAGTTCTAGCCTGCTCGACCTCTCGCTTTAGCTCAGGCCCTCGAGTCCTAGAAACATCCTCGTAAATCTTCTCTGCACCCTTTCCAGCTTGGCAACATCTTTTCTTTAGCATGATCAAAACTAAACACAATACTTTAAACGTGGCCACCCCAATGTCATATGTAACTGTAACATGGCCTCTCAACTTCTATACTCAATATAAAATCAGGAAGAAACTGTTGCTGAATCTGAAGGTATGCATTTTCAAACTTCTGTACCTCTTGCCTGATGGGAGAGGGGAGAGGGGAGAAGAGGGAAGACACAAGACTGGTCCTTGATTATATTAGTGGCCTTGCCGAGACAGTATGAAGTATAGATGGAAGGGAGGTTAGTTTGTGTGATAGTCTAGGCTATGTCCACAATTCTGTGTAACGTCTTGCAGTCTTGAATGGAGCTTTCCCAAACCAAGCTGTGTTGCATCCTAATAAAATGTTTTCTATGGTGCATCAGTAGAGGTTCGTGAGGGTTGTTGGAGAAATGCCAAACTTCCTAAGCTTTCTAAGGAAGTGGAGGCATTGGTGTGCTTTTTTTGCCATAGCTTTGATGTGGCTGGTCCAGGATTTGCTGGTGATTGTAATGTATTCATACATATTCATGTATATGTTAATGAGTTGGTGTTTAATATAAGCAGGGAATGCTGGGTAATCAATCTCTCGTGATCCAGGCAACCAGTGTGTAAGTCTTGTTCTTCATTCTGCTGTCCGGAATATAACAACATTGGCGACAAGGATGGGATAGGGTCTGTGAACTCATCCTTTAAATACAGTGCAGGACTGTTTTGCAACATGCGGTATTGTTTAACATTTTAAGCAGTAAATATGGAGTTGTGTCGCAGTTGTTTGCGGACTGGACACGATAGGCCGCAGATCCTTCTATGTAAGGGACTAGTTTAAAACAGCAGCTGTACAAATCGTCGGGAATTTGTCAGGCTATCTCTATGATCTGTCTACGTGGCAAGATAGCGCCCTTGGGATTGTATAGGATTGTAGACAGAGTTATTTTTTTATCGAGTTCCTCATACCTTTGTACAGCTAAGTTTTAGGTGAATTGCTACACAGAAACAGACAGGAAATCATGGTTTTTTGTACGGACTTTAAAAAAAAGGAGAACGACATGATGGTGGCATCCACGGGTTACATTGGAAACCTTGGCACTTTTGACGAGTAGAGAGCCGTTCAGCTCCTATATGGAGAGAGCAAACATGTTTTTCACATCAAACAACATAATGGAGATTAGTGCTGAAGGAGAGGTAGTCACTGAAACAAATAAGGCCATTTGTGAATGCATGAAAGCAATTCTGCTCGCGGAGATCGGTCCTGAAGTGTACAGCACACTCGTGAATCTCCTTGTGCCCAAAAAGGCAAATGACGTGCCATTTAATAACATTATGAAGAAGTTGGAGGAGCACTTCAACCCAAACAAAGCCTCTGGAAATTGCAGAAAGCTATAAATTTGGCATTAGAAAATAGAACCAGAATGAGACAATCAATGAATACATTGTTGCCTTGAAAAACGTAACTTTGCCATGTAACTTTGGAACCTTTCTCGGACACGCACTATGCGACAGATTTCTTTGTGGTCTAGTAGGTGAACGAGTTCAGTCCAAACTCATGAACACTCCAGATTTTACGTTCGAGAAAGCAGGCAAGATTGCTACCACAATGGAGATGGCGTTAAAGAATGCTTGCTAGTTTCGTCCATCACAGACTGCAGTGGCCGTTTACAGTCACAAGGCAGTGCCTATGGCCAAACAAAGAGGCGCTAAACCAAAACCAAAGTATGGCGGGGAGCCGAGTTCAGCCAGTTGTTATCGTTGCAACGGTAATCACTCATCCCAATTTTGTCAGATGGCCAAGTGCTATAATTGCCAGAAGAAAGGCCATATTGCCTCAGCTAGTCGGGCCAAGCTTAAAACAGGAAACCAACAACCTGCGGGAAACAAGCAACAGCATCAGAAAGGAGTTCACAACTTGGAGATGAATATAGATGGAAATGAACTTGGGTTGTACATGTAACCAACATCGATAAGCCTGAGAACCTACTTGGGCGAAGTTTTCCAGACATGCGGATACATGAACTGTAAAGTTCAGCATAATGGTCCGTCAGTATCACTGCCCATCATAGTGGCCAGCTACAGAAATAAACCAACCCTTCTTGGAAAGGATTGGCTGAGTAGAATAAAGTTAGATTGGAAGAACATTTTCAGCGTCGATTTGTCCAAATCACGTCTTGAAAACGTCATAAGCAAACATTCAGAAATTTTTGCCGATAGTTACACGGGAATAACGGGATACTCTGCACAAATTCGATTTAAGCAAGATGTGAAACCTGTGTATTGTCGACCAAGACCTGTTCCATATGCACTAATGCAACAAGTGGAGGAAGAACTTGACAGGTTAGAGCGGAATGGAGTACTCGTGAAGACAGACCAGAGCAACTGGGCAACGCCAATTGTGGCCGTACCCAAGGCCTACAAAACTGTTCGAATATGCAGTGACTACAAAGTCACAATCAACCAAGCCGTTGATGATGAACAATATCCATTACCAACCTCGCAAGATCTGTACGCAGAACTTAACGGAGCAAGATTCTTCACTAAACTGGATTTGTTTCACGCTTACGCCCAACTCAATGTTCACAAGGAAAGTCAGCGGTACTTGACTATCAACACACATAAGGGCTTGTATTCTTATACAAAGCTGCCCTATGGTGTGAAATCTCCCCTGAAAATCTTCCAGGCTGTCATGGACAAAATGTTACAAGGCATTCCGCACTGTGTGCAACCAGGATGACCTACTGATAATCATAGAGGGCATGGTAGAACATCTGTAAATCCTTGAGCAAGTTCTCATGTGACTGGAAAGTAAATGTGCATTTGTGCAGTCAGAGGTGGTCTACCTTGGACGCCAATGGACTTTGCCCTGTGAAGGCGAAAGTTGAAGCAATCGTGAATGCTCCAAAACCCAACAATGTGTCAGAGCTACGATCATTCCTTGGGATGGTGCGGTTTTATGCTCGATTCCTTCCAGATTTAGCAACTGTGCTAAAGCCACTACATCATCTGTTACAAAAAGATGTGAAATATTCGTGGGGAAAGGAACAGCAACGTGCATAGGACATCTGCAAGGAAAACTTGACAAGTGACAACCTCCTTGTTCACTACGACACGACACACGAGATGAAACTTGCTTGTGATTGCAGTGATCTCCCACATAATGAATGATGGACAGGAAAAGCCTATTACTTTTGTATCCCGCACCCTGTCACCGAGTGAGCACAATTATGCACAGATAGAAAAGGAAGCACTCAGCATCGTGTTCGGAATCAAGAAATTCCATCAGTTTCTTAGCAGACCATTCACCCTAGCGACTGATCACAAGCCACTACTAGTGATACCTGGTCCCAAGTCAGCCATACCTTCCACGGTGGCATCAATGATGCAGCGCTGGACAATTCTGCTGTCCCAGTATGACTACAAGGTGGCGTACAGATGCTCCAAGTGCAACGCAGTTGCAGATGCGTTGTCCCGGTTGCCCCATGAGAACTCTGACGTGGGAAGTGAGAATTCAATCCACACACTGCAAGTTGTAGATGAAGACTTTCCAGTGACTGGAACAGAAATTGCAGCAGAAACAGAGAAATACTCTGCTGAAGAGAGTCTATGAACAGATATTGAACGGTTGGAATTAAATCAATAGAGGATTTAACTCAGTACTGAACTCAGAGCTGAAGCCGTTCCATAATTGACGCCATGAATTATCATGTGAGCAGGGATGCATTAAGTGGGGTTATAGAGTGATTGTACCAGAGTCTTTGAGAAACAAAATTATGAATGAACTTCATGCTGAACACCCTGACATAGTAAGCATGAATTCAATTGCCTGAAGTTTTGTGTATTGGCCTGGTATTGACAGCGACATCGAGTCATTGATGAGCAAATGTAGCGGCTGCCAAAATTGCCGGAGTAAACCACCAAAAACACCACTACAAACCTGGTCATGGCCAAGTAGACCTTTTCAGAGAGTTCATGTAGATTTTTGTGAAAGATCACTTTCTGGTACTAGTAGATAGTCATTCCAAATGGATTGAGGTTAACCATATGGCGTCAAGCACTACTACTGTGTGTACCGTAGATGAGTTCAGATCCATTTTTGCATGCCATGGTTTACCGGAAGAACTTGTTTCTGAAAATGGGCCTCTGTTTTGTTCAGAACGGTTCATTGACTGACATATCAGGTCACTGAAAAAGTCTCGGCATGATGCAGCGTGACGCAGTGTGATGACGTATTGACGCACGGTGTTTCCTCAAGTGTCGCAACATTTTTTTTGTCGCCGCTGGATTTTGAAATGTTCAAAATCTTTTGGCAAACCTGATATGATGCCGGCATTCGCCGAAAACTCACCAAGTGGGACAGGCCCTTAACAATTCGATAGACATTGAATGATAGATAGTGCAACCCATATAGTAAAGTAGACCTAAATATGATGGGTGATTAACACAGCAAAAAATGGCAAGAAATGTCAAGGACATAAATAAATGACAGCAGAATGAGAAGAAAGACACACAGGTGACAAAAGACAAATGGTTAAAAAACCAAAAACTGATGAAAGGACAGATAACAATAGATGCACGACAGTCCAGCTAATAATAAATCAATGGAGGGTACTAGATAGCAGATATCTGATAAACCTATTTTGACAAATGATTGATAAATAAATGACAAAGAGATTACTGAATAAATAAATGGTAGTTAATACACAGGTGTGGTATGATTCAATAGACTTTAATATCCTATTTTCAAAGTTATTAAGATTATGTTTAAATCAGTCGGAGTCTTTACCTTCCCTGGTTTCAAATAACTTCTTGCTATCTAATCATCGTTGCCTAAATATAGCACCTTCATGGGTGTTTTTGTTATGCATATACTGCATGCCAGCTACACAGCTGAAAAGGTCTTTGGTCACTTAAAGCAGACTTCCTCTAATCCTGGTAGAAATTGGTGCTTCTCAGGATAACCTTTTTTGTAATGACACTATCTCTGCATCCCTTGATTCCCCTTATACTTAAAAGCCTATTGATCTTTGTCCTGAACATTGTCCTCATTGGCCTCCTTAGCCTTCTTGGGTAGACCATATCTAAGCTTCACTGAGAAATTTAATCTCTTCTTATGTCAGCCCTGAAGAATCATCTCTGCCTCAAGTACCCCAGCTGTGGGGGAGTAAGATCTCTGCATCAACTGTGAGAAAATGTAAGAAAATAGGAGTGGGAGAAGGTCATTTGTTCCCTCAAGCCTGCCCTGCCATTCAGCGTGGTCCTGGCTGATTTGCTCTAGGCCTCAATTCCTCTTATGCCAGTTAACCATTGCTCTCCATTCCCTAATCTTCCAAAAAATTATCTGCCTGCTCTTTAAATTCTTCTACGAGAGGGTGATGAATCTTCAAAGATTCACCAACACATTTCTCCTTTAAGTAACCTCCTCCCCCCCTTAGCTTATAACTATTTCCCTTGTTTGGGACTCCTCTCCTTCTGAAACTGGGTGGTAAATCGCTTTGCTCTATTTTGCAGGTTTTTTGACAAACTTTGCTCAGTTTTTCAGATGGTCAGAGTGGTGTTATTCGCAACACATGTTTAGTGCATCAAAATAGGATTGGCTCGAGTTTCTAAGCCTGTGTTCCTCCATTTAGGGCCTCTCATACTTAGCCCATAGGTTTACCTCATCACTATCAGCTATGCCCGCATTGTGGAATTTTTTGTCCCTCTCTCCCAGAAACCTACTCGTGATTAAACTAGTTTAGTCCCTTGTGCAAACTCTTTTTATTTCTCAACCATTCAGATATTGCTGCAAAACGAGTTCCCACATGGCAGAAGATGTCTGCAACCTTGCAGCAGCCAGGAGCTCCATCTTGTCAATCTCCTAAATGCTCATTTATATGCACAGAGAGTATATGTCAAATGTTCATAAGCTGGGGAGGACCCCTACTATTGAAGCCATGCCTCCAGTTGACATTAAAATGCCATGTGAAGTTCTTTGTTTGTGAGCTCACATGTAGCTTCAACTTCCATCGCAATTACCTCTGGAAGAGGTCGTAGTCATGTGGAGAACCAGAGTCCACCATGTGCCATTCCCAGTATTGCTGTCTGTGCAAGTCGACTTTGAATTATTGTAATAATATGTTCTACTACTGGTTTCTACATGGTGACTATTTTCATTGCACTGAATCTTGCAGAAGAGAACATCCTTTTCATAAAAACAAGTTTCTCTCTGCATCAACTGGGAAAGTACCTGTCCAAAGACGGACAATCTGAGAAGTCTCAACACGCACAAAAGTAAGAAAAGCTCTATTTCTGTAGCTGCGGTGGTTCATGAGGGATGAGTCAAAAACAGGAATATTAAAGAACATGAAACTTCACCAAGAGCACTGTGTTATTCTTGTGTGCTTTTTTCCACACGTTCATGCAGCCAGTGTCGGATCTCTTTGAATCAAAGGTGAAGCAGAAATTGCGTTTGCTTTTAAATCATTCTGCTCCCTGTCATCACTGAAACCTCAAATACAGCCAGAGTATAAAGGGCCGGCACTGATAGGTGGGTGGCCCATGCCACCTTGCAGATTGAGTAAAGACATTGCACAGTGACTAAGTTACCACACCAGCAATCCTGAGTTACGAGTTAAAATTCCGCCTTGGCAATTGAGAAAATTAATTGAAGGTAATTGTAATAGAATAAAGCTGGACTGACAACTCATTACCAACAAGCTTTGTTTCAATGATTCACAAATGGGTGGGTATAGTCCTTAGTAAAGTTAACGTTGATTCCACACCTAATGAAGACTTATGGTGTCAGGTCAAATTTGGGCAAGGAAGCCTCCTCCTAATTATAGACACAGAATGCTGGAGTAACTCAGCGGGACAGGCAGCATCTCTGGCAAGAAGGGATGGGTGAGGTTTTGGGTCCAGACCCTTCTTCAGACTGAAAGTCAGGGGAGAGGGAGATATTGAGATAAGGAAGGGCAAGGTGTGAAAACCCAGATCAAAGGGGACGATGCTCAAGGAAATGTAGAATTGTACATTTTGGCCCACCGAGTCTGCGCCGACCAGCGATCCCTGTATGCTAACACTATCCGACCCACACAAGGGATAAATTACAATTTACCATAGCCAATTAACTTACAGACCTGTATGTCTTTGGAGTGTGGAATGAAACTGGAGCACCCGGAGAAAACCAATGCGGTCACAGGAGAACGTACAAACTCACCACAGACAGCACCCATAGTCAGAATCAATCCTGGGTCTCTGGCGCTGTAAGGCAACAACTCTACCATTGCGCAACTGTGCCGTATTTTTCTCCATGAAAGTACGGATACGAGAGTCCATCACATAGTCCTTATGGAGTTACAGTATCAACTACATAGCAAGGAACCCTTCATTTCGTAGCATAACATTACAGTGTGCTAACTGGGATAGACTTAGAACAGATCTGCCAGCTAAAAACTTATCAGTTAAGCCTGTGGACTAACAGCAGCAAAAATGTAGACCTTCACAATGTGTAACATCCTACCTCTGCATTTCCCTCAACCTTGCATCAAAGAGGAATTTGGCATCAAAGAGGAATGTTCTTCAATAGCTGATCATGTTTGTCAAGGTCAGTCATCCCTGCCCCATGACTCCTCATGGCAGCGTGTCAGACTCAACCATCTTCAGCTGCTTCAACAATGACCTCCTTTCCATCCTTGGGTCAAAGTGGGGATGATCAATCCCATTTTGGAATGTTCAGTAAATGAAGCAGTTCTACATACACATATCAAGGCCGATACACCAACAACTATTCAAGGCAATAAACAAATAGGTATTAAATACTATTGCCACAACCCACAATGGTAATATGCACCTCAAAAGATATTTAATTAATTCATTTGTAGAAAATTTAAAGAAAAAAAACCTGGAAACATTTGTATCTTTAACAGGTGGCACAGTTGTGTAGCTGTTATCTTATAGCTCCAGTGATCCAAGTTCAATCCAGACCTCCAGAGCTGAGTGTGGAGTATTTGCATCCAGTGGAAGATTCAGGCACACAGGAATACTGTCGTTTGGAAATGCATTGCTGGATAGAAGTAAGAATTGTGACGGTGGGATCTTGAAAATCAGCAACAAAAGTAGGAAATGTTCTGATGGGAACTGAAGAGAAACCTAAACTCTGTTTCTCGCTCTGCAGGTGCTGCCTGACCGGCTGATTATTTCCAGCAAATTACACTTTTACTTCAGATTTACAGCATCTACATTTCCTTTTTGATTAAAGTGAGTTGGATTTTAGGAAATTGAAATAATCATAAGAAGAAGATGATGCCCAGATTGTTTGTGGTTCAAGTGTTTCTCTGGAGGCAGCTTGGCATTTACACCCCCCCCCCCCAGGAAAATACATTGCTTGCAAGATCTCCTCTAGTTTTCAGCACATTTGGATAATTCTCCCATCATTGCACAACTTAGGTCTTGAGTTAGAATACCAAGTCAGTTTGCAGCGATGCAATTGAGCTCATGTAGTTAAAATTCAGAAGCATCCCCCCCACTGCTCATAATCTGATCTCCAGGAACTAATGCAATCTAACAGTTTGCAAAGTAAGAACAAGCCCATAAAGAGAAAATAAATCACACCAAATATTGCCTATATGTAAATGACTAAATACCACATGATACAAATGCTATGTGTTAAAAGATACATCATCAGGCTTGGAGAATCTCTGGTACCTATTCTGTCTTTTGTTGAATTACATTAGGCACTTCAGAGGTATCCTATGGCCCAGATGGCTTTAAGTGCAAGCCTCTGATCAACATTTGGATGTCTCATGTATAGATACAACATGGGCCGCGGAGCGTTTTTGGAAGTGGCGGGGGCTGAGCAATCACTGATCACTGGCCTTGCGGGTACCCGGCGAGGGAGTGGAGTGACTGACTGTCAGAAGCGCCGTCCCACGGTCTGGACTTTTTGAAATTTTATGCATTGATATCATGTTTAAGAATTTCAAAGTTTTTTGTTTGTAGTATCTTTAAGATAATGTAGCCCCTACATGAGAGATAGTAGCAGGTGATTATTATTTTTGTTATTGCTCAACCTCCAAAAACAGGGGGATAATAATACAGGCCGTTCCACCCCCCCCCCCCCCCCCCCCCCCCCCCCCGGATCGACGTCAGTGCCTTCCGCGGTACAGAACATCTGACAAAAAAAAAAATGTGAATGTGTTATCGTGCAATTTTTTTTTGTTTGAAGTTGTCAAAAGGGACAAGAAATAATCATAACATTTCCTGATTTTACAAAGTCATACGAATGATGTTTTGCTCGGTGAGAAAATCAGAGTATTTTGAAAGTATGCGTTCTCCTTTTGATGTATATTTCATTTTGATTGGAATTTAGAATCATCAAACCATGACATTAATAAAGGGGGTATATGTTTGTGGAAACATTACTTTTTTAAAAGTAAGACTTTCGAGAAATCTAAAATGCATTAGAAATATACATTTCAATGTACTGAGTCTCTTGTAGGTGAATTGAGGACAGATTTAAGGGGAAGGGGAAAAGATTTCACAGGAATCTGATGGGTAACGTTTTCCACACAAAGGATGGTAGGTGTATGAAACAGGCTGCCAGAGGAGGTAGTTAAGGCAGGGACTATCCCAACATTTAAGAAACAGTTAATTTAAGAATCTAAATTACATAATATATTTCCAAAATTATCTCCTATATGTGATAAATGTCAAATCTCAGAAGCAAATTTGTCACATTCATTTACTAATTGTATAAAAATTGTAGAATACTGGAACGAAATATTTAAGATAATTTCGAATGTTGTCAATATAACTATGACTTCTGATCCAAAGTTAATAATACTTGGAATACTTGAAACTGACCAACTAATAACAATGAACCAAAGAATTTTTATCGACTATTGTTTAATAATTGGGAAAAAATTAATATTAAAATTTTGGAAAGGCCCTGCATCCCCAACAATCAAAATGTGGAATACAGAAATGTCGGAGACACTTCATTTGGAGAGATTGAGGCTTGTCCTCATGGATAGGTTAGATCTCTTCAGAGGGATTTGGTCTCCATATATTAAATATTTACAGGGTCATAATGGTTCGGCGCGAGGACTTGACTGAGGCCTGAATATCTGAATAGATGAAGAAATATATATAATAAATCATGAATATATCTCCAAGGACGGATTAATGAGTAATATTCCATTCTCCATCATACTTTCCATACTCTCTTTTCTATTTTCTTATGCTTATATAAAAAATTAGAAAAAAGTATAGAAACACATTATCTTAAATTCTTAATATCAGTACGAATATAGATATCATTGGTTCTATGAAAATATTATTAGTGTCGTGTATTTTCAATTATATAAAATTGTGTATTTTCAATGATATAATAATTTTGAATTTAAAGTAAATGATAATACAAACATTGTTAACATTATGAAAATATAATGAATATCATAGAAGTTTTATTAATATTGCGTATTATTAATTACATAAAATTGGGTCCTGTATTTGGAAATCAGAGACAATATGGATATCATGGGAAGTATGAGTATATTGCTAATACTATGAATGTATCATTAATACCATGTATTCCCAATTATATAAAATATACAACCTTGAAATTTATAATTAATAATAATACAAATAATATCAACAGTATGAATTTATCATTATTATTATGTATTTTTTATTATTGTAAAATGATGTACTTTGTCATTACTTTGTTTCTACAGTAAAAATATAAAAAAATAAATAAATAAATAAATAAAAAGAAACAGTTAGACTGATACATGGATAGGACAGGTTTGGAGGAATATGGACCAAAAGCAGGTAGTGTAGTTGGGACATCTTGGCGGGTGTGGGCAAGTTGTGCCGAAGGGCCTATTTTCACACTGTATCACTCTATGACTACATTATACCTCTACCATGCATGAATGTTTCAGAATCAAGTGGTCTAGTTTTATTGCCATATACTCAAGCATGGAAACATAGAAAATAGGTGCAGGATTAGGCCATTCGGCCCTTCGAGCCAGCACTGCCATTCAATATGATCATGGCTGTTCATCTAAAATCAGTACCCCTTTCCTGTTTATTCCCCATATCCCTTGATTTTGCTAGCCCCAAGAGCTAAATGTAACGCTCTCTTGAAAACATCCAGTGAATTGGCCTCCACTGCCTTCTGTGGCAGAGAATTCCATAGATTCACAACTCTCTGGGTGAAGAAAGTTTGCCCTCATCTCAGTCCTAAATGGCCTACCTCTTATTCTTAAACTGTGACCACTGGTTCTGGACTCCCCCAACATCGGGGCCATTTTTCCTGCAGTTACAGTAAGTGAAAATCTAGCAAGCAAGCAGGATGCTTTCTCCAACCACCCCCATTTGAAGGACACTATCTTCCACCGCTTCTACCCAGTGCTTGGTACCTACTTCCAGCAGCCACTGGCTGTCCTCCAGGATGCACCGAGCTGTAGCCTGGTCCATGCCAGTCACCAGGGTAAACTCGGCGCAGAGACTCTCACGGCAGTGGCGCAAAGCATCCGACGCCTCCGATGGCCCGGGACTCTTGCACTGAGGCTGCTCCATGGCCGGGCTGCAGAGAGCGACTCACCAGCCCGGCAAACACTCGCCAGCCCCAGCTCCCCGTTCGCATCTGCTCCCGCCGCTGCTTCTGCTTCTGCTTCCATCCCTCCCTCCGCCCCGGCTCTCCAACACCCACGACCAGGTTGCTCAGTGCACAGCAGTGCCTCATCCAAGGCTGGAGACATTGAAACATGTCTAGCCAAAAAAGGATTGTGCTATGAGGAATGCTGGCCTCTGGATGAGAATCATTATCACTAATATAGATGGATGTAAAATAATCTATGCACCAAATGGAATATGACTAAGGAGCTCTTTTAGCTGTTCAGTATTTCCCTTGAATGGAAACAAAGTTTTGTACATGTTTTGGTCGTTTGATGATCTTTTCACATGTAAAATGTTTGCTGCATGCTTGTGTGCAGCAACAGTTCAAACAGTCAGTATTGATGTATTTGTGGATGATATGAAAAGACACAATGCAAGTGAAAGCCTTTCTTTCTTCATAACCTTTCACAATAGAATTTGGTGACAGGAAGTAAGCAGTGTTAACCACGACATCACGAATACCTCTCAGCTAATACCCAGAGATTTCCACCTTACAAAAATAACTACCATTCATTACTTCTACTGGGTTTCACCAAGGATGAGTTCATCCACAAGGGATAGATCACCTAGTTAATTGCAAAAAATCATAGGTGCAGCTTGGGCCTAACAGAGGATTTGAAACTGAATAGTGAAATGGATATATTACTTTAGACTTTAGAGATACAGCGTTCAAATTAACCTGCAAACCTGTACGTGCTTGGAGTGCGGGAGGAAACCGGAGCAACCGGAGAAAACCCATATAGTCACAGGGAGAAAGTACATACTCCGTACAGACAGCACCCATAGTTAGGATCGAACCTGGATCTCTGGTGCTGTAAGACAGCAACTCAACTTCTGCGCCACTGTGCTGCCTTATTTTACGGTTTGAGAAAAAAATGAAATGGTTGTAGAAACAATCATCCAAGCTGGTTTTGATATAGTGAGGGCTTATCCATTGCATAATTACATCTGCTCACTTTATCTAAGAAAGCATCGGTCAGAGGCAGAAATGCTGGAAAGTATCAGTAGGTCAGGTAACATTGGATGTGAGTTGATTTGAAAGGTCATGAACCTGAAACATTACCTCTGCTTCTGAAATCACAGATGTTGCCAGACATGCTGAGCATCTCCAACCTGATTTTGCCTTTATTACAGATTTTCAGTAATAGCAAGCTTTGCTTTTTAAAAAAAACATCCATTCATGTACAAAGGGATCTTGAGGTCCAAGTACATAGCTCCCTATACATGGCAACATATATTGGGTATGGTGTAGGGTATTGTTGCCTACATCAGTGGGGGAAATTACGAGTCAGGAAGTCACATTGCAGTTTTATCAAACTTTGGTGTGTTGTGTTCCTTTGTGGCCGTCCCTTTGAAGGAATCATGTGTACACTTTGGAGAGGGTTCAGAAGAGGTTTATCCGGATGGTACAACACTCCCAAGAGCTCAACCATTCATTGTGAAGTTCCTGCCCTGGTATGACATCAAGATTCCACTGTAAATCTTGATAATCATCATCACATTTGTCATTTGCAAATTTACTAATCATGCCTTGTGCACTCTCATCCAAATTGTTGATATAGATGACAACCAGCAAAGGGGCCAGCACCAATCTTAAGGCACACCAATAGTCCCAGGCTTTTACTCCAAAAAACAACTTTCCACCCTATGCTTCCGACCATGAAGTGAATTCAGTATCCAGTTAGATAGCTCTCTCAAGATTTAACCTCCAGGACATGAGATTTAACCTCCAAGAGCAGCCTACCATGCAGAACCTTATCAAAGACATTGCTAAAATCCATGTAGGCTACAGCTACATCCCTCTCGTCAATATCTTTGTGAGACACGATCTCCCAGGTATGAAACCATGCAGATTATCTCCAATCAGCCCCTCTATCCAAATGCATGTATTTGTTATCCCTTAGAATCCTCTCTAGTAACTCTCCTACCATAGATGGTAGGCTTACTGGTGTATAGATCCCAGGGTTTTCATTGCGGTTCCACACATATATGATCACTTTGGTTTCTGAGTGACCCTATTCTCTCTCAAATTACCCTTTTTCCCTCAATATACTTAATTCAGCTTAGATTTGGGAGGATATTGCCCCAATCCATTATATTTCTCACTAAATATGTAGGAAGGAACTGCAGACACTGGTTTAAACTGAAGATAGACACAAAAAGCTGGAGTAACTCAGAAGGACAGGCATCTCTGGAGAGAAGGAATGGTTGACGTTTTGGGTCGAGATCCTTCAAGTAACGTCACCCATTCTTTCTCTCCAGAGATGCTGCCTGGCCCGCTGAGATATTCCAGCTTTTTGTGTCATATTTCTCACTCATGTTTGAACTTTGTTACCCATCAACTTTCTTCATGGCACAGCAGATTTGTTTGTGTTTTACCTGCAGTTGTAAGACTATGAGTCACAGATTCATAGTCTTACAACGTGGAAACAGGCCCTTCGGCCCAACTTGCTCACACCAGCTAACATGTTTTATCTACACGTCCCACCTGCCTGTATTTGGCGCATATCCCTCCAAACCTGTCCTATCGATATGTTCCAGTTCTTACCCCTTGCTTTTATCAGGCTCATGGACTCCTCTATTCCTGCAACATTTATATTGCGCGTTCTGGGGAGACATTTATATTGCGCGTTCTGGGGAGAAGACAGAGGCAAAATATTTTATTCCCCATTGCAATTTCTCATTCCTTTGTCTCTCATGATGATGCAGTGCCCATTTCCACTTTTCCTCCATATCTTCATTTCATTTCAAGGTAGCTTGTCACCCCTAAACTCATCTCACCTATTTCCCTAAGGTGATGGCAAACTATGTGTTGATATCCTTTGCAAGTTTCTTTTTTTACATCTTTTCTTCGATGCTTTTTTGTTTGATTTGCTTGATGGATTTTTTAATGCTTTTTCTCTCAGTTTTAAGTTTGCCTGTGCCCCTCTGCTGTCTGTGGTTATTACTTTGGTTAGCAAGTGGAAATTGTCTCCTAGAGGCTAAATGAAAAAGTGGGTAAAGGAATGGCAGATGGAATTTAGCTCAGACAAGTGGGATGTTAAACCAGTGTATGACATGAATGGCAGGATCCTGGAGGGTGTTGTTAAAGAGAGAGATCTGGAGGAATAACTTCATAATTCCCTTGAAGTGGCAACACCGATAGACAGGGTGATGAAAATGGTGTAAGGGATCCTTGCTTTACCAGCCTAGGTAATAAGAACAATAGTTGGGACGTCATATAATGGACCGTACAAAACATTGCTCAGAGTGTACTTGGAACAGTTCAGGTTACTATGCCTTTGGAAGGATATTATTAAGCTAGAAGTGGTGCCAATACGATTCACAAGGGTGTTGCCTGCCTTATCAGATAAGCTAGAACTGCTTTCAGTGGACCAAAGGAAGCTGAGGACCTCATAGAGGTTCTTAAAATCATTAGGAGCATTTAAGTTAGATAGTCAGGATAGAGGAGTCTAGGACTAGAGGCATAAGATATGGTCTTCTTCTTTTTGCGTATAGTGTGCACAGCCTAAAGTTATAGGACAACTTGTTCTATTTGATCTTAGTTGATTGTGCACACCAGGTTGATTGCAATCATCAAAACAGGGCGGACCACGTGAAGGCTGCAATCTCCCACCCCATCAGATATGGTAGTGGTCGGGGGAGTCTAAAACAAGAGGGCATAGATTGAAAGGAGATTGAGTGGGCGGAGATTATGTGGAATCAGATGCCAGACAAGGTGCTAGAGGCAGGTTAAATTCTAATGTTTAAAAAAAAAGGAATAGCTGTGTCGATAGGAAGACGTTAGAAGGAAATGGGACTAACTTAGCTGGGCAAAGTAGTGCCGAAGTAGCGATGATTGAAACCTTTATATTCCTCTGAGTCAATATCACCAACAGCTTCTCCTGGACCACCCATGTTGAAGTAATGACCAAGAAGGCCTCTACTTCCTTATAAGACTTAGAAAGTTTGGCATGTTCCCTACACCTCTCATCAACTTCTACAGATGCACCATAGAAAGCATTTTATCAGGATGCATCACAGCTTGGTTTGGGAACAGCTCCATCCAGGAACATGAGAAATTGCAGCGTCTAGTTGGGAAAAGGGGAAGTAGAACGGGATCTGGGGGTCCTTGTACATCAGTCTATGAAAGTAAGCATGCAGGTACAGCAGGCAGTGAAGAAAGCGAATGGCATGTTGGCCTTTATAACAAGAGGATATAGGAGCAAAGAGGTCCTTCTGCAGTTGTACAGAGCCCTAGTGAGACCACACCTGGAGTATTGTGTGCAGTTTTGGTCCCCTAATTTGAGGAAGGACATTTGCTATTGAGGGAGTGCAGCGTAGGTTTACAAAGTTAATTCCCGGGATGGCGGGACTGTCATATGCTGAGAGAATGGAGCAGCCTGGCTTGTACACTCTGGAGTTTAGAAGGATGAGAGGGGATCTCATTGAAACATATTAGATTGTTAAGGGCTTGGACACGCTAGAGGCAGGAAACATGTTCCCAATTTTGGGGGAGTTGAGAACCAGGGGCCACAGTTTAGGAATAAGGAATTTAGAACGAAGACGAGGAAACACTTTTTCTCACAGAGAGTGGTGAGTCTGTGAAATTCTCTGCCTCAGAGGGCAGTGGAGGCAGGTTCTCTAGATGCTTTCAAGAGAGAGCTAGATAGGGCTCTTAAAAATAGCGGAGTCAAGGTATATAGGGAGAAGGCAGGAACGGGGTACTGATTGGGGATGATCAGCCATGATCACATTGAATGGCGGTGCTGGCCGAACGGCCTACTCCTGTAACTATTGTCTGTTGTCTATTGAATTATGGATGCAGCCCAGGCCATCACAAAACCAACCTCCCTTCTATTGATTCCATTTATACCTCACGCTGCATCGGCAAGGCCAGTAGCATAATCAAGGACAAGACGCACTGAATCATCCTACCACAACCAGAGTGCAGTGCAGAACTACTATCTACCTCTGACTATCCTTGACTGGTCTTTGCTGGCTTTACCTTCCACTAAATGCCATTCCCATATCATGTGTCTGTACACTGTAATCATGTATTGCCTTTCTGCTGACTGGTTAGCACGCAACAAAACGCGTTTTTCACTCTACCTCAATACACGTGACAATAAACTAAACTGAACTGAACTGAGGCACCTATCTCAGCTCACTATTGGTGTGTTAGGCCTAAGGGCCTGTTACTGTGCTGTATACTCTATGAATTTAAGTGTATAAATAGATCTGCATTACATTAGGTTTTTGCGTTAACACCTTCCACGAATGTTTTGCAGTTCTCAAGTGAAAAAAACGCACTTGCGCTTCTCATGAAAGTATGTTTTCACACTGCAAGGTTGGAAAATCACACACTTATTTGCATAACAATAATGATCACCCATCTCAACCCACCCTGCCTTTAGTCAAAGATCAGCTTATTGTACTCAAGACTAACATGGGAGATTCATTAACAGATGAAATCACTCCTGCTAATTATTTGGAATATTTTTGGTAAGATTAATATCATAATTCTCCTTAAAATCTATTATGATGTAGCAATGTGCTGCACTCTCTCAATGATCATTGTGTAATGTTATATCAACGGTCTATTCAGCTATTCCACCATAAGAGAGGTTTTATGGCAGCAGATAAGAAAGGAATGGAAAAAATGTGTAGAATACATTCTAACATTTTTTTTCTGATGTGACAATAGTACACTGTGATGATGACCTTGATTAACATTTAATCCGGGCAATGACCCAGAAGTGAGTGTGCTTGCACCAGATTGAAGAAAGGACTTGCATTTATTAATACGGTTATTCTCATCATGTCATTTTTTCAACATGTAAGGGAATATCAAAGCGAATAAATATTTGTGCTTCAGTGAAAGCATTGTTTCTCAATTCCTTTATTTGTGTGTTGTATTTAAAATCTAAACATGTCTTTTATTGAGTTTTCTGGATCAGAGCCACGTAAAGTTTTAACCCAAAATGTTTCTGTTTATTTCCCTCCACAGATGTTGCCTGACCCACTGAGTTCCTCCAGATGTCTGTTTTTTGCTCAAGATTTCAGCATCAGAAAAGTTTATTGTGTCTCGTGTGGCCCTGTTTACCTTGCATTATATTATCCATCCAAACATATATAAACTCATCTTTATAAAGAGGGCACTCTGTTTTGCTGGAAACTCTGACAAGCTGCTTCTTAAACCAAGGACACAAATCTGAAAAAGTCTTGAAGGAAGACATCTTGGCCAGCAGCATGAAGCCTTATCATTCCACAGGATACACTGCCCTAGAAACATAATCCTGCACCTCACCTCCAACAAACTTTCTGCTGGAATGAAGCTAATCACCTGGCGAAAAGCAAACTGTTCAAAATGGCAGCACAGTGGCATAGCAGTGGAGTTGCTGCCTCACATCGCCAGAGACCTGCAGTTTGTATAGCGTTTGCATGTTCTCCCCCTGACCATGTGGGTTTTCTCCGAGAACTTTGGTTTCCTCCCACAGTCCAAAGACGTACAGGTTTGTAGGTTAATTGGCTTGGTATAAATATAAAATTGTCCCAAGTGTATGTAGGACACTGTTCATGTGCGGGGATCACTGGTCGGTGCAGACTCAATGGACCAAAGGGCTTGTATCCACACTATACCTCTAAATTAAATTAAACTAAACTAAACCAATTCACTCCAATTCAGAGTCACAGTAGAACACATGAATGTTCAGAAGCCAAGCTGCAAGCCATCCTTGACTCATTCATTGAAGCAAATGAGGATGGGCCAACACTAAATTTTTCAAAATAAATGTCCTCTACCTGCCAAAGCCCGCTACACAATACCATCTCTGGTCTATCGGACATCATTCATGCCTGCCCTTCTATATACCTCTGAGATATTTATTGAATACAAGAGGTATTCCTAAACTCTGCAAAGGTAGGACCAACACAGCCCCTGTCAAATCCTCCAAACTCCCTGGCAGATTAAGCAAATCAATGGTAGGAATAAGGCCCTAATACCTTCGGTCAGCTCCATTGAGTTCCATCATTGACATGTCTGGCACCAGACTCCCAAACCAGACTTCATTGCAAGCACTGCTGCAGCAAGACATTACCAAGAGGACAAATGAGATGATTGACGGATGTTCCAAAGCCTCCTTGAAAAAGTGCAGCATCTCCATTCAGTCATTGGAATCTTTGGCCCATGACCATTTAAATGGCAAAAGAGTATTCAGGTTGTCTTTGAGAATTTTGAGTCTATTTGTCATGAATACTGGAAGCTGAATGTATGCAGCAGAAGGCGTACCCCACCTCTAACGGCATCCACTTCACCATCTTAGAGGCTATGGACTTCAACATGGGCTACAACAGTCTCCTCAGCAGCACCTCACCTTTAGACTGGAGTGGAAGGGTTGCTGATTGAGAAAACTGAAGAGCCCTATCACTGACAGTTTATCATTTGTACAAAATGTGTGCAATTGAGAGAGCATCCAAGAATCAGTATTTAGTTGCCCAGTGCGGACAAAATGCATCAGCCACTGAGTGAATGTGTTTCTTTAATACATCTGACCATAAAAAATATGGCACAATTGCCAAAACAACAAGAATGAGCTGTCCATGCCAGATGATCCACTTTATGTTGTTATCGACTTATTCATCTTGCTTGTGGAAAATTCACATCCAAAACTGTGGCCATATGTGGGGAACAGGTCATAAGGTCATAGGGTCATAAGGTCATAAGTGATAGGAGTAGAATTAGGCCTTTTGGGCCATCAAGTCTACTTCGCCATTCAATCATGACTGATCTATTTCTTCCTCCTAACCCCATTCCCCTGCTTTCTCCCCATAACCTCTGGCGCCTGTACTAATCAAGAATCCATCTCTGCCTTAAAAATAACTACCGACTTGGCCTCCTTAGCCTTCTGTGACAATGAATTACAGAGATTCTCCAGCCTCTGGCTAAATAAATGTCTCCTCATCTCCTTCCTAAACGAACATTCTTTAATTTTGAGGCTATGACCTTTCATCCTAGACTCTCCCATTAGTGGAAGCATTCTCTCCACATCCATTCAACCCAAGCCTTTCACTATTCTGTATGTTTCAATGAGGTCCCTCCTCATTCTTCTAAACTCCAGCGAGTACAGGCCCAGTGCCGACAAACACTCATTATAGGTTATCCTACTAATTCCTAGGATCATTCTTGTAAACCTCCTCTGAACCTTTTCCAGAGCCAGCACATCATTTCTCAGATATGGTGCCCAAAATTGCTCACATTATTCCAAATGTGACCTTACCAGCGCCTTATAGAGCCTCAGCATTACTTCCCTGTTTTTGTATACAAGCCCTCTTGAAATAAATGCTAACTGCTAATTGAAATCAAAAGCAAATGTCTCAATCGTATGACTAATGCATACAGAAAAAAAAGGGAAATATACTATATGTTTCACTGTCTTGGTTACTTCCTCTGCAGACAGTGAAAGCAACACTCTATCATGGATTGTAACGAACCAAAGGAGGTCCAGTGAGCAAGCTTAAGATGTATTTTGGGGATTTCCATCAGGTTGTGTACCACTCAGGATGTGGTACCACTCATTTGGGCCTCACAAGCCCTCAGTCTCCCTTTTGTTGCCATGCTAATCTCTCCCCCCCCCCCCCCCCCCCCCCCACTCCCCATTATATCCCTCATCAAAAATATTTTTTGTACAAAAACACAGCCTTACAAAAGATGTTACATTTCAAAAATTTCACCTGCTTTCTCATTGTTCTCTCTTTTCTCTTGATCGCGGCATGAAGCTTTGAAGACTGGCCATCCAAGCCATGACCTACTCGGACTCCATGTCTTTGCGATTGCTCTCATCTCTGGCAGGGCTCTCTGTTTGTCTGGCTACTGGGCGGGAAATAATATTGAAATGAGGCTCTGCTTAGTTTATGTAACGTTTATACAGCATTTTCGGACATCCCTTTTATTGAGATATGATGAGATCAGCAACAACTGTAACTTTGATATCATTATTCTGCACTACTTTGAATTACATTACAATCCTGCATCATTCTGCTTATTTCCACTTGTAGTACTTGCTTTATTTATCATTAGTGTATGTATACAGTATAGTCTGTGAGCTTCATGTGAACAAGGAACTCTAACACCCACAAACTCACGAGGTGTAATTTACACTAGCTACAGTATGTAGTATAGTCAACCTCTATGCTTTTGCCACATGCTAGGAAACTGGAACATTGAAAAATAATCAACATGCTCACAGGGAGAATGTGCAAATTCACTATGGATTGCACTGGAGGTTAGGAGTGAAACTGGATCACTGGAGCTATGGGGCAACGGCTCTACCTGGTGACTCACTGCAGGTTCTGATATGACTGTTGAGACCAATGTAGGACCTGCATACTCTAATCGGAAGGGGAACGAAGTGCCCGTAGGTATGTGTAGGAGGGTAGTAACTGAGGTTTGATGGTGGAGAGGATATGAGAAATGTGGATGCCCCGCTTTGTAGCAGGGTATTACTTGAAATTGGAAACCTCACTGTTCACATTATTGGGTTGTAGGTTGCCCAACCTACTGTTCCTCCAGTTTGCATGTAGCCTCACTCTGGCAACAGAAGAGGCAGAGGGCAGAAAGGACCATATGATCACAAAATCAAAGATAATGGAGCAGAATTGGGCCATTCGGCCTACTACACCATTCAATCATAGGTGATCTATTTTTCCCTCTCAACCTTCTCCTGCCTTCTCCCTGTGACCTTTGACATACTTACCAATCAAGAATTTATCATTATGTTTTAACCCAATCAACCCTGGGATCATTCTTGTAAACTTCATCTGGACTATCTCCAAAGCCAGCCATCATTCCTCAGATATGCGGCCCAGAAATGTAGCCTCACCAGCACCTGATAAAACCTCAGCATTACATCCTTACTTTTATATCCTACCAGACTAAGTGGGACCCATTGGGTCCCATGATCACATGGGAGGGCTGGTCCCCCAATGCAATATTCCACCTCTCCACCCATTCCAATAATGGTGGCCAGTGTGGGGGGGGGGGGGGGGGGGCTTTCTGGAGCACTAGTATGAGCGTTGTGGGTTAAAGGGACTGGTTTCCAGAGGACTAGTGGGCTGGCAGCTCAGTCACTCAGGCCTGGTGCACTGGCAGCTCAGTCACTCAGACCTGGTGGGCTGGCAGCTCAGTCACTCAGGCCTGGTAGGCTGGCAGATCAGTCACTCAGGGCTGGTGGGCTGGCAGCTCAGAAACAGCCAGAAATTCTGCCCAAAACAGGTGAGAAACTGTGAGAGAGAAGGGGGAGAGGGTAGAAAATCAATTTTAGATTTTTTTTATATTTTTCTGCAGATCGCAGCCATGAAGGAGGAAAGTCTATCCTGGCCTGGATCTCACAGGGTCCCAATGAGGGAAGATAGAAAAAACTGGGGTGAGGGTTAATACTACATGGGGAATACTTACTGATGGGCTGAAGGGGCTCCTCCTGGGCTAGTACGCAGGGCTGGATCTAGGGGGGCCTCTGGCCAAGGCAGGACACCTGCTGTTCAACTCTGGGCGGGCCCCCCTCTCTATCTCTCTTGCTTTATCACTTGCCGTCTCCGCCCGTCATCCGTATCCGTGTCCGGGCCGCCGGGTCTCCACTCTCCATTCACTCCTCTAGCGGTATAGTCAAAAGGCACACTTTTCAATTAGCGGCACAGTCAAAAGGAACACTTTTCAATTAGCGGCACAGTCTAAAGGCACACTTTTCAATTAGCGGCTCAGTCTAAAGGCACACTTTTCAATTAGCGGCACAGTCAAGAGGCACACTTTTCGCCGGGTACCCCCCCCCCCCCCCCCCAAGGCCAGTGATCAGTGATTGCTCAGCCCCTACCCACTTTCAAAAATGCTCCGCGACCCCTGTTGTATCCATACATGAGACATCCAAATGTTGATCAGAGGTTTGCACTCAAAGCCAATTAGCGGCACAGTCAAAAAGGACAGTCAAAAGGCAGCACATAAAAACATTTATTCCTTCCAAACAGTTCCAAATAAACCACATAAAAGCACTTAAACCACACTCACAGTTTAGTAGAGGGGGCGTGGCCTTCATGGTGTGATTGACAGGAGAGAGAATCTCAACATTTTTAAAACATTAATAAGTCTTTTCTTTTTCATCAATGGGAAACATCCTCTGGCCCTGACAGCTGGAGGGGGACTCTGAATAAGATGGCCAAAAATCACAGCCGTAAGTGGTAGCAATTTTTCTAAAATCAATATACAGCGTAAACAGGAAGCGGTCAAGATATGACTTTTAATCACTCGCCTTAGCATTTTCAAAGCAAAGGCAACTTTAGCACTTTCAAAGCAAAGGCAACTTTAGCATTTTCAAAGCAAAGGCAACTTTAGCATTTTCAAAGCAAAGGCAACTTTAGCATTTTCAAACCAAAGGCAACTTTAGCATTTTCAAACCAAAACACACTTTTACATTTTCAAACCAAAACACACATTTGCATTTTCAAACTACATTTTCAAGCCACATTAAGGGCACTGACAGGTCAGTAAAACCACTCACAGTTTAGTAGACATGTGTTCAGTATTATTCACAGCTCAGACAGAGAGCTGTGACCTCTCCCTCCCCCATCTTGCAGAGAACTGAGGCACCTCCACACTTCCGGGTTTTATAGTCCCTCCCCAGCCCACCAGAAGGGACGTGGCCTTCATGGTGTGATTGACAGGAGAGAGAATCCCAACATTTTTTAAACATTAATAAGTATTTTATTTTTCATTGATCGTAAAAATCCTCTTGTCCTGCTCAGCGAAGGGGGACTCTGAGTAAGAAGGCCAAAAATCACAGCTGTAAGAGGTAGCGTTTTTTATAAAATCAATAAGCAGTGCAACAGGAATTGGTCAAGATCAGGATTTTAATTCCATATACTATCCACTTTATTTTAAATTAAAATAGATGAGTGAATGTCAGTATTGCATTCACCTTTCTTACTGTCATATCAACCTGCAAATTAGCCTTTTGGGAATCCTGCACCAGCACTCCCAAGTCCCTTTGCATTGAGGAAGATGAAGAGGGAGAGGGAGACAGAGGGAGAGAGAAAGGCAGAGGGAGAGGTATGAGTAAATAGAGAGAGAGCAGCAGAGGGAGAAAGAGAGAGAGGTGGAGGAGGAGAGAGGGAGGAGAGGGAGGGAGAGGGAGAGGGAGGGGGACGAGAAGGAGGGTGAGGGGGAGGGAGCGGGCGGGGAGGAGAAGGAAAAGAGAGAGAGAGAGGTAATCTTAAACATTGCGTTTCTTAACAACAATGTTTGCAAAAAATTGGAAATATAATAATTAAAAAAATCAGTAAATGAATAACCGTAATACTAGGTAGCCACAATTGTGCTTAAACCGAAGTGGTTGAGTCTTATTCCAAAAGATGAAAGTAGAAATCATGAGAGTGTCAACAGTGGACAGCTATTGATTCCAAAGTTAAATATAAAATGAGCTGTGCACTTTTACCCATCATTTATGGCTAAAGTGGAGGCAATACATCTAGTTCTATTCATAACATGTGTTTCCATAGCGTGAATTAGCTTTGTCAGCACCAAAATGTGGCACTTGTGTACTACCTAGGTGAGGTCTGCTATATGATTTTACGGGGTTAAATGCAAAGTAAAGCATTTCACTGTACTTAGGTACATGTGACAATAACGTATCATTGAATCATTGAATTGAATCATATTACATGATCGATAATCAGAGAACACTAATATGTGAGCCGTAATGTGTGTAACATGAATACGGTCAGGGACTGGAAAAGCACCTAAGCGAGTGCTTTCGGAATTGACAAGCAGGAAAAAATCTGTCAAAGGAAAAATATGTTACCTCCCCACAGTAATCAGACACCATTGTCTCCTATGAACACATTTTTACCACAGGCAGATATTGAAATTGATAAGCAATCACTTCCTTTGACACTTGTACAATGATGCTCAATGTATGTACAAGGTTTTTTTAGGAAGACAGCTATTATGTTATAACAGAACGTGCTGTAATCTTAATTTTAAAAGTGTGGCAGACATCTAATGGATACTGTATTGGAAGAAGTTGGAGCAGGATGGGTGCAGTTAACCCCTTGGATATCGAAACAGAATGAAAATAAAATGAGAGTACTCAATAATGGAAAACCATGTTCATGTGTAATATCTCTGGAAGCTGTTTTTTGGGAGGATGGAAGTTTCACCAAACTGCCAGTAGAAACATGTGATATAATGACTGCATGGTTCGCAGAATGAACAGTCTATAGATTTACCCAATATAAGAAGAAGTAAGGCTTACCTCACTTACCTTATATCCTCTAAATAAATGGCCTCTGGGGGGGGGTCACACTTAATGAGTAGGAAGATCATCTGAAAGATTACATGTGGTAACTGAAGAGTTAATTGAAATTTCTAACAATCTGTGAATAAAGGAGTTTAAAATGGTTTATGATTGGGAATAAGCACAGGAATAGGCTATTCAGCCCACGAAGTATGTGCTGAATATGATGCCAAGACAAACTAATCTCATCTGCTTGCACATTATCCATATCCCTCCATGCCCTGCATTTCCATTGACTGTCTCGTTCAGCAGCGATGAGTTTCTCAGTTTAATTTAGGGCTTATTGCAGTATATCCTGGATGGCATTTTTGAGGAAGAGTTCAAAAATACTCAACTGCCCCCCCAAAATGTCCCATACTTTATAATATTCACATAATAGTAATTGTATGTTTTTTGATCTGTGTTGTAATCCAGGGTACAGGTCAAACACAAATCTCCCCAAGAGGTTGACTGTAAATTAATTTGTCTAGAACTGAAGAAAATGAATATATTATGAAAAAGACAGCCAATGAAATCGGATTGGGTTTTATGTTAAGGTAGATTTATCTAAGCAAAGCAGGACATTTGGTGATTGAAATCAGCATCTTCTGGGACCTCACTGCCTGCAGCTTAGTATACTCAATATGCTATGCAGGACTAACCTTGAGGAGCGTTCTCCCAGCACAGATGTAATATTTCCGTGTGTCGAGGAATTAATGTGGTATATGGGATTCCAGATGAAGGTTAGGGTAATGATACTTTCAAGAAAACCATCTGTGGCTTCTGACTCAACCTGTGTTGGTTAATTGGAGCTTACCATGACTTCTCCCTTTAGGCTTCTGTCACAATGACACCATATTAACCACAGCTCTGCTCGGTTCTGCATTCTGACTGTTCAAGGTTTTAACTTTTCTTTAACTTGTTACAGGATAAAAGTTCAATGCAGAAATGCTGTGTTCCTATTTCAAGGAAGCATCATCAGCACCCTTTGCCCCCAATCCTGTTTCCCAGTTAACTACAGAATCAAGCTTGTTTGCGCAATGTCTACCAAAGGACTCCTGTTTTGAGCATGGTGCCGTTTTGAGGACTTGCCAAGTTGGTGTAGTCCTCGCATCTATGCTTGGTGAGCCATTCTTGGGGTCCACAGGCCAATGTTTTGCGGCTTTGTGTGGCTGACATACTCGAGCCCAAATACCACTTGATAGCATTTGATGGTTCAGTGGTGGAGAGTATTACCAGCTTCAAATTTCTTGGCATTTACATCTCAGATGACCTGTCCTGGGAACTGCACACAAACAAAGCCTCTGCTTTCTTCAAAGTTCAAAGAGATTTGGCCATGTTATCAAATACTTTCACAAACTGCTACAGATGTACTGTTTGTATCCTAACTAGTTGCATCATGGTCTGGTCTGGCAATGAAAGAGGCTCCAGAGAATGATGGACTCAGCTCAGACCATCATAGGTGCTGCCTTCTGCAATATCGAAAGCATATGCATGAGGTGCCGCTTCAAGTAGGCAACATCTATCATCAACGTTCCCTTCTATCTGGAGCATAACCTCTTCTCAATGCCACCATCCGGCAGGGAGTACAGAAGCTTGTAGTCCTGACCAA
Organism: Okamejei kenojei; assembly: GCA_035221665.1. Taxonomy (NCBI): domain Eukaryota; kingdom Metazoa; phylum Chordata; class Chondrichthyes; order Rajiformes; family Rajidae; genus Okamejei; species Okamejei kenojei. The sequence continues at coordinate 57,056,214 of CM069137.1, forward strand.
CTTCAGGAACAGCTACTTTCCTATAACTGTCAGTTTCTTAAACCAAATTACACAATCTTAATTCAACTTCATCAATGGAACACTACTGATCATCCCTTGCGGAATAGACTTGATGGCCGAATGGCCTAATTCGGCTACTATTACTATTGATCTTGTGCTACCGTGGACTTGTTTCCTAATGATGTTTTCCATTAATGTTTTTGCTTTTTACTGTCATGTAGAATTTGATTGATTTTATAAATTATGTTTTTGTGTGGTGTCTGAGTCTTCCTACCTGTGAAGCAGTTGCAAACAAGATTTTTGTTATACTTGTACCTCACCATACATTTACATATAAAAATAAATATGACTTGGCATGATCAAGCAATGTGTTATATACACCCAATGCCAATTACACAAATCCTAATGCCTACCTGGCCCAAGAAAATACTGAAGAACATCTTAATTGGAAGGTTTAGACCTGCCTTTGCAATGACTCAAAGGCTACAACCATTTTAAACTATGTTTTGATGCATTTGAGACCACCTTCTTCCTCCAGGGTTGGTCACTACTTTAAAACACTTCTTTCAATCATTGATTATTATAATAGTCCTTTCCCACACTTCCCTCCCAAACCCCCTTCTGATGACTTTGCCGTATTTTCGTTAACTTACTGGCCACCATCCATCCTGTCATCATTTTGCCTAGCATCTCACTGACTTACTTCTTCAAACCTTCCTGCAATTTTCCCACAAAATCCTGTCTCTGCTCCAATATCTCAACCAGTCCTCTCTCTGATTCTCCCGATGAACCTCTCTCTGAACCCCTTGCCAACATCCTTCAACCCTGCATCCCCTTCCCCTCCACTTTTACCTCTCCAACCTCCCTCCTACAACCATTTGTCCAATTAGTCACTCTCCAAATCATTTCCTCTCCGATCTTCACACTCTGCATTGATGAGAGGTTGCATTAGAAAGTCTAATTCCATGAGGCAGATGAAATGTCCAAGCTTGGGGTTCTTCACAAATACCACTGGCCAGATTTGGGTGATAGTCCATTGTACAGCCTCAACACCACCTCAACAGGTGATCCCTGTTCAGATACACCCTGTGTCAGACCCAAGACATAAGTGAGCCATACTCACAAGCTCACACATGCTCTCCCAACTGAATCAGTGCAGTATTTTACAGTTCTCCTTTAGAAGTAAATTTGCCCATTACACTCGCAGCTCCATGCTCATGTATGATAAGGACCAAAGTAAGATTATGCCATTGAATTGGGATACAAAAGTTGGCCAGCTGCTACCCATAGTCCCCACTTTCATCCTGAAGTAAGGCTGATTCCTTTGGGGGAAAGATACCTACAACATGAATAGGTTTTATTTCATTCAGGGTGCATGACCCTTGGAATTATCCTTTGTAAGAGTTGTAACATGTAAACATGTGAATTGCAAGTTTTCTGTTCCAGCTTTAGGCACAAACACTAGATAGAACCATTGAAAAAGCTGCGAAATAGCACCACCTCCTGAGCACATTGTTGCTTCACATCTAGATTACAATTCGCACTCAGAATTTGGAAAGTAAATGTGGCTCTATCCTGCTACAGCCTTTAAAGAAAGGAGTGAAAGGAGGAAAAATAGAATTATATGCAAATGTTTTTGATTTTACATTAATGTAGAAGAAATTGTGTTAACGAGCACAGCAGATTCTGTTACGTTTAATGAAGTTTGTTTCTTTTGGTTGGAAACAATGCATCTTTAAAGCAATAGTACTCTAGAAGACACCTTTTGAGCAGAACTCTTCTGTTCTTTGCAGGAATTCATAACAAGTTCACAACATCTCAACTCCCCTGCTGTTTGAAAGATTTATCTGACCATTCCTTATGGTTGAATGGTTTCTCAGTACGCGAAACATCACCTATTCCTTCGCTCCATAGATGCTGCTTCACCCGCTGAGTTTCTCCAGCTACCTTCGATTTTTCCAGCATCTGCAGTTCTTTCTTAAACATTATTGAACTACAGTATGTCCTTTACTTCTGGATTCCCACAAATACAACAATCTGTGTTTTGGATAAAAGGGTGTCCAGATCCCCTAGCACATCAACATTTTGTATTGTCTTTGCTATTCTATTCTTTCCACCAAAGTGACTACATTTTCCTACCATCCTCACCATTGGGCCATGGCCTCTTCTCAATGCTAGTGTTAGGCAGGGCATACAAAAACCTGAAGTCCCACACCACCTGGTTCAGGAACAGCTACTCTCTTACAACTAGCAGGTTCTTGAACAAACCCACACAAAATCGTAATTTTCTTACGACAATGAAACACTACAGACCACCTCTTGTACTGCCTTGGACTTGTTTTGTCTCATATTGTGCTTTTTTGTAGATCTATTTGTAGTCTTCTTTCTTTCTACTGTATTGCAGAATTTTAATTGCAATTTTATGTATGATTTATGGATAATTCATGCTTTTCTGTGCTTTGGCAAGGATTTTACATGAAGACTTTTCTGAACTGAAAAGGGAGTACGGGATTAGAAACTTTGCTGTCCTTTGTGTCAATCCATCCATATCCAAAACTCTGCTGGACACTGACCAAAGCAGCAATGAAGTATTTGAATCAAGATACGAGTGGACAACGTTCCATCATCTGCAGGAAAAATTCCTCCGTTATCTGTAGGAATTCTGTCCACTATAGGAATTATGTCTGAAGAATGTCCCAACCTGAAATATCAACTATTCAAGCTCTTCAGAGATGCTTCCCAACCCTCTGAGTTATTCCAGCACTTTATGTGATTATTGAGTATATATTATTTATTGATTTATGGGGGATAATATTAACCTTATCCCTGCCATTGAAAACATTTGAGATTAGAATGAGCACTCATTTTACATCCATCCCACTTTGTTTTCTGATAATGTTAATGGAAAACAAATTAGATAGGCTATAAAATTAATTAATCACTTACTTTCCTTCCTCTGGCTTCACATTTCATTCCACTTTTATCCTCGTATCACACTTTTTATCTTTTCATCTCCGGGCTTTTTCCAGCCATCTGCCATATCAACTGTATCCACCTCACTGTATCCACCTATCACTTGCTAGGCTTTGTCGCACCTCAATTCTCTTCCAGCTTTTCTCTTTACTACAAATCTTGGAGGTTCCTCCTGGGCTAATGGTGTGGTTAACAATAGGGATTCTATCCTCGCCTGCTGTGACGCAGAAGGAGGCCATTCAACCCACCATATCTATTCTAGTAGAGCAGCCCATAGGTCTCATTTTCCTATCTCATATTTTCCCATAGCCCTGTAAGGTGTTTTCTCTCATGCTCATCAATTCCCGTTTGATTCCAAACACTCACATAAACTACAGACAAGTTGTTACAGCTATTGAACTGATCAATAAGCCAGTACTTAGCATGCGGAAGGGAAAATGTGCAAAGTCTACGCAGGCAACACCCAAGCTCAGCATTGAACCCAGGTTATTGGAGCAGTGGGGTAGCTGCACCAACTACTATGTCACTGTGCACTGTGTACGTACAGTAGATGCACATTTAGAGAAGAAACAACAATCTGAAACCTAATTGCTTTGCATGTGCTTAATTCAACTCACCAAACCAAATTTCACATTTATGGTGCCCCAAACATTCCTGCTTCCATTAGTTTAACTGGGGAAAAAATATTAGTCTTATTTTGCTTATTTCACTATTACCGCTCTGTTCACCAGCTCGTCATAGTCATGACATTATGGTAAGGTAGAGCATTGTGTCCACGCCAATCATCAAGTACCCACTTGCACCAATCCAACTTTAATAGCATTTTTTTTAATCTCCTCAAATCTCCAGCTCTCCTCAGTTTCTACCACCAATTTACAACAGGGGAAATGTTCAATTCATTTATTTTGCAAGTCATAGAAAATTTGAAGAATAAAAATTATGAGTATTCTTTGCCAAATTGCCATTCTGTTGTGTCTGCACTTGACCTGGCTGCTTATGCTCTTTTCTCTCTGTACCTCTTGCCTCTGTGCCAACCTATCTGTTAGCATGACTGACAACTCACCTAAGCTGCAACATCTCGCAATCGTTTTCTTACGTTTATCCCAGGAGGACCCTCAAAGATTTCACAACACAGATAATTTTTCAAGCATCTTCTTTCTGTAATAAAATGCCACAAACCTTTACACTTTTTCTTGTATATCTTGTTTTCAATGGCAGGGATATCTCCCAATATCTTGCACTTAGAATAGAAATTAAATTATTTGATTTTGCCAGAGCAACATCATTCTCCCAACATTGCACATTTGTTCCTCATATTACTGTGATTCCCAATTTTTGTTCACAAGCTACCTCTTCATCCTAGCTTTTCCCAGCTTTTCCCTGCACAACCTGCCAGCTCATTTCCTTTGGACCAGTTCTTCTCTCCAGGCTACAAATAAAAAAATCCACTTTGCGTTCCCTGTTTCCTTTAATTCACACAGTCTCATGTGAATCCCTATGTGACCATTTTACCATTTACTTCCCCTTCCCCACCCATTTTCATCAATTATTAGCCAGGTGAATTGTGCAACAATTGATTAAGTTCACCTCACAAACTGGACAATCTTTTTGTAGGCATCTCCACAAGAGCCTTAAGCTTTGCTAGAGAGGAAAAGGAGGTGGGGTAGCGTTGCTGGTTAGAGCGGAGATTAACGCAATAGAAAGGAATGACATTAGCTTGGAGGATGTGGAATCGATATGGGTGGAGCTGCGAAACACTAAGGGGCAGAAAACGCTAGTGGTTGTTGTGTACAGGCCACCTAACAGTAGTAGTGGAGCTGGGGATGGCATCAAACAGGAAATTAGAAATGCATGCAACGAAGGTAAAACCGTTATAATGGGTGACTTCAATCTACATATAGATTGGGTGAATCAAATTGACAGGGGTACTGAGGAAGAGGATTTCTTGGAATGTATGCGGGATAGTTTTCTAAACCAACATGTGGAGGAACCAACGAGAGAGCAGGCTATTCTAGACTGGATATTGAGTAATGAGGAAGGGTTAGTTAGCAGCCTTGTTGTACGTGGCCCCTTGGGCAAGAGTGACCATAATATGGTTGAATTCTTCATTAGGATGGAGAGTGACATTGTTAATTCAGAAACACGGGTCCTGAACTTAAAGAAAGGTAACTTTTAGGGTATGAGACGTGAATTGGACAAGCAGCCTACGAGAGGACTGGGAGACATTCAGAGACCAACAGAGGAGGACAAAGGGCTTAATTAGGAAAGGGAAAATGGAGTATGAAAGAAAACTGGCAGGAAACATAAAAACTGACTGCAAAAGTTTTTATCGATATGTGAAGCGCAAAAGATTAGTTAAAACAAATGTAGGTCCCTTGCAGTCAGAAACGGGTGAATTGATCATGGGGAACAAGGACATGGCAGACCAATTGAATAACTACTTTGGTTCTGTCTTCACTAAGGAAGACATAAATAATTTGCCGGAAATAGCAGGGGATCGCGGGTCAAATGAGATGGAGGAAATGAGTGAAATCCAGGTTAGCCGGAAAGTGGTGTTAGGTAAATTGAATGGATTAAAGGCCGATAAATCCCCAGGGCCAGATAGGCTGCATCCCAGGGTACTTAAGGAAGTAGCCCCAGAAATAGCAGATGCCTTAGTGATAATTTTTCAAAACTCTTTAGATTCTGGAGTGGTTCCTGAGGATTGGAGGGTAGCTAATGTAACCCCACTTTTTAAAAAGGGAGGGAGAGAGAAAACGGGGAATTACAGACCAGTTAGTCTAAAATCGGTAGTGGGGAAACTGCTAGAGTCAATTATTAAAGATGGGATAGCAGCGCATTTGGAAAGTGGTGAAATCATTGGACAAAGTCAGCATGGATTTACGAAGGGTAGATCATGTCTGACGAATCTTATTGAATTTTTTGAGGATGTAACTAGTAGAGTGGAGAGGGAGAAGCAGTGGATGTGTTATATCTGGACTTTCAGAAGGCTTTCGACAAGGTCCAACACAAGAGATTGGTATACAAACTTAAAGCACACGGTATTGGTGGTTCAGTATTGATGTGGATAGAGAACTGGCTGGCAGACAGGAAGCAAAGAGTAGGAGTGAACGGGTCCTTTTCAGGATGGCAGACAGTGACTAGTGGGGTGCCGCAAGGCTCAGTGCTGGGACCCCAGCTATTTACAATATACATTAATGATTTGGACGAGGGAATTAAATGCAACATCTCGAAGTTTGCGGATGACACGAAGCTGGGGGGCAGTGTTAGCTGTGAGGAGGATGCTAGGAGGCTGCAGGATGACTTGGATAGACTGGGTGAGTGGGCAAATGCATGGCAGATGCAGTATAATGTGGATAAATGTGAGGTTATCCACTTTGGTGGCAAAAACAGGACGGTAGACTATTATTTGAATGGTGACCGATTAGGAAAAGGGGAGATGCAGCGAGACCTGGGTGTCATGGTACACCAGTCATTGAAAGTAGGCATGCAGGTGCAGCAGGCTGTGAAGAAAGTGAATGGTATGTTGGCATTCATAGCAAAAGGATTTGAGTACAAGAGCAGGGAGGTTCTACTGCAGTTGTACAGGGTCTTGGTGAGGCAACACCTGGGGTATTGCATACAGTTTTGGTCTCCTAATCTGAGGAAAGACATTCTTGCCATAGAGGGAGTACAGAGAAGGTTCACCAGACTGATTCCTGGGATGGCAGGACTTCCATATGAAGAAAGGCTGGATAGACTCGGCTTGTACTTGCTGGAATTTAGAAGATTGAGGGGTGATCTCATAGAGACTTACAAAATTCTTAAGGGGTTGGACAGGCTAGATGCAGGAAGATTGTTCCCGATGTTGGGGAAGTCCAGGACAAGGGGTCACAGTTTAAGGATAAGGGGGAAGTCTTTTAGGACCGAGATGAGAAAATCGTTTTTCACACAGAGTGGTGAATCTGTGGAATTCTCTGCCACAGAAGGTAGTTGAGGCCAGTTCGTTGGCCATATTTAAGAGGGATTTGGATGTGGCCCTTGTGGCTGAAGGGATCAGGGGGTATGGAGAGAAGGCAGCTACAGGATATTGAGTTGGATGATCTGCCATGACCATATTGAATGGCGGTGCTGGCTCGAAGGGCCGAATGGCCTGCTCCTGCACCTAATTTCTATGTTTCTATGTTTCTATGTACAGATTGCAGAATTTGACCTCTGGAACCATTCAGTCCAACTCAGTAAATGCCAATTGAAAAATAAAAACAGATTTAAAAAAATCTGAAATTAAAACAGAAAAATACAGGAAACACTCTGCATGTCAATCAGCATCTGTGGGGAGAAAAACAGTTAACATTTCAGATCTATGGTTATATGGTTATATGGTTATATATCTGAGATCCTGCATCAGAAAGCAGAATATTCTGATGAAGGGCCTTGGACACAAATGTTAACAGATGTTGCATAACCTGCTGAGTGTTTTCTGCATCTTCTGGGTTATTTTACTTCGGAGTCACGTGAGTGACTAAGTGAAGAACCCTGTACAGCCGTTCGTGCGTCATTACGTCAGGCGTTTTCGTGCAGACGACTGTGGAGCAGCGCAGCTCCTCCAATGGTAAGTCTAAACTTCAGGTAAGGACTATTCCTTACCTATTGTAGGTCTCCTGCAGGAACCTCCAAGGTTTTTGCGGGATTTTCGCGATGGCCAACGAGGGCTTTGGGGAAAACTTTGGTCCGACCGCAGAAGCTGGCGAATGTCGGGTTCACGATCGGAGTCACAGATAACGCGGTCAGTGACTCTACATGTTGGGTTCCTGGGGAGGGGATACCCAAGAATAGGCGGTTCCAGATCGCAGTAGTCCCCAAGGTATGGGGCTAAACTGACCTAAACGGTCAGCCTGGGTTCCCGGTGGAAGGGAAACCTAAGAATAGGTGGTTCCAGACCGCAGTAGTCCCCAGGAAATGGGGTTAAACTCACCTAAATGATCACCCCAGGTGCCGGGAGGGTTACTGCGGGTATATATATATTAATATTGATTCCTGGGGAGAGGGGAATTCAGCTATGTGGTTCCCAAACTGCAGTAATCCCCAGGATATGGGAACAACTGACATAAATGGTCAGTACAATAAGGAAAGATGTTGGGAGGTTTCCCCTCTGGGAATGAATTTAGAGACACTCCTTCAGTAGGAGTTGGGTCAGCGCGGGTTAATGTGAGAGCCCACATCAGCAGTAAAGTTTATGACAGCGTCAGCCTATTGGAGAGGCTATGCCAGCAGCACCTTTGGGTAGGGTTACTTCATGGGGATGCCAAGTTATGGCAGTGCCAGCCTATGGGAAAGGTTGTGCCAGCAGTACCTTTTTCAGGACTGCTCCAGGGGGATGCCAAGCTATGGCAGGCTCGCCTATTGGAGAGTCTGTGCCAGCAGTACCTTTGCTCATGACTGCTCATGGGGATGCCAAGCTATGGCAGGCTAGCCTATTGGAGAGGCTGTGCCAGCAGCACCTTTGCTCAGGGCTGCTCATGGGGATGTCAAACTATGGCAGGTTAGCCTATTGCAGAGGCGGTGCCAGCAGTACCTTTGCTCAGGACTGCTCCAGGGGAATGTCCAGTTAAGTCAGGCTAGCCTATTGGAGAGGCTGTGCCAGCAGCACCTTTGCTCAGGGCTGCTTCATGAGAACGCCAAATCTATGGCAAATACTGGCCTATGGGAAAGGCCGCACCAGCAGCACCTTTGTTCAGGGCTGCTTCATGGGCGCCAGCAGTACCTTGTTCAGGGCTGCTTCATGGGAATAGGCTGCTTAGTAGGGTATTCCCATTTACAGTGATCATGGGGGATGAGGAGGCATTGCTAGTATAAGGCAATATAACAGAATAATGACAAAAAAAGCATTCAATGAGAACTAGTCACAGTTCAAAAACACTGGTTATGTATGTTCTAAAATACACTGTTAAGTCTCAAACTATATTTGAGAAATCGGGCTCCTCTATCCAGTTAGATTAAGTTCCTATCAAATAGACTTGTAGGACATTGGGATTCACTTTTAGGTATTTAATTGGCTGTGATGCCAGCCTGGGCAACAGATTGCAGTCAATAGACTCTGGTAACAGTTTTGTTGTTGTAAAACAGCTTTTTCTAGTCGTTAGATTAATTGTTAATAGTATAGATGCGATTCAGCTGTGCAAGTAGGACAACTGTTATCTTGTTAAATGGTTAACTACTAAGTGCCATGTAGGTCATTGTTAACATGCCTTGTTTCACCAGCTGAAATAAATAAAGTCACAATGATGGACAAACAGTATTCATTACTGCTCCAGTAGTTGTTATGTAAATCTTTAATTATATTGCAAAATGGTGCTAATGGTCCTAAATGAGAAATTGCATCAGCAGCACTTTTTAGCAGGCATGCTTAATGTCTCCCTTATGTAGGAGGAGAGCATGCCGCTTCAGTATTAGTCTGAAGCTGGGGCCATGGCAAAGTCGGCGTATGGCTGAAGCCACGCCAGCAGCACCTTGTAACAGGGCTGCTTAATGGCTCCCTTGTGTAAGAGGAGAATATGTGGGATTGGTATAGTCTAACACCAAGTCTGAGGGTATAGCCGTAGAGCATGCCCAAGGGATGTAGGGCACGCGCCAGAGGTCTATGCCTGGCAGAAAAGTTGCCATCCCAAACACATATGCAGTGAACACCGCTCTCAGGGGGACATTACAGTTGACTGCCGAATCTTCTATTCAGGTAAGACCTTTCCACAGGCAAAACCTGGAGGACAAAGCACACGCTAATGGAACAAGCAAGGCTTCATAGTTTCGGCGACAACGCACCCCACGTCTTCATCGGCAGTAAGCGGGTCACTGAAGTTGGTGGCAGCATCAAAGCTGGCCAGAGGTTCCATGCACTGTACCTGTGCTACTCTACAATTAAGGGACCACTTATAACTTGGTAAGATGTACACTTAGTTATACATTACAAATGATTGAGACATTATCAACTACTTTGAGGGGTCTAACCATGTAAAATGGACAATACTAGTATGTCAAGCAGGTTAGAATTGGGCAGGTTCAGTGTAGGGGCCAAGATTGTTTTGCATGACTGGCTCGGAAATCGGAAACACAATTGCTGTTTATGGCAGACACGAAATTGCAAATATCATCTTGAGTTTGGAGGTGGAGCAGACTTGCATGATTTACCAATTTTCCTGTTATTGGTATCAACTATCTATAGACCCTACGGGCATTGTATGGGTTAAAGAGTGATTGGGAAAATATGCATATTGTCATGCTCAGGTTCAGGTTGATATATTATGATGATGGCATATGTTAGTCATGAGGGTGCAATCAGTTAAAGACCCCTGGAATGGTTACATAATCTTGTTTGCCACAGGAGAATCATCAAGTATAGGTTAATGGCAAAACAGAATTGGTGTTGAATCACACTGTATTATGAAATTCTGGTATGTATATATGTTGTTTTCATGCTTATTCAATGGTTGCAAAATGTGCGGCATAACAGTGGCGAGAGATACGTTCTCGCTACAAGGAGAAGGAAGGTCTTTTATGGCCCTCTCCATTTTGCTTCATCAATCGACGTTTCAAATAAAGTCATTAAGAGGCCGTTTAGGTCCCTATTGTGTGATTATGCAATTTGATTCCTTGTTGGGAATAATAATATAACCTTATTTGGTTATTTTAAATGTAATTTTGCTGGTTCAGCCTGAGGCTTGGGAAATCAGCTGTTGCATGATAAACTCAAATTAAGTTCTGCAGGTTTAATAAACTGCCCTAAGGTTTGGGATGTTACATCTATCCTTCTATGTGTTCAAAGTGCTTGGATAACACCAAAACGCAGAACTTTTCTTTTCCAGGAGATGAAAGAGTTTGTTTATGCTCATGTTACATTGAAAATTGTATAAATTGCTAATGTTTGGAGTTCATGTTAAATGAACGTTTGTTAATTATTGAGTTGTACGGCCATTAATTGTGTCAATTTGCTTTCTCATTGAGTTTGCTGTACTAAACAAGACCCGCTCTGTCGGGTTCACGGCGGATATTGACATTGTGAACAATATTTCACCAGGAGGCTCCAGCTATATCCTTAAATTTGGCTGGAGTTTATTAGTTAGTTATCTGTCTGGTGTTGGTTTAGCACAGCAAGTTTAGTTGGTACATAATTGTGATGGTACAGGATGATTACATCTGTAAATTATAATATATAATATTATGTTATAAATATTTGTGCAGACCAGAAGGGGGTCAGGTCTCAAAATAGTCACAGGCATGCCAGGGGACCTTTGATAAGGTAAGCACGCATATATGCAACAATCCAGAGATCTCATTCCACCAGGGCTGCTACAACATCAGCAGCAAGAGTATTTACGTTCCGCTGGGTCGCATTGTTACGGCTGCAGCATGTCCAATGAATGAATTTCCAAACATTTATAATAACCCATTGCTGAACCAGGGGTATTTGTTAACTCTATTTATGTTCTGGTTATATTTTCCATCTGGGTGAGAGATGGAAATATTATTATCTCATTTAAACAGCATCAACATGTTTTACATCTATGTTATGACTGTATGCATTACGATGTTTTCCCTTCATTTGTCGATGAAGCAGCTGTGGTTGTGTATACTCGTTTCACACGGCATGAAATCACAAAGCTTTGAAGTCTTCACGTAGTCACTCACGTGACTCCGAAGTAAAATAGTAAGAGTAAACAAGAACTTACCAGTTTGAAGTTTGATCTTTATTTTATGAGGAGTTACGATGAGGGACTACATGCCCTCTGCTCCCAACCCTCATAAACGTAATCTGGTAGTTCTAGTCTTTTGTTCTTACTATTATACTTCAGTCACTATTACCTGTGATTTCACACCGTTGCTTTGAAGATTGAAGCACGAACGGCTGTACGGGGTTCTTCACGTAGTCCCTCATCGTAACTCCTCATAAAATAAAGATCAAACTTCAAACTGGTAAGTTCTCATTTAATTTTACTATTGTATTGTACCAACTTTGAAGGAGTTAAGTCTTCAGGTAAGCCCTTGATTTGATCAACTCTTTCAAGACTTGCTTTTATACTAATGTTGTTGTATTTGAAATTTATAACTTCCCCACCTAGGAACCAAAGTTTACCCAACTAAATCCATACATGTCGGAAAACTGCATACAGAACATAAAATTCAGACAATGGTTAAAGGGTTCCAATCTTCCAAATTCCAATTAACACTCGTAGGCTCCCCTCGGCCATGAGTGACCATGGGTGATGCATCCTTGTTGTTGGCTGCTTGCTCCAAACCACGGCTAGAGCAGCGTCGCTTGTGGCTGAAGAGACCAATGCGGGAGTGGCAGTCTCTGTGGCAAAGGTCACATTTGTGTGTGGTCAATTAACACACACCCAGTAAAAAACAATGTTTTCAGTTTGGTCTGGAAGAGTCTCGACCCAAAATGTCGACTATCCCTTTGCGTCCAGATGCTGTTCCACCCGCTGAGTTTTATCAGCAGTTTTTTTTTTTTAAATTTGTTCCAGAACATAGCATTAGCAGTCTCCTGTACCCAGTTATTCTCCCTGAATCAGAAACTGGCTGAATCACATAGACCTATTTTCACTCCAAGAGGGGAAATCTTCATCTAGCATCAGTTCCATCATCCTCTGATTCTTAGACAAGTGTGGTGGAATGAAATGGTACTCAATTCACAGCTCAAAAGCAAACTAACCAACATTTCTCTTTGGTTTATATTATCAGATGCAAGAAAATAAATGTAGAATTAAACAATTTATCCTTGTTCATACACCACAAAAACATAAGAAGTAAAAACAGGAGCCTTCTCTAGATCCTGGTTAATATTTTAGCTTGCTGAGGTGCTGTGGCCGTGGTGCCCGCATGGAGGACCCGAAGGCTTGGTAGACCATGGCCACTGGAGATGTCAGATGCTCGGAGCAAGGGTCGGTAGGAGGGTGAACAGGGGTAATGCTTCCAAATTCAGTTGTAGGAGGCACCCCCGGGACAGAAAGATGGCTGGGTGAGAGAGGGACAAAAGTTTGTGGGCCGATCCGGTCAAAGGTGACGGAGGAGGGCCCTGCAGGAGCCTGGGGATTACTGAGACTGGGAACTGCTCTCGTAGACTGAGCTGGTGGACCAGACTTTGAAATTTGGACCTTGGAAATGGTGCCAAAACACGGCGGCGTTTGCATGTGTAAATATGCAAAATTAATTTCACTGTGTAGTTGTACATGTGACAAATATCTTTGCCACTCTTTTATTCCCAAGTACAAATTCTCCTGTTTCAGTCTGAAAGAAACCCTTTAATTGTTAAAGAACTCAAAGTGTTGGAGTAAGTTAACGGGTCAGGCAGCATCTTTGGAGAACACGGTTAGATGATGGTTCAGGTCGGGACTTTCCATCCTTTATTTTTCCTTTTTTTAATTATCTGCAGATGCTTTAGTGTTTCTCACCTGTTTACTCTTTCAAACTACTTTTCTTTATCAACTATTTGGTTTTTCTTTAATCTGTAACATTCCCAAACTTTGGGTTTACTGAACATTTTGACAACATTATCAATCTGTTTCTTTGATGCAACACTATTTTTAACTTCTCCGATATATGTCCTGTTGGGTTTCTCTTATCTTAAGAGTGTTTCCTGTGAACTATACATTATTGCTCTAAATGTTAGCCATTTCTCTACTTCATACCATTTAAGGTAATCTCTCAAACTACCATAGACAACCCACACCCATATTTTGTAACATATTTTGTTTAGATTTAAGACCTTGGTTTTAGATTGATCTAATGTTTGAATTTTTATCTAGGATTCTATCATATTACAATTACATTCTCAGGGGTATCTTACCTTAAAAACAATTGCTCATTAATTCCTTTCTCATTTCATAATAGTGGATGTAAAATGGTCTGTTATTTCCTTAATATATTGGCTTAGAAATCCATTATAAATCCATCTCTTGTTGACCATGAATTTGGCCTCTCACTGCAGCTAATTTGACTTCCCCCATGTAAAGTCAGGCATGATTATCATATTACAAATTAGTAAAGGTGCAACAAATATTTATGAGGATGATATCAGGTCTGGAGGGTTTGATCTACAGTATAACAAGAGGCTGGATAGGTTGGATTTATTTTCCCTGGAGTGTAGGCGGATAAAGGGTGACCTTATAAAGGTATGTCACATCGTGATACCTATTGATAAGTCTTTCCCCATCATAAGGGATTCAAAAACTAGAGAGCATAGGTTTAAGCTGTGAGGAAAAAGATTTTAAAGAGAACTGAGGGACACCTTTTTCATGCTGATTCGTACATGTAATGAGCTGCCTGGGGAAATGGTAGTGGTTGGTTCAATTACGACATTCAACAGACATTTATGCCCCTGTCCCACTTAAGTGATGTTTTAGGCGACTACACACGACTAGGCTGTCGCCACATGGTCGCCGGGGTGTTGCCTGTATGGTCTCCTCAGTCGCCCAAAGAATCGTAGCATTTTTCTAGTCGCCGCTGGATTTTGAAATGTTCAAAACTTTTCAGCGACAGTCAGCAACCGTGGGCTTGTCGTCGCTTGACTTCTCCTGACATAGGTGCTGTTGTGGGTTGTCGCCAGAATAACGTGGGTTGTTGCTAGGATGACGTAGGTTGTTGCCGGTGCTGACCGGTGAATTCCATTGGCGACTATCCCACGTCAACCTACGTCAATCGGCGACAGGTACCAGCGACTGAATTGTCTTACCTTGTCGTAGCTTGTTGCTGGTGGAGGTAGGTTGTCGTAGGTGTAGTTGTAGGTGGACGTCCTAATGGGTCACTGGTTTTTGGTAGCTTGCCATAGCTTGACGTCAACTAGGTGGTAGGAATTTGTAGACATTGTTATAAGGGGATCCAGTCGCCGTTTTATCGGCGACCTGCTACAACTATGACAGTCGCCGAAAAGTTTGCCTAAGTGGGATAAGCCCATTGGGCAGATAGAAAGGTTGGGAGAAATATGGACTAGGTAGACAAGTGAGATTAGCTCAGTTAAACAACTTGGTTGATATGGAGGAGGTTAACTGGGCCTGTTTCTACAGTTTTCACAATTCTACAGATCTTCTAAAGGTGTACAAAATCATGAGAGGAATAGATCAGGTCGACACACAGTCTCTTGCCCTTGGGGGAATTGAGCACCAGAGGTTATAGGTTTAAGGTGGGTGATGGGGGAAGAATCTGAGGGATAACCTTTTTGCACAAAGGGTGGTGAATGTATGGAACAAGCTCCAGAAGAGGTAGTTGAGGCAGGTACTATGGCAATCTTTAAGAAACATTTTGACAGGTACATGGATCGGACAGGTTTAGAGGGATATGGGTTAATTGCAGGTGGGACTAGCGAAGATGGGACATATTGGCTGGTGTGTGCAAGTTGCGCTGAAGGGCCTGTTTCCACACTGTAAGACACTATGACTCTATGACTCTAGTTGTTACTAGTGCTCTAATGTCATTTATATCATTACCACCACTGTTTGGGGATCTATACACAACTTCCACCAATGTGTTTGCCCCCTGTTGTTTCCTAGCTCCAGCCAAATTAATTATAATTTGGACCCTGACAGCTCATTCTCTTTCAGAAGACCCTTCTTCCTGGTTTTATCTCTGTCATTGATTCCCACATAGATCATAGCAACTAGCTCTTTCTGCAACAGGTCTGATGAGATGACTTGAAACTTAAAAGCAGTCAAGCAACACATCCTTTGTCTTGCACTGAAGGTTGTAGAGAAAATCTATGCCCTTTACTACAATCTTCCCCATCACCAAGATATCTCTCTTCACTCCTCCTACATAAATGGGTCTCTGTACCATGTTTTTGTGATCAGTGCAATAAATCTCCCTCCAATTTCTACCTTTGTCCACACAAACTGTAAGAACAAGCTATTGAACAAATGGGAGTGATGGGTGATCTGATGCAGGCTACCCAAGCAGAATATGAGGTACTTTTCTTCATGTTTGCATTCTTTCATGCTGCAGATGTTTAAGGAAGAATGGAAACATTGCCTTTAAGACCATGAAATATGGTTCTCTCATGATCCACTCTGCTATGATCACTGCATCATTTTTGTGGACTTAGTGAAGTTGCTCCTTTCCTCCATTGACATATTATATCAGAGTAGCTTGTTCTCCTTGCATATTTCACTCCATTCTTAATCCCTTCTTAAAATGTTTTAATTCTGAAGATAAATAAATAAATACTTTATCATACTCCACTAAGTTGTCTCCGTCTGACTCCATTTGTATTCAAGGGTTCTGCTGCTGATGTATTGTTTTATCAGACATCTTCAGGCTATTCTCTGTGGGTTAGTAATATAACTTTCCACCAGTGCAAGACTTGATCTCTGTTGGGAATGTTTAAGCTGTTGACTAATGCATGTGTACACTAGCAAGTAACATGATTCCATATTCCACACACATGCCATACATTACACCAGAACTATCCTTATCACTCAGCACAATGTTCTCATATTTACCCTTCTGTAGACGAGTTTCCATAATTTGCAGAAAATGTGAATAAATAATTGGAGAATAAATTAAAGTAGCAATTCTCCACCAAGCAGCTAGTTTAAACATACTTATTGTTTATATAGGTATATTAGGTTCCATTTTAGAATAGTTACGGTAAAAAATAGGATTGGTCCACAAGTTAAAGTTCTAATTTGAGGCTAGACAAATCCTACACACTAGGGACAATTTACAAAAGGCAATTAGCCTACAAACCTGCACATCTTTGGACTGTGGGAGGAAACTGGAGCACCTGGAGGAAACCCACATGGTCAGAGGAAGAACATAAAAATTACGTACAGACTGCATCCATAGTCAGGATCGAAGCCAGGTCTCTGGCACTGTGAGGCAACAACTCTAACTGTTGCGCCACTGTACCACGGTATGTGACTATCTCAGTAATAAAATGTGGTCCGCATGGATGAGTTGGGCCATAGGCCCCATATAAGTGCTGAATGACTTTCTGGGAGAAACAATGCAGGAAGTGCTTATTCTCCCAGCTGTTGTTTAACACATGAAGACACTAACAATAATGCAATAATCAAACTATCCTCCAGTTATGTTATGTAGTTTATTTTTGGAAAAATCTGCATAATTGAGAGAAAAGGATTGCTTGAGAGCTAACGTAGACGCACTATGAAGTTTAGTTCACTTTCAGATTCTCCAACAGAAAGATACAAAGTCAGTGAATAATGATGTAAAAGCACACTGAAAGGGATGCAAGTTAACATTAAAGCTGTGAATGCTGTAAAATGTCAAGAAAACTAGAACAAATGCTGATTGAAATTTGATGTTGGGTTTGCATTGAATGTTAAACTAACTTATTTGCAATTCCGACATGCTTTTGAGTTCATTCAACACTTTATGGGCTGCTCCCCCACATAATAAGGAGCCCAAAAATCACCTGTCGTTCAATTTTATCTGCTCACACTTCACAGAGTCTGAATGAGCCACCTGCCTACACAAACAGCCTGAAGTTATTCAAGTTTTAACACCCACAGCCAAACACCGACCAACCACAAAGTCAGACGGTTGACATTCAGCTGGGTGCATGCACTTGTTCCAGTGGAAAATATCAGCATCTTATTATTTTACAGATGTCTGAAAATGTTGTGGTGCAGTCATTTAACCTGAACATGTCCTCACGTAAGTCGTCCTTCACCACAAACGGACTGAAAGTTACAGAGTAATTTGGAAGAGGAGTGAAGGATTTGGTAGAGGCAGCATGGATCCTATCTTTTGAACTCGTCCATCGCGGCTCCAGTTTGTGAGGCAGGCAAATCTTCTATTGTGGAAAATGAAACAAACAAAAAGAGAATGTGGGGAGAATAAAATGAAATGAGATTCGCATGGAATTAGTATAAATGGGTGGTTGATGGTCACCATTGACTTGGTGGGACAAAGGCCTGTTGTAACTCTCCATAGTTCTAACAGGACCAGAGTGGATGAAGGGGCCAAAAAGGTTTCCAGCCTTCTCACAGATCTCCCCACAATCCTTTTCCAATTTGTCCACACTGAACATGTCTCCAACAAAATAACTTGCTTTGCTCCTCCTTCCAGGCAATTTCTCATTTAACTTTTCAGAGAACAACTTCTGCCAATTCCCAATCTGGAATTTGATTCTATTTCTTTATTAAACAAATCTTCCAGGATTGCATTTCACAACTAGCTTCTTACTATTGATCTATTTCTTCAGTTAAGATAGCTCTATTAAATAGATGAATAGCTCTTGGCAAAATTATCTGGTAGTATTCAATAATAGGCTAGAGGATTAAATAAACCAAAAAGGTACAAACCTACTCAATCCATCAGGCCTATCACAGATAGCGAAACTATACTGACAGAACTATATTGACACCGGATTAGCTTCCTCCCCTCTATCAAGCTTCTGAATGGTCTTTCCTTAAGCTAGGGCTCTGTCCGATTCACTTTTACCCCACCACGAATATTGGACATTGACTATGGACCTGGTGCACAACAATGCTGACAACTATATTTTGCTCTCTGTATCATCCACTTAGTTTTACCGAATGTATTTGAGTCTGGCTTAATTGTATTTATGCGCATTTTTATCTGATTTGATTGAGTAGCATGCAAAACAAAGCTTTACACTGCAGCTTTATTATTATTTTCATGTGATCTTCTTCTTATTTAGTCCACACACAAGATTAGAAATTGTTCAGCCAGAACAATTTCGTCGTCATCTGCATACAATGGTGTCTGTCTTGCACTTCTTGTGCTTCTTGTGTGTGGTGGTGGAAAGATTGGTGAACTCAGAGCTGCGACGCGAACACTCTTTTCTTGACCCCATGTTCATGTGATAATAATAAACCTAAAGCAAAACTTAAATGATAATGACCGTTACTGTTGGTAAGAGCAATACCCATCGAGCGTAAACGAAAGCTGTAGCAATCTCATTGTGTGGATTTAAATCTGCTCTGTTGCCAGCATTTGCTCGAAGTGATCTCAGGAGTTCCACTGACGCTAACACATATTGAACTTTAAAAGAATAAAATATAATTTTAATTACCTTAAACAAGTAAAACACTTTAAAATAATTATCTAAAAAAAAGGGATAATATTCATGATTTAGTTTAGTTTAGTTTAGAGGTATAGCGCGGAAAGAGGCCCTTCAGCCCACCGAGTCCATGCCATCCAGCAATCCACACTACGGACAATTTATATTTTTTTACCGAAGCCAATTAACCTACAAACGTGTATGTCTTTGGAGTGTGGGAGGAAACCGGAGCATCCAGGGAAAACTCATGCAGTCATGGGGAGAAAGTTCAAACTTCGTAGAGACAGCACCGTAGTCAGGATCAAATCTGGTCTCTGGTGCTGTGAGGTAGCAACTCTACCGTTGTGCCACTGTGCTGCCTAATGAGAATGAGAGCTTGGTAGTTGGTAACTATTGCGCAACATGCAGGTAAAATTCAGCTATGCCGCTGGAATTGTCCTAAATTTTCATGGTGCTGTTACAACATGAATATCTCAAAATGCCAAAAGATCATATTGGCTTATTGAAACTGTGCACTTTGCACAGGAGAAGGTGGTGAAATGGTGAAGGGTCAGGGATTCATCAACAATGACCACTGGATGCTGGCATTTCCCTTCACACTACCATCTCCAGGAGGAGCTGCCAGACTTCTCCCACTGCTTCACAATCCTTTTCTACTTGTCCTGCATTCATCAGCGATTTTAATCAGGAAGAATGAACGGGATGATAATAATCCCATACTGAAGGAAGCGTTGGGATATAGCATGCATGCAATCTGCAAACAATTACCCATTAATTCAAATGTGTGGCAATTCAGTCACGTATATTGAATAAACCCTGCATTCACCCCTTCGCTGACAGCATTGTATCACCTGTAATAGAGCTTGTTTTTTACTAATTTAAAACAGCTTTGCATATTAGTTGTGGTTGTTCATTCCCCTGGCAAGCAGTTAACATGTTGGTTAAAGATGAAAATTAATGGCACCTGTGGTGAGACAAATAATGCCTCTCGTTCTGTGAAAGGTTTTACAAGCTCTGCAAGATATTCTGCCAAACTTTACACTATTGTGAGGACTCTGGTCAGTGAAGAGCTTGTATTGATGTGTGTTGTACACTTAATGTGTCCAAACAGAAAACAACTAAGGCATTTTCTTCCAGAAAAAACGGCAGATGCTCGTTAACGGCAGATGCTCGTGAAAGGACACAATGTGCTGGAGTAACTCAGCAGGTCAGGCTGCATCCCTGGAGAACATGGATAGGTGATGTTTCGGGTTGAGACCCTTCTAATTGTAGGTGGGAGAAAAAAGTTGGAAAAGAGGAGAGGAAACACATGCCGGGGGTGGGGGGGTGATTGGAGGGGTGATATAGGTGGTAGTCCAAGTGAGGCACAGGGGAGGGAAGGGGAATAGAGGGGGAGGGGGGGGGGGGGGGGGAGAGAAAAGTTTTAGGTTTTGAGAAGTTACCTATAATTGGAGAATTCAATGTTCATAGCTTTGGGTTGTAAGTTACCCAAGTGAATTATGAAATGCATTCCTCCAGTTTGCATTTGGCCTCACTCTAGCAATGGAGGAGGAACAGGACAGAAAGGAAAGTGTGGGAATAGGAAAGGGAGTTAAAATGGTTAGCAACCGGAAGATCCTGCAGGCCTTGGCAGACAGAGCACAAGTTTTCAACAAAACGGTTGCCGAGTCCACATTTGGTCTCGATGGTGTATAGGAGGCCACATCGGGAACACCGGATGCAGTCAATCAGGTCAGAGGAGGTGCACCTGAATTCAATCTCACCTGAAAGGACTGCTAGGATCCCCGGATGGAGGCAAGGGAGGAGGTATCAGAACGGGTGTCACATCTCCTGCTGTTGTACATCTTCTCCTGGGGAGGGGTTGGTTTGGGTGGGAAGGGATCAGTAAACCAAGGAGTTGCAGAGAGAGCAGAAGGTAAAAAGGGGTGGAGATTTGACCAGTGGTCAGATCAGGTTGGTGATGGAAATGTCGGCGTAATGGATGCGGAGGCTGGTGGGGTGAAAGGTGAGATCCAGGAGAACTCTGTCCTTGTTCAGATTGGTGTGAGGTGGAGCAGAAGCAAAACGATGAGACACAGATGAGACGCATGTGCCAGACCCACATATGACAGAAGGGGGGGGATCCCGTTTACAAAAGAATGAGGACATATTGGACATCCAAGATGGAAAATCTCATCTTGGAATCTAATGCGGTGGGGACGAAGGAATTGATTGGAGGGAATAACATCTTTGCAAGAGGCAGGGTGGGAGGAAGTGTAGTCCACATAACTTTGAGAATGGGTAGGTTTACAATAGGTATCAATTGCTAATTTGTCCACTGCGATGGAGACAGAAAGATCAAGAGAGGGCAGCGAGGTTTCCAATTTTAAGTACCCTCTCAAAACACAACCTCCCATTCTCCCCAAAACTTTCCCATTCCCTTCCATGTGCCCCACCTGGACTACCACCTAGTTCTCCCCACTTACCATTCAGCCCCCAGTCATTTCCCTCCCTTTAGCTTTACAATACACAACTCTTCAAACCTGTCTCACACCTTCTTTCCTTTCATATCTTTGTCCTTTGTTCCATCCAGCTGCTTATCAACACCCCCCTCCACCCACCTGTGTTGACCTATTAATTACTATGCAGGTCCTGCCTCCCCCCTTTTCCAGCTTCCTTCTCCCGCCTTCCATCAATCTGAAGAAGGGTTTTGACCTGAATTGTTACCTATCCATGTTCTCCAGCGATTCTTCCTGAACTGTGCAGTTACTTCAGCACTTTGTGTCCTTTGGCATTTTATCTAGTTTTAAAGTTATAAGGTCATAAGGAATAGGAGATAGGAGTAGAAATTGGCCATTCAGCCCACCTTCTACTCTGCCATTCAATCATGGCTGATCTATCTTTCCCTCTTAACCCCATTCTCTTGCCTTCTCCCCATAACATCCTTCCGGGAGGGAGGTGGGTTTTTGAATATAAATACCTCAATGACAAAAGTAAAAGTGATTTTCTACCTACTGATGATTATCACAGGCTGGTGCATTTGTGTTGCAGCTCCAGGGACCTAGTTCGATCCACAGGGTTTCCTCCTTGTTTCTTTCCACATCCTGAAGGCACGCTGACAGAGTAATTGGCTGTTGTAAATTACCTTCCTTGTAGATGTGCCAAAAAACTTAACTGAATCGTGTGCAAAAAAAAGGGACACGTTGGGTCCATGTTACATGGAAGAGCTGGTCCCCGGACGCAATATTCCACCACTCACCCATAGCCCCCAACTGCCCTAGCACGGCGGATGGGTTCCCGTTGTGACGCCAGAGATCCCCATAGTGACATGAGCCACGGCAACTCTCCCCAAGTGAGCCTCATCATCTCTCTTCCTACCCCTATCCTCCTCCATTCCCCCTCATCCTAAACACTTCCTCCCCCTCCTCTTCACCCTCCCTCTTCTTTCCCCTCTCCACCCCTCCCCCACTCCCTCACTCACCTCTCCCTCTCTCTCCTTTCCCCTACCCTCAGTTACTCCATCCCTCCATAACCCCTCTCCCCTCCTTACCCCCCTTGACATTACTGTGAGGTGGAAGCTGATGTGTTTTTTTATTGTAAATTAGATCCCATTGTGATGTCATTGGTGGGTGGAACACTGCTGAATGGCAGTTTATGTAAGTGAGATCCCACTGTGACTTCATACCCCGCAAACTGCCAGTGTAGATGGAAGAGATTCTTGTCAAAGTCATCTATATAAAGTTAAGAATGGGAATAACTTGTAAAATATACCATCACTGTGAATGAAACTTGATACAACGCACCACAAGACAATGGTGAATAAGGTGGGCCAAAAATTGTAGCACTATCGTGTACCATTTTGGCATAAATTCAGGACATCACAGACATGCACACACACAGAATTACAATGGAAACAAACAACAAGTGGAACCCATTGGGTCCCGTTCCCCCAATGCAATATTCCACCACTCATCCGTTCCCCCAACACAACCCGTTCCCCCAACGTAATATTCCACCACTCTCCCATAGCCCGCAACCGCGTAGGTGTGGCACATTTTCCCTCAACCCCAGCACTCCCCCCTCCTCTTCACCCTCCCTCTTCACCCTCCCTCTTCACCCTCCCTCTTCTTTCCCCTCTCCTCCTCTCCTCCCCTCTCCCTCCCTCACCTCTCCCTCCCTTTCCTTTCCCCTACCCTTGTCACTCCCTCCCCACATATCCCCCTCTCCCCTCCCTACCCCTCTCCTTTCCCTCTATCTGTTTAAATAACATTGAACAACAATCATCTCATCATCGCCTTCCCCGGTCCCTCCCTCTCCTTACAACAATGTAACAAATCCCTCATTGCATCGGGAGTCCTGTCTTTGTTAACATTGTAACTGACTTTTATTGAAAAAAGCAATCTTTTATGTAAATGAGATTTGGGATCCCTTTGTGACATCATAAGCAGCAAACTGTCAGTGCATGCAAGTGAATTTTTCATAGTGGGGTTTTGTAAAGTTTAAAATGTGCCCCCAACGCAACCTGTTCCCCCAATGGAATATTCTACCACTCACCCATACCCCCAACTGCGCAGGTGCGACTCATTTCCCATCATCCTGCCCCTCCTCTTCACCCTCCCTCTTCTTTCCCCTCTCCTCCTCCCCTCCCCCACTCCCTCCCCACCTCTCCCTCCCTCTCCTTTCCCCTACCCTCAGTCACTCCCTCCCTCCCTCCATAACCCCGCTCCCCTCCCATTGTCCCATTGTGATGTCATGGTGGAACGCTGCTGTGTTTTTGAAAACAGTTTTTTTTTAATGTAAATGAGATCCCATTTTGATACAATTGTGGGGTGGAACACTGTTGATGTGCAATTTATGTAAATGAGATCCCATTGTGACGTCATAAGCTGCTAACTGCCAGTGCTGATGGAAAATATATTTTTCAAAGTGGGGCTTTGTAAATGTGAATAACATCAAATATACCATAAATCTGAATGAAATTTGATACACCACACACCAGTACAATGGTAAAAATTGTAGCGCTATCATGTATCTTTTGGTGTAATGTCAGGAACCCCACACAGGCAGACAGACAGACATAATAACAAACAAGATGAGAGTTTTAGTAATATATACTAGACCGTGGGATCCGTTGGGTACCTGTCACATGGGAGGTATGGCCCCCAAACGCAATATTCCACCACTCACCCGTAGCCCCCATATGAGCAGGTGTGCCTGATGGGTTCACATTGTGACGCCCGAGATCCCCGTTGTAACGTGAGTCACAGCAACCCTCCCCAACTGCGCCTCGCCATCCCTTTAACTACTCCTATCCATTCCCCCTCATCCCTAGCCCCTCCCCTCCCCCTCCTTTTGACCCTCCCTCTTCTTTACCCTCCCCTCCCCTCCACCTCCCTCATCTCTCACTCAGTCTCCTTTCCCCTACCCTCAGTTACTCCTCTCTTTCCATAATCCTTCTTTCTTCCCTACCTCCCTAGATATCATTGTGAGGTGGAAGCTGCTGTGTTTTATTAAACTGATTTTTTTAAATATGTAAATCAGATCCCATTGTGATGTCATTGTGGGGTGGAACACTGCTGATGGGCAGTTTATGTAAATGAGATCCCATTGTGACATCATATCCCTTTGTGACATCATATGCTGCTAACTGCCAGTGCTGATGGAAAAGTATTTTCAGTGGGGTTTTGTAAAGTTTAAAATTTCAATAATGTAAAATACACCATCAATCTGAATGAAACTTGATACAACACTCCACAGAACAATGCTGAGTAATGTGGGCCAAAAATTGTAGTGCTATCATGTACCGTTTTGGCGTACACAGACACACAGACTGGCATAATAACGAACAAAATTTTACTAATATACTAGATCAAGTGCGGACCCACTGGGTCCCGTTCCCCGAACACAATATTCCACATCTCACCCATAGCCCCCAACTGCGCAGCCATGGCAGAAGTTTTTAATGTTTCAAATAATTTGTAAAAAATAAGATCAATGTGAATGCATTTCACTCTCCCTCTTTAGTCCCCTTTTCCCCTCTGCCATTATCCTCCCTGTCCCCACCCTCCACCAACTCTGCTCTGCATCCTCCCCTCATCCCTTGCCTTCCCTCTTCTCTCTTCCTGCTCCCCTTTTCCATTACCTCACCATCCCCCTTCCTACTCCTATCTTCCTCCATTCCCCCTCATCCACAGCACTTCCTCCCCCTCTTCTTCACCCTCCCTCTTCTTGTCCCTATCGTCCTCCCCTCGTCAACTCCCTCCCTCACCTCTCCCTCCCTCTCCTTTCCCCTACCCTCAGTCACTCCCTCCCTCCATAATCCCTCTCCCTTCCCTACTTCCTCTATCTCTATCTCCCTGCTCCCCCACGCGACTGAAGGGTTCCCATTGTGATGCCAGAGATCCCCGTTGTGATGCGAGTAGCCATGTTACAAAATTTGGAGATTTAAAAAATCAAGTTTGCATTTTATCCCATCAGATAAAGCAGAAAAGGAAGTTTAATTTGATACCTAATTCACTTTCATATCTTCAGTGTTAAAAAAGTTATGGCCATTTTCATACTTGGAAATTAGCATCTTGTTCCCTATTGATTCTAGAAACAGAGAAACATAGAAAAAAGGTGCAGGAGTAGGCCATTCGGCCCTTTGTGCCTGCACCGCCTTTCAATATGATCATGTATGTTCATTCAACTCGGTATCCTGTACCTGCCTTCTCTACATACCCCTGATCCCTTTAGCCACAAGGGCCACATCTAACTCCCTCTTAAATATAGCCAATGAACTGGCCTCAACTATCTTCTGTGGCAGAGAATTCCAGAGACTCACCACTCTCTGTGTGAAATTGCTTTTCCTCATCTCGGTCCTAAAGGAATTCCCCCTTATCCGTAAACTGTGACCCCTAGTTCTGGACCTCCCCAACATCGGGAACAATCTTCCTGCATCTAGCCTGTCCAACCCCTTAAGAATTTTGTAAGTTTCTATAAGATCCCCCCTCAATCTTCTAAATTCTGGCGAGTACAAGCCAAGTCTATCCAGTCTTTCCTCATATGAAAGTCCTGACGTCCCAGGAATCAGTCTGGCGAATCTTCTCTGTACCCCCTCTATGGCAATAATGTCTTTCCTCAGATTTGGAGACCAAAACTGTACGCAATACTCCAGGTGTGGCCTCACCAAAACCCTGTACGACTGCAGTAGAACCTCCCTGCTCCTATACTCAAATCCTTTTGCTATGAATGCGAACATACCATTCACTTTCTTCACTGCCTGCTGTACCTGCATGGCTACTTTCAATGACTGGTGTACCATGACACCCAAGTCTCGTTGCATCTCCCCTTTTCCAAATCGTCCACCATTCAGATAATAGTCTCCCCTCCTGTTTTTGCCACCAAAGTGGATAAACTCACATTTATCCACATTATACTGCATCTGCCATGCATTTGCCCACTCACCCAGCCTATCCAAGTCACCTTGCAGCCTCCTAGCATCCTCCTCACACCTAACACTGCCCCCCAGCTTTGTGTCATCCGCAAACGTGGAGATGTTGCATTCAATTCCCTTGTCCAAATCATTAATATATATTGTAAATAGCTGGGGTCCCAGCACTGAGCCTTGCGGTACCCCACTAGTCACTGCCTGCTAGTCTACTAGTTACATCCTCGAAAAATTCTATAAGTTTCGTCAGACATGATTTGCCTTTTGTAAATCCATGCTGACTTTGTCCAATGATTTCATCACTTTCCAAATGTGCTGCTATCCCATCTTTAATAACTGACTCTAGCAGTTTCTCCACTAACGATGTTAGACTAACTGGTCTGTAATTCCCCTTATTCTCACTCACTCCTTTAAAAAAAAAAGTGGGGTTACATTAGCTACCCTCCAATCCTCAGGAACTACTCCAGATTCTAAAGAGTTTTGAAAAATTATCACTAATGCATCCACTATTTATGGGGCTACTTCTTGAGTACTCTGGGATGCAGCCTATCTGGCGCTGGGGATGTATCAGCCTTTAATCCATTCAATTTACCCAAACCACTTCCCGGCTAACCTGGATTTCACTCAGTTCCACCATCTTATTGGACCCCTGGTCCCCTGCTATTTCCGGCAGATTATTTATGTCTTTCTTAGTGAAGACAGAACCAAAGTAGTTATTCAATTGGTCTGCCATGTCCTTGTTCCCCATGACCAATTCACCTGTTTCTGACTGCAAGGGACCTACATTTGTTTGAACTAATCTTTTTCTCTTCACATATCTATAAAAACCTTTGCAGTCGGTTTTTATGTTCCCTGCCAGTTTTTTTACATAATCTATTTTTCTTTTCCTAATTAAGCCATTTGTCCTCCTCTGCTGGATTCTGAATTACTCCCAGTCCTCTGGTAGGTTGCTTTTTCTGGCTAATTTGTACGCTTCATCTTTTGTTTTGATACTATCCCTGATTTCCCTGGTTAACCACGGATGTGCTACCTTCCCTGATTTATTCTTTTGCCAAACTGGGATGAACAATTGTTGTAGTTCATCCATGCAGTCTTCAAATGCCTTCCATTGCACATCCACTGTCAACCCTTCAAGAATCAATTGCTAGTCTTGGCCAATTCACATCTCATACCTTCAAAGCTACCTTCCTTTAATTTCTGAACCCTTGTTTCTAGATTGCTAATTAACCCTTCCTCATTACTCTATACCCAGTATAGAATAGCCTGCTCTCTCGTTGGTTCCTCTGCATGTTGGTTTAGAAAACTATCCCGCATACATTCCAAGAAATCCTCTTCCTGCCAATTTGATTCACCCAATCTATATGTAGATTGAAGTCACCCATTATAACTGTTTTATCTTTGTTGCACGCATTTCTAATTTCCTGTTTGATGCCATCCCCAAATGCACTACTACTATTAGGTGGCCTGTACACAACTCCCACTAGCGTTTTCTGCCCCTTAGTGTTTTGCAGCTCTACCATATCGAATCCACATCCTCCAAGCTAATGTCCTTCCTTTCTATTGCGTTAATCTCCTCTCTAACCAGCAACGCTACCCCACCTCCTTTACCTTTCTGTCTATCCCTCCTGAATATTGAATATCCCTGGATGTTCAACTCCCAGCCTTGGTCACCCTGGAGCCATGTCTCCGTGATCCCAACTATATCATAGTCATTAATCATCTGTACCTTCAACTCATCCACCTTATTCCTCGCATTGAGACATAAAGCCTTCAGGCTTGTTTTTACAACACTTACTCTTTACACAGTTGAAAAGTGGCCCTTTTTGATTTTTGCCCTGGAATTGTCTGCCTGCCACTTTTCCTTTTCACCTTGCTGCTAATTGCTTCTACATTCATTTTATACCCCTCTTTCTCTCTGCTCACACATTTAAGAAACCCACCATCTCTTATTGTCTGTTTATTATATTTTTCTTCTTTCCTCCCTGCATGTTGGGTCTGAGTGCTTCCCTTCACTGCCTCCTGCCTCAGACACTGTCTACTAGCTTTCTCTATTTGAATCCCTCAATTTTCAATTAACTTAACTCAAAAGCTGTGAACGAGGACAGTCAAAAACCCATAACTTTCTTAAAGATTAAGAGAACTGAATGAAATTTTCAGTTATTATAGATTGAAGCATTCTGAAACAAATATGAAACAATCTTACTTGGGTGACCTGAAATGAAAACATATAATTAGTTAGTTACCTAATTGTAGCTAATAAAATATTCAATTACTAGATCTAAACCTCTATCCATTTCTTTAGAAAAGGTTAACATTTTTAAATAGCCTAAGTGTCCAAATAACATTAACACAAGAATTCACAATATAAAGGGCCTGTCCTACCAGCATCCGACTCCATGTGGTGAGCGCGACCAAACCGGCAGCTGGGGCCGCGCGGAGGTCGGGTGAGTGGCGCAACGCGGCGCAAAGTGAGGCGAACTTGGAGCGAAGTCTTAAAGGTAATTTCGCCAGGACAGAGAGGGACACACAGAGAGGGTCACGGAGGCACCTACAGAGAGGGTCTCGGAGGCACCTACAGAGAGGGTCTCGGAGGCACCTACAGAGAGGGTCTCGGAGGCACCTACAGAGAGGGTCACGGAGGCATGACGTCGAGACGGTGTGTAATGCGTCAAGGCGACTGCGAGCCGACAAGCCGTTGCCGCGCGGAATTTTTGAATATGGTCAGTTTTTCAGAGCCCCGCGCGATGTCGGGACGAACTCCGCACAATTCCGCATGGCTCCGTCGATCGAAGTAGGACTGGCCCCGCAATGCCAGATGGCTCAAGCGACCACGTTAGGTCGCGCTCATTGCATGGAGTTGCATGCTAGTGGTACAGGCACTTAACATGATTTTTAAATCTCATTGTCATCAATTTATAGGCCAATTGGAAGGAATTTAGTGTTTAATTCCTGTAAATTAATGGCCATTTAAATCATCTTGCAAGTGGGATTTTGTGGAACGTGATCGATTGGAACGTTGCAGTTGGCGGTGAATTTAATCCCGATATCGGCAGGAAAAACACTGCCCATTCGTATGGGGCCTAAATCACCTTTTCTCAACGTAAAATTTGGATTAAAGTAATCCTAAGAAGCAAGTTTATATGTAAAATAATAATAAACGGCTTACCTTTATTTGTCCCATATGGGAGATCCATCCCGTTGTTGGCGTTGACGGCATTAGAACTCGATTTTTATTTTACTCCTGCGATTAAATTATCCAGTGATGTTTTTAAAATACTTCATAGAACGGATGTCGGAGCGATTTCTCTGCAGCAGCTGAACAGCCTGAGAAAGATCGACTCCGACAGGCAGGAGAAAACGGCATTTTAATCCCGCCCTCCCTCTCAATGGCGCACACGGCCAGTGGCAGAACATACCTAATGCGAGTTACGGCAACCCTCCCCAAGTGCGCCTTGCCATCCCTCTTCCTACCCCTATCCTCCTCCATTCCCCCTCATCCCCAGCACTTCCTCTCCTCCTCTTCATCCTCCCTCTTCTTTCCACTCTCCTCCTCCACTGCCCCAATCCCTCACTCACCTCTCCCTCCCTCTCCTTTCCCCTACCCTCAGTCACTCCGTTCCTCCCTCCATAACCTCTCCCCACTCTACCACCCTTGACGTCATTTATAAAACTGATTTTTTTTAATGTAAATGAGATCCCATTGAGATTTCATTGTGGGGTGGAACACTGCTGACGGACAGTTTATGTAAATGAGATCCCATTGCAACATCATATCCCACTGTGACGTCATACGCTGCTAACTGCCACTGCAGATAGAAGAGATTTTTGGTCAAATTGGCGTTTTGTAAAGTTTAAAGTGTCAATAACATAAAATATACCATAAATCTGAACGGAACTTGATACAGAGGGACAGTGGAACAGAGGGATCTAGGAATAACTGTGCATAGTTCCCTGAAGGTGGAATCGCATGTAGATAGGGTGGTAAAGAAAGCCTTTGGTGTGCTGGCCTTTTTAAATCAGAGCATTGAATATTGGAGTAGAGAAGTAATGTTAAAATTGTACAGGGCATTGGTAAGACCAATTCTGGAGTATGGTGTACAATTTTGGTCGCCTAATTATAGGAAGGATGTCAACAAAATAGAGAGAGTACAGAGGAGATTTACTAGAATGTTGCCAGGGTTCCAGCAACTATGTTACAGAGAAAGGTTAAACAAGTTAGGTCTTTATTCTTTGGAGCGCAGAAGGTTAAGGGGGGACTTGATTGAGGTCTTTAAAATGATGAAAGGGATAGACAGAGTTGACGTGGATAAGCTTTTCCCATTGAGGGTAGGGAAGATTCAAACAAGAGGGCATGACATGAGAATTAAGGGACAGAAGTTTAGGGGTAACGTGAGGGGGAACTTCTTTACTCAGAGGGTGGTGGCTGTGTGGAATGACCTTCCAGCAGAAGTGGTGGAGGCAGGATCGATTTTAACATTTAAAAGTAAAGTGGATAGGTATATGGACGTGAAGGGAATGGAGGGGTATGGTCTGAGTGCAGGTAGATGGAACTAGGGGAAAACAAATGGTTGGCACGGACTGGAAGGGCCGAGAGGGCCTGTTTCCGTGCTGTAATTGTTATATGGTTACAACACATCACAGGATAGTGGTGGATAAGGTGGACAAAGAATTGTAGCGCTATCGTGTACCATTTTGGTGCAATTCAGGCCATCAGACACACAGACAGACAGACAACATAATAGCAAGCAAGATGATAGATAGATAGATGGATGGATGGATGGATGGATGGATGGATGGATAGATAGATATGAAAATGGGGTGGGACCTCGCAGGAATAAAAGCAGTCACCTCTGTGTGAAGCCACAGGAGATGAGCAAGGTTCTCGGTGGGTATTTCTCCACCGAGGAGAAAGACAGTAGGATGGAGGAAATTGGAGCAGTCACTGGAAGTGTCATGAGAGCAGTCAGGGTTACCATCAAGGAAGTACTGAAGGTACTGTCGTGTTTGAAGGTAGACAAATCTCCGGGGCCCGATCTGATATATCCAAGGACTTTGTGGAAAACTTGAGAGGAAATTGCAGGAGCCCTGGTTGAAATTTATGTCATCCTTACATACAGGAGAGGTGCAAGAGGATTGGAGGGTGACAAATGTTGTGCCTCTTTTCTAGAAGGGCTGTAGGAAAAATGTTGGGAACTATAGGTCGGTGAGCTTAATGTCTGTAGTTGGTAAGTTACTGGGGGTATTCTGAGGGATAGGATATACAGGCATTTGGATGTGCAAGGGCTGATTAGGGGCAGTTGGCATGGTTTTGTACATGGGAGGTCGTGTTTAACAAATCTGATTTTTTTTTTTTGAAGACGTAAGCAAAGGTTGATGAGGGCAGAGTTGTAGATGTGTGTACATGGACTTTATTTTTGATGAATATTTTTTATTAGTTGTAAATACATATTAATAGAAAATACTTCTTACATACATTCATAATATTATTAATATTAACATTTAAGACTTTATATTTCTATAAATTTTTTTTTAAAATAAGTAAGAAAGGATAGAGAAAAATAATATAGCGGTAAAAAATCGAAAATAAGGAAGTGAATGGAGTGTTAAAAAGTTATCCATCGTTGGAGATATATCCATGATTTGTTATACGTAATTCTTCATCTATTCTATTATTCAGGCCTGAGTCAGGCTCTCGCACCGAGCCATTTTGACCCTGTAGATATTCAATATATGGATACCATATCCCTCTGAAAAGATCCAATCTGTCCATTAGGACGAGCCTCAATCTTTCCAGATGGAGTGTCTCCGACATTTCTGTATTCCACATTTTGATTGTGGGGGATGTAGGACCTTTCCAGAATTTTAATATTAATTGTTCCCAATTATTAAACTATAATCAATAAAAATTCTTTGATTCATTGTTATTAATTGATCTTTCCAGTATTCCCAGTATTATTAACTTTGAGTCAAGAGTCAGGTTCATATTAACAACATTCGAAATTATCCTAAATATTTCTATCCAAAATTTTGTAATTTTTACACAATTTGTAAATGAATGTGTCAGATTAGCTTCTAAGTGCTGACATTTATCACATATGGCAGATACATTTGGAAAAATGTTATGTAGTTTGGATTTTGAGTAATGTAGTCTATGTAATATTTTAAATTGTATAAGAGAGTGTCTAGCATTTAACGAACAATGGTGTATGTGTTGTAAACTTTCATCCCATACTTCTGGTCTAATAATTTGACCTAATTCGTTTTCCCATGATTGTCTATATATTTCTGTTAATGGGACATCATTTTCCAATAGGATATTATAAATGTATGATATCAATTTTTCTGTGTTCGGATGTTTATTTAGACATTCATCTAAAATTTCTGTCTTTCTATTTCTAATTTCCTGTGTGTTTGCTTTTACATAGTCTCTAATTTGTAAGTATCTAAAATAATCTTTGGAATGTAATCCATAAATTTGTTGTAATTCTTGAAATGAAAGGAAAGATTTTTCCCTGTAGAAATCTCCCGTCTTATTAATTCCTTTATTTTTCCATTGTAAAAAGCCTTTAGCCATCATTGAAGGTTTAAATGTAACATTATTTACAATGGTAAGGGCTAGTGGTATAGATTTCAATTTTAATGTTTTCTTTATTTGTTTCCAGATACGTATTCCACTTTCTATTATACGGCTTTCACTATAGGTTTTCTTACCTAAATTAATATTGGCAAATATTATTGAACTAATTTCAAAAGGAGAACAACCTTCTTTTTCCATTTTTATCCAAATTGGTTGTTTATCTGTCTCTACTAACCATAAATTCATATTTTTAATATTAACTGCCCAGTAATAAAACATAAAGTTTGGTAGTGCTAAACCTCCATTTATATTTGATTTACATAAATGTTTTTTTATTTATTCTATGGCTCTTATAGTCCCAAATAAAGTTGGTGACTAAAGAGTCCACCTTCCTAAATCAATTTTTAGGAAGATTTATCGGAATTAATTGGAAAAGATATAGTAATTGCGGAAGAAAAATCATTTTTATTACATCAATTTTACCTAGCATTGAAATGGGTAGAGTTTTCCAATATAAAATGTTATTTAATTTATTCAATAATAGTGGGAAGTTGGATTTAAATAAAGAATCTTTTTGTTACATAAATTCTAAGATATTTGATTTTTTCGTTTGTTATCTTAAAAGGAAATTGTTGTAATATATGTAAGTTATTTACCATTATTGGCATGAGTTCACTTTTATTCCAATTAATACTATATCCTGAAAAAGATCCAAATTCAGTTATTAATTTTAATAAATTTTGGATACTAATTTCCGGTTTTGTGATATAAAGTAATACATCATCCGCATATAAGGAGATTTTATTTTCAGTATCTCTGGTATCATACCCATATATTTCAG